>JANUYF010000006.1:30152500-30752500 GCA_026167975.1 Phrynosoma blainvillii | reverse complement strand
TATGAATCTGTGTGGCCATTAAGAGCTTTGCCCAGCCCCCAAATTTCACACCCAAACAGACTTCTTATTGTATTCCAAGACACTATTGCCTGTTTCGGAGAAGGACGGCTCTGTGGCAGCTGCCAGCTGTGGAATCCAAGTCCTGCTCCTCAGACATCAACACTCTCCCCAAAGACTTCTTCAGAAGGCCTCAGAAGTAATTGAAGAGATATAGAAGACACCTGGGCTATCACCTTCCATAGAAATTTACAGAGGTACTGGAAGAACCTCCTCACACCAAATGGAAGGGACCAAAAGGAGATGGTGGTGGTGATGTTTTTGAATGAGAACACCAAGAAATGGGACCCAGCCATCTCATCTACCACCTTCCAGACACTCTGCTTCCAATACTGAACTGGGTGCCATTTAGTTGGCAATACTTGCCCATCTGGAAATATAGTCAGAGGACCACAGCAGCCAATCATAATCCACACAGCCCTATAAAAGACCACAGACTCAGCCCTTGGTCTTCAGTTCAACTTGTCTTTGTAAGAGAAACTCTTCTGCTCCCTTCCATCTTGACCTCACTTACTTTTCGTTTTCTCTCTGCTGCAGGCTAGTACTCATGTCATCTTGAGTCCCAATACTGGGAGAAAAGTGGGATATAAATAAATACATTATTATTATTATTATTATTATTATTATTATTAATCATCTCCCATGTTCAAACATCACAAGATATGGTGGAGGAGTTATTCTCAGAAAATAACATGGAGAGGAATGGAATTATGCTGAAAAGAACACACACACACACACACAAAACTGTGTTCTGTGCAACACATAGGTTTTCTGTGCAGAAAATGGGAAAGACGGTTGGATTAAAACTCTGGATTAAACTTTGGTGCACATGCCAAAAAACCCCCACAACCCACCACTTTTTTCTCTGCAGAATAATTCCTCTGCAATACTTTTGAACATGCAAATACCAGGAGAAAATTGCACAAAATTCTAGCTGGTCTATTATTCTTCCTGATGGGGTCTCTCAACTACAGCAAATCCTTTTTTTTTGACCTGGGAATGAATATGTTTTCAATCTCTAGCTTGACCTTTGTTCGGTTTTGACTGCATATCCTATCCTTGGTCTTTCAGTACACCCTTGTACCTTGGCTTCATCTGTGCTGGATTATACCCAGGACTTTGTGCCAAATAGACTGACAAATGTTCCCTTGGGTCCCCAAAACCTGACCTTGTTGGGGTCCAGAGTCCAGAAGTCATTTCTATCCAAATTGCTTTCTTACACCATGTCACTGATATTTCAAAAAACAATTTTGAAAATTGTTGATTTCATTGCTGAATGTCAATGACCTCAAATCTTTTGAGTCAGAATTAATATTTCATGTTATCGCAAGCGCCTGCTAATTTCGGGAGAGGGGGTCAGTTCTTGCAGAGGTTGACAATTGGGGGCAGGGATCTTTAAAGTAATTTTAATAGTGTCATCTTTTTTTAAAACAAAAAACAAAAAAACCCTGATGAGCATGTTAACTAACCAATGTAACAAATGAATTTTAAGGGGAAATTGTTTAGCGTCTTAACATTTTTAAGGCAATTAATGGCAAGGTGCTTCCATGAATGCTAATATTTCCAAGCTCTGCTAAAGTCCAACACAGTGACTAATCTAGATTTGGTGCCTAATGTGTGTACAAGTGGGAGAGTACCTTATTTTCCTGCGTATAAGACTACTTTTTTACCTGCAAAATCTGTGGCTAAGGGGGGGGGTCGTCTTATACGCCAGATATAAGGATAATGAGGATAGAGGTGCTAAAACTCTATATTTTGACTGGAAAAATGGGGGGGTCGTCTTATACGTGGGTCGTCGTATACGCCGGAAAATACGGTTTCACTGCACAGTTATAGCATCTGAATACCCCTTTCATAATCACATCTCCAACCTATCCTGGGATTTATAGTTCAGTAAGGGACTTAGAATTCACTGCTAGGTTTCTCTAGTGCTATAGTGCAGAGGAGTGATCCAGAGCACACCTAGCAGAGAAATCTAAATCTCTCACTGAACTACAAATTCCAGGATTTCTTGGGATGAACCCACAGCAGTTAAAGTGCTATCATAGTGCTATAACTAGGCAGTGCAGGTACACTTATAGCCTTAAATACACCCACTGTTATGATGCACAAGTTTTTCCAACAATATTCTGTTCCAGTTACAAGTTTTTAAGGCATGCTTTTAAAAAACAAACCAACCACGTGTGTCCACCAAGGGAGAAAAACATAACTTGGCAGTATTTTGGACATTATCTAAATAAAGAAAAACAAGACAGTCTCAGTTAATACTTCCTGATATGCAAATCCTGCTCTGGAGTATAAGTCTTCACTCATTCATTCTTGAAGGAAGCAATGGGTAACTGAATCCATTTTCTTCCCACTGGGAGAAAGTTTTTGACAACTGCATAATTTTTAAACACATCCCAGTTCAGTACTTAATGTGTGCAAAATTCACAACTTTTGCTTAATTCAAAGACATAGATAGCCATGTTAGTCTGGAAAATGAAGGTGCAAAGGGATCTTGTAGCACCTTTGAGACTAACTGAAAGAAAGAAGTTAGTAGCAGGAGCTTTCGTAGATTTAAGCCTACCTTCTCAGATGCATGTTTGGTTTTGGCATGGAAAACAGCATTTCTGGTGCAGAAAAATTTTAAGGCAATTAAAATTGTTATTCTCTGTACAGAACAGCCACATGCGAATTTTGTGCATAATAAGCTCTGAGCTGCAAATAGTCTTCAAAAACTGCATGGTTTTCGAAGACTTACTTGCAGTGGGAAGAAAAGGCTAAAATTACTTCTTTCTTCAAGAAGAACATTGGTGAAGAATTACATCCCCAGTGCGGGATGACATTAGAGATTCTTGTAATAGTGACTGGTATTATCACAGCTGTTCGGCAATGACTCTTTTATTAGGTGGATTACTGGCTAATAACGCAGGAGATTTATCTGATGGTTCACTAGTGGACATGGGTAATGGCTCTCAACCTTTGGTCCTCATATTTTGAAGTTCAGCTCTCAAAAACCCAGACTGTTGACTATGCTTGCTGGAGCTGAAATCCAGAAAGCATGGAGGACCAATGGTTGAAAAGTCTACATGATGAGAATTTTCTCAGGATAGTGAAGACAATTAACTATGATTGCAAATATGCAAAAATATTCAGCAATGCACATAATGCACTTATGTGTAGACAAGTCCTAAGAGATGGTCTCATGATTGGAAGTGTTTTGATGGAGATATCGTTTTCTCCATTGAAACACTCCCAATTAGATTTTCATTATTTTCTATGCCCACGTGGTGTAGTGTTTTGAGTGTTGGACTCTGGAGACCAGGGTTCAATTCCCAGCTCTACCATAAAACCCACTGGGTGACTTTAGATAAGTCACATGCTCTCAGCCTCAGGGGAAGGCAATGGCAAACCTCCTTTGAACAAATCTTGCCAAGAAAACCCCATGATAGGGTCACCTTAGGGTCTTCATGAGTCAGAAATGACTTGACGATACACAACAACAACTACAGCATTACGTTCTGCACAGAAATGTTGATTCCAGTGGAGAAAATGCAGTGTTCTGTGCAAACAAACAAACCATGTGCAAATTTTGCACAGAACAATTTCTGAACTATGAAGATTCTCATCAGTCTAAGATTCTCATAGTCAGGGTTTACATACACTTAAGAAACATATTTTTCAAGCATTTCCCAAATATAGTCATATATTCTTTCCATCCCTCCTCCTTCATTCAGCACAGAACCAGAGGTCTGGGTGGCAGCACCAACCAACAACATGCCCATGCTCCGCAAATCCCAGCTAAATCAGTTGAGTAAGTGACCGTTTTCACTCCCCTATTATTTAATTAGAAAGTTAGCGCGCCTCTTGCTGTGTTTCCGCGATTCCCCCTCGCTCTAATGGATCTCGTTTTGCCTCATGCAGAACAGCAAACAGATGTAAAAGCAGAGACACACTGATGCACGCAAGAAGCACACACAGCCCCATAAACAAACATGGCTGAGGGAGGGGGCCGCAAACAGTAAACGCCAGGTGCGAGGCGCCTGCAGAACCGAGAAACCAGATCTGCTGGATTCACACACAGCCACTGCTACCTGGAAAAGAAGCCAATGCTGAACCTGTCCTGCTCTGCTTGCAATTCACAGTGTAACCCAAGGGGCAAAGACTTCTTTCTTTGTTCTGCAAAAGGACATGCACTTTAATCACACTGTATAGCCAAGGTGGGCAACTATGGCAGGTCTGGGGGCCAGTTGTATGCCCCCAGACTTTCTGGGGGAACACATGGACAACTGAGAAATTATAGATACACAGATAGAGAGAGAGACAGAGAGACAGACAGGTCCCAGCATGGCTGGAATTCCACATTTGATTCTCAAAAAATGTTGTTTTATGTTCAACATTAGAACACGTGCTTAATCTTCACTGTAGAAATAATGCAGTTTGACATCACATTAACTGCCCTGGCTCAATGCTATGGAATTCTGGGATTTGTAGCTTGTGTGGCACCAGAGCTCTCTGACAGAGAAGGCTGAATGTCTCATGAAACTATAAACCCTAGAATCCCACAGCACTGAGTCATGACAGTTAAAGTAGGTTCAAACTGTATTATTTCTCCATTGCAATCTTGCTGTTGTTATTTGTCATGAAGTTGACTTCCATTTATGATGACCCCATGAATGTGAGACCTCCAACAGCCCCAGTCATCCACTGCCCTGTTCAGGTCTTGCAAAGTCAGGGCAACTGTGGATTCCTTGATTCAGTCAATCTATCTATACTGCCATCTCTCTCTTGCAATATGTGTAAAGGTAATTTTTATCTATCCTTTTTTCTTTTCTTTTCTTTTTGCCAGAAAAAGATCAGTCTGAGGAGTCTGGCGGTGTCAAGGGCCACCAAAGCATCCTTGGAGGCCACATGCAACCCTAAGGCTGAGCATCATCTAACTTTCTATATAGGTAAAGAATACAAAGATCATCATTACATCAAGCTGAAACCTCATTTTCTCAAGGATAAAACCTCTGCCAACATCTTCTGTACATTGAGATAGCCCCAAAACTATCTCTTTCTCAAAGGAAGTGTTCCCTTCAGAAAAGACTCTAGTTGGTGGAACAGACAGGAGAACTTGCAGACTTGATAGCTCCTGTGCTTACTATCTCCATTTTAAATCACATTGACTTGAAGGTTTAAAATTGGTTTTGATGCTGTAGGCTTTTTTCCCCCCTTTGTGATGCTATTGCACTTTTATTCTCAAACTCAGATTGCTTCAAGCACCACTGAGGTGGAAGAGGAGCACATGAAATTAAAGATAAGGGAATAAGATAAAACGTCCCAGCCTTGTGGGACCCCAAATGACCTCCAGTAGCACCCAACTTTTCCAAATTTTGGAACACTGTTCTGTTTGAGAACATGTTGTTCTCCACATTTTTGCCTAATGGGAAGTAGTCAAACATATATCTATTTATACAAACTCTTAGGAAATAAGCATCTGTGGTTTACTGAGGTTTTTTTTTTCTTATTCTGATGCTTAATCTTTTTGTGTTTACTGTATTTTTTGCAGACATTTGTATTACTTCATTTTAGATATTTAGAATCTGTGATTTTTAACTGTATATTAGCAAACTGCATTATTCATCCTGAACTCCTAAAAGAAAAAGTGGGAGATAAATCAAATTAATAATAGTATTATGCTTTAGATCTCTCTGCATGACCCTACAAGCCCACCCAGCAGTTGTGGTGGTTGTTTTTGTTTTGCAAATACCAATGAATCAGTGTTTGAGACTAAAGCACATCCTTTGCCATTCTGCAAGACATCCTGGGGCATGAACCTCAGGCCATGCTGCTCACCCATTTTGTTTCCTTCTTGTAATTCTAACCTGCTATTCTCTTCTCCCTGCCCCATTTTAGCTTCACAATAACCTGATGAAGTAGAGGAGGTTGAGAGAAAATAACTGGCCCAAGGTCACCAACATGAGTTTCATGATTCTGTGCCAAGCTGAATCCAGGACTCTTTTAATCCAATCTCACACTCTCATCATGATGATAAAACAGCTAGGACAGTCCTGGCCTTTGAAGATCCTAACCTGGGAGATGAATAGAAGGACAGATTTGCTCAAGATCTCACAGACAGAGCACAGGTTGCAGTTTCAACCTTTGGCATTTCCAGGGAGGGCTAGGAAAGACTTGGTGAACTTCTGCTAGCCAGTATAAAATGGCTTCCCCCAATCTGGTATCCTCCAAATGTGGAACTTTAACCCACAGAACCTCTGACCATCAGCCATGTTGGCTGGGGAGTTGAAATATACAGAGGTTCTCTGTATATTTGAGAAACCAGTGGTGCTCAAGCTCTGGTCCTCCAGGTATTTTGGAACTCAACTCCTTGAAGCCCCAGCCAGGACAGTCAATGGACAGGATTCTAGGAGTTAAAGTACGAAACACTTGGTGGGTACCAGATTGAGGAAACACTGATATAGACTGCACTGAATGAGATGGACCAAAGATCTGATTTCATATAATTTATTTTATTTTATTTTTATCCTATCTTTCTCCCAAAGTAGGACCCAAGGCGGCAGCATCGCATGTTCGTAAGACAACTGAGACAGGCAGAACAAGAGTTGGTTAGATCTATGTGATGTCACCTTTAACAAGGATGCAGGAAACCTCCATGGAAACCACAGGGGAAAAGAGAACCACATCTCAAGGTCCTAAAAGATGGTCTTCATTGGTTTTATTTCAGCCGATGAAGGCCACCTTCTATGTTCTTCAAAACTCCCTTTTCCCTTGTGGATCTCACTGGATGCTTGCCAGTTTATTGCTCTCCTATTTTCCCCTTCCAAAATTTCCATGAGAAGCTTTATCAGTTTGGACAGAACCATTTGGGGCTTCCCACAACATTCCTCAAACAATTTGCCTGGGCAAGAGGACCAAAGTCTCTTTTGACGATATTTCAATCAATGTGTGAAGCCTATGGCATTTTGGAAAAGTCAGTTCCTACATGTGAAGTCGTAGGCTTTCATGGCCGGCATCCATGGTTTTTTTGTGGGTTTTTCGGGCTGTGTGGCCATGTTCTAGAAGAGTTTCTTTCTGATGTTTCATCAGCATTTTTCTCTGAAGATGCCAGCCACAGATGCAGGAGAAACGTCAGAAAGAAACTCTTCTAGAACATGGCCAAACAGCCCGAAAAACCCACAAAAAACTATCAGTTCCTACACTTTGTTGCCTTTTCCCCTAGTCCATTGGTTAATTCTTTGCCTTCCGATGGGTCTCATTTTGTCTCACCACCACCACCACCACCACCATTGTGTCCCATCTCATCCTTCATCCTAGGCCTAACCCACCCACAGTGGCACACCCATGTGAAGCAGAACCATCTTGATGACACAGCACTGTGGAGCTGAGCCTCTTCTTGCCTTGGGCTACAGCTGTTTCACTGAAGCACAGCCAATGTCTGTTCCCTCCTGGGCCTTCTCGGCAAACTCTCCCAGCTTATCTCCTCTCGCTATCTAGGTTTGTATGCCACACCCCGTGGGGCACTATTGGACTTATTACACAGCTCCTGTTAATCATGGCAGCCAGGGAAAAAGGGGAAGGAGGGGAGCTGGCAGACAGGAGGCAAGGTGCCACCGGCTAAAACAGACCTGGGAAAGAAGGTCATTTTGGAGCAGGCTCTTCTGGTTCCTCGTCTGACTCAGCTTGGGTGCAAGAAGTGTCACACAGGCGCTTTCTGTGCTGGTTAATGGCAGTGCCAACATAAAACTCTGGGGGTAGTGAAACCTGGCCTGGAGCTTCCTGGCTCCATCAAGCTTGCCAATGCTTGCCTCCAATTGTCCTTGCCCCAGGAAAGATGTTCCATGGATGGCTAACCACAGGCACCATGGTTGCCTGTCATGCACTTCAGGTTGCCTGTCAACTTATGGTGGCCCCATGAATGTCATAATATTCTTTGCCTATTCCACAGGATTGTGGGCAAATGGTCATCCTGCCTCTGCTTAAATACCTCCCGTGAAGAAGAGCCCACCAAATCCTGAGATCATATATTCATTTTGTTAGCATTTAGATTGGATCAGGGAGCTGTCTTTGACATGCCACTATGTTAAAGGTTTCCTATTAGTACTGTAGAAAGGCTTGTTACCTTTCAATGAAGCTCAGTGCTAAAAGCTCCCAGCAGCTCCTTCACACTGCAGCTACAACTGCATCATCATCATGCACGCATCCTCCTCCTCCTCCTCCACTGCCACCATGTTTGGCACAGTTTGACCTCTGATTCAGAGTCATTGCACTTAATCCTAGATGGGGATGGGCCCCTGGACTTCTTTTAGCTCTCACAGCTCATCCTGCACCCTGAGAAATAACTGCATCCAAGGGAGTGTCCCTGAGGATGTGCAAAGTGCCTGTTCCACACCAAAGAAGCAAAGCCAGTCCCTGTGCTTAAAAGTTCAGGGCCACAGCCTCCAGTAGGGCTGTACTTCAGTCCATCTCTCCTTCTTTCAAGAAATGAACCACCTGTTATGATCACTTACAGTTTGTTCGAGGATTTGAAAGCATGTTGATTTAAGACACATCACCCAGCCTTTTTCCCAGGGCACAGAAAAGGTGACAATTTTCCGTATGCCCTTTATGTCAGCAGCACAAAACAACAACTATTGGCAGGGCATCTAAGCGTTTCTGTTTTGACCAATGGGGAAACTCAAGAAGCACTGAAAGAAAGTCTATTTCCCCAAGTTCTTGGCAGAGTTGGCTGTTTATAGACTCAATACTTCCAAGATCAAGGTTAACTGTTGCACCAGTCCAGCAATGCAGACACAATGTTGAAACCTCATTTCCCTGACAGAGCAGCTCTCACACCCAGCGAAGGAACAAACCCAACCTCTGGAGCAAGGAGATGATGGATCAAGCAGAATCACCCATCCAAATGGTACCCAGATGGCAGAGAAAACAGCTCACCTACTAAGCTAAAATTTCTGGAAATTTCAAAGCCATGGGGAGGGAAGGACCCTTTATTCCTATATTTTAAAAGGACATTTTCAGGAAAAAAAATAGATTTTAGAAATAATGTGGGGACATAGTACATAAACACCATGCCTTAAACATCTTATTCATCATTCTAACAGAAAATACCCCGCAACAGAAAATAACCCCCGTTTTTTCAGGAAGAAATAGGCTTTGGAGGTGGGAACATTTTTTGCTGAATTTTTGTGAGTCTCCCCTCCCCAGGATTTCACATCTCTTAGATGTAGTGGTTTAAGTATTGAACTATGATTCGAGACCAGGGTTCGATTCCCAGCTCGGCCATGGAACCCACTGAGTGACCTTGGGCAAGTCACATGCTCTCAGCCTCAGAGGAAGCCAATAGCAAACCTCCTCTTGCCTACAAATCTTGCCAAGACAATCCCATGATTTTTACCTTACACCCTTAGGGTCGCCATAAGTTGTAAATAAATTGAAGGCACATCACAACAACAAAGTCCTACCTAGGAGAGGGTCCACTGATGTGACACAAAATGGCACAACTGAGCAGTGACTCCTGCTCAAAAGCCCTTCCACAGATCCTCGTACCTTCCCAGATGAAAAGAGAAATGGACAGCCAGGACCTTGGAGAAATGGTTGTTGGGAGGGAGGCGATGACAACTCCCAGAATATTGCTATGAATGCAGGATTCTGGGAGTTGTCATCCAAAAAAAAAAATTACCTTCCCAAACTCTGGGGCAGTCTACTCACAAAACATATGACAGGGTGGCCCAAAGTAACCTCATTGCAACGCCCAAAGGAAAAACATTTTATCCAGATCTGCAGTGAGATTGTTCAGCTTCACTTCTGCCATTTTATGGCTCTTAATTACTACATTTCTTGACATTCAGTTGCTTTATTGTTTTCCTTTTTTAGGTGCTTCTGTTTTTCTTTCCTGGACTAATTTATGACTAGTGTACAGGTTTTTATGATATTTTCTGAGTGGTTTAAAGCACTTACAGTTTGTGGTGGCGGTGGTGTTTTTCACTGGTTGCAAACAACTTTTGCAGACCCAGAAGTGGCATGCAAATTCTTAAACAAACTCTTTCCATGGAAGCCAGACTTGGCATCTCTTTGAGACAAAGGATCCCTTCATGCAGAAATTTTTATTTTGTGCAATGCACAACCATGTTACACAGAAGGGATGGGCCAAGTGTAGTGCTCAGGATATTCCTGGACTTCAGTTCCCAGCACCCCTCAGCATTGCTTATGTTAGCTAAGGCTGATAGAAACTGCAGCCCCATGCCATCTAGGGCCACCTTTTCTCTACCCTTGGTATACAAATACAGCAAAAATACTCATGGATTCCAAGAAAAGTGTATGAAGAATAACTGCGCTGGTCATTGCTCAGTTTTGACACTGTTAAGCACAGCTAACTTTTGCTCCTTCCCCATTACCAACTGCATTGGTTGTTACTTGTGCAAATAGGTCTGAGAGTAAGGTAGCTATTTGATGTAAAGGTGGTTAGTGTGATAGACACTGGCTGCATCTACACTGCAGAAATAATGCAGTTTGGCACCGCTTTAACTGCTATGGCTCCACTCTATGGAATCCTGGGATCTGTAGTTCACTGTTGCACAGAGCCCTCTGATAGCAAAGGCTAAATATCTCACAGAACTACACATTTCAGAATTACATAGCATTGAGACATGGCAGTTGAAGCAGTGTCAAATTGCATTATTTCTGCAGTGCAGATGCAGCCAGTGGCTTTCTAAAGTGAGATGAGAATCATACAGTCCTCCAGATGTTGCTGGACTGCCACTCCCAGCATTTCTCATTACTTATGGGATGATGGGAATTGCAGTCCCACAAACATCTGGAAGGCCCCATGATGTGACCCTTGTCATAAAAGCAAGATGATGCAAAGGTTTTCCCCACTGTGATTTGTAAAGGGAAGGAGGTGCATTTGGTTGGGGTGACAAAGTTAAAAAAATGCATGTTTCCCCCATATTTTTCTTGCTAGCAAGTGGTTCACAAGGCTGCATCTGTGCTGCAGAAATAATTCAGTTTGATATTGTTTTAACTGCCATGGCTCAATGCTGTGAAATTCTGGGAACTCTACTTTTGTGAGACATTTAGCCTTCTCTATCAGAGACCTCTGGTGCCATAACAAATTGCAATCCCATTGAGCCATGGCAGTTAAAGTGGTGTCAATCTGGATTAATTCTGCAGTGCAGATGTAGCCAAGACCAATATCCACGTGGAAGTCTATTTAGCAAAAAAATAGATACATTGAGATGGAGCATGGGTTCCTAGCAAACATGTTTGCGCTTCTACATCAGCAAAGAGAGGTGCCTTTCTGGTTTGACAGGCTCAGGCTTCAGTCCTTTGTATCCCACTGATACTAATCCCAGAACTGGTGTGAACAGCTAGAGGCACACCTAGGGCCCTTTCATGCTACACAACTATAGATAGCATTGTGACTTCAGTGTTGCAACCTCGCTTGGAATCCTGGGGTTTGTAGTCTGGGGAGGCACTAGAGCTCTCAGGCTGAGAATTCTAAGTACACCACGCTAGACTGCAATTCCCAGGATTGCACAGGATGCTGCCATGGCAGTTAAAAGTAGAGTCAAACTTTGCAATGATCCTGCTTGCATATTGTGCAGCATGAAATGGCCCTACAGCTAGCCAAGATATTAGACACAAGTGAGATATCTCTGTCCTTCACAACCTCAGCACCTTGATGTATTCTGCCTTCCCTTGTGCCCGTTCCCATGAAAGGTAAATAAGAAGACTGCCTCTCTCTTTTTTAAAAACGTAGCCCACCCTGAAGGTGCCAGAGCTGCCTGCAATCCTCCTTTCCCAAACGTTTTCCATCTCGGCATCTTGAACCATCCAAACAGGCTACCTAGCCAGGTAGAAACTCCAGAAAGGAAAAGATGCATGTTGCAACAGCAATTGCAAGAAGCATATCTGTTTCAGGGCTGTCCATCTGGCTGTAGTAAAGGCAATTTGGTGGAACAGGTTTTTCGCTTTGTTTTTAAAAGGGGGTGTCTATGACCCCTTTTATGACAACATATCCCTTTTATCTCCACATAAGAGGAAGAGAGCAAACATTGTAATAAGGAGAGACAGGCAAATGGCAGAAACGGAGAGTGTCATAAAAAGAAATATATATATATCCGTGTTGAACTGGTGTACATTAACCATGTTAGAGGAGGGGATGAAGAGATAACCTGTAAAAGGGCTTGTTAATTCCTCCGCCATCAGACTGGTAACTGAGGGCAGCTGCAATCTTCCCAAAAAACCCTGGCGGCAATAGGATATGGGACTATGTGTTCTGTATGTAAGAGAAAGAGAGTCAAAAGGAAAAGAAAGGGGATACAGAAAGATATGGAGAATTCACTACACTGAAGACTAAATGCAGTTTGACACCACTTTAATTGCCATGGCTCAATGCTATGGAATACATTTCCAAATGCTTGACCACAGAGCCACCAGACTTGAGCTGAGAGCCTACACTGCTCCAATATAGGTTGCAGAAATAATGCAGTTTGACTCCGCTTTATCTGCCATGGCTCGCTGCTATGGCATTCTGGGATGCGCAGTTTGGTGAGATATTTAGCCTTCTCTGTCAGAGAGCTCTGGGGCCACAACAAACTACAAATCCCAAGCTGCCACAGGATGGAGCCATGACTGTTAAAATTGTCAAACTGCATTAATTCTGCAGGATCATCTCTGAATGATCCTCTTCCTCTTGCGAGGCAAGATTTCCAGATCCTATGCTTTGACAAGTAAATATAGTGTGTGTATATACACACAACCAATCTCCATGCTTTTGTGGTTAACTGGCAAAGTAACCCTTTGACCAGAAGTGTCATTCACGCATGCCTTGATGTAAGAGGATGTGTCTGTGTTGGAAATAACAAACAAGGCCAGACTTTAGGAAGCAGTCAATACAAAGTAGCATGTTACTTACAATTAGTTACTTTTGGTATTAACAACTGCCAAACATCCACACTCAAACAACAATATGAAGGTCCATCCATTCCAGAATGAGAACAGCTAAGTGGTGTTTCTCATTGCAAAGGGCTGCCCCTAAACCTGACATCTGGTATAATACATAAGTTTTCCTTACATGGCAAAACCAAGCCAGGCATGAAACCTAAAAAGCCTTGCAGTGCTCTGGAGATGCTCATAGTACAATACTCCAAGATTTCTCCAGTTATAGTACTTGACAGAGCTATTGTAACTGGTTTGGCCCACTGTCCTAAATAAAAAGAAGAGGGAGAGCTGGAAGCGGAGAGGAACTGAAGTTGCCGGGACTAAGAAATAGGTTCTTTCCACCTGGAATAAGATAGTGGTATCAGATAAGATAGCAACATTTTCAGTTATACAGTATATGTATTTAGGAGGGAAAGCAGAGCCATTGTGGTATAGTGGCTTGAGCTTTGGACTATGACTATGGGAGACCAGGGTTCAAATCCCTGCCCAGCCATGGAAACTCAGTAGGTGACCCTGAGCAAGTCACACTCTCTCAGACTCAAGAGGAAGGCAAAGGGAAAACTTCTCTGAGCAAATGTGACAGGTTTGCCTTATGGTCGTCATAAGTCAGAAATGACTTGAAGGCCCACAACAACAATGTAGGAGGGAACAAAATGGCTATATGCTTTTTGGTATGATTTTGCATTTGCATCCCTCCTGTTATTTATCTATTTGTTTATTTAGGGCTTTAAGATGGCATCCAAATGTTGCAGCCTTGAAGTCAAGTCCTGCACAGGCACCTTGATGAATGGATGCATGGAGATTTTGAGACAGCGCATGTGCCAAATTTAATACACAAGTTGCTATGTTGTTGTTATGGACTTAAATTGTGATTATGCTTGCAATATTGAATTCTAGTTCACCCCACAGAACCCAGGAAGAGGCACACTATGGCTTCCCAAGAATTCTAGAGCTATGACATAGGATATTCTCATCCAACAGCTCCATAGAACACAATGGGAATTTCATCATTAGCACTTCCAGGAGGCTTCCCAGAGCACTATCAAGCTTTCAGGAGGTCACACATAGAGACCAGGATTTGGGGTATAAATATAAGAATATACTCTGCCACACTACTCATTTTTTGGGGGGGGAGAGTGTTGGGTTCTTGGGGCTCTTTTCCAACTCCAGGGGGGAAAATACAGAACATGTTAACCTTAACACATCAGTAGCACAGTGAGTTGTAATCACAGAGAAAGCAACAGTAATAACTAACAACCTGTCTTTCAAACTAGATAATGAGTAGCACAGCTAATTATTTTAGCTGTGGAAGAAGCCTCCCAAGCTCTGGATGCAACACTTTAAAAAAACAAAAAACTTGAACAACAAGTCCAATAAATATGGAGTTTTAATCATGGGAGTCTGGAGGAGGAGGAATGATGTTGCTTCTTTGAGTAGATGTAGCCTCAACATCTCATCCAGACTTCTAAAGGGCACTGGGAATGTGGCCAGTGCCTATTGCTGAAAGGTGCTGTGTATGTGCCTGTCTTCGAGTCTCCTGTCTTATGGAGACTCCATTCATTTCATTGGGTTTCCTAGGCAAGGAATCCTCAAAGGTGGTTTTGCCACTCTCTTCCTCTGAAATAAACCCTACAGCTCCTGATATTCATTGGCGATCTTCCATCCAAGTATTAAATCAGGGCTTTAATGTTCAGACAGGATCTGGCACCTGTAGATCTGCTGAGGCCCTGCTGAGAAGTGGCACCGATCATACTTTGAAATGAACAGCAGAATTAGCAATGAATCTAGCTGTAATGCAGAGGCATCCTGATGCCTTAATAGCACAGTCCCATGAAGCATTTGGCTTAACTCCTAATCCTTTGTCCACAACTGAAACAAAAGCTAAAAAGTCATCCTCACACTTCCTCAAATCCTTGTTTGTTCCCCATGCCTCTCCCAGCCTTCAGGCTCTCCCACGCTGTCAGCGCTTACTTAGACTGTAACCTTCTTGGGGCAGAAACCTGCAATTTTTCTTCTGCCTCTTCAAGCACCATCTACATCGATGGCGCTGCACAAATACAAAACAGGAGCAGAAGGGATTTTAGGGTTTTTTGCTTTCTAGCATGAAAACAATTATATCATGTTTAGGCTGGAGGTACTTCGATGCTTTTCTCCTCTCCTCCTCCTCTGAAATTGCCTGTAGAAAGAACAACCTTTAAAAATTCTACGCATGCTTGCGCAGAAAAAAATAGTCAAAGACACTCACTCAAAAATGTCGAAGAGACCCAAAGAGCTCCTGTTTTGTATTTGTGCAGCACCATCGATGTACATGGCATACATTTCAAATTCCAAGTGTCTCTCTGGTGCTAGCCGTCTAGTGCAGCTATTGGTGAACCTCTCTGTCTGTCAGCTCTCAGATTTCAGTGACAAATCTCGACTCTCAGAAGCAAAAACCAAAACCAATGTTTCTGGAAAACAAACATCATATTCTTTGTGCTCTTGAAAACACACAATATTCCCAAAAAGCCTGCTTGCAAAATATTGTTTCTCCCCCCCCCCCCCCCCCCCGGAAGAGAAGAGAGGCAGGGAGAACTGAATGTTTGTGCATTTGTGTGTGCAAAGTGTTTTATGAATTCACATAGTAAAGCAGGGCTGAGGGTGGCCCTCTAGATCTTAATGGACTCCTTTTCCCATCATCCTCAGTAGCAAACCCAATGGTTGGGAATGATGGGAGTTGAACTCCAAAGGAGCATACTTTCAGAAAAGGAAATGCCTGCCCGGAAACTGAAATTAAAAATAGGTTTCATTCCTCTTTCAGTTTATAGAAATCTGCCCAGGTTTTGGGGATCCCAAACTCAGATTTCACCAGTTTCATGGTTTTCATTATCACAGGTTGTCTATTCAGGGTTCAAATTTCCCCAGATCTCTACTTTCCATGCACCCAGGGAACAAAGAGTAACATCACTTGGAATAATCCACCCCATTTCTCATCTGAATTTGAGGATTTTTATAGTTTGACTGTCACCTGTAGTAAACCTTGAACTGTTGTTCTCAGATCAGCCCTTTTCCCTACACAATCTGGTCCATTGAGTTGGAGAGAATACTAGGGACTAGCAATGCTGTCCAAACAAAACTTCCCCATTGCATGCCAAGGCAATGATTTCCTCTCCAGGGGCACAGTGCCTCCTGGACCCTTTGCTGCGAGATAGGATTAAAACCTGCCATCGTGTGAGAACACAAAGATAACCACCATCTATTAACCTCCCTGTGCTTCTGCTTCTCTCTTCCTTCCCTGGAAGTCCCTGGGTAGCACTTCTACGCTTGGAAGACCTCAGCATCTTTCTTCTGAGCCAAGTCCTGGTTCTTCCCGGCCTTTCTCCGGTCCTGGGTTCAGGCTGCCCCCTGCTGTGCCAGCAGCAACAACACCATTGCCAAGAACCAAACCAGGATGCCTCTTTACCAGCTGCCAACTCCAAGGGGCATGGGAAAGCCAGTCAAAAAAGCCAGCCCCAAAAGGGGTACATGGCATGTGTGCCCACCACAATCCCTGTTCAGACCCAACCCTGAACCAAAGGGATCTCCCACAGTTTATTCTTTATTCTCTCAAGCTGCCATGTCATGAATTCCTGGGTACAAACCCAATTCTCTGCCTCCGCTTGGCATCAGCTGTAAAAAGCAGCTGCATCCTTCCAGTTGCATCTCCCCCCCACAACCCACAAAGAGTTTCTTCTCCCAAAAGCAACCATGGAAGGTGTCTTCTCACCCCTACAAAACCACCTGGCATGTCAGATGAAGCAGCAGTCATATATCTCCAGAGATGACATGCATGCCAGGGTGAACCCAACACCCAGAGTCCAATCCCTCCTCCCAAAACGCCAAAGGACTCGGAGTGTAGCATACATGTCCCATTAACATCATTGACTGAGTATTGGTTGGACATCTCCATCCCTCAGCTCCACAACATCTCATTGTCTGACAGCTCCACCTCCCTCCCCACATCTGGATTAACCCTCGGAGCACCAAGATGGCAAAAGCCCGAGGAACAATGGCTGGCTGTCCCTCTCGGGAAGAGTTGGCAAGCTTGGCCCCTGACCTTCGGAGGGGCAACAAGCTGCATCCAAAAGGAGATCTCCTCTCAGTCCTCCCAGAGAGTAGTAAATGAAGCAGGGAGGCGAAAAGGAAGGGTGAATGGTGTGTGTGTGGAGATCATGTCTATTTGTCACCCCATCTACGCCCACAGGTCCCCTTCCAACCATTGCATTATGGCATAAAGGTGGCAAACTTGCCATTGTGTGTGTCTGTGCCATCCTTCCACCTTGGCAAGGGGAGATGCTGGGCACTGCTCAGGGCACCAAGATCACTCCTATTTTCCCCCTTTTCACAAGATGGAGCCATTAGGTTCAATACCCAAGACATTCCTTGATACCTTATCATCATCATCATCATCATCATCATTGCTCCTACTTGTCCAAAACAGAGACCCATGGTGGCTATACCAACCCTTTCCTCCCCCTACACTAGGGATGGGCAAATGCAAGGGATCCCAGGGGCTAGTTTTCTTTTTTTTTTTGGGGGGGGGGGGAAGAGGGAAGGATACCCTTCCAAAAACCCCACAAGTGACTGGAAACTTACTCCCAGCTTTGGAGCCAAAAATGGATTTATTTATTTTTTTCCTTTTAAAAATGTTAGAAACTAGGGATGGTTGCATTTATTTTTAGGCGGCTTCCATGACAGGCACTCAGCTTTGTTTTCTGGCCAAAGGGGAAAAGGAAGTCTGGGGAATCTGGAGGGATGGAGGGGTGCAAAAACAATGTGTGTCTGTGTGTGTGTGTGTGAGAGAGAGAGATCCATTCAGTCCCATTGCCCACTCCCGCCCTAGAGCAACTGGGTCCTCAATCCACAGACTGAATGGACCTGCTTCCAGCCCAGTTGGTTCCCAGTTTGGCCTCCACACCTTTCTCTCCCTCACTGGGAACCTAAGGAGAAAGAGGCACTGGGCTGGGGAACTAATCCGGTTTGAGCCCACTTGAACGGCCCCTGGCACCATGCCATGGGAGTCTAGGATCTGGGAGCTCTCCTCTGTCCCAAACTACAGATCCCAAAAACTACAGATCCCAGGATCTCCCCATGGCGCTGAGGCAGGGCGGTCCAAGTGGGCTCAGAGGGGATCTGGAGCCCGCGGGGGTCCCGACGAGGCGACGGAAGGGAGGAAGCCCCTCTAAACCCGCGAGTGGCATTCCGACGTTCGCTCCCTCCCCGTGTCTCTCTCTCACCTGGGAAGGGTCCGAGGGCGGCCAAGCAGAGTCCCGCCGTCCACCAGCCCCGAAAGCAGCCTTTCCTCGGAGTGCCAGCCATCGGAGGAGAGCCTTGGGAGGCCGAGAGAGGCAGAAGGAGGAAGAAGGAGAAGGAGAAGAGAGTCAGTCCCTTGCCTTCTTCTTGCTCCGGATCGATTCAAGCGCCGCAAGGATGATTGATGGAGGAGAAAAAGGAGGAAAAGGAGGAGGCTGGGGGGCTCAGCATGGAGGGGGATCCCTGCCCCGAATCAGAGCCGACTCAAGGAAGAAACCAAGAGGGCTACAATCGCTTCTTTGTGGGGGTGGGTGAGAAAGATAAGATCCACCAGATCGCGCCGAGTCTCTCCCCCCCAAACAAGTCCTCCTGTTGGCCTCTCCAAGATCCGGATCGGGGCCAAGGGATCCGGTGTTTTCCCCCCAAAGTCGCCCAGAGGACCCCCTCCCCCTCCTCCTCCTCCGAGGCTGCTTTAAACCGGATCCCGGCGCCCAGGCATCGCCTCCCGAGGCTGAGACAGTGTGCTCCGGGTCCCCTCTGTCTCTTCCACCGAAATCCCGGAGCTCCTTCTCTCCAGGGGCTGGGAGCCAGAAAGAGAGAGAGAGAGAGAGAGGATTATTCCCCTTCTTCTTTCCTTCCTTCCTTCCTTCCTTCCTTCCTTCCTTCCTTCCTCTTTCTTTCTTTCTTTCTTTCCTTCCTTCCTTCCTTCTCCTCTTTTCTCCAGCCGCCGCCGATCCTGGGGGACTAGGCTTGCTTCCTTCGGCTTCCTTTCGGGAGACAGATCTAGTGGATCCCCCGATTGTCTAGACGGATCCCCTTGCCTCCTTTTTTGCCGGGGAAAAAAAAGAGATCCAGTCAGTGCCCCCCTCCGGTCTGCCAAACGGATCCCCCTCCCTCCTTTTGGGAGTAAAAAAAAAAGAGATCAAGTCGGTCCAACGATTTGCTAGATGGCTCCCCTGCCTCCTTGTTGGGGAAGAAAACACATCCAGTTGATATGGATCCTCCTGACTCCTGGGGGGGGGGGGTAGAGAGGTCCAGTCGGTCCTTCGATCTGTTAATGGATCCCTCTGCCTCCTTTTTTTTTAAGGGGGGAGATTAAGTCGCTCCACCGATCTGGTAGACGGATCCTCTGCCTCCTTTTGGGGGGAAGAGAAAAAGAGACCCAGCCGGTTCCCCCTCGATCTGCTAGATGGATCCCTCTGCCTCCTTTTGAGGGGGGGGAGGGAGAATAAAAGAGATCCAGTTGCTCGATGGGTGCTCCTAGAGAGCTAGAAGTGGCTCCCCCGGGTCTGCTGGGTCAGGATCCTCCCGCCTTTTTTTGCGAGGAAGAGAGATCCAGTGGATCCTCCCCCGATCCTCTGGCTCCGGAGGCGGCTCTGGGCTGCAGCATCCGCGGAAAGAGAACAGCGGCCGAGATTTGCTCCTCGGAAAGGAAGAGAGGAAGAAAAGGAGGAGGAGGAGGAGGAGAGGAAGGATCCCTTTGCCTGCCTTCCTGCCTTCCTCCTGCGCGCCCACGCTACACGCGCGCCACTGGCGGGCACGCGCCTCGGGCACGCGCCCCCACGCCTCCCGGGCGGTGACGTCAGAGCCCGGCCAGCCAATGGCGCGGCGGCTGCGGGATTTTGGGGGAGGGAAGGAGGGAGGGCTTAACTCTTTCCTGGCTGGAAAGGCATGCCGGCCAGGCGCGTCCTCCTTTCCCCGGACCCGTCCTCCATTTCCCCAGCCTCCCGTCTATAGGACGGAGCCAGGGCAGTCAAGCTGCATTATTTCTGCAGTGTCGATGCACCCTTCCTCTTACAGAATCCTGGGATTTCTAGTTTGGTCAGACTGCCCTGGTGCCCCACCAAACTACACATCCCAGGATGCCATAGGATGGAGCCAGGGCAGTTAAAAGCGATGTCAAAGTGCTTTACCTCTGCAGTGTGGCTGCCCTCGTTGTTGCTGTTGCTGTTCTTCTTCTTGTTACATTTATTTATATTCCTCTTCCTCCCCCTTTTCTTAAATAAAATGGAGAGTCAAAGAGGCTCACAAGGGAAAAAGAAGGATACAATGAAAAACATGCAAAACGAAAGTAGTAACATTGAATGAAACATTTTGCAGGATTGAAACAACGTTTCGTTCCCTTTCTTTGCTTCTTCTCGATCCCTCCAAGTTTGGAAAAGTTCCTTTCTCGAAGTCCCAGGAGCTGACTTTTGGAAACCAAAAAAAAAAAAAAAAAAAAAAAAAGTAACTTGTCCAAGTTACTTGTTCAGTCGTACGCCTCGTTACTTTGTTGCCTTTCCTCTCCCACTCTTTTTAAAGCTGCATCCGCACTGCAAAACTAATCCAGTTTGACAGCGCTTTAACTGCCACGGCTCAAGGCTATGGAATTCTGGGATTTGTAGTTTGGTGAGCTATTCCCCCCCCCTCCACTGTCAGAGCTCTGGTGCCACAACAAACTACAAATTCCAGGAATCCCCGGATTAAAGCAGTGTCAAAGGTGTCGAACACACTGCTTTGAGATCACTTGAACTGCCCTGGCTCAGTGCTAGGGAATCCTGGGAATTGTAGTTTATTGTGGCACTACAGCTCTTTGACAGAGAAGGCACAATGTCTGACAGAAGTACAGTTCCCAGAATTCCCTAGCATTGAGCCAGGGCAGTTCAAGCGGTCTCAAACTGGATTATTTTTGCAATGTGTTTTGGACTATTGTGGATCATTTCTGCAGTGAGGATGCAGCCAAAGTCCTGTTGATTTTGAGCTGCCCTTTATGTCTCAATTGTAGCCATAATACTGAAATAAGTGCCTTTTTTGTTTCTAATCCCATGCCATTTTAAAAACGCTTTGCTAGGGACAAGGTCAGATCAGTGGATGATGGTGGCTCAAGTACCTGCCAAGTGATGAATCCACTCAAAGTACTATTATTATTATTATTATTTCATTTATATCCTGCTTTTCTCTCAATATAAGGACTCAAGGCAGCTAGGCTAACAACGCATTTTAAACAGTACAATTTCAAAACAAGGCGAAAACATTTTTAAAGTATAAACTTTGCAAATGCTATTTATTTATTTAAAATTTTACAACAATCATTTTTTTAAAAGTGCCATTAAAAACCTGCTAACTAAAAAGTAGCATAAAATTACACAAATCCTCCTAAGGCGCAATCTGCAGACTTCTACAATAACGGTATTTGGAGGGTCAAGAAACGCTGGGAAAAATGTATAAATCTGGATGGTGACTACATAGAGATAAGTTAACAACTACAAATCGAAACAAACTTTCTTTGAACTAGGTTTGCAGGAAGGGAAGTAAGCTGAGGACAAAGGGGGAAAGTGGGAGGAGGAGAGAGAAACTGGGACATTTTAATAGCAGATGAAACAGTGGGATGGCAAATGAACTCTGCATCACATGAATATAAAACTTTGTGACTACTATAGATCTATGGGTGTATATCATAAAAAGAACAATAAATTCAAATAGATATGGTTGGGAAGAAAGGATGACCCTGCAAAAGACATTGAAGAAGTAGAGTTTTAGGAGCAGTGTCTTATGTTGTTAAGCAAATTCTAACGTACATTACTGGAAAGATACGTATATGTTTGAAATAAAAATAAAGTATATTAAAAAGAAACCCTTTACCATACCTTCTCATATTTTCAGATGTTTTTATTTGTGTGTCGAATGCTTTCAATGGTTTTGATCTCTTGTGAATGGCCCCAGGGCTCTGGTGGGCTGGGAGGTGATAGATATTTGCTATTCATTAACTAACTAATTAATTAAGATGAGAGTCCTGTCCCCAAACATTGGTGGAGTGTAAGGCTTTCTTGGCATACCTAAACAGATGGAGGCAAAATGCGAGGGAGGACTGGGGCTGGTAGCTCCCCAGCTCTTTAGCAGGCAATCCATCCCATGACTCTTCCCTGGGCCATTGCAGTCAATTCTCCAGCTATGGGAAGCCCCACAAAGATGTGGCCCCACACCTTTGCATTGCAGGCGAATGGGGAAAACACTTTGCAAAAGGGATCTCAAGACACCTCCTGACCCAAGTGTCTGTATTGCAGTTGCTGAAACAATCGGTTGTTCTGCTTGCTTCCGTGATCAGGCTGCCTGGATTGGGACCCATGGGTTTTCTTCCAGTTCAGATCGCCAAATTTCTGAAATCCATTGACAGCTAACAGTATAAGGAAAGTGTTCTTTTGGCTTTTGTTGAGGGAGGGTTGCCATGTTGTCCATTACGACCAAAATGCAACCAATTCTGAAATGCACACCAGGAAGGGACTTTTTTATTAGGCCAACCAAAACACGTAAAATCCATCATAGCATAAATGCACACTGGCTTCTTCATCAAGCACAAATGGTAAAAATCTTTTAGTGGTGGGGAAAAAAGGGGGGGAGATAGCATTGTTGCCACAGATCTGCATTGCAGGATTCTGGGAGTTTGTAGTACAAAATATAACTTCTCCAGTTTTTGCAACCAATTCTGGTGGCTTTAGAGGTCTCTTTCTGCTTTGGAGGCCCAGAGCTCCAAACAATGCCACCTCTGATCTTTTCCCATTTGTTAGCATGGAGAGAGATCTCCCACTCCTGAAAACCTGTCTACCCTTTGGGGTTCCTGGTTTTATAGTCTTCCTTTTCCTTTCCTTGCAAATGCAGCCTTGCCGTCATATTCTTTGTCCCCAACCAACAATTCTTCTTTCTTAACTCTGATTCCTTCGCCCTTAGCCAACAGCGCCCAGTCACTTTATGTGTTCCCAGTTGGGCAATGACAGCGAGGGACACACAAAAAAGATGGAAAGCGCAGCCACTCTTGTCACACCGTCAAGAAAGGCATGTTGATTTCAGGCACCATTAGAGGTAGTCCCAGAAGAAATCAATGCCTGGCAAAGAAGAGAACACAGAATCGGAAGGGGAGGATGCTGTGCGCAGTGTGGAAATGGATGGGGGAGAGAGAGAGGTTTTCTAAAAAGCTATAAAAAGACGACTTCCAATGTCCTTGCAAGCCTCCGTGTGAGTTATCTTGTGTGTGGTTCATTTCCACACACACAAAGGATGCTTGTGGACAGCCAGCCGGTTTGGCCACTTCATCAGAAGCCGAAAGAATAGGTTGCAGAGAATCATGAGGTTTCACCGCATCCCATCTGGTTCCAGGTTGGAGATATCATTTTAAATATCATCTTGAGTTTGTTTGTTTTTAAAATACTCCCTGCAAAGCATAGCTAAATACCACACATGAGAAATTCCCCCATGTAACAGCTTACAGTTATGCAAAGCATAGCTGAATATTACACATGAGAAATCCCCCATGTAACAGTTTTCAATCATGCAAAGCATAGCTCAGTTGTATGCATGCCCACCTGGCAGTAAATATCAGTGCAATCGCTTTCCAGCTTGCAAAGCACAGCTCAATTTGTGTATGCCTCCTCAGGAGAAATCCCCCATGCAACCATTTCCAGACATGGAAACATGCCTCCGTTCTATGCATACCTGTTCAGCTCACTCCTTGTGACACTTCCCTAGACTGCAAAGCAGAGCTCTCTTCCCATCCCTGCTCTGAAACAAGCCAGCAGGACTGCACAAAACCCTGGTCAAAAGGCCACCAATTATTACTCATATTTGACAGGAAAATAAGGGAGAAACTAGGAGAGGAGCAATTAAGACAATGCTGGGCAGACAATGAATGGATTGTTGTTGCTGTTTGATGCACTATTAAAAATAATTGGGAGTCAGAAACACTTGCTGATGAACTGAGAAGTGAGGTCATGAAGAGATCTACCAGGAACTAGTCACAAACTACTTTCTGACCACCTTTCTTATAACAGTTACATTCCTGGGCCCTGGGCTGCTGCCACACTGCAGAATTAGTGCAGTTTGACACCGCTTTAACTGTTATGGCTCCATCCTACAGAATGGAAGGCTGGGAACCAGGGTGCTCCCCATCAGAAAAGAAACTCGTTCCATCTTCTGCAAGAGAGATTTGCACTTGGAGTGTTGTAGCTATTTTGGCATATAAAGACACATGTTATCTGGGAACAATGGAAGGTATTATCCCATATATATCTAGAAGTTGCCAGATTGGGAGTCAACTAGTCTCAAGCAATTTACTAATCCAGCCTGCATGCATGCATGGATGGATGTTGACCGATCCCCACTGGGTAAGACTTTAAGTGGAAGGCATCAAGTGTTTCATTTTATATAGCAGCCAGCTGGAGATTCAAAGCTCTCCAAGAGAGGCAAAAATCATATAACCCCCCACTGTAAAATCAGTCTCTAGGCTTGGATACTGGCTGCATTGTAGTAAGTAAATTGGCCAGCTTTTACAGGCACTGTCATGCTCATGAAGTTCCTGAAATTGCAATTAAAGCGTGACACAACATTTGGTCTGGGGAAGGGAAGAAAAAATGCCAACACTTATAAACTCTTACGTTTCTTTGAAATATATATATATATATATATATATATATATATAATATGGCAGTATTTCAGACACTGAAATTGCCCAACTGCACAGAGAAAGGGAGTTCATGATATATCACAATGGGACTTCCAGAATTCTTTGCACAGAGAGTCCTCTAGAGCAAAACTAAGGTCCAAAACAAACTACAAAAATAATCCGGTTTGAGACCGCTTTAACTGCCGTGGCTCAGTGTTAGGGAATCCTGGGAATTGTTGTGGCACCAGAGTTCTCTGAGAGAGCAGGCTAAATAGCTCACAAAACTATAGTTCCCAGAATTCCCTAGCACTGAGCCAGGGCATTTATAGCAGTCTCAAACTGGATTATTGCTACAGTGTGCTTCGAACCTAAGTCTTCTTGTCCTTAGGGCCAGAGAAAGAATCTAAAGATTTTTTAAAACTTTTCAGTTGTTGCCTCATTGGTCTCTTTCAACTAGCCCTTTGGACACCACTTTGATGACCATAGCTGCATTCTCAGGGATTCTGGGATCTATAGTTCTCTCTGGCAAAGAATTTTTAGATACCCCATGAAACTGTAATTGCCAAGATTCTACAGGAGGCAGCCGTGGCAGTTAAGAGTGGTACCAAAGTACTATAACTGTGCAGTGTGAAAAGAGAGCATAGATTTTTTACAGATGCTGCCGCTGAGATTCAGCATCATTTGGTTCACAAGTTAATTTTATGAGATTTGTAATCTGTGCCCTGATTTTAATCCACACATCTTGTCTCTGGGGATGCATCTTCACCGTAGAATTAATACAGTTTGATAGCACTTTAACCTCCATGGCTCCATCCTATGGATTTCTGAGATTTGTAGTTTGTGGGGCACCAGAGCTCTCTAACAGAGAAGGCTAAATATCTCACAAAACTACAAATCCTAGAATTCCATAGCATTGACCCATGGCAGTTAAAGCGGTGTCAAACTGGATTATTGGTACAGTACAGGTGTAGCTTGGAAGAGCTGCTGGTTTTGTAATTCAGATCAGGATGGATGAAGACCCTCTGTAATAACATACAATATTATTAATTTTAGATGCTGAATTTTAGATGTGGATTGTTTTAGTATGTGTACATTTTATTTGTCATTTTAGATTGCTGTGTTTTTTAACAAGTGTTTTAACTGAAGTTTGTTATATTTTGTTGTCCCCTGCCTCGATCCATGGGGTGAGGTGAGTAAGAAATCATCATCATCATCATCATCATCTAACATGAATTAATCAGGACTAATCAAACCAGTTCCTGCCCTCTTTATGCATATGGACATGTTGAGTGTTGCACATTTTCTTTCCCACCTACCTTCCACACTCCAAAATGGGTTTGTCTTCTTACACAGACGCTAGAAAAGTTACTTTTTTGGATTCCGACTCTGATTAATTGTCCTTTTTTAAAAAAACCTTAAGCCTCTAAGGTCCTGCAGAGAGAGTGAGCAGAAGATCTTTTCCTCCTAACCATTAAAACCAGTGCACCGCTCTTAACATTGTGTCCAAAATGCCCACTCGATTCTTTCTGCACCTCTCCATCCCAGGGGTTACTTAGCCATTTCTTTTGGTTTTTTACAGCCGTTGCATAAGCAAGCCATGCCATAGGGGTAGCTGAAAGCTCTGCACAAATGCTTGCCATTAGTATGATTATTAGCCCCAGAGCTGGTATTAATACGAAGGGGAAAGAAATTGCATTCTCAAGCATTCTCCTTTCTCTGGATGGCTTGGTGGCCGCTTTTGTTCTGGACCCAGCCATGTCATTCTACGCTGGAGGAAATATTTGAGACTCTTGCCACTGCCACTGGGTACCTGCTGTGTATTTCCTGCAGCACTTGATTATATTACCTTTCGGTGTTTATAAACATTCAGATGCTGCGCAGGAACGCCGCGTCAAACAGGAGCTGGATGTCGGCATTTCAGCATGCCTTTTGCTGCTTCTCCTGTTAACACTCCTCATGCACCTGCACATCGCTACACGGCGAATGAGCCGAACAGGGAACAGCATTAGATCAGGAATGCAGAGCCCTGGATTCGAGTCTCTCTTCAACCATACTGGGCTTATTGGCTGGCTTTGCACCGGTCATTTCCCCCCCCCCCTTAATTGTGTCTACCCTGAACTTAAATAAATACTTGCACTATTGTTCTGAGGATGAAAATACAGGAGAATAGTCACCACTGGTGCCTTGCATGTCACTGGGGCCGGCCGTACTATCTAGGTTTTATTCCAAACTTTAAAGGAGCTATGCAAGGCACTGCACCTCTTTGTGGCGGTCGGGGGTTCAATTCCTTGGATGGTTCCAAAATCTAAGCTAAAATCTGGAGTGAATTCACCACTTCCACTGGCAGTGGTGTAAACTACCTTGGAATGAAATATTTAAATAAATGCAAAGGCCTCTGTTGCTGAATAAGATGCCCAAGAGGAGTGGTGGACACTTGAGTTTTAGGGCCTTTTTATAGTACAGTTATAGCATTTTTGTCCCACTTCAGCTACTGTGGGTATGGGATCTATGGGATCCTGGGATTTGCATTTTAGGGAGGGGATTTGAAATTCTCAGCCAGAGAGCTCTAGTGCCTCCCCAAATCTGCAAACCACAAGGTTCCCCAGAATATTGCCATGACAGTTAAAGTGAATCATAGTGCTGTCGTGCTATAGTGAGAAAGGTCCCCTAAATTGCAGCCAACTTCTTCCACAATGAAACTTTTGTTATGATTCAAGTTATTCCATTGTCGGTCATCTTACATCATTTATTGTTGTGTGCCTTCAAGATGTTTCTAGTTTATGGCAACCCTAAGGTGAACCTATCATGGGGTTTTCTTGGCAAGATTTGTTCAGAGGAGGTTTGCCTGAGGCTGAGAGAATGTGACTTGCCCAAGGTCACCAAGTGGGTTTCATGGCCGAGTGAGAAATTGAACCCTGGAGTTCTAGTCCAACACTTGAACCACTACGCCATGCTGGCTGTTCAGATTATATCATATCCTCCAACATTTCACTGATAAAAACTGGGACCTGTGTGCCAAAGCAACATCAGAGCATGACCAAGATGACAAAAGTTTAACAGGAAGAGGACACAATCGATGAGAGGCTGCAGCAGTTTGCTTTTGCCTGAGCCTCCTGGGAAGGGCAAGATACTGCCCACTCCTCCCCTTTGCTGAGTTAATCATGTGCAAATTACTTTTACACTTTGCAGCACCTGAAGTAAACTGAGGACAAAGAGGGAAAGTGAGAAAAGGAGAGAGAAACCAGGATACTCTAAAAGCAGCTGAAAAAAAGTGGGATGGCAAAGGATTAATTGGCACTGTCCTTGCCAAATCAGAACAGTTGGAGAATATATTATATGTCACTAGGAAAAGGTAGAGTTTGGGAAAGCTCCCCTTTTATTGACTGCAACACTCAAATCCTCTAGAATCTTTTACATGCTCATGCTGACTGGAAGTTACTGGGAGTTGTAGTCCAACAAAAGAAGCTTTTCCAAACTTCGCCAGATATAATCCGACTATGGAGGGTGAATCCACATTGTAGAAATAATGCAGTCTGACAGCACTTTAACTGTCATGGCTCAATCCTAAAGAATCCTTGGATTTGTAGTTTTGTGAGGCACCAGCACTCTTTGTCAGAGGAGGCTTAAGACCTTGTAAAACTACAAATCCCAGGATTTCATAGGATGGAGCTACAGCAGCGGTGCCAAATTGCATTGTTTTTATAGTGTAGATACACCCGGAGTCAATCCAGCTCCTAGTCTTTACGGTGCCAAGGTGATATCCTATGAAACGGAAGGCCACCCTTTCCAAGCGACGGAACAGGAGCAGTGGATGATGGATGGTGTTGTCTGGGGACCACTGAACTCAGGGCAAGAGCTCTGGAGCCTAATGAACTTCCTCCATCCCAAGTCTCTGTACCTGGAAAGGTAAAACCGTATCATTGTCATCCCAGAAATCTCTGACATCCCGATTAGGACCTACCCAAATTAAGAGATGGGTTAGGCACTGATCTATTATAATACAGTTGCTTATTTTTTCTTCTGGGAGACTTTTGGTAAATTGCTGGCTGTTGAGGAAAATAGCTCTTAATGGACTGACGCTGTGCTTTCCTCTCTTTTTGTCCCCCTCGTTGCTGTGTTTTCACATGGCTTTCAGTTCCATACTGTTTTGGTATTATATTTTCTTCCACAGAGTTTTAGAATAATAACCTTGTGTGTGTGTGTATTTGTGTTTGTTTTTTTTAAAATCCCTGTACCTTTTATTTTGTCTGTTTTGATCTGTATACATCTGAATTTCATTATGATTTGTTCTGACTTCCAGTTCTGGGGGAAAAAATGGGGATTGACAAGAGTTTCTTTTCCGTCTATGTTTTAAATTATTTTAATAGTGTTAACAGTTTAAATTCTATTTTATTATTGGCCTTTTGGTATGTTTTTAACTACATGGTACTCGTTTCAATTTGTAAGCTGCTCTGAGTCTCAGTTTTGGGAAGGTGGGTGGTAAATAAAGCTCAATAAGTATTTTAAGTATTAATTAATAAGTATTAATCAAGTTACGTTTTTAACAACAGCATCAACTTACTGTTTTCTGGGGAATGCCAAGGAATAGGACTTGTAGTAGGCTAATGTTCTCCAATCTGGTGCTAAACGTGTTGGACTACAATTCCCATTATCATGCCATCATCCTATATTGGGTGTGATGGGTTTGTAATCCAAGGCCATTAGGTTGGGAAGGGCTGGCATAGGTGCCAAGATACCAAACTTTGTGTTCACAGTTTTTTCAGTTGACCTTTTGAAGGAACCTCCAACATCCGTACCAACTCCTGATTGATCACCTCTCCTTCCTTTGCTACTCGTGAGTTACTACATCATGCTCCAATCCATTGAAACCTTGTCTATACAATAATTTAAAATGGCTGGCTGGCTGTTAACATTATACCAGTGGCTCCCATCCTTTAGTCTTCCAGATGTTTTGGACTTCAGCTCCCATAATTCCTGACCATTGGCCAAGTTGGCTGGAACTTCTGAGATCTGAAGTCCAAAACAAATGGAGGACCAAAGGTTGAGAACCAGTGTGCTATCCAGTTTCCATGTGCTTGACCACAGAGTCTCCAAACTAGAGCTGAGATCCTACATTGCTCCCATATAATTTCAATATCCACTGGAAGAGTTAAGTTATGCAATTTGTTCTTGTTCTTGTGTGCCTACAAGTCATTTCCGACTTATGGTGACTCAAAGGCATTCGCCTATCATGACGTTTTCTTTGCATGTTTCCTCGCAGGGGGTTTGCTAGTGCCATCCTCTGAGGCTGAGAGAATGTGACTTGCCCAAGGCCACCCAGTGGTTTTCCATGGCCAAGCCAGGATTCAAATCTGGACTCTCAGTGTCCTAGCCTAATGCTCAAACCACTACAACATGCCGCTCTTTCATTGGTATACTGAATGGCACAATGTCTATGGATCAATAGGCAATGAAAATGGCTGCAACCAATTGTGCAATTTCAGCAGCCAGTGCATAAAGGCAGGAAATAGTGGCAACATGCATTCACATGCTTTTCTGTGTATTTTAACACACTATTGCATGTTCAGTGGTCTCACATGTGCAACTCCAGTTATGCTGCCATCAACTAAATGCAACTATTATGCATGGTCCAATAATAATAATAATAATAATAATAATAATAATAATAACTCCACACCTGTCACACAATTTAAGCCTTATTATGTCACTAATAGAATGTCAGTCTTTGTATGTTATCTAATAGGTCCAAAACTGAGACCACAGTAAGATCAGGGACTCAATTCTTTGGCTGTTTTGAGCATCTCCTGAACCATTGCTTTGGATTTCCCCAATTATTCTTTTGGGATCTTGGAACAAATTTTTTTAGAAACATCTTAACCAGACTTAATATTTAAACAAAGATGGGCATCTCAAATATTTTTGTGCCAGTTCAGACATCATCAACCAAACATCAACCTTATTTCCCCCCTCCCCAGTTGTTGTTTTGGGTCCCTTTTGGGTGGAACTCAGAGTGAAAGGAATGGAAAGGATGTTAGATGCTACTACAGAAACTGTTGTTTCATTTACAAAATATGCAAAACCCAGCAATATAAGGTACATCTAATGACAAAACCCATAAAACAATAGTGTGGGTCTTTAACGTGTCACTGAACTTTTGATTGCTTTGGCTGTAACAAACTAACCTGCTGTCTTTATCCCATCCCTGGAAGGCAGCTTGAAATAAAGCATCATAGATGCTGTGCTAATACCTGTCTGAGAACTATTCTCAGTAATTTAGCTTCATTAGTCCCAGAGCAGTCTTTACTTTGGATTCTCATAAGCCACTCTCTTTGGCCTTTTCCCTCCTCAGTAACAGTTTTGCAAGAAGACTTTCCCTCTACTGAAACAGTGGCTGAACATCCGAGCACATTATAAAGGAGCTATTGAGCCTTAATGTTGCACGGTTATAGCGCTGTGATTCAACATGAATTGGGATTTGAACTTTGGTCTCCTGGCATCATAATCTGAGATTCAGACCGCTATACCACATGGCTCTTAGATTAGGTGGAATCTTCCAAAGAACCATGTAAGTCCAGGTGTTGGCGAAACTATAACACCTATTGCCTACTGTTTCTGCAACTGTGGGTGAGGATGCCAAAAAAGCAAACTGCAGACTCTTGACACATTCAGTGCAACTAGGAATCTGCCCTAAATCTTGTGATGTGAGGTTCAGGGAAGTCTTGGTATCCCCCTGTTCCCATATTTATAAAGGAAAAGGTAAGGATGGTAGTATAATTTTCTAGCACCATCTAGTGTCTGAAAGGCAGTGTCAAAATGGCTAGTTTTCATCCCGGATGTCCAGCATTGGACTGGACAGCAGGAGGTTCAGCTCTCTTGTCCAACTGGGATGGCTGTTGCCCTGGATGTGTGATATCCAAAAGTATATGGGGAGGGGATTTTTAATCCTTTAAATGGATTTCTGACCCTGTATCTCCACTGTACTCGCACACCTTTCCAATGGTGAAAGTACAGCCAAAGGGGGGAAATAGGATATTATTTAATATTTATTGCCGAGCAATGGGATAATGTGCCTACCTGGATGCTAAGAAAATGTTCAGATGAATTGTAGAATACTGGATAGATTTAAGCTTCTGAGGTTGACTAAGGCTGAGAGTGTACACTGCAGTCTCCATTGTACAGCTATACAAATCTTCAGCTATGTTGCAGAGGTGCAACAAAACTTTGTTAGTGAGTTGTGAAGATGCATACCAGGATGCTAACAAGAGCACTCCACTTCACATCAGACTCTTCTGATGGGCATCAGGCACCTCTGATGCACATTGGGCACTTCTGATGTGTATCAGCAATCCTATTGTGCTCCATCTCTTCCTAGTCGGTGTCTGGATGTACACTGCAAAGCAATGTACACTCATGTCCATTTCACATTCAGCCATAAGTTGTGCTATGCTTATGGAGTGACCCTTTTTTTGGACATTTCAGAATAGATTCATCCAGCTGATGGAGATGGGAACAAAAGTCTGAATGCAGAACCATTGCAGATGCACAATAATTCATCTACAGTAGTGTGTCTGTGTGCATACTGTCCCGTGATAGCTATGGTCACTCATCATTTCTCATACATTGAGCTATAGTGGTGTTCACTGTAGGGGTTGCATAGTGCCAGTGTGGTATAGTGGGTTGAATGTTGGGCTAGGATACCTGGAGACCAAGGTTAGAATTTCTACTTAGTCATGGGAACCCACTGGATGAAGTTTGGCAAGTCACACTGCCTTAGCCTCAGATGAAGGCAAAGAAAGTCTCCTCTGAATAAATCTTGGGCTCAGCTCTGGGGAAGAGGAAAGGACTGGTTGCAAATCTCCAGTTCAGCTAGTAAAGGGACAGCTTGTTACAATCTGCAAGGATTAGTTGATTTCTTGCTTTAACTTGCACAGACTCTCCAGTGGGTCTATGTGTTTATTTGACTTAGCTTCCTCTTTCCCTCCCGGTCATGGTGGTACCAGCACTCAACCTTTGCATCTACCTTCTGGCTAGAAGAAGCAAATACTCTATGTAGCCCCCTTGAACCCCATTTTAAGAGAAAAGAGGGATATAAAGCCAATGAATGAATGAATGAATATTCCTTATCCCATCTCCTTAAGCAAGTAAAAAGGAATAATCCCTACCTTTCACCTTGATCTGAGAACTCCCCTTTACTAAGTCATACTTTCAAAATGGGAAGATATGTTCTCTCTGTGTGTCTGAATGACAAGCTGTGAGCAAGTGTGGCTGGTACTAAATGCATAACTGTTAATGTCATCACTAGGTCTTCAGTTTTGGCCCAGAAACCCCAGGGCTGGAGATGTTACACCATGTAGTATGGAAGCTCTCAAGACAGCTTGATCTGCAGGTGATTCACCAAATTTTGGCAGTTCCCCTGTGTCAAAACCTCTGCATCTTTCCTCATGGAGCTTGCCTGCATGCTCCCTCCAAGTTGTTTATGTCCCCAGAACCAAGGGAGTGAATTTGGTTGAGAATGGATGAGGTCCTTCAGGTGGAAACTGACGATCGTGCAGCCCCCATGGTTCAAAAGAATGCTGAAACCTGGCCTTTGGTTTGGAAGAAAAGAAAGCAAGAAAAAGTAACACACAAGCCAAAGCCGCCACCATCGCCTAGGTACAACAAGTGCTTAACAATGTAAAAGCATACAAAGGCAGGGAAGAAGAAAGCACAGAGCCTGCTGCAGGCAGAGAGCTCTCTATAACCAACCTCTATGAGAAAGAGAAAACTCAGGGGACAGCAGGAGAAACCACACAAAAGATGAAATGGTACAGGGCTTTTCTCTTCACATTTCAAAGGGCAACAGAAGGAGGCCTGGTAAGGAGTCACCTCCCTCCCATCTCCCTTCCAGCTAAACTTCAAATCAGACCTCATTTCCCACCACTACCGCCATTTTTTGCTGCTTCCTTTTGCAGATTTCCCTATGGAATATGCTCCAGATATTTGCACATCTTTGCTGGATATTCCAAATCTCTGTTTGACACCTGATGTGATTGGATTGGATTTCCATCTTTGATATGAGGACGGGAGCAGTGGCATCCCTAGGGTTGGTGTCACGCGGTGCGGTAACTCATGTTGTCACCCTCCTCAATGACCTCCTCCCATTTCACACCAGAAGCCTTAGCAATGCTTTTTTGCACTAATGTTACTTGTAAATCATAATTCCCGTAATGCTAATAGTTGTAACATAAGCAACTAGCAAAATTAAAATTATACAGTCCACCCATCGCATACGTGGGCTAACCATATGCGGACTTGAAGTCATGGAGACAGTAAGCCCGGGGAGACAAAATGGCCTGTGGCACAAGTGCATCACCATGCGCTGGAGTGTGCCACCATTAAAATCAATGGGACTTGAGGTCCCACATTTTTTTCATATGTGAGGGGTGGATGGGTCCTGAATGGATCCACCGTGTATACAAAGGGCCCGCTGTACCTTCAAGTTACAATATCATATGAACAACCTAAATGTATTTACATATGCGTAGTGAAGATATGGTTAAAATGTGACGTTTTTAAAGAAAATGTAAAAAGAATATATATATTTTTTAAAAAATAAAATTTTGAAATTTGAATTTTAAATTCTGGACCCTCTCCTTTCTCCCCCCACTGACCTTCCCCCCACTCCCACCATTTTAAAGGGAAACAGATGAATGCCACAGCCTATTTCTTCCAAAATGTTGGTGTTTGAAGAGCAGTAGTGTCACCCACTTTTGGGGTGTCACCTGGTGTGGTCTGCACCCCCACACCCCCCTAAGTGACACCACTGGCTGGAGGTATTGGGTGGTTGATGCATCCTGGGTTTTGGCAATTTGCTGCACAATGACGTTTCATATTTGACAGCAACTGAAAGGCAGCATTTAGTAAATGACTGCATTTCAGAGTTGACATGCAGTGGTAAATAGTATTTTTAGTATACAGTATATAGTACGAGATCCCTGGCATTCAGTGGTGTTTAGTACAGTGTACCTGCCCCATCTGTGGACTTGCCCTCTGTGGACTTGAGCTCACACGGACGGCAAGCCCGGGAGCACAAAATGGTGCATGCAAGAGCGCACAGCCATTAGAATCAATGGCACTTGAGGTCTTGTGGTTTTTTTTCCATATGTGGGAGATGGGTCTGGAACAGATCCCCGTGTATAACAAGGGCCCACTGTATCTGACAGCAAACTGCTCCTTAGATGCTAAGTGTTGTGCTTTTGTATTGTTGTTCTGTGCCTTTACATCATTTCTGACTTATGGCAACCCTAAGGCAGACCCATCTTTCCTTGGCAAGGGTTGTTCAGAGCAGGGTTGCCATTGGCTTCCCCTGCGGCTGAGAGCATGTGACTTGCTCAAGGTCACCCAGTTGTTTTACTTGCCGAGTTAGGAATTGGACTCTGGTCTCCAGAGTCGTAGTTCAGAGTGTTATGCCAAAGTCAAAGCCTATCAAGTAGACTTCTTTCTCTGTAGAAACATTAGTTTCTGCACAGAAAATCCTGTTTTCCATGGTAATAACCTATGTACAAATTTTACACGGAATAAGGCTATATCTGTACTGCAGAAATAATGCAGTTGCTCAATGCTATGGAACTCTGGGATTTATTGTTTCATAAGATTTTTAGCCTTTTCTGTCAGAGAGCTCTGGTACCACAACAAACTACAAATTCCTGGACTCCATAGCATTGAGCCACAGCAGTTAAGGCAGTGTCAAATCGCATTATTTCTGTACTGCTGATGCATCCCAAGTCCCTAGTTATGTAGCATTTCTACACAGGAAACTGCTTTTGCTAATATTTCATTTACCATTTTGCTATTGCTTTCATAATAGCCTGATTATTTCCTGCTTCGCTTGTTTGTCATTGTTTTTTTTTAAAGCGATAGATTCTGGATGTTCATTGTTTTATTTAAGAAAAAAAATGGCACCTGAAACTAGGCAAAATCAACATGACTTTCCTGCCAATGTTTGTTTGTTGTGACACCAGAGCCCTCTGTCAGAGAAGGCTAAATAGCTCACAAAATTACAAATCCCAAATTCCGTAGCATGGAGCCATGGCAGTTGAAGCGGAGTCAGACTTCATTATTTCTGCAATGCAGATGCAGCCACAGCCAACTTGTTAGCATTTAAGGAGCCACAGGGGTCTCTGTTTTTTCCTGCCTCTGCTGGTAGACCTAATGCTATAAAAGGTGGAGCCTTGTAATGATGTGCAATGTGTATTCCCCCTGTCTTTATTTTCTTCTGCAATAAAATGGAAAAAACATGCAATCATCTTCTTGCCCTCCCTGCCAAATAGTTCTCCATTATCTCATAACAGCTCTACCCTTTTGGTGAGGTCTGTGATCACAATCTCTCTCTTGTGGGTGGACTCTGCACAATGTAAATTAATGCTGTAAAAAATGAAATGTTTTCTGTTCCCAAGCCTTCAGCTGTAAAACACATCCTTGCCAGCTCACAGCCAGATGTGCCAGGTGGGCAAGGTACAAAGATGTGAATTTCCACTGGTGTAACCCCCATCCCATACTTGCTTCTTTTTGGCTGAGACCCAACTTCATTTTAGCATAGACATCCACCAGCAGAGTGATGCCGCACTGTATTGAATACTAATGTAATGCAATGTGTGTGCATCACAGAATCATAGAATTATAGAGTTGGAAGAGACCCCAAGGGCCATCCACTCCAACCCCTGCCATGCAGGAACTCCCAATTAAAGCATCCCCGACAGATGGCCATCCAGCCTCTGCTTAAAGACCTCCAAGGAAGGAGACTCCACCAAAATCTCCATTGAGGGAGTGTGTTCCACTGTCGAACAGCTCTCACTATCAGGACGTTTCTCCTAATGCTGAGGTGGAATCTTTTTTCCTGGAGCTTGTACCTGTTGTTCCGGGTCCTAGTCTCTGGAGCAGCAGAAAACAAGCTTGTTCCCTCCTCAATATGACATCCCTTCAAATATTTAAACACAGCTATCGTATCAATGGTCAATGGTTAATGATAATGGCCAACAGGGATGTAGCTACTGGGGAAGGAACCAAATGAGGGTGCTGTTCTCCTAATAGCAATTTGTCCCTCCAAGTGAAATTTTCCTTCAGTCCTCAGATGTCCAGCCCTGCAATAAATTAAAACTTCAGCTGAGCATTTAGAAATACAGTTTAGACATCCGAAGCAAAGGAAGAGACAAGATGACCCAGGGAGTACAAAACACAGCAAGTTGAATCATAGAGTTGGAAGAGACCACAAAGGCCATCCAGTCCAACCTCCTGCCATGCAGGAACTCAAAATCAAACCATCCCTGACAGAAGATTTCTAAGTGTGAATGATTTTCAGTGTCTCACTCTCTGCAATGCTAAAAATCTGGGGACTGAAAGGAAATTTCATCGGAGAGGATGAATTCTTATTTGGGGAGCAATGCCCCCTGTAGTACACCCTTGCTTACAACACAATTGTGACGTGCAAGGCAGAGAGGAAATGTGTAGCAACAATGCACATTCCCATGCTACTGTGTCTATTTTAATGCATTATGGTACATACATGTGAAACTCTGCTTATATCACTGCCAGCTAAATACAACACTTCTGCATCGTTCAAAATAATAATAATAATAATTACTCCACAGGCATGGCACAAATGATATACCTGTGTACCCAAATTACACAAATTATACTTTGTGTACACATTCATGAGCAGTGTGTGCTGCTACAACTGTACTTGAGGAACAACAACCAGCCAGTGAAATGTTTTTTGAACATAGATGTGACGGGTGTGTTTGTGTGTGTACATGTCTTCTAGGTGCCTGTTGACTTATGGTGACCCCATGAATTTCGTAGGGCTTTCTTAGGCAAGGAATACTCAAAAGGTGGTTTTGTCCGTTCCTTCCTCTGAAACAGAGCCTACAGCACCTAGTATTCACTGTTGGTCTCCCATCCAATAACTAATCAAGGGTGGTCCTACTTAACTTCCAAGATCTGACAGAGTCTGGTGCCTTTAAGGTATTTTCCTGGTAGGCTCTGGATCTTTCCAAAACTCAGTGGCAACAAGTGACTTCCGTTGTCAATGGGCAGCAAATCTAAGGCTATCTAACCAAGGTAGTGAATCTTATACCCAAAATATAGTAAGATAGAGTGCTTTGGGAAGCCCTTTTAAAATTCAAATGAAAACCCATAGCTCATTCACTTCTTTCCTGATATAGGAGCCACCACCTATCCTGGTAAGATTGAGACTTTTCTGGTAAAATAATCAGGAAAATATATCTTGATTTCAGGCAGGTGGAATCAGCCTTGGACAGAGAGGCGAAGTGAGTTCAGTTCCATTGATAAAGGCAGGAAAAGTGGAACATTTTTGGAAGAGTGAGTGAGAGGGAAATATTGAGAGACAGAAAGAGAGAACAGAGAGAGAAGTAGGTGGCATACAGTAGGGTGAAGCCAAACATCTGAGACAAAGGACAGATCCTTAAGGGGGAAAAAAAAATCAAAGAGTAAGTCAGATGTCAGAACTGAAGGCTCAGTCAGGAGGAAGGATCAGCTATGGGAAGCTTTTTTAAAAAGGGAACATCAATATATGTATCAAATGATCAGTAGAGAGATAGTCCATAGTGTTTTCCCCGCTGTACTTCCTTGCACCCATGTACTTTTTGTTTCTTTCATAGTAGCCGAGGTCACCTCCTCCTCCTTCATGGAAGATGATCAATTCCTTTGATTGAGAAAGAAATAGCCATGTGAGCTTCCATTCTCAGTAGTGGCCACTAGCTTACTTCCATGAATAGGAGAAGCCAAAACTGAGTAGCATCCAGTGGAATCCATGGGAGAAACAAGAGACACACTTCAAGATGTTCGAAAGATGCTGTTTATTGGTAGAAAATCCTTATGCCTTTTGGCCTATATGTGCTTCTGAGAAATTCTGAGAAATTTCTGAGCCAGGAACTCTAGTTAATGATTTTGGTATTCCCAGCTCAGAAATTTCTGAAATCTGTTTCTAAGTAGCCCCTTGAAGTAGACCTTAGGAGTGCCAAGATCTTGAGGTTTGTCCTGATTCCAGTTAAAAAGTGGTCTGGAGAGTACAATCTTAGCTTGAGAAACAAACAGAGAAGGAACCAAGCTTGTCCAGAAGATCTGAAAGAGAAGATGAGAGGCTGAGGCACAAAAAGCAGCCCAGGTAGGATCAAAAGCCTGCCAGGGTGACATATTTGCCTTCTAGTTCAGAGGAGGTCTGCCATTCCCTTCCTCTGAGGCTGAGAAAGTGTGACTTTCCCAAGGTCAACCACTGCCATATCTCCATGTTCAACAGGAAATTAAAAAGATAAGGATCAATAGGAAGAATCTGAGAGAGAGAGACAGAGAGAGAAAATATCCCTGCTTGTTTCAGGGAGAAATATTTATGGGGAAGTATAGCAAGAATTCATTCTAGGAATGGTCATATTTTCAGGAAAACCCTTTCCATTAATGCACTTTGCCCCTCTTTTTTTGGATCTGTCCTCCTCCTCCTCCTCCAATCATCATCATCATCATCATCATCATCATCATCATCATCATCTCAAGTTCTGAAACAGCCTGTTTCTACACAGGTAGAATGGAGGGCGAACAAGCAGACTACCAGGCAGTTCTTTTAACTGTAGAATTAATGTGTTGGATGTTTAATAGAATGTTTAATTTCACAGTGGATCTAATTGTATTTAGAGAATAGATGCAGTGCAAATACATCACCAACAGCAATTATCTGGATGGACAGTTACAGGGGGATGGAAGGAGAGTCATCATGCTGTCATGTCCATGTGCAGAGGCTTCTTCTTCTTCTTTTTAAAATTCTCACTGTAAATCAAAATCACAGGGGAGGTGTTGCTTTCCATGTAAGTGGGACAGAAAATCCACTCCAGGCTTTAACCTGAATTTTAAAGAGGTTATCCAAGGTTCCAAACCCTGTCACCAAAGTATATTTATAACCTCAGATAGCTCCTTTGAAACTCGGACTAAAACCCAGTGTGCTTGCACTGCCCAATAACACGAGACCCGCCAGCTTACACAGAAATCAAGATAGTGATCTACATAGGAGTTTGCAGGAAACAGCAGAATAGAAGTAACTTTTTGGACTTAAACCCCACTGGACATTCTGGAAGTTGTATTCTAAATTAAAAGAACTTTTCCCCCAAGTGCTGTCTATCTCAGGAAAGGAACTATCTCAGAAAAGGAGGGAATGTGGGAATGTATGCTGAAATAATGGGTGGTTTTTAGGTGATTTAAAATGTTTTATGTTTTTATTGTAATTTTTTTATTTATTTATTTTTACCTGTGAGCTGCCTTGGGTCCCTTCTGGGAGAAATGTGGCATACAAATGAAATTATTATTATTATTATTATTATTCTAATTTTTACAGATACAGCTGAGACTGAACATAGATAAGCCATGCTGGCTGGGAAATTCTGGGAGTTATAGCCTCAAAAAATAACTTTTCCATGCACAGAGTACTTGAACTCTGGTCCTCTCTCCTCTGAGTTTAAATAGGATCATTAATAACAATATTGATCAAGCATTTATTGCTAACAGCTGGGCCTGGGAAGACAAGCTCACTAAGCATTTTTGAGAAAGAGGAGGTTGAATTTGTGCTCTTCCCAGTGCAGAAATTTGGCTCAACTCCACCTTGCCTTGGACTCCTTCCTTTTAATGAGGAGCCACTCCTTCTGAGATGATTCCCATAGAACATCTCCTGTGGAGCCTGATAGAAATGAATTGCTCTGCATTGACACCCTTCGGCCTCCGCCTCCCTCCATCACGCGGATGAGGAGGAGACACAGAGCTGGAGCCCAGGAAAGTCAACCAGAATATTGCTGCTAATCGGCTTAAAGAAGAAAAGAGCTTCTTCTGTCAGTAGACAAAATGGATGGTCGCTAGGCATGCAATCCTAGGTTTGCTTAATCCACTGATTGCTGAAGCACTAGATTTGCCTTTTCCAGCAAGATTGCCAATACACGCAAACTGGCCTGGATGGCTTCCTTCATTTCTTTATTCTTGTTTCCAGAAAAGAAATGGAGCATTTGCATTTCCTCCAGTGTAATACCAACCATTATCAACAATGACTGGTGGCTTCTATTTTGAGCTTGAAGCATGTTTGAGCTACCAGCTCTATCCCTCTGGCAGATGGTGGCTTCCATGTCTGGGGGGTAGTGAATCTTCTTCAGGATTTAGTTCATGCTGTAAAAGGTCTATCTGAGGTGCTTATCCTTAACTTCTAAAAAGGTCTAGCATCTTGGGTAACTCCTTGAAAATTCCTTGAACTTCCATGGAAGATGGCATTCAGCTCCAGAGGTAGCTCCTGTAAATTCTAAACTTTAAGGAACAATTGAAGACATTGAACATATATGGAGGGTAGTATTCAGCACCATGGATAGCTCCTTCACAACCTGTTCTTTAAGGAAACTATCCAAGAAGCTGAACATATTTTGGGGATGGGGTTAAGCACCTTAAAAATATTGTTTAAAGTTTGGACTAAAGCCAGGAGTGGATTCACTGTCCCATCGACATGGATGCCACCAGCCACCACCAATTGTTATGCTGTTCAGGGGGATAGATGTTTTTGTACCAGACTCTCTACTCCCAAACTTGCACAAATAATTTAAGTTGGGTCCACCTCCCCATCTCACCAGTCTCAGTTCTTGGTCCCATTCCAGATACTTTAGTTTTTGGATTTCAAGAGACAGCAGTCCCATCAAATCTCATCAGAATCACACCAGGCATACATATTTTTCCTTTTTCAAACTCCCTTTAAATAACAGGGTTTTGTTTTTGCTTTGTCTTTAAAGAAAGAGGTGGAACTTCTTGGGATAGGCTCCAGTTGAAACTTTTTTTGGTCTCAGGAATATTACTTCTCTGCATTCTAGCTTCCAAAATCCTCCCAAACCTTGTGGCTGGAGTGGCCCTGGAAGGTGAAGTCCGAAAAAATAACTTTTTTGAGCTCTTCAAAATGAATTGGCAAGGGAGCACACAGGCGATGTATATCTCTTCTAAACACAGATTTGTGTTGAGCCAGTGAATTCTGCACATGTTCAGAGATGCACGCCATCAAAATCCAGATGCAATTGAGTAACTGTTTTGGACCAGTGGGTAGATGAGCATCCTGGGTTGGGTTCCTAAGAGCTGCAAGGACACTAAAGATAATCTTTGTCCACTTTCTTTGTCCAAGTCTGCTCTTCTGTCCTTAATGTCACTTGGATGTCCAGATATTTAAAATGTGAAACCTTTCCTGGGAAGGCTCAATGGGGAAAAGAGTCATGGGCCTAGTTTCATTTGTTGGATTCATGGTGGACAGGTATTCCAAGGGTCATCTTGTTTAACCCTCTGCCATTGCAGGAAACCATAGCTAAGTCTTATAGATGTCTGAATTCTATTGCAAACCCTCCAAAGGAGGAGAGGTTTCCTTCAACTCCTGGAAAAGGCACAACATGGTGTAATGGTTTTAATATTGGAGCAAGACTTTGGGAGATGGGGGTTGAATCCCCATTCAGCCATGGGAACCCACTGGGGTTTCCCTCATCTGGAGGAAGGTTATGACAAACCTCCTCTAAACAAGTCTTGCCCAATGTTAGGTTCACATTAGAGTCACCATCAGTCAGAAAAGACTTGGAGGCATCCAACAACAAAAAGGCACAGAGAACAGTGCAATGCACACACAGAGAGACACACACACAATCACTGTGTGTGTATGCGAGGCAAGTTTTAAAAGAGTGAGTCGCAAGCAGAATGCAACCCCAGCGGCCCATATGCCGTAAGCCCCTGTGCTCTGTGGGGAGGCAGCAGATAAAATTCATCGCTGCACTTAGCAGTGGCATTAAAGAAGAAATGGGAAGCAAACAGAGTCATTGAGAGGCATAAACAGAGGGCGGCTCAAAGGTACCATTAACCGGAGGGGCTGCGGCACGCTGTGACCTTCGTGGAAGGACATTCTATGGGCATAGAGGAGGTAATTCGGCAGAACACAATAAGAGGGGGTAGATGTGGTCTGAAAGAGGACAATGGAAAGCAGGGGGATAGAAGAGCCCCTCACTGGGCTGAAACACTTCTCATTTGCTTATCCAGGAAACTTGTCTGAGCCTATATGGATGCAATTCACACTGAATCCAATATGATCCAAGAAGACATTCCCAGCCCATCCCAATTTTAGATCTGCAGTACTGAGTAATGTAAGGACAAGCCCATCTAGGACAAAACAGACTTCCACAGCTTGGAGCCCTTTCACACTACACAAGTATAATATTAACTGGAAATATCATATGGAATCCTGAAGACAAAGTTGGAAATTTTGTAAAACAGCTTTTTCCTCCAGCTTCAGGGCTGAGCTCACCAAAACTGGAGAATTTGCTACCTTGTCTGCCGCCTTGATGATGTCCCATGAAAACTGGAAATACAGAGGCTGCATCCGCACTGCAGAAATAATCCAGTTTGACAACCACTTTAACTGTAATGGCTCAATGCTATAGAATTCTAGGAATTGTAGTTTTGTGAGCCATTTAGCCTTAGTGAACTTTTGTACCACAATAAACTACAATTCCCAGAATTCCATAGGATTGAGTTAAAGTGGTGTCAAACTGGATTATTTCTGCAGTACAAATGCAGTCAGAGTCAGGCCCTGAGATCTGGCAACCCTACTGCTGGGCATGCAAAGAGACCTGAGAGAAGTGGGGAGATTGATGCATGGGAAAAATGGGAAAAGTGAGGTACTCAGGTCACATACGGCCCTCTAGTCCCCAAAGTATGCCTCCTGAAGACCCACCCACATGCCTCCATTTTCATGTTTGCCCTCAAACCTACTCCGAATCGGTCAAAACTATTGATAAATGAAGAGGCTTAGCCTACAAAAAACCCCCATATCCCAACACTTTTTTTTTTATAAAAAAAATAGGAAGCAGCCATGGAAAATGGAATCATAGTGCTATAACTGTGTCATGTGACAGGGCCACTGCTGTCTTCCACATAGGCTCTCAAACACAACTTCATTAACATAAACTTAAAGTGAAGTCTACATTGGACAGAAATGTCTAAATGCTTCCCTAGGAGAACTTACATAGGTCTATGACAGCATCATGATTCCAGCCATGATAATGCTATTGTTAGCAGCCTCAAATGTGAAATTTCATCTACTGTTTGAAGGAAGGAAGGAAAATGATACACAAGAGATCCCTACCAGAACAAATTTCAATATATTTTTGGCATCTTCAAAGTTGTAAGCATAACATAGAATTGAACTGGAGGAACTAGACCGGGGGTCCCCAAACTACAGCTCACCCATCAAGGCCTTCCTACTGGCCCATGGCCGGTCTTGCCACCGCTGCCGTGCTGCTGCCACCGCTTGCGCCCGCTGCCAGATGGCATTTTGTCTTCCAAAATGGCGTCCGGAGTTACACGCGCATGCGCACAACTCCGGGTGCCATTTTGGAACACAAAATGGCATCCGGAGTCACGCGTGCATGCATGTGCACCTCCGCCCCCCCAGAAGATCAGGGAGCCAGCGAACCGGCCCCTGGATCAAAAAGTCCGGGGACCCCTGAACTAGACAATGCTTAGAGAGAACATATGGGGGTAAGTGAAACAGCAAGTACTGGTCTAATGGATACAGGGATTATAATGTACGCTAGATAGACAAATAGATAGATAATTTGGGGATCAGATTCAACACCTTGGATAGCTTAAGAGTTCAGTCTAAAACCCAGGTTCCCTGCCCTCCACATGTGAAATTCATTGTTTTCAGTACCAGGCTGATTTAAGTCTCTGATATGAAAATGCCCAGAAATTATGATTCAGTGGAATTAATGGGAAGGAAGCTGAGGATTTTTCTGTTCTTTTACCCAGGATTGGCATGAAGTCTATTGGCTTTTCTTCATCTGAAAGGAAGAATTGACTGCTTAGTGTCTGCCTGTCACCGTGAAATAGAACAACATTTATTTAAATAAGCATTATTATTGTGTGTGTTGGTAATGTGTTTCATGACCCCCTTGGCTCTTTTGCAAATCCATCTACAGCTAAGCGATGGAAAATGAACTTGTTAATGGCTGGGAAATTTGCAGTTGGTTGAGGCAATCGATTCTGAATGATGAAGAGTCAGGGGGGATAGGACACAAATTTGAAAGCAAGGAGAAGCAGGGTGTGTGTATTAAAAATATACCCTCACAAAGCTTGCTAGGAATTATGATATGATTACCATCAAGGGGAGCTTAATTCCATCTTTGGAAGGAGGGGGGTTCTGTGTCTCTCTAGAAGACAAAACAAACAGAGGGAAATTCCATGTTTCCTAAAGACCATGGTTGAGCTGAAGCATTTGCAGTATTTCAGAATATGACAATGTCTTCTGTTAGAAACTCCCACGTTTCTCATGTGAATATACCCAAAATAACATAAAATAAAATTAGTTGTTGTGTGTCTTCAAGTCGTTTCTGACTTACAACAGCCCAACATTGAAACTATCATGGGTTTTCCTGGCAAGATTTGTTCAGAGGAGGTTTCCTCTGAAACTGAGAAAGTGTGACTTGCTCAAGGTCCCCCAATGAGTCTCCGCAGCTGAATGGGGATTCACACACAGGTCTCCAGAGTCATAGTGCAACACTAAAACCACTGCACTCACTCTTTTTTTTCCTTCATTTTCCAAGATAATATAGATTTGGGGGGTATGCAATAAAATAATTCCCAGCATACAGAATGAAGGCATATTAATAATAAATGACCAGTATTCTGCATCATCTACTTAGTTAAACATACTAACAGAGATGTCATTCACCCATGCTCTGACTGCTGGTAGAAATGGCCTTCTTCTCTATATGCACAGTAAAATAGGTTAGGGGAGGAATGTTGTGATCATGACAATGATCCCTATTAAGGACCACGACTTAGTCACAATTGTGGCACTATTGCTACAATTCTAACACACATACCCCACCTATTTTATTGTGCATTTTCTACATGGGAAGAAGGGAATCCATTCTACCAGTGTTTGGAGCACTGCCATGGGGAAGGGGTCGTGCCAGGAGAAATTACTTATTTAAGGATACTCAAAGATGTACCTGATACAGATTATTGGCCAATATATACTTCTCCCTCTGCCAAGCTGCACAGAAAATATTTGAAGATAAAGTATACAAGGCAGACAAAAGCTGAAAAAAGTGAGCAAAAGTGTAGGACCCTCTTGTGTAAATATTAACACTGCATTTCAGTTACTCTCATTTGTCTTCACTCTCTGTCACTACCCTTCTTTGCTTCTGGTGACATCGCTACACTGCAATATTTTAACAAAGTGTGTGGTCATATTTATTGATGGGATGTCATCATATCAGATGTAGCTTCTTGACATCATCCTGCTTTGTAGTTTGTTTTGGTACCAGAGCACTCTGAGAGAGAGAAGGCTAAATACAAACCTACAAATCCCAGGATTCTATTGCATTGAGCCATGGTTGTTAAAGTGGTGTCAAACTGCATTAGTTCTGCAGTGGAAATGCAGCCCAGGACACATCCCTTCACAGTTGTTGCTCCAATGTGCCGTGCAACAATGAAATTGCCTGCTATTTAACTTTCAGATGGAACAGTCAAAATGGAACACAAGGGCATAGGGGCCTGGAGGAAGAAGAATGGAGTCAGAGTTTGGACAGAAAAAATTGAGAAGGGAGAGTATTGTGTGAGAGGACGGCAAAGGAAATGGTGCCGATGGAGAGAAAAATAATAAAGAAAGAAAGGGCAGGAGTTCAGTCCAGGAGATGGAAGAAGAGCAAAGCTGCTCTAGTGTTTGATAGCAGGAGATTTCTGGCAGTCGGGCGTTTTATCATTAATTATTGTACCGAAGGCAGGCATAGAGTCTGGATACAGGTGAGAGAATGCTAGGAGAAATGTTGGTAGAAAAGTATCCGCTGGTTGCAGTGGATATACTCTGCAGATCTGTTGAGATCATTTGCCCACAAATCTTGGAAAACAAGGGTTGGATTCTCAACTTTCAAAGAATTTCATAGGAAGAGAATATCACTCCTCCAACAGGGCCTTGCAAGTGAGGACAGCTTCATGCAGCTGGGTGCTTGACCTTCTGAGAGTTTCATAGGGAAAGGATATCGCTTCTCAAAAAGTGCCTTGCGAATGGGAACAGCTTCACCTTCTGCTTGAGTAAACATAAAGCAAAGGATGGGAGAAGTGGGACAAGTTGTCTTCTCAAAAGCCCATCACCAAATGGTGGCAGTGCATGCATGACAGCTTTGTAGATGATCCCTTATGATGATGAGGAACTTTATTTCTATGCCTGCTTTTCCTAGAACTAGAATTCAAGGCAGATTCCAGATGAAGCTAATACAGTACAGAAAGAAGCGCAATAATAAACTAGAACTAAACTATCAATAACATTTAAAATGAAATACAATTTTTTTTTAAAAAAAAAAAGTTTAGAAACCATCACATTAAAACACAGTCCAAAGTGCTTTCTTGAAAAACTTTCACTTTTCAAAATTTGGTCAGAATAAAAACATCTCTGCTTGCAGTCTTTTATAGGAAGGGAATTCCATAGCCTGGGGCAGCAGCCACTGATCTGTTTATGGCTGCATCTTGTTAGTCAATTTATTGCTGCTCAATCTTTCATCCTCCTTTTCTCCATAAAGCAGAAGTAAATTATGCATATCTCTCTATACAGTTATTGGAAGGAAGGGGCCTCTTGGGTATATGTTCCATTTTTTTCAATACTATCTATTCAAAATACTATCTGAGAGTCAGTTTGGTGTCACGGTTGAGTGCTGGACAGTGACACTAAAGACAAGGGTTTTGAAACCCTGCTTGGACATGGAAACCAACCTGGTGATGTTGGGTAAGTCACCTTCTCTCAGCCTCAGAGGAAGACAAAAGAAAACCCTTCTTGCCAAGAAAACCCTGCGATAGTTTTACCTTAGGGCTGGCATGAGTTGGAATCAACTTGATGAAACACAATATCAATCTATTTATCTTCCCCTCTGACTTGGCTTCCCTAGTCTATTCATGCAGGGATGTCTACCTCTCACCAACATAAAGACATATATATATATATGAGACATTTCAGGAGATGAAGCAGGACCTGGACAAAGTTACATTTTTAGTCACCATCTTCCAGTATCCCTCTGCTAGCATGGCTGGTAGTCATGCTGTCAGGAAGGTTTTGGGAATTGCAATCCCACAAGTAACTTTTCTGACCTGATGTAAAACATAGGCTGCAGTTGCACTTCAGAAATAAATCAAGTTGGCACTGTTTTAACTTCCATGACTCAATGCTATGGAATTCTGGGGCTGTAGTTTTGTGAGATATTTAGCCTTCTCTATGAGACAGCTCCAGTGCCACAATAAACTACAAATGTCAGAATTCCATAGCATTAAACCATGGCAATTAATGTGGTGTCAACCTGTATTTGTGCAGTGCAGATACAGCCATGGCCATAACATTTACTGAATGTTATGGCTGGAATTCCATTGGTGCCATACTTACACATAACCTCCATTATGCAGGTGGTTCCAATTCTTGGCTATTGAGTAATGGATATGTTCACTTCATGATTGTATAAGCAGAGTTCCAGAAGTATCTGAATTTCACATGCATTTATGCATTCATAGATGGGGCACAAGTATTTGTCAAAACCTTCAGTGTGCTACTTGATTCACAACAATTGTAGAAGAATCCCTTGCACATACCCTCACTGCATAATGGGGCAGTGAAAGGCATGGTGAAAGGTGAAATGGTGAAAGGTCTGGAAACCATGCCCTATCAGGAGCAGTTTAGGGAGTTGGGTATGTTTAACCTGGGGAATAGAAGGTTAAGAGGTGGCATGATAGCCATGTTTAAATATTTGAAAGGATGTTATATGGAAGAAGGAGAAAGCTTGTTTACTGCTGCTCCAGAGACTAGGATACAGAACAGTGGATGCAAATTACAGGAAAATAGATTCCACTTCAACATTAGGAAGAACTTCTGGATGGTAAGAGCTGTTTGACAGTTGAATACACTGCCTTGGAGGGTGGTAGAGTCTCCTTTATTGGAGATTTTTAAACGGAGGCTGGATGGCCATCTCTTGGGGGGGGGGGGTGTTTATTGTGTCTTCCTGCATGGCAGAAGGGGGTTGGAGTGGATGACGCTTGTGATCCCTTCCAACTTTGTGATTCTAAGCATATGTGCGATTGATTGTACAATGTTGGGACTCAAAAAGGTGGAATGATATGACTACCACTTAACTATCTTTGTGTCAATTTACATTAAGCAAGCAGACAGTAGGAACCTGGCCTATATCTCTTGTAATTTGTAATTTGTAACTGAGAAGCCTTTCCTTTTGTTTCTTGTCCTGTTTATCTACCTTTTATGACCCAAATAATCAAACTTGGTTCCTTTCCCTCTTGATCAAAATCTCCTCCACAAACATCTTCAAAAGATGGGGCTTCTCACCTTGAGTCCAGTGATGGAGGAACCAGTTGAAAGCTGAGCAGATGAAGGATTTATTGTCTGTGAACAAGTGTTTCAATTGAATTAGGTGGCATTAAACTTTCCTCCCCAGATAATTAGGAACAGATGCCCATTACAAAAGAGAAACAGAGAATGCTGAGGGAAGAGGTGCCTTTTGAAAAGCGATTCAAGTATCTTGGCACACCAGCCGGTAGTGGAGGCGGATGGTGTGGGGGACCACAGATTTCAAAAGTGACTTTTGAGACTTTCCAAATGTTTTGAGTACATTACACCACAGGCTCTCCATCATGAAAAGGCTTGTCTATATGTGAGCGTAGACTTCGATTTTCTCCTCGTTCTCCTTCTCTTGCTGCTATTATTCCTTGTCATCATTATAGCAATGGTGCTCACAAAAGGCTCAGTCTTCCATGGAGGCATCTCTCTGATAGCCTTCCTTTTGTTTTCCAGCCAGGTAGCAGCTCCAGAGTGCAAAAAGGGAAAGAAGTTACTGATCTCCTCTGAGGCTCCCCTTGTGCCAAAGCCTCATGTTTATTGCTAGCCACACTCGAGGTGACTGTGACTTGAAAAGGCCCTGTTGTTTGCGATAGATACTTGGACTCCATTCTCAAGCTAATTGAAGTCTGTGGCTTCCTCCTCCCAGGATACAATGTACCTTGCCTCTGCTTCAGAGCTCTGTGGCATTTGGGGAATTTCTCTCTGTGAGTGTCAAGCTGGAAATGATGGGCTGTGAATGCTAATTTGATTCGGGCCCACCTTCTTCTCCAGAGAGCATCAGAAAGTGGAGATATGGAGAGATAGCGATCTATGCTTTTTCTTCCTAGTGGATATTTATTGAAACCAGTCAATACAGACTAGTTATTCTTTGACCTTAGCTGATATGTTTTTGCTTACACAGTTAAGGGGTGGCTAATCATCTTCCAAAGATTATTTGAATTGGAAGGAATCATAGCCCCTGACATCTCACAGATGAAAAACAGGAACATGGGACCAAGTGCCATCAGAGTGTGGTGAAGCTGATAGGCAGTTAGGAATGAGGAAGAACCACTGAGACAGAGGAAACAGCAGACATATTTACAAATATGTTGTCAGTAGCACAGTGTTAGTAATCTGCAAAAGGCTGATATAGCACAACCACCATTGAACAACAAGAGTATGGATTTACACTATCCAGGCATGATCTGGATCTTGGCTATCTCCACCAGCGTTGTCATTGCCTTCACTTGTTCTTCCTCAGCAAACCAAATTGGTCTCCGAGTTTTCAGATCCTGCCATCTTGGAGCTCACTGGGCAACCAGTTGGGATGTTTAAGGGCAGGAAGCTGGTAGACTGTGAACAAAACAGCACTGAACCAGCTTGGATCAAATCAAACGGCCATTCAAGGAGAGATGTCCTGCTGCGGACAGTTCTGCTTTAATTACAAGGTTTGGGGATGGCAGGGAGGGGTATTTTCAACTCTTGTGAGTGAGGTGCATTTTTTTTTGTCTTGAAAAACACAGCAAAGAAGAAATGGGGAAACACAAAAAGCCTAAAGAGTAGGAAGAACTTCTTGACTTTAAAGGGTGTTCAAGAGTGGAATGGACTGCCTCAGGCGGTGGTGGACTCTCCATTTTTGCAGATCCTTAAACAGAGTTTGTATGGCAATCTTTCAGGAGTGCTTTAGTTGTATATCCCTGCACAGCAGAGGGTTGGACTACATGTCCTTGTGGTCCCTTAAAGCTATAAGATTCTAGCATTCTATGATTCTACGTCAGATCAGAGTTTGGAGAAGTTCCTTTTTGGAGTACAATTTGCAGGAAATATATGGAAATCATAGTCCAAAACAGGTACTTGAATGGAGAGATTCTAGGGACTGCAGTCCATAAAAAGAACTTTTCAAAGCTGTGGATCATTTGCACATAAGATGTAGGGAGGGAAGAAGAGAATACATCCAGGTCTCCTCTCTTCATTTCAGTCTCCAATGCCTATTGGTCTAGGATGCTTCATCCCCCTCCCACTCGCAACCAAGCCACAGGGGTTGGGCTTGTGATAAATGGCAAAAGACCAGCGGAGGGCCCTTGTCAAAGTGATTTATGCCAGGTGGAATCATTAGCCAAGTGAGGCCAGATGCCTCTCCCCGACGGGGGAGGCCAACATTTGGGTAGAGAGAATGTTGAGAGAATAAAACCAGGGTCAAGGGGAAGGGGAGCAGGAAAGCGTCCCTGTCAGCTTGAAGGAACAGGATAAGTTGAAAAGAGGCCATGGGCAGCAAGGAGAAAGGAGGAGGCAGCAGAGCTCTTGAGCTGAGTCACACGGAAGCAGGGCCGCTGCCAGCAAGACCCAAATCCCCAGCTGCCAGGAGTGAGCTTGAGTCAGCAGAAGGATGTCAACATTTGGCAACTTGGGCTCATCTCCTCCTCTAGAGAAGATTAGACTTTTCCTGCCTCTTTGCTCTGGATGGAACAGAAGACATGTTTGGGTTTGTGCATACAAGGCAAAGGAGGACAATTTTCATGCATCCTAGTTTTAATTTCATAGAATTGTTGATTTGGAAGATCTTCCAAGGGCAATCTAGTGCAGCCCCCACCCCTGGCAATGAGTCCACATAAAACATCTCTGAGAGATGGCCATCCAACCTCTGTTCATAAACCACTGGCAAAGGTTGTTGTTTGCTCCAATGTCAGAAAATCATTCCTATTGTTTAGTGGAAATCTCATTTCTTAGAATTGGAATCCATTACTTCAAATCGTACCCTCTGGAGAAGTAGAAAGCAAGCTCACTTCATCTACATGACAGCTCTTCAGGTAGGTTAAGATGGCTATCATATCTCCTCTCAGTCTTCTCTTCTTGGGATTAAGTATACACATGTCCCTCAACAGTTACTCATAGGGCTAATGCATTTTTATTGCCAGGTTTTTAGCTTCATTTTGTTTTAACCTTGTAAACAGGGCACGAGATCCCACCTGATCTTGGAAGGTAAGCATGATCAGCTATGATAAGTATTTGGATGGGATGCTACCAATGGACACCAGGTGCTGTAGGCTATATTTTAGATAAAAGAAGTGGCAAAACCACTCCTGAGCGTTCCTTGCCTAAGAAAACCCTAGGAAATGCATGGGGGTCACCATAGGTCAACAGGTAACTTAAAGGCATGCGCGTGCATGCGCGCGCACACACACATACACACACACAAAAAATCTAGCAGTTACCATGAGAAAAGCACTTGGATGACCCAGACATTAATCTGGCAATTGTATTTTTTAAAAGGTAATGCAGACGTGGCAAGGGAAGGCTGATAAAATCTGCCATCTCAAAGCAAGCTATCTCTCCAGTGCCTTCCTTCCTTCAGGGTCATGGCATCCATGCCTTTCTGCTGTTGCCAGTTTTGCCTATGCCAGCTAAAACAAATTGGCATAGGGAACCCAGAGCATTCTGGTCTAAAACTGCACAACTCTTGAGAAATGTAATGTAATTCATCTCAATGCAATCCTTTCCCCTTTCCTTCAGTTTAATGCTGCTTCATCACACAATTGTGCAACCCAATGTGCTACCAAATGCACATGTGAATCCAAAGCAATGTGATATATACCTCTATATCTTCAGTGCACTTGTGCATTGGTGCTGCTTATATAATTCTGTTTCCATAACCATGAATTGAATATGAATGTTCTGTATCAGGTACAAAATGTCAAACTACTTCTTTGTTGTGGCTGTTGTGTGTCTTCAAGTAATTTTCAACTTATGGTGACCCTAAGGGTTTCATGGGTTTTTCTTGGCAAGATTTGTTCAGAGAGGATTTGTCCTTGCCTTCCACTGAGGCTGAGAAAATGTTACCCAGTGGGCTTCCATGGCCAAGCAGGGAAATGAACTTTGCAGTAAAGAATCTCATCTAATTAATTCATAGCTGCTCTTCCAAGATTTTGGGTGCATCCATACTGTAGAAATAATGCAGTTTGACCCTACTTTAACTGCCACAGCTCCATCCTATGGAATCCTGGGATCTGTAGTCTGACAAGGCACCGTCTCTTTGGCAGAGAAGGCCAAAGAACTGCTACAACTACAAATCCTAGGATTCCATATGATTGAGCTACAGCACTTAAAGTGGTGTCAAACTGCACTATTTTTACAGTGCAGATGCACCCTTTGTCTTTTTCTGATTTCCTTAGTTATTGCTAGATTAAATAAAAGAGTGCCACCATTGCTCTGGACAATGCTTTGTGTACTTGTAGATGCTTAATCCAGCCCTCCTTCTGTCATCTCCTCTTCCACTGCTGCTCATGTATCTCCCGTACTCTCCCCCTTTCCAAGCAACCCTGGAAAAGAGAGTTGTGTCAGCAGTAGTTGCAAAGGCTTGGATCCTGTCAGGAAGCATGAGTAAATGCCCCCGAGGGGGTGTCAGACACAGTTAGGGTGACACACAATATTTATAACAAAGTGTGGGGGAAGGTGTCACATCACATTAGACCGATTGCTCGGGTGCTGGAGATTCAGGAGTGCACGAGGCAGGAATGTGGGAGAGCCAGATCAGGGGAAGGGGGGGAGTGAATAAGTAAAAGAATGGCTTTCTGTAAGTACTGCATGAAGGAGGCTCAGCTACATTCTATAGAATGTCCCTTCGACCACTCTCTGTCCATCCACAAGTGTATCATTCTGTGCAGTGAATTGTAGGTTGCATCGGCACTGCAGAAATAATCTCATTTGATATCCATGCTATGGAGTCCAGGGATTTGTAGTTTGTTGTGACACCAGAGCTCTCGGACAGAAAGGGCTAACGATCTCACAAAAATACAAATCCCAGAATTCCATAGCATGGATCCACAGTAATTAAAGCAGTGTCAAATTGCATTATTTCTGAAGTTCAGCTGTAGCCTTGGAGAGGAGATGACACCTGGATCATGCAGACAGGGTACCCCAAAAGCAAGCAAGGAAGTTAGCCAGCAGATTAGCCAAACTCATGGAGGATAGCTCTACAGCTTGCAAATATTACTTTTTCAGATGATGCCTTCCCAAATCCCCTCTGTTTATATGGGCAGCTGGCTATGCTGGCTGAGGAATTTGGTAGCTGTTGTCATTTCTGTGTGCCTTCATGTCATTTTCAAAGTATAATGATTCTAAGGTGAATTTGTCACAGTTTTCTTGGCAAGATTGGTTCAGAGGGGGGTTACCATTGCCTTACTCTGAGGCCGAGGGTGTGACTTGCCTAAGGTCATCCAATAGGTTTCCATGACTGAACAGGGGTTCAGACCCTCCCAGAATCCTTGTCCAATTCCCAAATCACTACATATGCTGGCTCTCATACTGGGAGTGAGAGTCTAATAAGCCAGACATTTTCAAATTCTGAATAGGCCAACTGATTGCATTGGATAGTGAAGTGGAGCTTCCTTGGACAGGGAAAGTATGTCTGAGCTCTTACATGGCTCTAGTGTCATGTAAATATCAACCAACAGAGTAATGTTATGCTTTTACTGTGCAACCCCTGTACAGAGTAGCAAAGAGGTGCAACAGCATTATGCAATGCATATTTTCATGCTGCTGAGTGAAGATTGATGTGTACCTGTGTGTACAATGCTTCTGCATGTGGAACTCCACTTTTGCCACTGTCCACTGGATATGCCCATCATGCATTGTTCATAGTCTGCAGGAGTTGAACAACTTACACCTAGGTGTGTCACTACCAGTATGCCAGCCAGGGGAACAATATTGAATTTTGAGGAAGCCACTGGGACTCCCCCCTTCCTTCTGATTATTTTTATTTGAAAAGCAAAAAAAAAATTAAAATAAAATAAAATAATAATAATAATAATAAAAAATTAAAAATAAAAATAAAAATAAAAAATAAATAAATGGATAACTACAAAAGCAGTGAGGAGTTTGCATACTTAAAGGTCATGTGCTCTGTCTGAGACTCCAGGCAATGTTCTGCCCAGTTGACAAGAAAGAAATGGAGGAAAGGTCCAAGGAAGGACTGTGGATGTTAGGAGGAGAAGAACCATGGAAGAGTGTGATCCAGAAACTTAATTGCTGAAATACTACAGCATTTAGAATGGATGTGGGGAACATGTACCTCACCAAATTTTTGTAGCCCCTAAAGCCTCCAGAACTTCCAATTACAAATGAAGTGAAAAGAAGTCACTACAGAAAATGTCAAGTTAAGAAGATACTACAATGAGCCGTTGGTATCTGCTGGCCTTTGGTTCCAGGAACCCTGTGGATATCAAAATCCATGGATGCTCAAGTCCCATTATATACAATGGGTAGTAAAATGGTATCCCTTATATAAAATGGCAAAATCAAGGTTTGCTTTGTGGGTTTTTTTTTTTTTTGTGTGTGTGTGTGTGTGTATGTGGTGGATGAGTGGGTATTTTTATGCTATGTATGGTTGATTCCATGGATGCAGATCTATGTGTAGTCTTTAGTTCATTCCTCTAATCATGAGGACTTGAGTCTTTTCATTTTCTTTTAGTGGAAAAGACATGTTCACATTGCGCTGGCAACACCCAGTCTCAGCTTGTATAAACTCACAGAATATAAACATAAGGGTCATGTCCCCCTGCCTGGTGATCTACTTTGCAGAGCAAAGCAATTAAGGATAAGGAGTACAAGGATGGAAAGTATAAAAAGGTAAAGGTATCCCCCATTGACAAGGCTGTCAAGTCGTGTCCGACCGTAGGGGATGGTGCTCATCTCCATTACTCAGCCGAAGAGCCGGCTTTGTCAGAGACTATTCTGTGATCATGTGGCCAGAAGGATTGCACAGAATGCTGTTTACCTTCCCACCAAAGTGGTACCTATTTATCTACTTGCATTTGCATGCTTTCAAACTGCTAGGTTGGCAGAAGCTGGGACTAGTGACAGGAGCTCACCCCATCATGCAGCACCTGAGCCTTGAACTGACAAACTGCCAATCTTAACCACTTGAGCCACTGCATCTCTACAGTATAGGTGCATTTAATTTCTGGAGTCCTTATTTCAACCACTGATGCCACATTGTACATTTTTCATTTACAATTGTGAAAAGTTTGCAGAAGTGCATGACAATGTTAGAGAAAATAGCAGTAACAACAATGATTACTACCAAAGGGCACCCCCTTCCTGAGCAATATAGCAATAGCAGCTTCATTTATATACTGCTTTGTACTATGCTAAGCAGTCTCTAAGCAGTTTACAACTGTAAGCTAATTGTCCCCAACAACCTGGGTACTCATTTTTGTGACCTTGGAAGGATGCAAGCCTGAGTCAAGCCTGAGCCCTGGCTGGTATTGAACTCACAACCTCATGGTTTGTGAGTGAGTGGCTGCAGTACAGGCATTTAACCACTGCACCACCAGGGCTTGGTATAATGCTCGGTAGCTGCAGAATAATGACTGCGGGGTTGGGCAGGAAAAAAATGGGAACCAAAAATGGAATGGAGCACTCTCCATTGTTTCCAAACAAGCTGGGCTGGCTGGTACACTCAACAAAAGAATTTCACACTGCAGTATTTTGTTACAGGCCCCATTTGCTTTTCCATGGAGTGAGGGGGGTGGAGTGCAAAAGAGCAGACTGCTTCAAACACAAGGTTGAATGCCACCAAGAAGTCATGCATCTCCTTTGCACACACATTTCTGTCTTAAGCCCAGCTGTCTGTCTTTCCCCATCTCCTTCCCTAGCAACATAATCCTTGTAAGGTGTGTGTGTGTGTGTGTGTGAGTGTGAGTCTGTGTCATGTTGCTCCCAACAATGAGATTAGTATTCTCTTAGGGAAGATGAAGTGCTGTCCGGCCCCCAGATCTAAGAAGGAGTGAAAAGAACAGGCTGGAATGGACATCTCTGGGTTGATCCCAGAGACAGAGAAAAGAGTAATAAATAGATCTTCAAATACAAGGAGACTTCCTAAATATGAATAATAGATGGATGTTGAGGAAGGATGAAGGAGGGCTAAGGAAACATACCCCTCGAGCATATTCCAAATGTTCAGATTTTTCTTCATTATCTGATTATGATGACATGCCCACCAAACATCACAAATGATTGCATGTGGAATGAGTTTTCTGGAAAGGTTTCACATCTTGCAGTCTGAGCAGTAGTATTCAGTATTCCTTAACCCAGCAGGACTTAAATTCCCAACAGCCCCAAATTTGATAAGGGGAAGAGTCCCCTAGTGGACCTTTTGAGAGTAGTACCCAAAGAATTGTCCCACTTTACTCCAATGATTTTATTGGGGTGGGGATCTGATTGGAAAGTGGCAATTGATGACACAAAGGGATGCAAGGGACAATGTGAAGGTTCACAATTCAATGACACCTTTGTCAGGTGTGACTGATCCAACACCTGATGTAGGGAGTTCTTGACTCCCACTGCTTCTATGAAACAGTGACTCTTGCAGGAACTTAGAAGGAAAACTTATACAATGATAGAGATACCCTATATGTTTAGTATAGAGAGAGAGCAGTAACCAAGGACAGTGGTGCCCTATATGTTTGATAAGCAAATATGTGCATACCAAATAAAGGAATATACTCTGTGTAACTCACCATCTTTATTGATTCTCTGCTCTGACCTTGTTACTTTTTCCTAATCTACAGTTCCTTCCTTCCTTTCTTCCACCCTATTATCTCTACGAAGCCCACTAGGGTTTCGTAGAGTTAAGCTTGCATAGAGAGCCTAAGTTGGTGTCCTTCCTTTATCAGGTGAAGACTGTGCCACTCAGTGCCACTCAGCGCCACCACAGCTGCTATGAATCTCTCTCTTTCTCTGAGGTCAGAAATGAGGTACCCAGCCATGTGACTGAGCAATGCTGGGTGCCTGTTCACACATGTATCTCATTGAGCTGCTTGGCATCACCATCGCTGGTGTGGGTCACTCCCTCTAAGGTCACAATGAGGTGCCCAGCCATGTCATCATCACTGGTACCTTGTTGTGACCTCAGAGGGAGCAACCTGCTCTGGTGGTGGCAGCAGTGGGCAGCACAGTGGGACACACATACAAGCAACCACCTGACATTGCTTCAGAATGGCAGGCAATGGTGGGATGTTGGTTTGACTCTCTGAGCTGCTCCTGGAATATTCTGGCCCATGCAGGCACAGCCCTAAACAACCTCTTCCAATGCAGACAAAATGACAAGTCAAGAGAAAAGACTGAAGGAGTGCTTCTCCTCATTTATGACTTCCTGAGGATTGAGAGGTGCTCATGGGACCCTCTTCTATGCCCCACCAGTAGGAGCAAGACACTGTGTCAAGCCATGAGAATGGGCCTCCTTAGCTGTGGCACCCTGGTTGGGAAATGACTGCCCTTGGAGACCTGATTAGTGCCATGCTGATCTCATTTCAAATGCCAAGTTAAAAATTATCCCTTTTATATGAGACTAACATCTTCATCCAGTATGCCTGTATACATGGTTTTATATTGTGTTAACTTCAACTTCTTTACACTATGTGACTGTTTAATGTGCTTCTAAAAGGCTTGAATTATTTATTATTGCTTTAAATATCATTGTTGTCTTGTTCTATATTTCAAAAGAGCTGATTTTACTCTAAGCCACCCAGCAATCTTACCATAGATTGCAGAATATTATACATAAAAATAATAACCTAAAAACCAAGGTCTCTGTGCATAGATATGCATAGATATGCACCTGTATGCACTCCTATGCACCTTAATGTATCTCTGCCCAGAGATCAGCCTGCACTCCCTCTGCCCCTGACATACACAGCCTGTGTGCATAATCATGAGTCCCAGAACAAATCTGTCAGAAGACTTGTCGAGATCCTGTGCTTAATTGTTCAGGACTTAACGTTTGACAGGAGACATTTATACATTATTAAGGACATACAGTCTTCCACTGAGAAAAGTGTGTGGCACCTGCTATGACACCGAAGGTTACAGATGGCAGAGCTGAGATTTCTTTCTCCTTTTCCTGCTGAGAGGGTGGGAGAAGAAAGGATGCACTCAAGAGAAGAGATGATCCCCTGCAACTTGGTGAGGAAGACCTTGCAGACAAAAATTGGGACTGCAAAGAAAAAGACCATTGCTTTCCAGATTTGCACAACTTCTTTGAATATGGTTTGGAATATTTAGCCAGATTCTGAAACATTCCTCTGGCAAACCTCAGATTTGGCCAACTTGTTGCAGGTCTGATCTCTTCTCTCGCCTCCATTCACCACATATTCTAGGAAACATGCTGCTGCTTTAGGGCTGTAGGCAATAATGGCCCACAATGGGTTTCTCTGTCTATCTGCTCCTCCTTTGGAACTGCTTTCTTGATCCAGAAGGGAGACCAAAGTGGTGGAATGAGAAAGAAGGAATTTGGGCTCTGCTTCGAGTACATGCAGCAGCTATCTAAGCACTCTTTTCTCTTAGAAATAGTAGATTCATGTTTATCAAAGCAAATAGTGAGTTTTTAAAAAGCAGATTAAGGTAGGGATGGCCTGGATTTGCTATGGGATTGTCCTTCCCATGTGTAGACAGTCAATAGCTAAATCAGGCCTTGGACAGTGTGTGTGTATGTGTGTGAAACTGGTTTGTATGGCCTGTGTAGACATGCTCTGAGAACTCTCAGTGTATGGCACACATTTTTGCTGTTTGCATGAGGCCAACAGATGAATTTAACTTCAGCAGGCTCAGATCACCAGTATTATTTTCCCATTCTTGGATTACATGCCCCTTTCAAACTTGTGTTTGGGGCAAAGAAGGAACCATGATAGTTTGTTTCAGAAGGCTCTTGGAAAGCGGCTGAGTTGTGGGAGCTGTGCTGGTTGGGAAGATGTGTGGAAGTTCTTGGGTTGCAGTCTAGGAAAGAAGCCTTTATAAAGGTGATATAGCAGCGTGGCGCTGAGCCACACATTTCTTTTACTAATATTTGCAGACACCTGCTGAGGTTGGTGAGCTCCTTGATCTAAGGAGCTCCAGTGACTGCCAGGCAGTGCAATTTTCAATTTTGGATGCTGTTACTTTTTAACACCAGCTGCCACAATGAAAACGGAACCAGTCAAAATGGACATGGTGGTTTTATGCATAAATGTTTCTGAAATATGACTGGATGGTCATTGTTTAAAGCAGGGGTGGGGACTGTGAGACCTTCCAGAGTGCATATCCATGATGCCTAGTCAGCATAGTCTGTGGTTAGGAATGGTGAGAGTGGCAGTCCAACACCATGTGGAAGGCCACATGATTCCCATCCCTAATATAATGAGTAACATGCTGCCACACAGTTTGGACATAGTCTTTTTTGTATTATAATTTCCAGCATTCTAGCAGGTGGATTCTGGGAGCTGTAGTCCAAAAAAAGTAACTCTCCTGAACTCAGCTTGTTTGCAGCTGGGTGTATTCCAAGTTAAAACATATACACACAAAAACTGATTTAATTCCTATTGCTAGTCCCAACTAGAGCAGATCCATTGAATCAACAGGATTTAGGTATGTTTTCTTCAGACCTATGTTTTGCTTCAGAACAATTGAGTCAGTGGGTCTTTTTTAGCTGGGACTAACTAGCAGGTTTCAGGCCACAATCCATTGTTTTCCCCACGCCAAACTGTCATCAAAGAGTAACATCCCTCAAGGGGAGCAAATCCAACAAAGGTTGTAACTTAGGGTTGCAATTCTTCACCAATTTTCTTCTCAAAAAAAGCAATGAATAATTTTCACAATTTTCTTCCCATTTCAAGAAAGTCTACAAAACCCATAATTTTCAAAGCCTACTCACAGTTCAGGAACTTAACCTATGCAAAATTCATGCATGGTTGTTTGGCAGATAAAACAATAGAAAGCAAGATTTTCTGTACAGAAAATAATATTTCTACCCATAGGTGTTATTTCCTGCACAGAAAATACGATTTCGTTTGCTGGATCTACCATTTTCTACACGTTTGTGAATTTTGTACGGTATAAGGCTCAAACCACGAAAAAGTCCCAAACAGCAAAGATGCTCATCAATCCAGGAATCTTGTTATGAGGGTTTCTCAACACTCAATCCCCCCTATGTTTCCCAACCATTTTTGGAGTAATTTTGACTCCTCTTCCAATGCTTTCTGTGTTTTGTGCATTCTTGGCATATTTTTCATTTCCTGCACTTTGTCCCGTAGGCCCTGCCAGGGTTTAGCACAAACCACAGCAGCAGAGCAGGAACAAAACAGATTAGGAGTTCATCCCTAGTTGCTGATTAGTTTTATTTGCATCCTCCTTATTGACCTACACAGAGGAAAGAAATTAGGTCATGTTGAGCCAATCTGGCCCACTAGTGCTGAATCAGGGAAGGCAAGCAAGGGGGGGGGGGGAGGTTGTTACACATTTGCCAAGGTTACACATCCATGCTTAAGGGTGGGACACTGCAAAAAGCAGCCTAGGAGCATATTTAGTCAGGATCATCCCACTGACCTGTCAGTCAAAGAATACAGCAAGGGAGAAAGGGCCAGAAGGAAGAAGGCAAGTTATTGTCATTGTCCAGAAATGACAAAGATCAGACTTGCCATCTGAGAAGAAAAGGCCTCCCAACAAATGGCTGGTTCTGGGAGAAATCAGATGCATGGTAAAACCCAAGAAAACTAGATCAATGCTAGCATTTGCTGTGGAAGCTAGGATCTCAGAAGTACCTGCCTCTCCTTGCTGCTCGAAATGTGTGTGTGTGTGTGTGTGTGTGTGTGTGTGTATTGGGTGCCTTTAAGTCATTTCTGACTTATAGTGACCCTAAGGTGGACCTATCATATGGTTTTCTTGGCAAGTTTCTTCAGAGGGGGTTTGCCATTGCCATCCTCTGAGGCTGAGACTTGTATAAGGTCACCCAGTGGGGTTTTTGTGGCTGAGCAGGGATTCAAACCTTGGTCTCCAGAGTCCTAGTCCAATGCTCAAACCCCTACACTATGAAATACAATCCAATAATTTGGATTTTGATCCCAGCAAGAGGTCAGCAGGAGATGTTTTGGACCCGTTCACAAAAAATACAGGCAAATCAATCAATTACCTTTCCTTTTCACACATGTTCACCTGTAAGTGTATAGTAACGATGGAAAAAATATATTCAGAAGTGCTCAAAATGTCTTTCCTGAGTATCAGGAAACCCTGACAATAGGGAATATTGGACTGGCAGGAGTTGAGCATCAGTGGCTATACTCAGTTGGGGATTCTGGAAGTTATCTTTTCTAGATGCTGGAAAGTACCATGTTTAGCATGCTGAGCTCCTGGAAAGAAATGTAAGTTATACATACGAGGTGGGAATCATGTGACTATCCAGATGTTGTTGGCTTGCAATTCTCATCAGACCTACCCTGTATCACCAGTGGTAAGGAATACTGGGATTTGCAGTTCAATGAAATCTGGAGGGCCATGTGATTATCATCCTGTGACATAGTTATTTGAGTATTGGACTACAACTCTGGAGACCAGGGTTCAATTTTCAGCTCAGCCATGAAACCCACTGGATGGGTGACCTTGGGCAAGTCACATGCTCTCAGCCTCAGGGGAAGGCAATGGCAAACCTCCTCTGAACAAATCTTGCCAAGAAAATCCTGTTATAGGTTCACCTTAGGGTCGCCATAAGTCGGAAATGACTTGAAGGTACACAACAACAATAAATCTAAATGTACAGAGGGAATCACATCATTAAACCCTGCTAGAGTGTTATAAGTACAAGTAAAGGAGGTGGTTTTCCATCTCATGTGCAGAACTGGGGTGGTTATGATGGAGAGGCAACTGTCTCTTCAAAGGAAAAGGAGCCAGCACTGCTTTGGATGTGTTCTTCTTTCCTTGGCCTTAAGTGCCTGGCAATAAAAGTTTCCAGTACAATACACACACACATACAGCAAATAGCAGCCTCAGCTGGTCTTGTCCATGCTGTGTCACATGCTCAGAGAGAGATGTCACATTGAATTAACGTCTCTTTCCAGCAGCCTGAATGTCGCTGGCATTCCTCAGTGCAGCAATGAAAGCAGAGGACTGACACACACATTGTGTGTGAGTGAGAGAGTGTGTGCTATCAAGCCATTCCTTAAAGATGAAAACAACATGGAGATGCAGGGTGGGGCTGGAAGGATGGCGAAGCTGTGCAATAGTCTCAACCCCAAAGAACATTCTGGTGCTGGAAGGGCTGTCCTTCCACATCAAGATTGATCTGCATATCATTTACATGCTGCTTTTGGATTGGTCTGTGTGATGGGTTGAACCACTGCTGGGCTGTGGAAGGGGGGACCTGGATCTAGGGCATTTGGGGGCAGTGTCAGCTTGGCCTTTCTGTGTCTGGATAAAATTGGATGAGACAGAAAGGCAAAACAATTTGCAGGAGTGAAAGAGGAGCTGCACTGAGTTAAGGCTACGTTGAATTGCACCATCATGGCAGGAGAAGATGGAGGAAGGAGTTTTATTCCTTGGATTGCCGAGATGCAGCAATAGCTGATGGTGTCTATCCATGACAGTGGGATAGTGAATCTGAAACAGGTATAAGTCCACACTTTAAAGAAACTAATCCAAATGCTGAACCTGTTTTGGTACAGGGTTGAGTGCCTTGTAGATCTCATTTAAAGTACACACTGAGACCTGGAGTAGATACACTGTCCCCAGGACATTCAAGCCACCGGATGCCACTGGTAAGATGTTCAGAAGCCTCTTCAACTTCCTTCTGGTTGAGTTTGCACTTTCTAGAGTATACCAGGATTTGAGGCATCCATCCAAGTTCACCTGCATGGTCCATCTCCTGCAATTTAGGCTACTACTACACTGCAGAATTAATGCAGTTTGACACCACTTAGCCATGGCTCCATCCTATGGAATCCTGGGATTTATAGTCTGTTGTGGTGCCAGAACTCTCTGGCAGACAAGACTAAATATCACACAAAACACAAATCCCAGAATCCCATTGCATTCTGGGAAATATCAACACAATAAGTTCCCTTCTCTTATCCACCCTTTAATTTTTTTCAGGGAATTATAGTGCTATTGTGCCTCAAGGAAATGGCACTTTTGCACTCTAACTAAATATATAACTAAAATATATAACTCAAAAAAGGGGGGGGAGGGGAGAGAATTTGTCCTTGAATCCATAGGATCATTTCAGCAAACCATATCCCTGTTGTTGTTTTTAATAACCTTTAGAAGATCCCTAGTATAGATCCACTTAAAACACTATATACAGCTTCCTCCCAAAGAATGAGTGAATACACTGGCAAAAGCAACTAGCATAACCCAGCAAAAACCATGGAACCATATTGCAAGAACTCACATTTTTAGACCAATTTGGAAAACCCCTGACTCCCATGAAAAGCAATGGGAGTTGAAATCCTTACGGTTTAGCTGTTGAATCCCTCTGGGTCTCTGTGCAACTTCATCCCAATTATTTTTAGCTGTGCTGAGGGCCCAAGAACACAATAAGTTAGCATTGCATCCTAGTGGCATGAGAGATCTGTTGCTGTGCCTTCCTCGTTCCATTTATTTTCCAGGCTCTTCCCCTCAATTGCTCCCCAGCAAGTATGGCAAACAATGCCGAAGAAACCCAGAAAGACCCTCCAAACACCATTCTGCTTGCCGACATTGTCTGGTGCTGTTTGCCAAACACCCCAAAGCCCTGTAATAAAGTCGTAAGGAAGTCAGAGCCACACTCTAAGGCTGCAGCATTAGAGGAAGGAGCTGTAACAATGAAAACTGAATGACTTTCCTCCTTTCTTCTCTGCCCTTTTGTGCGTGCAGAATTATTGATAGCAATGTTGCCTGAGCTACAGCAATGATCACAGGGAGATATGTGGAGAGGCTGGGCTGCGAGGGAGCAAGTCCTTGTTTGGAAACCAGACAATCAGTCCTCTGCTTTAAAGGAATCAAACACCAACAGCACTCTGGTTTAAAGACAGTTCAGCACTGAGGTTGAAGGTTTCCAAGCCAAGAGGTGATCTCATTTATGAGACCTCGTATGCTCTCAATCCCTCCAAAAAGGTCTCCATTTTGGGAGTGAGGAAGGGGATGGATGTCACTTTCATGAGGTTCTTCTGAAGATGAGAGAGAAGAGGTTGTTAGCATATGTGCATTTTCATAAAATTTTGGACACATGTGGAGTTCCCTCTATGACTCCAGACTGATCTCTGAGGGATGTCAGCCACAATCCCCTAGATGGCAGGTCATGTAGGCACTGAGAGACCTGCCCAAGACCACTGGAGAATTCCCTAACAGACAGGTTTGGGAGTTGCCGAAAGGGAAAGACCATTATACTGGAAAAGACACATAATAGTGTTTATTTGTCTTGAGTCTCACACTTAATGGGGCAGTGATCAGATTTGACTGCACCCTTTTCTCTATCCTCCCTTTCTTGATAGTTTCGAAATGCATTGTTTAGACTATGCTCACACCTAGTTTGACAAAGTTAAGCCCATCAATGCCTTTGTCTGGAAGCCATTAGGCTTATACCTAGAAGGCAGGAATTCCCTATAAGAACCCTTGGATTTCTAGGCTCTGTGTGCTATCTTGAGAGTGCATGCAGACTCCATGTCAGTCTGTACTCTGATTTCGCTCCCGTGGCCATCTCTTCCCTTCCCTCCATTTCGGTGGCCGTGCTTCATCACCATCATCATCAGCCTTCGCAGCCAAGCCCGGAGAAGCCTTCAGAAGTCAGTATTTCCCTTCAGCCTAGCTCCTCTCAAACTATCCTCGCTTTCACCCATCTTTCCTTCTAGTGTGTGTGTGCCATATTTGGATGTGTGCAGTTTTTCCTCATTTGTTAATTACTTAGATTTTAATTGGATAAGCCCATCTCCACATCTTCCCTTGAAAGATCTATTAATCTTCTGGTATACATAATGGTACACGGTTCCGCAGGGCTTTGTTGGGACCCCACTTTTTCATATTTGAGCTAATTATAAATTCCCCTAATTAGATCTGATCCTAACAAGGTGGCTTGCTGGTTTTATGATCCATAACTAGATATGGACAAGTCTGTTTGTTCCTCTGGGTGGTTTACCACTCAACACACCACTTTTCCACCACGTGTCTAAACCTCCACTGCCCCCAAATGTGAAGACTTCCACAAATCTTACTGTCACCATCAAGAGTGAGGGCTTTCTCTTGTCCCTACTTCTGCCATATGGGTAAGGCCCTCCTCCAGTCCTACTGCTGTGGCCACCAACTCTGGGGACCTCCTAAATGGCCTCATGGTACATGTGTTAGATAATATGAGATGTATATCTCCACCAGGCACCACCCCTCTTTATTCACCGCTGCCACCTTTTCCAAATCTGAGCTTTCTAATATATAGTGTTCCAAGGGTTCAAAGCTGGATAAATACAAAAGCAATACTTCATTAACAGAAGCTGAATATAACAAAACAGACTATTTAATACATTAAAAACACAGCTCACTTTCTCACACTCCATATATATGATTTACAGTCATCTCATCTCATCAAATTGATATTCATGTTTGATACATACAATATTATAACAATATAGATTAACTTGACATGCACTCTATCAGATGTTGGTTTTACTTATTTTTCTTAATATGGTTGTTTCAATTTACTGTTCTTCTGCATTCTTTAATCAGTTACAATATCCCTCTCACACACTCCACTTCTATTTATACTCTTAAATGCAACTCATTAATTCCTAACCCTGATTAACTGACTCTCTTAACCCCAGCCCTCCATTCACTTACTCCTTGACCCTCTATCTACTCTGACTCCACCCTCTCCTCTAATTGACTCCACCCTTTCTCTAATTATCCTAATTGACTCCACCCTCTCTCTAACTACTCTAATTGACTACTCCCTCTCATGCAGGCTCACATATGGAGATACAGTCTTTGAGATAATCTGGACAAGGCATTTTGATTTCAACTTCAGGTTTGGTTCACTCTGACTTTGCAAGAGACCCAGTGTGGTTTGGGTTTTGAGCATTATACTATGACTTTAGAGAACAGGGTTCAAATTCCTGCTCAGTCATGGAAATCCACTATGTGACCTTGGGAAAATTACACTGTCTCAGCCTCAGAGGAAGCCAAAGGCAAAGGCAAACCCATCCCCTGAACAAATTTTGCAAAAGAAAACCGTGTGATAGGTTTGCCTTAGGGTTGCTATAGGTCAGGAATGACTTGAAGGCACACGACTTTGCATCAGCTTGTGCTTTTTTTTCCAGATTTTCAAAAGATAATTCTTTTTTGCATCAGGATTCTCAGAATTCTCTGGTCAATTTAGCCACTGCTAATGTATTGAAATCTTGTGGGGCTTTGGGAGTCCTAGTTCAAAACCTTCCTTTTCCAAGCAGTTTTTCTTTTAAAAAGGTAATCCTGAAAATGCATACTTTCCTCCAATATTTTCCCCAAATAGATGTATATTAACTTACAATGTCTCCAGCTATATCCCATTTTCTATTTTATTTTCTTTGGATGTGCATAATTTCTGTGTGCAGTATTACTAAAGCTATGTCTTTTTTTTTCTTGGAGCAGAGAATTGCATTGCAATTTTTGGGGAAATTCAAAGCTATAGTTCTTTTAATCTGGAATATCAGTTTGCAAAGGGATCTTGAAGCACCTTTGAGACTAAAAAAGAGAAGAAAGGTTGTAGTATAAGCTTTCACAGACTAAATCTACTTCATCTGATGTATAGAGTGAAGTGTTTACAGTCGGAAATTTATAACCATGAGTGAGCAGGTGTGTATGTGAATACCAGGGCTGTGTTTGTTCTTATGTGAATTTGGGGAAGTGCAAGAACTGGAGAGCAATTGTCTTCTGGTCTGTGCATTTATTTGGGAAGTGTGTGTTAGATGACTTACATTTCAAAATGAACCAAACAATTTTGTCCATCATCCCTAGGCACAACTGGCCAAGGGAAGCACTGCAGAGACTCAGGTCCTGAAATTCTCTTTCAAAGGGTGGTAAGGGTCACCTAATATGCTACCCTAATGTACTTTAATGGGCTTTTAAGGGATTAGAAAAACCTTAAAGACCCATTTGCTTTTGGTGGTTTTCTCATGAAATGTGCTTTATTGAACCAATGATTATTTTTGGCTGTAATTATTTATAAGATATTTGTATACTCTAAGGCTGCATGTTTGTCATTTTTTGCTATCGTTGCTGTACATTTACATTATTTGAGATATGTTGCTTTCTGTGTTTTCTCTTAGAAGCCATCTTGAGAGGGGTTTCCCTATTAAACCAGAAAGGAATGGTCTGCTCTCCAAATATTTTGGATGGTTGCTGTTACTGTTGGCCATGGTGTCTGGGAATCATAGTCCATGAAATGCAATGTGTCCAGGCTCTGTGGAGAGCCACCGTCATACAGCATGACAAATCTATGCTTGGAGACCTGGGGCTGAATGCTAACTAAATAGTTATGTCCCTTACAGAGCTACATCATATTGCAGTGTCTGTGCATAAGGCGTTGGAGGCACTCACCAAGGTAGAGTTTGATGGTGGAGCCTGCAAGCCTTCTATTCCAGTGAGAAGGAAATGTTAGAACCAGCCATGTTAGGTAAATTGGAAAGCATCTCTGCAGGCTGTTGGCATGAACAGAATAAGCATCAACAAGCAGCCTTGTAAAAGCTAGCTAGAAAGTTGAGAAGGGAAACGGGGAGAAGCCAGCAGAAGCAACTGGCATGGCAGGGTGAATCCTTGGACAAACAACTCACTCATTGACAATGGGGCTACAAGCTCAACCAGATGTATACACTGGACAATGCACCAGTCCCAGGATCCCTACTGGTGCCAGGTAAGTGCAGTGGCAGGCAGTCTTCTACCAACTGTCCCCTATAGGCTATAGCCAGGGAGACTTTTTCCAGAGCTAGTCAGCTGGTGTGTAGAAACTTCCCATCCTTTGCAAGAGGGAAGCAATAAACTGTGAGGTGATAGTAGGTATATATACTATATGTACTATGCAGGACCCTGAGATAAAAGCTGCCAGAGGGGCTCTTTGACTTGAGTTGGTGAAGGAAAGAGACTAGCATTGTGCTTGTGGTGTAAGCCAAGCATTAATATGGTCAGCAACTATCAGTAAAGCATTTCTAACTGCCTCCTACAGTGTAACTCTATTGACTTCAAGGAGCGGGGGGGGGGGGATGATTTAGCATTCCTGTCCCAGAAAAGTATGACCCCCATATCCATAAAGGATATCCCAGACTTACTGCAGATATTGAAAATCACAGATAATAGCAAACCCTATATTTCTGGTGGAAGTTGACCATTGAGTCACACTGGAGGACCTCCAGATCCCTAGAGAGACCATAGTTTTTGAATGTGGGTAAGTGAAACCACAGGTACCTGTCCCACAGATACAAGGGTTGTACTGTACAGGTAATTCACTGAGGTGTATCCACAGTCCACCTTTTTATCACTTTGAGATCACTTCAACAGTCTTGATTCCATCCTATGGAATCCTGGGATTTGTAGTTTGGTGAGCTCAAATGCTTTTGTTCAGAAGAGTGGAAGGAAGGAAGGAAGGAAGGGTATAGCCATGGCTGGAGGTCAAAATGAGGGCCTTGATCCCCAAATAAAAATTATGTCTCCCCCAAATGAGAATTTGCTCGAGTCCCAAACTTCTAGCATTGCAGAAAGTGAGACATGGAACATCGTTCACACCAAGAACTCTTATATTTGTTGTGTTCACCTTCCCTTGGTAATTGTGCTTGCCCCTTTTCTTTGGATGCCTAAATCGCATTTCTAAATACTCAAGATTAAAGTTACTACAATGCTGGAATTTGCAGAAAGAAGGAATGTTTCATTGGAGGGGCAGAATTCTTATGGGGAGGGGGATACCTTTATTTTTCTCTCCCCCAGACAGCTACACCCTTGAAAGAGGCAAGTGTCAATTGATCCTTTCTTTCTTTCTCCTCTCTTCTCCTTTTCTTCTTTTACAACCAGCTAGTGGGTTAGTTTTCTGAAACAGCACCATGGCCAGCTCCATTTCTAAGCCTGAAGGGACTGAAATGTGCTGTTACATCATTGTGTCTTGCCTCTTCCCCCTCTCTTGGTTTTGTGAGTCAACCCTGGAGGGATTGTAGAAAGGTATAAACTTGAGATAATGTTATATTAACTATTGGATGTGAGTTTGTGCTGACCTATCACTGTCTTTTGGGTTTCTGCACACAAAGGCAGTATTTATGTGTGCTTTCCTTTATACTCTCTCTTAGTGTGTGTGTATGTGTGTGTATTCCTATTTCTCACTACAAGTTTAGTATCCAGAGCAAGGTGATCGGTGCTTTTCCCATTCTGTGGGTTTTTCATCTCTTCATTTAAGCTTCTCTGCTTCCCTTGGAAAAAAAAAGAGAGAGAGAGAGACAGAGTCTGCATTTTATATACACAGGATTCCCAGTGGGAAATAATCTCATTAGTCAAATGGTTTTTGCTAAGTGGGAGATGAAGGTGTTTTAAGTGAAGAGAAATCTGCCTAGTTAACCTACCTGAAGGAGGGAGGAAAGACATCAGTAGCCATGTAGGGATGTTAAACCTTGATGAGTTGGTCTTTGCAAGGGAAGACAAATAAGGGAGGAACAATTTTCTCCCTGCTGTGCAGGAAACACACATTTTTGGGCCGTTCTCACCCAATATTCACACATCCCAAACTGTTTCAGGAAATTATTCTGTATAGAAATATTTCCTTCACTTTTCAGACAGCTACATATGCATATTTTCCCCCGTTGGGTGCAAGACTGATGTGTGTGTGGAAGGGGGGAGGGTTGCACAGAAAATTGCCAGTGCAAAACAAAACCTATTCAAGTGGTAAAGTCCTGTTCATGAGGTGGCTTACAGAAGAGTCCAAGGAATCTAAAGCAGTCAAGGGTCACAAAGAGATGCAGAGACACGCTCTGCCCATCCCTGTTGGAGCTGACAGAAAACAGGGTTGTGGATGGGCATGGAAGACAGAATCCTAGAAATGGGAATATGTGATGGTCACCCTGAACAGGTGCATGCTATGCTGCAACACTCAGTTGCAGACCTTCCAGTTAACAGCCATTGTTGATCACTTTCCTATGAAGCTGGAGAGAGGGAAAGAGAGGGAAGATTTAGCCTTGAGGTCTTGCAATGTGATCCAGAGTGTTGAACTCAGTTTGTCTCTGAACAATAAACCTACTGCAAAGGCTGCAGTGCTGATTTACAACATCTGTGGAATAGTTTCACACATTACAGAGCAGTCAACCCAGGTTTGAGGGCATGTTTTTACAGTTGATGGTACATTATGGGACCCCACATTTTTTTGGGAAAAAATCAATGGAAAAGCAACACGCTTCCTAAAATAGCAGCACAATCCTACAATAGGGCTGTAAACGTTACATGGAAGAAGTGCTGATGGCAGTGGAGAGAGGGGGAGAAATGACTCCCTAGAACAAAGGAAGCATACATCATGGCCGTAGATCGATCAAAAACCCCAGTCATGGCCTAATGTATAAAATACACAAGCCTCCATTCTGTAGCAAATGTGTTCCAATCAAAAGAAATATAATTTAAAGTTGGATAAAATTCTAAATTAAGGTTTGACTTACGTTCTCAAATCAGGAAGATGAAGAGTCTTGGGTTTTCTGCATCGTTAATCTCTCCAGCTGTTGTGTGCCTCATTTAAAGTTTGAAGCAGAAGCTTTCTGAAGGGAGAAAAAAATATATATAGCGAGAGAGAGAGATTGCAAGAGAACCAGAGTTTCAAAAGTAAGTGGTGTTTGGGGAGACTGTAACCATTGACAGAAGGCCTAGATCAAAGGCATTTTTCTGTTTGCAAGTGTAACTGGTCCACAAGAGAGATGAGCTGTCATGCATGGAAACCTGGAGCAAGCAGGTGTACCCAGTGACAGAAGTAAGTTTCTAGTCCTCATTGTTGTAGGTGCAAATTTCACCAAACTGCTGGAAGGACTTGGACCAAGATGCTATTTATTGATTACATAGTGTTAGATTTCACTAATGTAGTTATGCTGGAGTGACATACCCTTGTGCAACTGATAGTGTAATTGTATACTACTGCTAAGGATCCACACTTGTAAAAATTCTTATACAGGGCAATCATGTGCATAATGGCTTACACCAGCATCACAGGGCTTGCACCACCCTGCTTAGGATGCCACTCTTGCACAGCCTCTAAGAAAGGGCATAATGGCATTTACACCAGTGTAAATACACAGCAGGATTTCAGCCCAGTGATGGAGGAGTCAGGCACAATATTTAGAGAGTAGACTATCAAGTAGGACTAGCATGGTATAGTGGTTTGAATGTTCGACTCCAATGCTGGAGTCAGGGTTCAATTCCCCACTCGGCCATGGAAAGCCACTGGGTGACCTTGGGTGGGTGAGTCATACACTCTCAGCCACAGAAAACCCCATGATAGCTTCACTTTTGGGCTGCCATAAGTCAGAAACGTCTTGAAGGAACACAACACAACACCACCACTACCAACACCATCAATTGCTAGGAGACTGGGCAGAAATTGACTTCTAATAATCAAAAACTACATCTATCCACTCTCAGTAGATTATTGTTTATCTATTAGACATGTGCGTGCACAAGCACAGTCACCCCAACAATTTTAGAGTACAGAGCTTTTGTCTCTACCAGACGGCATGGCTGGTAGACACAAGAGATAAGGCCTTCAGGTTGCTGCCCCTAGGCTTTGGAAACCCCCTTTTTGCCAGCCTAGAATGAACTCCCCCCCCCCTTGCTGTTTATCCTTCAGCAGACAACATTATAAGCACCAGCAGCAACAACAACTAAGACACGTTTACAAGTGACCTCAAAATACTTTGAAAAAAGTGTAAGAAACCTTATACACATATAGCAAGCCATTAGGACTCTCCCACAGATTAATTAGTGATACTTCTTGGAAAAATCTGGAAGATGTTGCATGCATCATCTTAAGACTTAAGATGATCCTATGGATGAGAGACCTCCAAGTCATCCTTTAAACATTAGCCCTGTTCAGGTCTTACAAATTCAGGGCTGTGGCTTCCTAGATCGAGTCTATCCACCTACAATGCAGTCTTCCTCTTTTCCTACTATCTTTCACCTTACTAAGCATAGTAGCCTTTTCCAGAGAACATGTCTTCTCATGATATGGCCAGAGTATGACAGTCTCAGTTTCATCATCTTGGCTTCTAGGGAGAGTTCAGGCTTGATTTGCTATAGGACCCTTGTCTGTAACAGTCCAGACCAAAGCTTGAAAAGATTACTTTTTGGAGAACAAATTCCAGAATCCTCAAATGTTGTTTGGGGGAAGTTTCAAGGAATCATAGTCCAGAAATGTTTCTGAGCTCTGGTCTACTCTGGTTCACACATGTACAAAATTTCTCTCTGCATTGGATGCCTGGCAGATGAATGTGCGAAGTGACTCCTGGGGAAATTGTTGCCGAAGAGGCAGAATGAGAGTTCCATCTGTAGTGCTGGATTTGCAGTTTTATTTATTCATTTGTTTATTGGATTTCTTTCCCATCAACATGGCCCAGCAGCCTTCTGCCTTTGGGGCATCTCACAGCAAAAAGGAAGCAATAGCACCATAAAATGACATTAAAAATAAATTTCAAAGACATTTTATTTTTTTAAAAAACCAATTAAAATCAGTTTTGTTACCCTTTCAAAGGAAAATCTCAACTTATTTAAGAAGAGAATCCATTTTCAACTAGCTTGCTTCTTTTTAACAAACAAAAACAAAAAGCAATGCAAGAGCAGCACAAAAAAAACATCAGCTTTCAGTTTAAAGAAGAACTACAACCGAGCCTGGAAAAGATATTCTTTCAACTGCATCTCCCAGGCTCCATCTGCACTGCCGAAACAACGCAGTTTGATACTGCTTTGAGTGCCGTGGCTCAATGCTATGGAATTCTGATATTTGTAGTTTTGTGAGACATTTAGCCTTCTCTGTTAGAGAGCTGTGGTGCCACAACAAACTAAAAATCCCAGGATTCATTTGGATGAAGCCATGGCAATTAAAGCAGTGTCAAATGGCATTATTTTTGCATTGCGGATGCAGCCCCAGTAAACCTCAGTCAATGTGGCTATTAGCCTTGCTGGCTAGGTGATTCCAGAATTGTGGCCCATAAAAATAACACAGGGAACTTCTGTTTTAACAACAACAACAACAACAAATCTCATCCTCCAAGGGTTTGGTGAAATACAATCTTTCTTTTTAAAAGGATAGCCCATATGCTGCCCACCTCATTTGCTGTTAACTTCTATAGTTGACTTTGATTTAAGATGATCCTATGGATGAGAGACTTCCAAGTTATCCTTTAAACATTAGCCCAGCTCAAATCTTACAAACTCAGGGCTGTGGCTTCCTAGATTGAGTCTATCCACCTGAAATGCAATCTTCCTCTTTTTCTACTACCTTTCACCTTACCAAGCATCATTGTCTTTTCCAAAGAACATGTCTTTTCATGATATGGCCAGAGTATGACAGTCTCAGTTTCATCATCTTGGCTTCTAGGGAGAGTTCAGGCTGGATTTGCTATAGGACTCATTTATTTGTCTTTTTAGCAGTCCATGGTATCCATAGATCTCTTCTCCAGCACCACATTTCAAATGAGTTGATTTTCTTCCTATCAGCTTTCTTCACTGTCCAGCTTTCACAACCATACATAGAAATGGGAAATACAATGGCATGGACAATCCTCATTTTCTTATTGTTGTGTACCTTCAAGTCATTTCCGATTTATGGTGACCCTAAGCTGAACCTATCATGGGATTTTCTTGGCAAATTTCTTCAGAGGGAGTTTGCTATTGCCATTCTCTGAGGCTGAGAGAGTGCAACTTGCCCTAGTATTCAATAACATATCTTTACACTTTAGGATCATGTCTAGTTCCTTCATATCTGTCCTTCTAAGTTCTAGTCTTGCCCTTCCAAGTCCCATACCATCATGTTATTGTTGATATTAAAAGATCAGCTTTTAGGTGTGAACTTGTAGGTCTCACTTTGTGTACACACAGACACAGACTTTTTGCAATGCTAAGCTGCAGCTCCTAACTTTCATTTCTGAATCTGAATTTATCACAATGCTTAGATGCCTTAAACAAATATCTCTGACAATTTTTTTCCAGAGCTATCTAAATCCAATTCGACTTGATCTTGATTCTTAATTACATCATTTGAACTCCCTCCAAGCTAATCTACTGAAACTTCTAACTCCTGAATCATTTAAGGAGACATCTTATACAACCTTCTGATCCTCTTTTGTGGAGACGGCTCTGTTTGAAGTATTTAATAGCATCATACTTCTCTTCTGAAGATAACGATGCTAGATTTTGAGATAATCTATAAGTACCCAAATGTGCTGAGATGAGACGGGACATGAGAAGTGCCTCCATTTTCCTCTGAGAAGAATCCTTGCTCCGGAGAGATAGAAGCAGAATTCATTTTATCAATTCTCATAAAGCTTAAAGCAAAGCTTTGGAAATGTGGGAATGAGGTTTTATTAACAAAGCTAAGAATGTAGGCTCTAGGGCTTCTGCTACACTGCAGAATTAATGCAGTTTGAGACCACTTTAACTGTCAAGGATCCACCTTATGGAATCCTGAGATTATTAGTTTGTTATAGCACCAGAGCTATCTGGCAGAGTATCTAACTACAAATCCCAGGATTCCATAGCATAGAGCCATGCCGGTGTAAAACTGCATTAATACTGCAATGTAGCGACATCTCTAACTGCTTTTTACAAATTGCATGTGAATGCTCAACCAACATTAAGATCCAGCAGTTGTCAATATTTGCTGTGGGAGCTTTTCATTCTTTGTATGTGTCTGGAAGGCCTGTGTCAATCAGATTAAAAGGCTGGGGAAGGTCAAGAATCCCAAACCTTTTTGCACAAGCAAGAAGAAAAGTGACCATGGCAGCAACACTGCATAGCAGCAGATGGCTATAGTTACCCATTGTACTCACCGGCTGGCACCAAAAGAAGAGGCGGCCACCTTCTTCCAGATACCAATTCCTTCTAGAACTGCTTAGTTCTTCAATGCCTGGCTCAGTGGGTTCAGGAGCATCAATAGAGGGGTACAGGGAGTTTGGTCTGCACCAGGTGACATCCTAAGAGGTGGTGATACTACCTTTTGGAAGGAAAGGGCTGTTGTTTTGCCTGTGTCCCTTTAAAACGCTGGAGCTCAGTGGAAGAGATGGGGGAAGTGGGGTAAAGCTCAGCGAGAGGAGAAACGAGAGGCCCTAAGGTGTGTTTTTTTTAAAGTATTTTTAAAAATTATTTCAATTTTTTTTTTTAAAAAAGTCACCTTACCACATTTTCACTATAACCACATGAAACAATCTACATGTAAATACATTTAGGTTGTGCCTATGATGTTGTCATTGAAAGGTATATTTTTAATTTAGCCAGTTGTTTATGTCACAACTATTGCCATTACATTCAGTGACATATGGGGATTACGATTTATATTAGTACAAAAAACATTACTAAGAATTCTGCATGGTGTGGTATGGGAAGAGGTCAATGGGGTGACACCAACCCAAGTGACTCCACTGAGTGAGTTCCTTGGTCCCAAAATCTTATGGGAGTGGGGTTTTGGAAATTCACCTGTCTAAAAGCCCCAGGCAGTTTTCCAAGCCATTCCTTTCATTGTGCCTTGGAGTGCCCTGAGAGAGGCACTGAAGAAATATTGGTCTAGTGATCAAGCATAGCAATGCCATGGGACTTTCCACCTCAAAGGATCTGGTCATTCAGGAGCAGTCATACAGTTTAATGTCTTCTCCTCTTCCATGGATTAATGTAATCCCATTTTAAAGACATCTAAGTAAGTGGGCACCACCACATTTCGTGGTGACAAATTTGGCAAGTTAATGATGCGCGGAGCAAAGAAGTCTTTCCTTTGACACGAATCTCTGGTCTGAACATTTCATTGGCTGACAAACCTGGCTTCTGGCCCAAAGAGTGAAGAAAATCCACTTGAAAACACTTTAGATGTGGTAAATATTAGAATGAGTATTGTTATTTCTCCTGGGGGGGAATATCACAGGTTTATGCATCGAACGCACCTCTCCTGAGCGATGGAGGGAGTCAATTTTCATCTTTGCACTCGCAATCACAGCTCTGGACGCTTTTAATCATTCCGCTCTTTGTACTGCGCGGGGCCCTTCTGATCAATCAGAACTTTGAAGTTGTGTCATAAAAATGTAAATGCATTGCTAAATGAACAGGCCTCCCCTCCCTTCCGTCTTTTGCCCGCTCTCTGCCTCTGCATGCACATACAGACGAAGGCATGCTGGCTGATAACACTTGGCAAGCTCTGGATTTTGCATTGCTTGACAGCAAATAAGACACTCGCCATCCCTGCCCCCCATGTTCTGATTGCTGATTTGGTGCTCTTGCAAATCACATTGCTGTGCTTGTGTTCCTAGGCCCAGGGAGCTGATGTGGAAAGGGGTGCAGGGTGGTGGGGAAGAGACAGAACTCTCCCTTGATTATGTTTCTAAAAATAAGAGCCAAAGCTAGTAGAGGCAGAAATGATCTTCTCAAGGAAACATCTTCATTCCTTCCAGCCCCCTCATTTGCTAATGATGTCTTAATTGCATCAGATACAAGAGCCGAAGGAAAGCAAAAAAGAAGAAATCTAAGGGAGAGGCGGAAGGAACCAGGGAGCCACATAGCAGGAGGATGTCTCGGTTCCTGACAAACAAATTTGCTCAAATCCCCCATCTCATTATCAATAAATCAGCACATCGTTCACCCAAAGGAAGAAGGAACCAGAACTGAAATCTGGATTCTGGGGAGATTATCACACCATGATGCTAACTGGTGTTTTAGATCTCACTTTTCTTTGAAAACCAGGCTGTATTTGCAATAAGATCAGCAGGAACTGACGGCATTACTGAGATCACGATTTTTATTTCAAAAAAGCTATGCTTGCATAATTGTACGACTTAAATGTCACTAGAAGGGAGGGAGTGGTGTGAAGTCTTGTGCTGACAAGATTGCGCAATGACAGTTCATCCAGTGATCGCATTGGTCACTAGATACAGTATTATTGCTCAATTGCTGTCATTCATGGGTTCTACCCATGAATGAAAAGTGGAAGTTTTAACACAGGATAACAGCAGTATGTGCACTGCATCATGGAGTCAGGACTGTTGCCAAATTCAAACTATGCCAATTGGTTTGTGCTATAGCTGATAGTGTGATAATCTCTTCAGAATCTTTTACCAAATATTCCACATATCCTGTTCTCATTTCCTGTATATCCTGCCCTGGACTGTAGTTATTCCATGTGGTATGGGGGCCAAAGTGATGGCATTGCCCTCCATTAAGAATTCTCTCTCCCCCTGACATTTCCTTCAATCGCCACGTATCTGGCATTGCAATAATCTAACATTTCAGTTGAGCATTAGGACACAGATTTTAGGCATCCAAAAAAAGGGGGCAGGCAAAATGATGCCATCTTCTTGATGGACATTCTTGGTTTTTATAATTTTCCATTTTCTAATATATATTTTATTTTATCTGATTGGTAGAACCCAAGATGTATTTCTAATTCTGTTCATTAATTTTTCTAGTGTGTGCATGTGTGTGTGCATGCGTGTGTGTGCATGCTTATATAGTACATATGTATGCTTACATTATAGTATATATAATGTGTACCAAATACATTTCATGTTATATGTAGATGGCTTCATTGAATATTCTGATAGCATCATGTAGGAGGTCTATTGGAATATCTTGGCTTCCTCAATGTTGGCTGTGTAATTTTTTGGCCACAGGGTTAGCATACATAAATGTTTTGGTTTTGTTTCAGTCCTTCTACAGAGCTTTAGAGGTTGGGAAGAAACCCCATTGAGAATGAGAGGAAAGGATTTGGCTGATTAAATTTTCCATCTGCTTGAAGCATCTCTGCCTTTTCCAGCTTCCTGGGAATCCAACTCGAAAGAGGCCAAGAAGCTTCTTGGGGAAGGTGATGGCTTCATCAGTCAGTCCAACACTTGCTGCCTCTTTGTGGCCGAGTCACTCAGATCTTTCCATGCCAGCAACCAGAGTCACTTGATCTACAATGCTGCCATTGCAGCCTTGCCAAGAGCATGGGGTTGCAGTGATCTTCCAATATGACAGCAATGGAATGCTTAGGGAGACTTTGTTGACACTGTGTATGGCCAAATTCAGAGGGAACACCAAGAGAACCTTCTGGACCAGCTGTAAGACTTGTCTCAGAGTTTGGAAAAATGACTTTTTTGGACTACATGTCTTTGAACCCCTAGCCATGCCTGGCACCATTCTGGGTGATGAAGTCCAAAACATTGATTTTTCATGCTCTGTTCCATCCATCTCCTCAGCTTGCTTTCTTATGGTGTCAGCTAGATGGTGATGATGATGATGATATTTATTTCTTACCTGCCTCTTCCCAAGGCTCAGGGCAGGGTATGGCATAGATTAAATGGCATAAAACCATTGAAACATAAATTAAAACACATAAACATAGGGCACATAAAGTCATCCAACATAAAATTAAATTTACACCAGTTTGAAAGACATAGTTTAAAATTGACTGGGTAGGACTGCTGGAAGAGATTGGTCTTTAATACTGTTTTAAATTCAGACAGCATGTTTAGCTTTTCCGGTCATTCCACAGTCTAGGGGCGGGTGTTGAAAATGTCATCTGGGTGACAGTTGCCAATCTAGTTCTGGCAATGACCAGAAGTAAGAGATGTTCCACCCCCAAAAGCCCATATTGGGATATAGACTACTTCAGAACCTGGAGGTTCTGGCTAGCATTCATGACAGATATCCATTAACAACAGCTGCCTTTTCTCCTCCACCTCCTTCCCTCCTCTTAAGAACCTTTTGAAAAATAACTAAGCAGAATTTGGGAACATTATTTTCTGGACTATGTTTCCCAGAACTGCACAGACAACATGGACAGTGGGATTCTGAGGGCGGCAATCCAATAAGGTAGACCTTCCAGACTCAGCACCTAAGGGATGCCTTAACCACACTTTGAAAGCACAGAAGCAACAATTTGGAGTGACGTCATGTGAAAAATAATGCCAAAGGTGCTATTATCCAACTTGAGTTCTAATGTAAAAGGCTTGTGTGATAAAGTCCTCTGAGGCACTCTTGCCTTCTAGATGTAGCTCTGCAAACCAACTGACCTGTCCAGCTTTGTTCTGAACAAACTCTGAGATGCTAAAATCAAACCAACACTGAACTGAGAAAATGGCTTCACTTCTAGGTTAGGGGCACCTCTTTGGCAAGACCATTCAGATCCCAAGTACCATCCTCAAGGCTCAGGAAAGGACAGTTCACCATGCAGTGCCTACTCATTCCTCAATCCCTCAGCAAGCATGATAGGTGGTTCAGGCCCTCCAGGAGATGGCTAGAGAACCTAATTGCACCAGCAAAAGTGCTGATGGAGTTACACACTGTCCTCACTACTTGTAATTGCTATTGACCCTGTGCTCCAGAGCTTGGAGGTGCTCAGCAGCTCAACACCAGCTGGACATGATCTATTCTACTCTGTGCCTGCCAGATGCTTAGCAGCCACCCCTATCAGCCATTCTCCAACCCTTTATCATCACGGTCCCTCAGAAGACTGCTGCAAATCCATGTCAGAGCAGAAAATGAAGAGTCCTTTCAAAGCAAGGCTGCCACTCTGCCAAGATCCGATAGCAAGGCTGGGAGAAAGTTCTGCCCATTAAGCAATTTTGGAATGGAATGGCAAGGGATGAAGCTGGTGTGTGTGTGTGTTGTGTGTTTGTGTATGCAGGTTTTGATTCGACAGGGAGGAATGGGTGAAGGGAAAGTTTGTGCTGAAAGAGGCAAAAACAAAGGTAGAGAAATTGCTCGGTTTGGCTCGGTGTTTCCCAAGAGGGTGGGCAATTTTATTGCTAAATGAGACTCCAGGAGCAAGACTGAATTCAGCAATTCAAATTCTTGATTTCTAATAGACGCAAGTCCTAGCCTTTTGCCCAAGGGTGTAGGTATTGGAGGGGGACTGAATGAGGGCATGGCCCCCCAAATAAGAATTCTGACCCCTTTCCATTGAAATAACCCTTCAACCCCCAAATTCCTAGCACTGCAGACAATGAGACTTTGAAAATAGTTCACACCTTCTCTGAGAGTCCTCTTCCCTCAACAGAGTTTTCCTCCAGTCCCAAATTTCTAACATTATAGAGAGTGAAATGTTAATTTAATTTAGTTTTAACATTTACGTTTGCTGTGTGCCATTGCTCTGGTCACTCTGCCTGACCCACTTCTTTGGATACCTAAACTATATTTCTAAAAGCTCAGATGTGTTATATGTACAGTTGAAAATACTATATACTTGTGCTTATAAATTAAATCCAAGGTAGTCACATGCCATGGAATAAATAGGCCTTGACAATGTGTGTGAGTGTGTTGAATTATATTGCTTCCCTTGACATTTTCCAGCATGGTCGTTTCATTCATCTATATATCTTTCCAAGCTTGATTCAATCAGCAGTAATGAGCAGTCCTTCAAATAATTTCCATTCCCTTGTAGTACTGAATCTTACATTTGTAATTAGGTTTGCTACCTATTTGATATGAATACTATTAATGTGACCTTTTAAGAAATCTAAAGAGCTGTAGATGAGAAAAGAAGAAGACTGTGAGATTGGATCTAGGATCTGACTCCAGCTATCACAAGATGTGTTTGAGCTCTTAGAGGTTTATGGATCAGTTATGGGCCTCTGGGTGAAGTCTGCTTCCTATTTTTTTTTAAAAAAACTTTTAAAAAGCTTTTTGGTGCAAAATGTGATAGATGTGCTTTCTATATCAGTGTGGTGATTAATTTGCTCTGGGTTTTAGTTTGAACTTTAAAAGAGATTCTCCAAAGTACAATGCCCTAGCTTCAAAATAGCTTCAGCATCTTGGATAGTTTTGTTTTTTTTAAAGTTCAGACTAAACTCCAGAATAGATTGATCACTCCACTGACATGGATCCCACCAGCCACCGCTGGCTACAGGGTTCCCTTAATCTTGTTTTAAAGGGAGAAAAAGTGTTCTTGGAGGTTTTTCAGGGGCAGAAATAGCATTATTTTTCTGCAGGGAAGGACTGAAGGGCCCAAGAAGGCTCCCAGAGCTGCAAGAAGACCCAAGAGGCCATATGTGATCCATGGACCAGAGGCTTCCAGTTCTGTGCTTGTGGAAAGGTCCCTCTATTGAGGTTATTACTTACATACAACCACCAGCCTTGTAGCCTCCAACTATCATGATTTGGGATAGATTAATACCCTGTCATCCCATTTTTTCCAGCTGCTTTGAAAATGTCTCAGTTTCCCTTTCCTTCTCCCACCTTCCTCTTTCCTACTCAACTTATTTCAATTGTTGCACACTGAATTCAAAGTGCAAAAGTAGCTCAAAAGAAGAAGACGGCAACATAGGTAGAAGACAGATGAAAAAGACTTATGATGAAGAAGAAGAGGAAGAAAAAAATGTAAATTTTCACTTTATATCAGTAACAGGATGTCAGCCATAGATTTCTTACCACATTGTTTGTCTATTTATATCAGAACCTGGAAATATTTATATCAGTGTGGTGTATTATTTGAGTATTGAACTAAGACTCTGCAGACCAGGGTTTCAATCCCTGCTCAGCTGTGGAAACTCACTGGGTGACCTTAGGTGAGTCACACATTCTCAGCCTCAGAAGAAGGCAAAGGCAAAGCCTCTCTGAACAAATCTTGCCAAGAAAACCCCATGATACGGTTGCGTTCGGTTCACCATAAGTCACCAAATACTTGAAGGCACAGAACAACAACTGGAAAGACTCCTTGTTTTTTGGATAAAAAATTCCAGAATCCCCAGCCTATATGGGATTCTGGGAGGATTTTAAATCTATATGATTTTTTTAAAAAACCCATTTCCAAACTCTTTAAGTGGAACATTGGATTATCACTGTGAAAAATTAAAAGAAAAAAGAAGGCTGTTGGACTTCTGCACAGACATTGGAGGCTGAGTACTGTTGATTGGATATTTGGGTTTGTTTTTTTTCTTGTTTACATATTTAAAATTTCATTGCCAGCTCACTGCTAGAATGTGCCGAGAACCAAATTAATAAAGCTTTCCAGGCTGGAAGATGGGATGCCAGATCCACCTAATAAGGAAGAAGATAGGCAACGAAAAGACTGTGGCTGAGCTGAAATAAATTTATGAATCAGTTCCCGAAGTTTATTTTTAAATCTATGGCCACTGAGCCTGAAACATAAAGAAACCATAAATCCCTTCCAGTGTAATGAACTCGGAATGAACCCAAGAACAGGTCTTAATAAATATGCTTTACTCAAAACACAATCTGCTAATCTGATCAAGCCAGGAGACTTTCAATTAGCCATTCATAAATGAATCCTCTGATTAAGAAGATGCTGAGCAACTAATTTAATACAGAACACAGTGAGGGAACAACTAATGCTGAGTTCCAGGATGTCAATTTGGTAGACTAGAGCTGGTGGAGGCCTTTTTTCTGGGTATATGCAGGCATATTCAAACATCTCCTGCCTTCTCCATGGCTTAAAATAGTAAAACCAGCAGTGATGTTTGGTGGCTTTCATAATGGGGTGGTGGTGGTGCTGCTACTGCTGAATCTCCTCTGGCCTTTTTCTTCTTCTGAACTTCAAAGAATCTACTGAAGGTGCTGCAGCTGTTCTGAGGTTTTCCATTTGGGGTATGGCTACTCGGGCCATTTACACCTGTTTCCCCATGCCCTCACATCACCCTAACTAACCACACAAAGCAGGGGCAAATCCCCAATTCATTTGCAGATTATCTTCATACAGGTTCCACATCAGATCCAGATCATCCCTCTATTAAATCAAATTTTTAAGAACTTACTTTTTCTTCCACATATCCACAGTGACATTGGGTGGCTGTCTACATGCATGTCCTGCTAGGCTGTCCTGCGCCACTGCTACTGGCACGAATTGCTCTCTGAGGTCAGTCACATGGATGCATCCAGCCATGCGATTGACATTGGGCACCTTGTGTTCAACCTCAGAGCAAGTGACTTGCACCTGCATTGGTGGCACTGCGTGACACTGTAGGACATGCATGTAGCAGCCACCCAGAGTCACTGAGGAGTGCCCAGGTAATGGGAGAATTTGAGGCAGCTTTGAAGCCAGAATACTCTGGGAGCAGCCTGGAGTGTTTCATATAGTGTAGACCTGACGTTGTCCTTTTAAAGTTCAGAATAAGACTTGGAGGAAATTCACTGTCTCGCTGATATGTATCCAACCAGCTACTTCAGTGGTAGAGAAGAAGGGACAACCATGGCTGTTCTTGCCTATTCCTCTCATGATCCTGGAAAGTCACCCAGATCGGGATGGGGAGTAATTAATTCTGGGTGACTTTCCAGGATCATGAGAGGAATAGGCAAGAACAGCCATGGTTGTCTCTTCTTCTCTACCACTGAAGATTGAAAGCTTCACACACACACACACACACACACACACACACACACACACACACAGACTCCAAGTCAATAACTCAAACAGGGAGCTGGAAAGAATCCAGTTGATTCATCACCCTATTGAGATGGAAGCCACCAGCCACCAATATATATATATACATTTTCTTACAACCATCCCTGCCAAGTGGATCTTCTCATAGGAGGAAGCCCAGCAGAGGGTCTCCTGAGGGTATCCTGTAGGGGGAGCTCCACCTCATTTGAGTTCAAGAATAGAGGCATTGGTGAATTAAAGACAACAGTATATTTGACAATATGACAGTCCAGATGCCAGCAGTCATTATTGAGGACACTGGCATCAAAGTAAACACATACACTTAACCCGTTTATAGCAGTTTTGAGAAATCTACCCATCAGAATTGTACAACAGCAAATGGCAAATCAGTAGAGCACATGAGCTATATTTCAGGCAAGAAGTAGTCATTTTACCATAGTGGAAAGTGTACAGATCTATAAAATAAAATCGGAAAGGAGAGGAACCAAATCTGGGACTTTCTGTCTTTTAAAACAGTCTGGATGTACCCTCTGGCTTCTTCTGATTTATTGACCCATTTTGATTAATCATTGGGCCTAAGTCATTAAATCAACTCATTTGAGATGTGGTGCTGGAGCAGAGTTCTACAGATACTGCGGATGGCTAAAATGACAAACAAATGGGTCTTAGAACAAATCAAGCCTGAACCCTGCCTAGAAGCCAAGATGACTATGTTAAAGCTGTTGTTCATTGGCCATGTCATGAGATGGCATGATCCAATGGAAAATGCTTGGAAAGGTAGATAGGAAGAGAGGGAGATCACTTACCAGACTCAGTCAAAGAGGACATGTCCCTATATCTGCAGGAATTGAGCAGAGCAGTTGAGGAAAGGGTATCTCATTCATAAGGTCACCAGGAGCCATAGAATCATAGAATTGGAAGAGACCACAAGGGACATCCAGTCCAATCCCATGCCATGTAGGAATACACAATCCAAGCCCTCCCTGTGACAGATGGCCATCCAGCCTCTGCTTAAATACCTCCAAAGAAGGAGATTCCACCACTCTCTGAGGAAGTGTGTTCCACTGTTGAAAAGCTCTTACCATCAGAAAGTTCCTCCTAATTTTGAGGTAGAATTCTGTCCTGTAGTTTCAATCCATGGCTCCACCTTTAATATGACAAATGTTTTTAAATACTTAAACATAGCTATCATGTCATGCCTTAACCTTCTCTTCTCCAGGCTAAACATATCCAGCTCCCTAAGCCACTTCTCATAGGGAATGCTTTCCAGACCTTTCACTATTTTGGTCATCCTTCTCTGAACATGCTCCAGCTTGTCAACATCCTTCTTGAATTGTGATGCCCAGAACTGGACACAATATTCCAGGTGAGGTCTGACCAAAGCAGAATAGAGCAGCACTATTTCTTTCCTCGATCTAGACACTATAATTCTGTTGATGCAGCCTAGAATCACATTGGCTTTTTTAGCTTCTGCATCATACCAGTTGACTTGAGAGCAGTTAACAACAGCTAAAACATGCAAAATCTTTAATATTGTTTTAGCAGTACTTTGTTCTTATTTGGTATGAGCTGGCTCGTGTCCCATACTGGGGGGGGGGGGGGGAGAGGAGGCATAAAAATAATTAATTAATTATTCTTCACCAAAGCAGGTAGCAGACATGGGCCTCTCTCTCTCTCTCTCTTTCTAAGTAGGAGGGCGGGAGGAGACTTAGTTTGCTCTACTTGGCCGGTTGATTGAAGCCAAAATGTTATCAAGTTATTTACAAGGAACAGTTTCAAAAATTGCATTGTCTCTCCACTCTGCAACCCCTCTTTAAAAGCTCCAGTACACACCATTCGTTCTAACAGGGGAGCCTGTGATTAAAAGTGGCAGGCTGTATGCATATTTTGACACGGCATCCATTGCGTGAGCTACCTAGCCGGAGCTTGTTGCCAAGTTTCAAGGTTCATTGTTCCCATCTTTGCTAAAGAACCTTTCAAACATTCTTTTCACTGTTGCTGCTACAAAAATAGGAAGGGGAGGGGGTTGCACAGGAAAGATGCTGCCTGCTACATCTGTGCAGGGAAGAATTCACTTGATGATTTTTCTTTCATTTCTAAGTCTTTTCTTTTAGCACCTGTCCTTCGGTTCCCTGCTTCTTTCTGCAGACAGTCAATCATGCTGCCCCTGTGCAGAGAATATATATCACATGACAGTAGAAGTTAGGGGAAAGCTTTGTTACCCATTCCACATTCATTTATAATGTGCAGAAAAACAAACTGTTAGTTGATGACTTGGTGAACGCTCAGGAAGGGTCTTTTGTCCTCTTGTTTTCTTTTAAAGACAATTCTGAAAATTGCCATCACCTTTGCAACTGAAAAACAGGCATGTCCCCATGGAGGAAGCAAAAGGAGTAATAAAAAAATGGTATGTGTATGATAGGAAATTAAGCACCGCTAAACCCTTTAGCCAGTGTGGTATAGTGGTTTGAACATTGGACTATGACTCTGGAGACCAGGATTTGAATCCCTGCTCAACCATGAAAACCTAGTGGATGACCTCAGGCAAGTGACACTCTCTCAGGCTCAGAGGGAAGCACTAGCAAACCCACAATTCTTGACAAGTTCCTGAGAACTTCGACAGTGGTATTTCTGAGGGTCATGTTTTCTGCCTTGAGAATGCTATAGGGGCTACAGAGAAAAAATTAATTAATTTTTAAAAATTCCAAAATGAAACCAAATCAGAAATGGCGAGCATCCCACTTGTTGATTTGAAATCCAACATTTTAAAAAACAGAGGGGAAAATAACACAGCACAGGGTCCCTTACAACCTATTTTAAAAGATGATTTGCTGTTTCCTGGAAACTTTTAGGAAAATAATTTCATCTTTTCTCAAGGCTGCAAAACCCTAAGTGGTCCAGAGAAGTCTAGAGAGTTGAGGGCTACAAATCCTGCCACTTTCCCTTTCCCTTTGCTTTAAATTACTGCCTAGAACTTCTTATGGTATGGTTTCATTCCTAAGGGTATGTCTTCCTTACATCCTGCTCCAGGCTCTTCAAAAGTCAGTAGGGGACTATAAAACATATTTAAAAAGAAGGGCTCTGAACACATCAGACCACCCAGGTTTGAGAGAGTCCATTCCTCTTCGTTCCCCAACATCTTCCTTTCAAGCTGGCAGTAACTGATCACTGCAAGACTGAGAAGAACCAGTCAGTCAGCTAGAAAAGTCAACACAGAAGTCTACCAGAGGTTCTCTTACAGGGGGTAGTCTTGTAGGGGGTCCTTGGGCTCACACAGTCCTGAATGTAGACCACACTGGGCAGTTATATTCCATATATATTCCACTTTAACTGTCATGGTTGCATCTTATCAGATCCTGGGTTTTGTAGTTTGATGAGGCACTGGGGTGTTCTGGCTGATAATTTTAAGCTTGTGTGTGTCTGTCTGTCTTGCATGCCTTCAAGTCATTTCCAGCTTATGCAACCCTAAGATGAACCTATCATGGGGCTTTCTTGACAAGATTTGTTCAGAGAAGGTTTGTCATTGCCTTCCTTTGAGGCTGAGAGTATGTGGTTGCCCAAGGTCACCCAGTGGGTTTCATGGCCAAGCTGGAAATCAAACTCTGGTCTCCAGAGTTGTAGCCCAACAGTCGGACCACTACTGGAAACCCCAGGATAATTTAGGATGTTTCCATGGCAGTCAAAGTAGAATCAGAGCACTATAGCTGTGTTGCATGAAATGGGCCCATATGGGGGAGGAGGGGAAATGCCAGCTCTGGACATTTTGCTACTCAAATTGGAGGTCAGCATTAATCACTATCCTTGTGCTAGGACCAGCTTTTAAAAAGTCAAATCCAAACCTCAGCCTTTTATCTCTATGACAACCACTAAGTATTGATGCCAGGAGCAAGTTGCTTCAGCCTGTTGCATGGTCGGAAAGAGTCTCCTTGATCTTCCTTTGTTGGCATCCACTGCATATTGATAGGATGAAAGAGAAGCCAATTGGACTCATGATCAGATGAGAAACAATCTTATTTGTTTTTTTTTTTTTTAAATTAAAGCTTTACTCTGGAGGCTGACCAGAGTTTTGGGGTTCTGGTGCCTACAGCATGCAGATGTCACCCAGCTCTATTATTCCTTTCGAACTCAGTTGAAGGAGGCTGTCTTGGTTCTAAACCAGTGCCTGTCATCAGTAATAGACTGGATAAGAGTGAGCAAATTGAACATTAATCTGGAGAAGACAGAGGTTCTCCTGGTCAGTTAGAAAGTAGATTGGGGAGCAGGAATTCAGCCTCTGCTAGATATGAATACATTTCCCTTAAAGATGCAGCTTGGATGCACAGCTAGATTCTGCCCTAAACCTGGAAGCTCTGGTTTTAGAGGTGACCAGGAATGCATTTACACATATAAGATGGCACCCATTCTTAGATATGTTGGATCTGGCCACAGTGACACATGTCTTGCTTACCTCCCATTTGGATTACAGTAGGCCCTTGGTATCTGCTGGGGTTTGGTGCTAGGACCCCATGTGGGTAACAAAATCCATGGATGCTCAAGTCCTATTATATACAATGACATAGGAAAATGGTGTCCTTTATATAAAAAGGCAAAATCAAGATTTGCATTTTGGAATTGAAAAAAAAAATCTTCAAGCTGTGGATGGTGGAATCCATGGATGCAGAATATATGGCTACTGAGGACTGACTACCTAGGGCTGGCTTTGAAGACTATTCAGAAACTTCAGCTGGTCTTAAGAGCTGCAGCCAGATTGTTAACTGGGGCTGTCTAGAGGGAGGACACAACTCCCTTGTTGTAGAAGCTCCACTGAACTGTCAGCCTGCTTCTGTGCTCAATTCAAAGTGTTGGTTTTGACTGATAAAGCCCTACACTGCTCAGGCTCAGGCTAGTTGAAGGACCATACTATCCCATATGGGCCTGCCTGTGTATTGAGATGTTCTGAGAGACATTACTGGTACATCTAGTGGGGACACTGGAGAGAAAGCCTTCTCTGTGGCTGCTCCAAGGCTCTGCCATTCCTTTCTTAGAAAGAAAGGTCAGATTGACACATTTCTTGCAGTCCTTCCATTGCCAAGGGAAGGCCTTTCCGTTTTGGCAGGTTATTGAGGGCTCATCGCTCCAGGGAAAGGGCTTTTCAGAATGTATGTTATTGTCTATATTTGTTCTTTTGTCTGTTTCCTTTTTAATGGCCATATTTTAACCGCTGTTGATTCCATTGACCATTGCATTCCATTTTTAAAAACTTTAGTCTGTTCTGAATCATATTCAACATTTGTATGCATGCCACTTTGAGTTCCAGACAAGGAAAAATGCAGCGTAGAAATGAATGTAATAATAATAGATTTATTTTTATTGTTTATTATTACTGACAAGTGTAGAACATCCTTGGAGAATCCCCAGGACACTGATGGTTTGGTAAATTATAGCAATTATAGTTTGGATGCAAGGTAAGCTGGATTCACATTCACACTCTACCAAAAAGATTATTGGGTTGCATTGGACATACTTTGTTGTTGTTGTTGTTGTTGTGTATCTTCAAGTCATATCCAACTTATGGTGACCCTAAGGCAACCCTTTCATGGGGTTTTCTTGGCAAGTTTTTTCAGAGGGGGTTTGGCATTGCCGCCCTCTGTGGCTGAGACAATGTGACTTGCCCAAGGTCACCCAGTGGATTTCTCCCAAGCTTTATATCAGATGGAGAATCTTAGGATCTGGGGTGAATCTGGCCCTCTAGGGTTTCCCCTAAACTCACACTCCCTTGTTCATCAACAAAAGTATCCACCTTGAGAATATTTATACCCTCCCTGGAATACTACTCTGGCCTGCAAACCAGGAGTGTATTTGTGTGTGGTGCAGACCTCCATTCCTGTGCTAAACAAGGGGGGGGGTCTGTCTGTCACTTTCTACAAGAATCTGTCCATCCCACTGCAGCACAGTTCATTTCACATTGGCTTGCAAATGTCTCTCCCCCCCACAAAACAAGTACATAAAAAATGGAATTTTGTATGCATTTTTTTTCTGTGCATTTGCATCCGCATGAAAATGTGTCTCAATTTTCCTTAATATGTGTGCTTTCTGCAAGCCATTTTCCCTAATATATTTCTTTCCTGAGCTATTTTCCTGATAATGTATGATTTTGGGGGCCAATTTTCCCTGATGTATGCAACATAACATTCAAGCAAGCAAGCAAACCGAAGAATAATTGTGTTGTGGTTCTTTGATTACTCGAATGAGGGCCATTTAGACCAGTTTTTCTCTCCTGCCTTTGTTCTTCCTTCTCTCATTCTACACTGCGTTGCCCAAAACATTTGCCCATATCCCTGCTGTTGACTAATTGTGAGGGAATCACAAAACACAGGCCTTGCCAAACCTTTTCCAGTCCATTGCACAGGTGGGTTTCTGTCCCACAAAAGCCAGCCATGTCCTTCCATTTTTCATGTCTGACTGTCGCGGGCTGAAACAATACAGGGAGAAAAGCAAAGGAAAAACAGAGAGATTTATCCGAGTCGTCACTTGCAATGGAAGCTGACAGGCTCTGTAATGTTACATGCTCAATACAAAAAGGGAGATCATTGTATTGTGGAGCGCAAGAGGGAATCCTTTGTGAGAGGTTCTCCTGTACGTCCTGCTCTCAGTCTAATGGAATGCCCATCATTGCCTCCCGCAGCGGAGATGCATTCAACCTTTTTCTTGGCTGCAAGGGATGGGCTGTCAAATTATCCCAGGCCACTGGGCAGCCAGCAAGGGCAAGCAGGGGGAGATGCTTACAGGAAAGGTTGACCTAAATGATCACTTTCCAGAGTGACAGCCGTGATAGTCTAAAAGGAAAAGTGGGTGGTGAGAAGGAATCTACTAGTAACATTGAAATAAAGTGCATGCCCTCCAGTTGTCCTGTTTGGCAGGGACAGTCCTGATAAATCCTCTGTTGTCCCACATTTTTCCATTGCTTTTCAAATGTCCCAGTTTCTCCCTCCTCCTCCCACCTCCCCCTTTGTTCTTGGTTTACTACAGTTGCTGCAAACAGTGTTCAAAGTGCCAATATACAGTCGGCCCTTGGTATCTGCTGGGGTTCCAGGATCCCCCGTGGATACCAAAATGCATGAATGCTCAAGCCCCATTAAATACAATGGCATAGTAAGATAAAAGGTAAAGGTAAATGTATTCCCTGTTGACAAGATTGTCAAGTTGTGTCCAACCATAGGGGCCTGTGCTCATCTCTGTTCCTAAGCTGAAGAGTCAGCATTGTCAGAGACTATTCTGTGATCATGGGCCAGCATGACTACATAGAACTCTGTTTACCTTCCCACCAAAGTGGTACCTATTTCTCTACTTGCATTTGCATGCTTTCGAACTGCTAGGTTGGCAGAAGCTGGGACTAGTGACAGGAGCTTACTCCATCAGCTAATCGTAACCTGGGCCTTGAACTGCCAACCTGCTGATCTTGCAATCAACAGAGTCAGTGACTTCACAACTTGGGCCACTGCATCCTTGCATAGTAAGATGGTATCCCTTATATAAAATGCCAAAATCAAGGTTTGCTATTTGGAATTTATATCTTTTAAAATTATTTTCAAACTGTGGATGCTTGAACCCATGGATAAAACATCTGTGGATATGGAGGGCTGACTGTAGTTTAGTCTGAATTAATTCAGCAGATTGAGGAGGAATCTTGCCCATCCCTGTAAGCCCAGGCAAAAGCAACTTGCTGCAGCCTCACCTTACTTTTCAGTTTTATTCATTAATAACATTTACCATCTTGACCATGTTATGAATGATCATGCAATAGATCATTCATCTGTAGAATTTGCTGCCATAGCATGTGGTGATGCCCACCAGCTCTTGTGGCTTTTTAAAGTGGCAAAATCAGGGATAAGGCCAGGAATGGCAGAGTGGGTCATATGGACTTTCACATTTTGGAGGAAATGGGTCCCTGAAAGAGAACTGGTGGCAAATGGGTCAAAAGTAGGAGTGGGGCATTTGGCAGTTCCAGTGCTGTGCAGTTGCTATAATGTTTGACTCAACAGTGATTGGTGGCTCTCATATCAGTTTGGCAATGTATCCCCTCTTGGGTTTGGTCCAAAATTTGAAGGAATTACCCATGTTACTGAAATTATTTCAAGACTAAAGTTCAACATCCTGAGAACTTCTTTAAAATCCAGGCTAAAACCAGGAGCATAATCTCTGAAATGGAATCCAACAGCTGCTAAGGGTTAGATTTGGATTATGGAGGGCCAAGTTGAATCTGTAGCTCATCCAGAAATGGTCCTGTCTTTCTTCCCCTGCCTAAGCCACATGGCAGGACTTTTGGGAGGATGAAATGGAAGATCAATCTGTATATGCTTAGGTCCCAAGATGGATGTGAAAACCATACTCACATGTGTGCCAGTTAGACCTGTCAGATGAACAGACAGAAGTGTCAGAGCCTTTTCTGTGGTGTCCACATCTGGCTGGAATGCCCTGGTCTTTATTCTCCATTTAAGGAAATCCGGAGTTTTACACAGGGATTTGTTTTAGTCACAGTGGAGCTAAGGTCTGAGGTTTAAATGCAGGACAAGGTGTGGAAATCCCAAATTGGGTCCAGGTGTTGTGTAAAGAGCCCAGACCTGATTCAGGGGTTTGGGGATGCATGGTATAAGCACCACATAGCTCACCCAGGGGGAATTTGTAGTACAGAGGTAATGTAGACAAACCTGTGTTGTTGTTGTTGTTGTTGTTGTGCCTTCAAGTTGTTTCCAATTTACGGGACCATAAGGTGAATCTATCATAAGGTTTTCTTGGCATGGTTTGTTCAGAGGAGTGTGACTTGCCCAAGGTCACCCAGTGGGTTTTATGTCTGAACAGGGAATTGAACTTTAGTGTCTGGAGTCATAGTCCAACATTCAAATCACTATGCCACACTGGCTCATTAGTTAAGCCCATAGACCAGGTTTAAAAAAAGGATCCCCCCCCCCAAGCTGTGTATTTTGGTGAGTTTTGTTTCTCTTTATCTTGACATATGTTAGGTGGACGATCTAAGGGTTAATGCTTCTGCACAAACAAGGTCTTCAGATTTGTACTTTGTACAATGGTTCAGCTGATGGGCCTTTCTTTCTTTCTTTCTGACCTGAAATCAAACAAAACAGAATTTCCACCTCCTGCAAATTTCCTGGTGTTTTCAGCACATCTCTCTCTCTCTCTCTTCCTTATCTTTGCCCAGCCGGCAGAAGTCGCTCCCATCTGCCATGCCGAATGTGCTCTGCTCCATATTGACATGCCGCCAAGGGGACGGTAAAGGCAGAGTTCTTAGGCTGAGTGACAAATCCACCTGATAGAGTCTCTCTCCTCCTTCCCACCCAGGTCCCCCTCCTTCTGCCACCCCCATGAGGCTGAATGCACAAGGCAGGCACCGTATCATCATGGCAATACTTCCTCTGTCCTGGAGAGATAAACCCATCACTCAACAAGCTCCCAAGCAGGTGTTGAGCCAAATGGAGATTTCTCTTCTCCCCTTCAATGCCACTATCCCCTTGCTCTTTCCCCAGCTGCTAATCTCTCTCTCTCTCTCTTTCTAGCTGGTATTGCTCATCTTGTTCTAACATCGCACAACACCCTCAGTGCGCCATCTTTTGAGTCAGCCGAATTGGGGAGGGGCTCTAGTATGCAGCTGTCATAAGCAGTGTGTCTGTCTCTCTGTGTGGGATTTGGAGTCCCAGCAAGGGCTTGTTTGGAGCTTTGCAAAAGGACCAGTGCTATTGTTTTGTCCATCCAGGTCCAGAGCTCATAGGCCTTAAGTCTTTAAAAAAACAAAACACCTTGCTTTTGCTGCTCTGTTAAGGTTGCCACTTCTTTTTACCCCAGGAAACTTCTTAATCTTTAACACCTGCATGGAAGTCTCTCTCTCATATATATATATATATATATATATACACACACACACACACACACACACACACACACATTTGGCCTCTGCAGATGGGGCTGCATTTTGTTTCTTGTCAAGAGGTTGAAAAGGTGAGACAGGCATACAAACAGGTTCTCCAAGCTTTAAGCTCAGGTTAACCTGTGATGTATACCGACTGAGCGGATGAATCAAGGGGTTCAGGTGAGTTCAAAAGGAAGTTAACCAATCCCAATAAGACCAGAGGCTTTGGTTCACCTCTTTTTCACTCCAGAAAAGGTGAAATGCAGGAACATTGCTCTTGTTATCTTGGCTGGGCATAGTATACAGATCTCTAGAGGTAATACAAGGACCTGGGGGTGAACCAGGAGGACATTTGTCATAACAGAAACATCAAAGAGTATCTTGTTCATGTAAGTTAAGAGGATCCATGACCAAGAACTCTGAAAGAACATTGAACAAGTTTGTGGCAATGGGTGAGGGTTTGTGTGTTCAATCCCAGGGTTGAATCTGATTTCAGAGATATTCTTGAAGGCCACCTTCTGGTGGCAGCCCCAAAATACTTCATTTAGGACTGACCTGGGATGTCTAAATTCCTTCCTAGAACTTTCAATGTGCTCAAACATGTCCTTTTTTCTGATCCTGTGTTCCATTTCCTTAAAACGTTTCAAGGGAAGAACTCACCATGTTGCCTTTAGATTTTGTTTTAGAATTAAATCCAAGGATAACCTGAGGCTGTGTAGAACCCTGTCAACCCTCCATCTTATTTCTCCCCCCATACTGTCACATATGAAATCTTTTAGCTTATCTAAAATAAAACAAAGCCCACAAACCCTATAGGTATTTCACTCTAGCAAGAATAGTTAAGATTCAGTACAAAAAGTTAGCATCCAGGTGAAGATTCATTTGAAACTTGAGGGCAGAGATGTTTCAGAATCCCAGTTTCTATGTATGTGTGCATGTGCCTCCTTCAATAGCTGATCCTAGTTTCTTCCCATTGATCTGGAAAAGCGAAGAGAATAAATCAAACTCACAATTTTTTTTTTGATAAATTGGACAAAACTAGTTGACAACAGTATTTATTTTATTTTTATTTTATTTATTGCACTCTTTGACTCCCCATTAACCAGAGTTTTCTAGGAGGTGTATTTTATTGAATGATCGATTGAGAAATTGATTTGTTGTTGTTGTGTGCCTTTAAGTTGTTTCTGTTTTATGGTGACCATAAAGTGACTCTATCACAAGGTTTTCTTGGAAAGATTTCTTCAGAGGGGGTTTGCCATTGCCTTTCTCTTAGGCTGAGAGAATGTAACTTGCATAAGGTCACGTAGTGGGTTTCCATGCCTGAGCAGGGGTTCAAACCCTGGTCCCCAGTGTCCTAGTCCAACATTTAAACCATTATACCACACTGGCTCAGTGCAAGAAGTATACTGTTGTTGTGTACCTTCAAGTTGTTTCTGACTTATAGGAACCCTAAACTGAACCTGTTATAGGGGTTTCTTAGCAAGATCTATTCAGAGGGGGCTTCCTTTTGCCTTCCTCTGAGGCTGAGAGAATGTGACTTGCTCAAGGTCACCCAGTGGGTTTCCATGGCCAAGCAGGATTTGAATCCTGGTCTCCTGAGTCATAGTCTTAACACTGAAACCACTATACCCCACACTGGCTCCCCATAGGAAGTGTGTTGCTGTTGTGTGCCTTCAAGTCACTTCTGACTTATGGTAACCCTAAAGAAAACCTATCATGGGATTTTCTTGGCAAGATTTGTTCAGAGGAAATTGGCCATTGCCTGCTACATAAATTAAAACATCACATACAAAATGGTGAATGGTGATAAAACGGCACATAATAAAGCCACGATTAAAAACATCAGAAAGAGATAAGAACAGAGAACAAAACATAAAACACAAGTTAACCAGCTCATGCGCTTACTTAGCCAGTCTTATGAGTGACACAGCATTCAGTGATCCAACCAATTTCATCCCCGAGATATTTGCATTCTCTGTCTGGATGTGTCTTTGACTCTTGAAGCATTCACAGGATCAGCTGAATAGCAACCGACCCCAATCCCAACTGAAGTCATGCCAACCTCGCCATGTAAAAAGCATCAGTGCAGATTGTCCCACAGAAAAATTTATTTTGGCAAGCTGGCATTGTCCCTGAATCCTTTGAAGAACGGATTGGCAACCGCAAGGAGTGACTTCTGGAACAGGCAGAAAAGAGCTCTCTTCCATCTGTCTTCCAACAGCATGACTGCCTTTTGTGTTGCACAGACAGCTTTCTTCTCACATTAGTTGTTTGTAGTCCATATTGTGTTGAATAGTGTCTCCGACAATCAGCCTTGAAATATGAAGTGCTTGCTGTATTCGCTCTCTCTGCTTTACTTGAGTTTTTAATTTTCTCTGGATTTTGCTTGAATGATTTCCAGAGAATGCATTTTATATTCCCCTCTGTACATGAAGACAGCAAAATGCTAAAGATTTCCAAAGAAAAGAACTGAAAATTGCAAAGTACACATAAATCATGGAATCATGCCAAACTTTCCCTCTACTGGGTCTCTGAACACTCTTCATGCAGTTCATGAAAACAGGAATCTAGGGTTGGAGAGCTCCCATGGATAAAGGCTTGGGAGGAGAGAGAAAATGCCTTGGTGTTGGATTATTTCCACCCATGGAATTGATCCAACCAACTCTGCCTTTCAGTTTTTACAAATTCTTTTGAAACCAGATTCTCTTCCATTGACAAGTGCTTTTGAATGCACATCTGACAGACAATTTGAATGGGATCTAATTGATGTCAGTCAGTTTGTTTGCTTTCCTATTCACAATGAACAATGAACAAATCTAGTGTTTAGAAAGCATACTGCACACACACACACACACACACACACAAATCATTGGAAATAATGACACATATCTATACATCTTTCTTTCAATCGCCTTTCTCCTCCAGAGATGCTTTACTGGTGTGGATTGGTAAGGGACTGTTGGACAACTGAAGAGGTGGGGAAGCTAACAGACTTTTTGGGGACTTGAACAACTTTCACTTGGGAAACTGTGCTCCATATGGCCTTTTGAGAAAGTGGAATGGGTGTCCTTTGAATCTGGTGCACTCTGCTTTACTGGAGAGTTTGTAAGCAATATTTTGATAGATGTTTGTAGTCCATATTGTGGTACATTCCATTTGGGTACATTCCAGATCTATGATTCTATTACTTTTCCAGTAGGAACAGGTCCCTAGGGATGTAATTCTTCACTAATTTAGTTTTGGAAAGTAGTAAGAAATAATTTTAGAAACCCCCCCCCCCCAATAGCTAGAAAATCTTTGAAAACTATACAATTTTCACAGTTGGGGACTTATTCTATGCATGATTTGGCACAGAAAACAGCAATTTTTTTGTGCAGGAAGCAATATTTTCTGCACTGAAAACAATATTACTTTCTACCCAAAAGTAACAATATTATTTTCTACCCCAAAGATGATGCTTTCTGAGCTGGAAAGAAGAAGCAAGTTTTGTGTAGCTTAAGTCCCAAATTGCAAAGACTTGTCCTTCTAGGATTCTCCTCATTGAGGTTTCTGAAGAAACCTGTTTTTTGACCATTCCCCCCCGATAATTTTAATATTCTATCTATCCCTACTGCCATGATAGTTCCCTATCCTACTGGGCCACCAGTAACCATGGGGCAATCTCTGTCTTTATCTCAGATCTCTTTCCATGGCCAGAGAGGACAAAACATCCAGCACAAATATTTTGGATTCACTCCTCCTCTTTGACAGATATTTTCTCAATGTGATATATTAGTCTCTGGATAACTTAGGCAACGGCACAATGCAATTATATCCTTTTCATACAATGTTTAGCTGCTATGACACCATCCCATGGTACTCTTGGATTTGTAGTTGTAGAATTCTCTCTGGAGAGCCACCAGAGGTCTCCAGCAGAGCCTTTGAAGATCCTTACCAAACTATGGCTGCATCTGCACTGCAGAAATAATCCACACTGACATCACTTTAACTGCCATGGATCAGTGCTATGGAATTCTGGGAACTGTAGCTTGTTGTGGCACCAGAGCTCTCTGATAGAGAAGGCTAAATATCTCATAAAACTACAGTTTCCAGAATTCCATAGCATTGAGCCATGGCAGTTAAAGTGGTGTCAAACTGTATTATTTCTGCAGTGTGGATGCAGCCCAGAAAGCCCAGGATAGAACCATGATAATTAATAATGCCACTAATAGAACTGACAGAACTGTGTGATGCAGATGTACCCATCATTCAAAGAGAAAGGCTGCTCTGTTGCCAGATGTCTATGCACTGTCCAGGAAACATTCAGAAACTTTGGCCAATTCTTAGCTCTGTGACTGCCTTGGTGGAACACTGGATGTTTTCAGAACCATTGCCCTCATACCGTGTTTTCCCCCCCTTGCATTAGCATTTCTTCTTCAACAAGTGTATCTCTATAGATCCACTCTCACAAGTTTTCCAGACTTGGTTTTAAATCACACTTCTGTTTTGTCTTTCCCCCTGTAGCATCAGTTCTGAAATAAACACAAACTGCCGATTCCACCTGTTTCGGACAATGGTGACATCTGAGTTCAATATCATCTTAGCAGAACAAGCCCATTGATCCCCCTTGGCTCTTTTGAGATGTGCCCTGGTTTCCAGCCCACTGAACGACTTCATCCTGACTCATGTGGAATTCCTGCTCCAGTAAATCCAGGCTGCTTTGCAAGGCAAAACAGTATCAGGGAAGCAAAACAGTCTCTGATGTCATTTCACAACAGCATTTTTCCTCTTGCTGGGGAGAGGGCAGGCAGAGGAGATGCTATGCCTAGTGGTAAACTGATTACAAAGGGCTCAGCAGATCAGTGGATCCTAAAATGGGAAATCAATCCGTTCCCTTTCTCTTGGGCTTGGGAAACCTCTTGCTCTCATGAATGGAGAAGACAGTGCCTGATTCTGTGGGGGGCTGCTCCGTTTAGAAACAGGGAGAGTGATGATTTCGTTGCTGCAGGTGTGCCGGTGGTGTGCCTTCACACCTGCAGTCCAACCCAATTCCTTCTGGACCTTTTGCTCCCTGACAGACATTTTGTGTGGCACCTGCTGGTCTAGAATTGACAGCAGAAAGCCTGAGAAGAATGAACAATGTCTTCTTTGGCGGATCTAGCGAAACAGTGCAGTATAATACCTGACTTTATTTATTTGCAGCAGTCCATGGACATCTCTTTGATTTCTCTTGATCACACAGAGGTCTTCTGGTCCTTCCTGTGTCCACTAAGGCCAAGGCTTGGTTTAGAACAAGGTGGGGGACCTCTTGCAGTCCATGAGCCACACAACAGATGTTTTGCCATTCCTGGTAATGCATGCTTCCTTAAATGAGGTTTTTCAGCTCATGAAATCAGATGTAGAACAAGCTAATAATGCTCTCAGCATGCCACAAAATGGATTGCTGGCTCACTTTCTTATAAAACCAGTACAGCAAAAGTGCAGATGCATGCAATTCATCAACATTAGAAGAGAAGGAGGGCAGGAAATTTGTCATTGGCTTCTAAGCTCCGGCGAACAATGTTGTTTTCCAGGGATGAATAGCAACAACAGAAGCTTGGGAAAAAGCTGGCAGAGAATCAACCGACTCTGGGCGTTCTTCCCAGCTTGAGACAGAGCAAAGATGTGGATGTTAACATTCAACAAGATCTCTGTGTGAAGGAAAGGTTTGCTGGGAAGAGAGGGAGACTTTAATACATGTCCCCCAGAGTTTGGGCAAGCTCCTAGTTTGGACCACAACTCCAACAATCCTTGCTGGCTGGGGATTCTGGGAGTTACAGTCCAAAAAAGGACACTTTCCTTGCTCTGCAGGCATCATTTCTGGTTTTGGGTTGTGCCATTCCACATCTGCTCATACATAGTTACATAGCCCAGTGCAAACTGGTACTGTTTTCATACTCTTATGATGTACCTATGAGAGGGTATTGTAAAGTTTTAATTATCACCTTTAAAAAAAATTGACAGAAAGTTTGTTTTGATTTGTAGTTGTTAACTTATATACACAGGGCCAGAAGGAGGAGGAGATATCCTCCCCACCATATACCATCTTAACTAAAGACTGAAACAACATGTAGGCATCTGACTAACATTTCCAATTGTTTTTCTCTTGTTTGGTTTGTAACATCTTGCCTGATGAAGAAGCCTATGGAGCTTTGAAAGCTTGCAACAAGTATATTCTGCATTTGGTTGGCCAATAAAGGTATCACTGATAGATTTTTGTTTGAATTTGCTAAATGGCCAACACAGCTACCCCTGAAAGAAATCCTATGGGTTATTCCCAAATAGTCTAGACCCACTGAGAATTCAAAGATATAGCCGTGTTAGTCTGTAGAATCAGTCTGTAGAGAGGTCTTGTAGCACCTAGACCCACTGAGTTAATTCTTGCATGGGGAGTCAACATATAGGTAAATCCCATCAATTGAAAGACTAGCAATAGGAATGAGGCTGCAAGTGTGCATACATTGAGCTGAATATCGGTCTTGCAGCAGGAACGATTGTTGGTGAATGTGTGAGTTTACATCTCTGTGTGCTACTCCTCTCCAATGCTCTTTTTAAATGTAAAGTCTTTTTGCATGCCCAGGGACCCTCTTCAGAACATGGTGTGAGAGAGAGCCACAAAACCTCCCCAGAGGTGGCGGGGATGATTAAATGAAATAGATTCGCTCATACATTCGTGGGAGAGAAGAACTGAAGTGGGGAAGCCGAGTTGGCAGCTTATGCAAGACCTGCCTCTTTGCCTTCAAGCCTCAATGCAAGATTCATCAAGCAACTTGCCTTGTCGGAGAGAAATAAGGGGAAAATAACTACAGAGGCATCCCAGGAAGAAGAGATAATGTGTGCTGGCCTGACAAAAGCTCCATGTTATTTGGAGATGGGTAGAATATACAAACAGAATGCCTTTCTCTGCCTTATATTGGGAAGGAGATGCTGGGAAGGTGGGGTGATCCCCTGCACTGTTTAGGAGTTGGCAGGGAAGCTTTCTCTGCCTCTAGGTTGGCCTCTATGCAATCCCCATGCCACTGATACCATTCCCTCCAACTGTCTTGATTTGGCAGGAACAGTCCCAATAAATCCTCTGGCATCAGACTTTTTCATCTGCTTTTAAAATGTCCTGGTTTCTCTTTGCTACTCCCACTTTCCCCTTTTGCAGTCAGTTTATTTCAGTTGCTGCAACCTGAGTTCAAAATGCAAAAGTAATTAACTCAGAAGGGGGACTAGAAGAAAGGGCAGAATCTTGCTCTTCCCAGTAGGCTCAGGCAAAAGCAAACTGCTGTAGTCTCTCTTGCCTTGTATGCTCTTCCTTATTAATAACTTATTAATAACTTTTGTTGGCTTGACTACTTTGATGTTACTTGGCCATAGGTATCCCAGATTTCATCTATGAAATGCTGGAAGAGGTGTGCTACAGACTACTCCCAAAAGTGCCTTATGGTTGTGTAAGAGACTAAGAATCTATCTAGTACAGCCTTTAGTTACTCCACAATGACTCCTGGAAAGCAGGACCTGAAGGCAACTATTCTCCTTCCTTCTGACAGGGCAACAGACACAGCCAAAACCTCACAAATATGTGTGGGGAACACATCTGTAGCACCATCAGAGATGTCCCAAAAGTTTCAGTTTCACAAGCAACCTCTGCAGAAATGGCAGGAGGATTCAACATTCATCCCATAGTTCTTCCACACTGCAGAAATAAAGCAGTTTGATGCCACTTTAATGATCATGGCTCCATCCTGCTGGGATTTGTAGTTTAGTGAGGTACCAGACCTGAGTCTGTAGGACCTGAGCAGAGAGGTTGAAGATAGGAGGTCTTGGAGATATCTCATCCACAGGGTCGCCATGAGTCGAAATCAACTTGAGGGCATTTAACAACAACTCCCAGAGTCCTGCTTCAGTGCCCAAACAGCTACACCACATTGGTTCCTTGAAGAATTCTGTTACCTCCCCCATGTAACACCTGTGGTACATACACAGGTGACATCTTCCCCAGCCCTTTCTCCTTCACATTACACTTTTCTGAACTTCAAGAATGTATGTGCACCTTAGTCAGTGTACCTTGCAAAAAGGAACTGACATGATGATGTCAGTCCCTTTTTGCAAGGGTTATGTTGGGATTTCATAGGCATCAATGAAAACATAGGACAGCAACAACTACAACCGTTACAACACCACATTGTGATTGTACCATTGCATAAAAAGTCTGTGTAGCATTTTAATCAATGTGCATATGCACTCGTGTGCATCAGTAATTTGTAAAGCCACAGGTAAACAACATAGCGGAGCAACACAGTGGTAGAAAACATGCTTTGCAGTCAGCACATCCCAGTTTCCTTTCTCAACATTGCTAGCTCAAGGATCTTGGGTGGAAAGAATTTTGCCTGAGACTGCCACACTGCTGAATCCAATGCAGTCTGACACTGTTTTAACTGTCATGGAATCCTGGGATTTGTAGTTTGTTGGATAGAGCTGTAAGAGTTAAAGCAGTGTCAAATAGCATTAATTCTGCAGTGTGGCAGCTACCTACAAAATGTATAGCATTTGGTCTCAAAGGTGCTAAAAGATCCCTTTGCACATATGTTTCCCTGTTCAGTATCTCAGTCACTCTTTCTTTACAAACTGAGACTTTTGGAGAAGTCAATAACAAACATGCAGTGCAGTCTTGATTTTTAAAAAGTTCATTTTTAAAAAAATAAAATAAAATTGCTGCATGAACTAAACTCTCCTTTTCAGAGCAAGGGTGGGAGTTGTGCATCCCCCCATCTGTTGTTGAACTCCAATTCCAACATCCTTTATTTGATTGTCGACAAATATTGTACAGTATGTTTGTTACTCTGCTAGTCTCCATGGAGGTGCAGATGGGACTGGTTGTTCAGCTTCTGCCTTGTCAGTTTGATCACTCTTCTTAAAAGATCCACTACTACCTCTAACATTTCCCAACATTCATTACTGGCTATGGTGGCTAGGGCTGCTGGACATTTCAGTCCAAGAATATCTGGAGGCACACCACAATTCCACCCTTGTTATAGAGGAACTAATCTATGCTGTCCAAGGCTGCTGGGACTTGCTCTCAACCTCCTGCATCCCTTCCAATGATATTTTAACCAAAATTCCCAGTATAATCCTGTTGGCTAGGGCTACTGGGATTTGCAGTCCAACATCATCTCAAAGTCTCCTTGATTCCCACATGATTTTATGTCATCTTCCAACCAGAAACCAGCCATCTCTAGATGTTGTCTCCTTGCTGAAGAAAAGGCTGCTCCTTCAGGCAACCTCACCACCGAACGCCTTGAGTCGAGCCAGTTTAAAACCAGCCACCTGTCAAGTCTACCTGTCATGTTTTTCCCCCTCCTTTTTTCTTCTGGACCCATTTGTATTTTCCTCACTGGAACGTGCTCTGCAAAATGTCAGAAAGCACGAAAGGCCCTCAAGCATGCCAAGAAAAAAAGGGAAAAAAAGAGAGTAAAGAGATGAATTCTTAACATTTGGATTTCTAGGATGTGTATGTATAAATCTACTGGCTTCACAGTAGCGCACATGTTTTATTCCTTCAGAACTTGACACGGAGAAGGATGGTGAAACTGCTACACCTGTTGAGTTCAAAACAGAGCTGGTGGTGGGATGTTGAAGCGTGAAGCCTTTGTCCCTGAACTTGGAGAAAGAAACTTAGTTCCAAATGAAGGCTGCCTTCCTAGGGCACCGAAAGGGAAAATTGGGAAGGGACCCATAAGCCCTTCTCTCTTCTTCCAAATTCTTTTCAGGTCTGTGGGGTGCTTTTTAGTATTCATTTAAGCAATGTATTCCCTCTTAAGGTCCTGATTTCGGAGAAGGAACAGCTATGGAAAGGATACCTGGAAAAAAACAAAATAAGACCTGCAAAAACAGCTTGCCTGGCAAATAAATGCCTTTTTCCTCCCCAGAAATCAGATGCATATTCCTTTCAGTAGGTAGCAGATGCAGCATTCTGACAATAAGAAATGATCCAGAGCAAGAAAGAGAGAGAGAGAGAGAGAGAGAGAAAATAAAAATAAATCCTTCCTCAAAAGGAGGGATTGAAGGAAGGAGAGCAAGCGAGAGAGAGAGAACCTAAGGGCACAGCAAATCCAAAACACCAGCAACATATAATATTTGAATTCTCTTATCTCAAATTCTGTGGCTCCTGCTGTTGCTTAGCCTAAGGGGATCAAGGAACAGGGATCTGTGTCTGGGAGTGTGTGTAGTGTACATATACTTTTGGGGGGAAAATCCTAATTACTTCGGGGGAGGGGGAAGACATTCTTCAGATCTCCAAATAAAAGAATGAACTTTTTCAGCCCAGCTTTCAGTTTGGCTTGTGTTGAATATTTTTTTCAGGCGATGGAAAGGAGTTGATTTGCTCCTTTCAAAATAGACTTCTTGTTTTTTTTTTTTTTTTAGTCATCATCACTAAATCCACCTTTAAAAGCAAGTGTGCTGCAGAACTTGTGTATATGCTGCTCTGGTGCTGCAGGTAACTACAGTTCCCAGAATTCCATAGCATTGAGCCATGGCAGTTAAAGTGGTGTCAAACCAGATTATTTCTGCATTGCAGATGCAGTCTATGTCCAGTTCTCTCTCTTTCTTGCACTACAAGACCCAGAAACATGCAGCCAGCCTGGGAGCTGTAGCCCAAACTGAACAGCTTTGACAGCCTCTGTTACTGCTGCAGTGTTGCTAAGGATGCAAGGTGCAGCTTTCGTGGGCTCAGGGGTTTCCAAAAGTATCCAAATGGCAACTTTTGGCAGATCTTAGGGCGGCATGGTTGCACTCCTTAAATATCTTTAAATAGAGAGCCCTTGAAATATTTAAAGAGTGCAGCCGTGTTGCCCCAGGATCAACCAAAAGGGGGCAGGTTGTTCTCCAATGCATAGTTTCCAATGGTTTTAAATTACAGGAGGGCAAATTTCGACTGATCTTTATAAGGAACCTCTTGTCAGTAAGACTGGTTTGGCAATGGGACCAATTCCCTGAAGAGGTGGCGGGGTCTCTTTCTCTGGACAGCTTCAGAAAGAGTCTGGATAGTTACCAGCTGGGAATGTTTTAGCTGGAGTTCCTGAAGTGAGCAGGGGGTTGGATTGGATGGCCTCTGAGTACCTTCCAACTCTATGATTCTAAGTAGGTAAACCTTCAACCAGTTAACATTCAGGGGTAGCTGTGTTGGCCATTTAGCAAATTCAATCAAAAATCCATCAGTGATACATTTACTGTCCAACCAAAATGTAGAATATACTTGTTTCAAGCTTTCAAAGCTCCATGGGCTTCTTCATCATCAGGCAAGATGTTACAAATCAAACAGGAGAAAAACAATTGGAGATGTTAGTCAGATGCCTACATGTTGTTTCAGTCTTTAGTGAAGATGGTAGTATATGGTGGGGAGAAGGATCTCTTTTGCAGGCAGGATCCTCCTCCTTCTGTCCATGTGGCTATAGGGAGATTTGCAAAGTCCAGGAAATTTAAAATCCATTTGCATCTCAACAGGGACTCCCTCTTTTGCAATCCAAGATGTCTCCATTCCAGTGAGGTCACAGGCCGCTTTGTGGCAGAGAACAACGGATTCTTCAAGAAGTCTCCATGTGTTTGCATCGGGAATATTTTGGTGGATGTAGTGGTAAAACATGTGAATTCAGTCCAAATTTAAGAAGAAGAAAAATTGTTTTACCTTGGCTGAAGTTCCCAGTCTTCCTGGTTCTCCTATTGCAGCTACAATGTGGTATCTTCATCCAGTTTTTTGTGACATATAGTAATGCCTCCCAAATATAGTCAAACAGATCAATTTTAAGTTAAGGATGAAATTCTCCACTAATTTTGCTCTTGGATGAAGCAATGAGTAATTTCAACTATTTTCTTCACGTAGTGAGAAACATCTTTAACAACTGTACAGTTTTTGAACCCTATTTGCCATTTGGTACTAAACCAGCATCAGTAAACTAAAGCCGGCATGGTATAGTGGTTTGAGCGTTGAACTATGACTCTGGAGTACAGGATTCAGATCCTGGCTCAGCCACCTAAACCCACTGGGGGGACTTTGGGTAAGTCACACTGTCTCAGCTTCATTCAGAGGATGGCAATGGCAACCCCCCTCTGAAGAAACTTGACAATAAAACCCTGTGATAGGCTTGCCTTAGAGTTAGTTGCCCTAAGTCGGAAATGACTTGAAGGCACACAACAACAAGAACATTTTCTTGAAACACTTTGGAAAGTGTGTTATGTGAGGCAACAATATTTGCGCAGAAAGATTTGTTGCTCCCACAGTGGGGAGAAAAAATTTGGCAATAATTCACCCTTGAATAATTTGTACATGAGAAGAGAGTGTGGAAAAATGACTTTTAGGTCACAAATCCCTAAATTCCCCGACAGCATGGCCATAGTATGCTAGCATTTATAGTCCGAAATGTGCCTTTTCTAAACTTTGGCTGAGCGGTAGCAGGCAAGGCTATCTCATCTTAGAGATGAGCCGCCTAGCTATTGTTTTATTGGTGTATTGTCAAATGTCTTCAGTGTGGGCTTTGTGGGTGGTTAATGGGATTGAAAATGTGAGCATGTTTTCGGCTGCTCTCATGCTGATTAAGACTGATGCACCTCCAGTTTTTTCTGCCTTATCGTAATGCTGCCACTTTGATAGACAGTTAATTTAATTAGCTTAAATTGTAACATTTTGAAATGGATGTGTTTTCCCCCCCTTCTTTTTCTTTTTTGGCTTCTAATGCCTTAGTGATTTCAGCTAGAGAAATATATTGTTAGGTTAGATCAGGGTGGGCAAAATGATGTGCTCTGGATTTTGTTGATCTATAAATCCCGTGAGCCGCCCCCCCAAACCAGCATACCCAAAGCTGAAGAGTACTGGAAGATATAGTTCTACAACATTGGTGAAGGAAGGGTGAAATCTGCTCACTCTTGGATTAGAGCCAGACTTAATTACACTTTGAGTAGACCCATGATGAACCTATGATGATCAAGATCTTCTCTTTCCTGATGATTTTCCATGCATGGCTTAAGCTTCAACCCAAACCAATGGCTAGCTGTACTTGTATATTGACAACTCATTTGCTCCCTTGTAAGTCAAATCACAATTGATTCTCTCCCAAAAGAGATCATAGGGGGCTTGAAAACCCCTAAGATAGAGGTAGGCAACCTAAGGCCCGGGAGCTGGATGTGGCCCCCCGAGGCCTTTGGACCGGCCCCAGTCCGGTCCTGTCGCCGCCGCCGCCGCCGCCCGCCATGATGATATTGATTATTGTTGTTATTACTAGTTCTTGGGGTTTTCTTGGCAAAATCTCCACAGGGGTTTTGCCATGGCTTTTCTGGGGCTGAGAGAGTGTGCATGCATATATTTTTTAATTTTTTTAAAAAAAAATATTTATTTATTTATTTATTTATTTATTTTTGGTGCTTTCCCCCCCCCCCCCCCAAATTGTCTGAGGGACAGCAACCTGGCCCCCGGCTCAAAAAGGTTGCCTGCCCCTGCACTAAGAGGTGAAGACACATGGAGAATGGGTTGTGTTCATCTGGAAAGACCTTTGAGAAGTTCCAATTATAAGTATGGTATTATTAATAATAACTACAGAATGGAGCAATGACAGTTAAAGTGAAAAGGAAACTGCTATAGTTGTGTAGTGGAGATATACTCTGACACCCAGAAACAGACACGTAGCACATTGGCAAAATGCCTGCCAAACAGTAGGAATGAACGCAAAACATTTTTACTAGATCCACCCCCCCTTTCTAGGCATGACAGTAGGGATGAGATAAGGTTAGAGGTGGGCACTGGTGCATCAATGGGGAACGAAGGTGGAGCAAAACAATCACAAAGACATAAGGTATTCCTAGTGGAAAGGAACACGAACATGAAATCACAAGGCTGAAAGGTACTCCATGATCCATCAAGGCTAAACCCTGCCCATGCAGGAATCTATGGCTACATCATCCCTGAGATATGGCTATCCAATCTCTGTTTTGGGGAATGTGAGAGATAGTAGTGAATCTCATAAGCAAAATAATCAGTATTCACAGGCAGGAGGGGAGTAATAACCAGCCCCGCATTACCACCTTCCCCTCAGAGTCTAGCAGAGAAATAAATCAGCCTTAGTAAAATATATATCAAATATATTTACTTCAAAATATCTCATGGCTCTGTAATGTGTGTTCTTCAAATATGGGCAGAGAGAACTCCAGACTATAAGATGGAGGATGGCTACCTTCAAACTAACTGGTGCAGAAATAGAGAAAGGGGGTGGCTAAGACCAACAAACAGGCGAGTGTATACTAAATTCTGAGAAAGAAATGCAGATAGGTAATTTATTCAGTCCAAAGACCATTGCAAACAAAACATCCAAGCTTTCATACAATTACAATTACAGAATCAACGTTAAAACATTAAAATTAGAATTAACTAACTAAATAAAATGCATACCTAAGCTTAAGATATATGCTTTATATTATAAAACAAATCACATTGTAATAACAAAGAAAGAGACCTTATTAACCATTGGTGTTATAACAAAAAGCATTTTATAGACTCATATCCTCAGGTTTCTATGTCAGTTAAGATAGTCTCCAAGAACTTTTCTCTACACTTGATAGCCTTTGCCGCAAACACTGCTACCCTTTGGATCACATATTGATTTGTTGATTGTAACAAGTAACTAAGTTTCACACCCCAGTTTTTCATTTTCTTTAGGAAAGGCTCTAAATAACCAAGAAAGAAATGCAAACTAGCAACCAGTGAGTACAGGTATGCAAAGGTTGCTACCTCTAACATGTCAAATGGAGAGTCTACACTTCCCAAAGTAATCTATTGTACTGTTAAACAGTGGGAGATCAGTTACCACCAGGAGGTTCTTCCTAATCTTTGTTAGGACATCTTTTAGAAATTGAATCTATTGGTTTCAGCCCTATCCTCTGAATAAGTGAGCATGCATGCACAGAATTACTGGGTCTTAAATGCTTTTGGGGTCTCAGGAACTTTTCATTCCATGTGTACACACAGACCACCCAATGTATCAACATCAGTAACCTTCGCTCTACATCCAGCAAAGTTCAAAAGCAAGGAAGTCTCACCCATTTGAGTGATCTTGGGGACTGGCTGGCATTGATCAACACTACAGTTTTAAGCGTCAAGAAATGTGAGTGGATCGATAGTCTAATGAAGGCCATACGGATCACAGCGCTCCCCGCAACGGCAAAGGGAACCAGCGAGCCAGAGATTAACTCAAGTGCTTAGAACTTCACTTTATGAATAATTGAATCAATGAGCTATTCCTGAGCACCGAATGTAACTAGAGGGCTATGGAGAAAGAGCAGGCGAGGGAGAGAAGAAAAGCAAAGGAGCCTTTCAAGCTAAAAGAGAGGATGTGCAGAGCCTTTTATATAGTGGAATGAAATGCAGCTGCGTCTGATCTCTGGGATGTGACTCTGTCAACTCATTGGAAGTGTTGTCCCCTGAAATCCATTGTTTTAGCTGTATCCTCTTTTATCTTCCACCTCAGAACTGTTGAATGGTGCAACTCCTGCTGACCAGAGCTGTTAGGGAAGTCTTCTTCTGAATCATAATGAAATCTGCCGTATAAATAAATAAATAAGCAAGTAAGGCTGCTGGCTAGAAAGAACAGGGAAAAGAAGTGGGGGGAAAATCCTTGTCTCTCTGTCCATAGTGTTCTACTCACTGAGGAGATCTAAGGGGGAACACAAGGTACATTTGTCCCAAGGGGCTCTTGAAATCTCTCTAGCCACAGCTTCGAGGACTAAGTTCCAAGACCTTTGAAAGAAATGTCTTTGGCTCCTCTCTGATGTTCAAGGCCATCAAGGAGGAGGGTTGATATTTGAAGTGTTGCCTGGTGAGGTGATTTTATATGCAAAAGCTATAGAGGAGCTGAAATTCAGGAACGAGTGAGACAAGGTGAAGGGCAAGGTTGCATGATGGAAGGTGAGGAGAGAGCATGCGAGAAAGACCCATCAAAGAGGCCTTGAAGAGAAGAGGCAAGAGGTCACAAAATTTAAAATAATGAAGTAATAGCAGGAAACAGTATGGGAAAGTCTTTTCTTTGGATTTTAACCTCTAGTTGGTCCTACTTGCTGGGGAATTTTGGAGCTGTAGTCCAAAACTTATTTATTTTTCTTGGCTCCAAAAGAACACTCAAACTGGAGTGCAAAAGAATTCATGGGGGATAGCTGAGCAAATTCTTATAATGTAAATTGATTTGTGGAAAATGTCTGTTCTCAATGCAGTACCCCCACCCATTCCCCTCCTCCTATTCTAAAGGTAAAATAAAGCCTGGGAAAGAGAACCTTGGGAAGTGGTTTTAGCCAAAGCATATCTATACATGATTTATCTGAAGGGTGACAAATATTCTAACCTCTGGAGACACCTTGAACATTGGCTGATGGCCTTCTGAATATTGTTGAATGATAGCTCAGATTGACTAGCATAGTCAGTGCAGCTAATGTTGAAGAGTGATATGAGTTGTAAGCCACAGGTTGTTTATCCCCAATGTATACCTCTAGCAGTGCCCTTCTGTGTTGCAAAAGATTTGGGAAGATGTTCACACAGGAAACTGGTTGAGCCTTTGTGATCTCTTCACTGTTCACTCAGACAGAAAGAGATTCAGCCAGGGTCTCTGTCAACTATCAAGGATACTGAACTTATGGTGGGGATAAATTCAGCACCTTGGATTGGTTCAGCACCTTGGATAGTTCCTTACACTAACATCTAAGATTCAATCTGCTGCTGACATGGAAACAAAAGTTTTTGTCTGCTCTTTCTGAAAGATAACCAAAGGACCATGTATCTGAAGGGTAGTGTTCTCCCCTATAAGCCTACCCAGGCTTTGAGATCTTTGGTGGAGGCTCTTCTCTCAATCCTACCACTTTCAGAAGTATATTTGGAGTTAAGCTAGCTCCAGACCATCCTTACCCAATCATATGCCTCCACATGCTTTGGACTGCAGCTCTCATCATCCCATCTAACATGGCTCATAGTGGGAGATTTTCCTTCAACATCATGGAAGCACCACCATCCTAAAGCAATGGTTGGCATATTCCCAAATACTCAAGGAATGCAGCATTCCACTACAAATACTTTGCAAAATTAACCCCCATCTCAGTGTCTCTCTCCAACATTTGATGATCTTGAAGTGTTTTTGTTTCTTCTGATTTGGTTTCCAGATTTGATTCAGACTTCTTTACAAAATTAACTTTCCATTATTTTTCTTCCTTCTGTTCTCTGCCCACCTGAACAATGTGTCAGTTTGAGTTCCTCTCAGTTTCTCCTTTTTCCAATCTAGATTTACTTCATTCTATTTCCACATGGGTTTGTGACACTAATAAAAATGCACAGAAATGTACATACATTTTTACTGTTGGTTTTTTTTTTCATAACAAGAGCACAATTTTGTCTAATATACACATTTTGGGCAAGTGGTTTCCCTTTCAATAATTCTGCACTGAATGGGAGTTACATGTAAGTGTATAGAGGACTGTACTAATACTCTTGCACTACTAGTACTACCTAGCCCTAACTTCTATTGTCCTGTCCACAGTAGAGTCATTGGATCTATTGGATTTACCTATATGTTGACTCACCATTCAACAATTGTTTCAATGGATCTTTTCTAGTAGGTCTTAACCAACAGGATTCCAGCCTTATATGCCATTCTGGTGACCTCTGTCCCACTTGGTAGGTCCATCATTATATTGTGCCCCTGCTCCAACACAGAGGACTTTCTTTATTGTTCCACCCACTGTTTGCCATTCAATGCATTCCTTTTCCTAGCTCTGTTGTTCCATCCATAACTCTGCTTAGGCAACCTTCCTTGTAGACATACACATGCACCCCACCAAACAAATAAGGGATTTATTTCTGGTTAAATTGGACTCTTCTTTGTCTTGTATCTTGAGAAGGAGGAGATTTCTCTGAAAAATCTCATGCAAATGTTTTTGGGCTTTTGCAGTTGTTCAATAAAGTTGATCATTTTGCTCAGGAGGTATCCAGGCAATTTTCCACACCACCGGCTTAAAGATTGTGTCTTGGTAAACCAACATGCTCTTTTTTGGGTTCATATTTATCTTGCAAATGAAGAAACCCACCTCAAACAGTGTCATTTTCTTGACAACAAAGCTATTAGCAACTTATTTAAATCATAGGGAGCCAGAACTGATGAGATTTCTTTTAATACCTTTTCTTTCTTTCTTTCTCCCTCTCTTCTTGCAATTCTTTCCCCCCTCCCCTTCTTCATCGGTGTCTCAGCTCATGTGGCGACAGCCTTGCCGGTGAGTGTCTTTCCACACCATTACATTTCCCAATGAAATATGTGAGAATTACCTCCAGTGGTAGCAGGAAGCCATCAGAACATAAAACATGCAGAAAATGAATTATTAACTTTCCCATCCAACCCGGTAACGGCTGTTATGTTTTGTATTATAACACATTAAGGTGGGGAAGGGGAGAGATGTTGTGTATGTACGTGTGCGTGTGGAAATTCTCAGGATGTCATCTTGGCAGCATTGTGCATAAACAACAATGGCTCTGGATTATAAAACTGAACAGTTGCAGGAGAAAAAGATAAACCTGGGGTTTATCTGCTGACTGTAAATGGAGTCTGATTATAAATGGGGGACGAAGCATGTGTAAATGAAACAGAACAAGATAAAAGCTTGAATCCCATTGGTTAGCCACAACTGGAGAATAGCCATTAAATCAATGGCTGAATTGTGAGTCGACTTGTAGGTAGATTCCATTAATTCAAATTATAATAAATTCATTCATTTCCCAGTGATTGGTAGGGTTACTTTTTTGGACAACAAATTTCAGAATCAATGCCAGTTAGGGGATTCTGAGAGTTGTCATCCAAAACCTTTTCCAAGTTCTGTCATGTTCTAGCTATCCCTCCCTAAATTGATTTCTCAAGCCCTTCCTCTTAAAGGTCCTCCTCCTCCTTTTCTTCTTCTATATTTTCTTTTCCTAGGCTAGGGTGGGCAAGGTATGGTCCACATACAGCCTCCCAAGGCCATAGCTTTATCTTGGACCCATTCCTTCTCTAGGCAAACTTTTATCCTGTTGTCTTTATGCCTGTCTGTTCTGGTGTTGTAAGCACAAACTCTCAGGGTTATGGGGAGGGAGGACAGGGCTGGAAGGTGACAGCCTTTCCCCCAAATATTGAACTCATTCTGATTTCAACACATACAAGTTGCAATACTCTTGGCATCTTACGTGTGCTTAAGTTCCCCTACATAGAAATGATTGGACAGTTTTGAGCAATGGGAAATAGCCACATTTAGTTCTGTGGTTGCAGAGGTTGAGTTGCATATGTGTTGTCCTTACGCATAGACTGCACATGATTGTGCATTGTGAAGTATGCATGGATTCATAGGCACACATAGGTCTAATCTGCACTTAAGAAATAATGTAGTTTGACACTGCTTTAACTACCATGGCTCCATGTTATGGAATTCTTGGATTTGTATTTTCCTGAGATATTTAGCCTTCTCTGTCAGAGAGCTCTGGTGCCACAACAAACTACAAATTCCTGGATTCCATAGCATGGAGCCAAGGCAGTTAAAGCAGGGCCACAGTTTTCTCGGCCTTGCTCAATCACATCTGTCTGGCCACCTTACAAATAACCCAAATGGAAAGCAATCAGAATAATGACACACAGATAGGAAAGCAGGTGAGGAGCCAAATTTACTAAAGTATGGAGGAATCCCTATGGCAAACTGAGTGCATGTTAATTGGAAATGCTGGAGGTTCCAGAGACTTGTGTGATTTGGTGATATCATAACTGGTGATAATTGGAAGCTGACACAGTTTTTAATTGGCAAATTGATACCAGGTGTTCAGAGCTATATAAAGCTGAGGAAAGGGAAGGAGGGGAAAATTTGAGTGTAATGGGCAGCCCCCCTCCCCCTTAGTTCAGGATGCAAGAGTGGTTTGCAGCAATCTGAATGAGACTTTGCATGTACAGTTGACCCTCCACGTTTGTGGCTTTGGCTTTTGCGGATTTGATTATTCATGGGTTTGATTAATATGTTCTCTCTAGGAATGTCTAGGTCTTTCAGCACAACTCTATGGTTAACGTCGACCAGAGGTTGTGCTGGAGAACCTAGAGATTCCTAGAGAGAACACTTCTCTTCGTATTTGCAGGTCCTCCACTGCAACTCTATGGTCAACCTGGCTGACCTTGATTATATAATCATGCTGGGGGACCTAAAGATTCCTGGAGAGGTGTTATCTCAGGTAAAAAAAAAAAAAAGGTTCCACTGGATAGTGAATAACATGAAACATAGGGTGTATCGCTACTGTAAATATAATGCAGTTTGACACCACTTTAAGTGCAGTTGCTCTTAAAGTCCATCCTATGGAGTCCTAGGATTTGTAGTGTTACAGAGTCTTTAGCCTTCTCTGCCAAAGAGTGCTGGTGATTCACCAAACTATAAATCCCAAGGTTCTGTAGGATGGAGTCATGGCAATTAAAGTGGTGTCAAACTGCATTATTTCTATAGTGGAGATGAACCCATAGTCACTACTTCTTTAAATCAAATAGGATTAGCTAACTGTAACTGACTGGGGGCTGGTGCTGATGGCTAATACTTTCCATATCAGTTGTGTGTTTGTGTGTGAGAGAGACTAAAAGTTTGGGTTTTTCAGTCTGAATGTTAAAGGAACTGTCCAACACGCTCAATCTATCCTCAAATAGCATCAGAAGTCCAGAAGCTACTTTCTGCCATCTCAATGTGTAGTCTATTAGATTCACTAGCTTGGAAATCCTACTAACTGCAGCTCCCAGCAATTCTCCTTGTTGGCTAGGGATGCCGGGAGTTGCAATCATCTGGGGAACCCCATGGTTTCTGGTCCCATGGTGATGCCCATGAAAAGAAAGAACAGACCTGGAAAAAGACCAGAAACAGGGTTGTTGTAATGCATGAGAAACGATGCCTGAGACAAGGAGACAATCTTTATATAATCAAATGGAGGTTATTTTACAAGCATTTTATCTACTCTTCAGGGCAAAGATGCTGGCAGAAGCTAAATAACTATCCTTGTTAATATTGATTAGGTTATTATGTATCCGAAAAGGTAATTATGGGCTCTTATGAGTGTCTCTGCAACAGAGAGAAAATGGACATCTTACATTTCAGGGAGATGTGATGCCATTGTGGGGCTAGAACTGGTGACAAACCCACTCAGATTGACCCAAGAGAGAGACAGGCAGAGAGAGAGACACTGCGGACAATGCACCTTGTTGCTAAGGGAGCGATGTTTCCATTGTTGGATTTGTGACTGTTCCTTCTGCAGCTGCTCCAACTTGTATAGGAACCATCCAGGTGCTGGAACCTATTCCTGGTCAGTATTCACCACCATGAGAGGTCTTGTACAACCAAGGACAGCTCTGGGAAGAGGAGTCTTAAAACTGTGAGTCAATTCACTGCCCCCATCCCATGGTAGGTACCAGGTGCCTCTGCTCTTCACAGTTCAAAACTTTCAGAGGAAGCTGACTTTGGCAGGGATGTCCAGGGCTAGGTCTCCATCTTGTTAAGTAAGGCAGGTCCAGGTTTGGCAAGAGAATGGCTGCATTTACACTGCAGTATTGATGAAGTCTGACACCATTTTAACTGCCATGGCTCAATGTTATGGAATCCTGGGGTTCATAATTTGTTCTGGCACCAGAGTTCTCTGACAGAGAAAGCTAAACATCTCACAAAACTACAGATCCCAGCATTCCATGGCACTGAGCCATATCAGTTAAAGTGGTGTCAAACTGCTTTATTTTTGCAGTGCAGGTGAAGTCATAGTCATGATAGGGATGGCAGAGTTATTTCCAGGCAAGGCAGAGTTTCTCTGGACCCTGGTTGTATGGAAAACGTAAGCCTGCCTCAGAGCAGAAAGGTAACAATAGAGCTTGGCTAGGTGTTTTTGTTGGACCACAACTCCCAGAATCCTCCAACCAGCATTTATTTCTGGTTTTCTGAGGGTTGCAGTCTGAAATAATAGTAATCACAAGAGGCAGAAGATGAGAAAGCCTGAAAAGGATGTTGAAAATGGCAAAGTAGAAAAACATAGAGATTTAAGGGTCCAACTGATAAACAATTACAACATCATATGCCAGATATAAAAGCTTGAAGTATAGATGTGGCAATCCCAGGGGGGCAGCAGAACTGAAGACAAAGAAAATGAAAAGATTATGAAATGCCGAGAGTTACAAACCGAGATGCAGTGCCTCTGGGAAAAGAAAACAACTGTAGTTCCAATCGTGTTCTGGGAGCAATTGCAGACTGATGAAACATCTAAATGAAATCTCCATAGATAGGATCATCCTGCAAATTATAAAAAAGGGAAACTACTTGCAGTGTGTCACATTAATGGATGATATTTCACTTAGTCCTAGATTCTTTGTTAGAATCCAAATCACTGATGGTGCAGAACTCTATACCTGGTAGACTGCAAAACTAAGATCATCATTATCCATCATCATCATCATCATCATCATCATCATCATCATCATCATCATCTGTTGTTGTTGTTCTTTCTCATTTTCACAATCTACCAGGTGTTACTGACTGGAGTTTTGAGCCATCAATGATTTGGACTCTATCCAAGAATCTAGGAATCAGTAAGGTATGAGAAGATAATGTGGTATCCTCCAGATAGTGTCTTCTTCTTCTTCTTCTTCTTCTTCTTCTTCTTCTTCTTCTTCTTTAGTAGTTTGATTGTTGGACTAGGACTCTAGGACCCCAGGGTTCAAATTCTCATTCAGCCACAGAACCCCACAGGATGACCTTGGGCAAACCACATCCTTTCAGTCTAAGAGGAAGGCAAAGGTAAACCCCCTCCAAATAATCTTGACAAGAAAACCCTAGGATAGTTTGAGCCAGTGTGGAGTAGAGGTTGGAGTGTTGACCTGGAGACCAAAGTTCAATTCCCAACTTGGCCATGAAACCCAGTAGGTGTGGGGTTCCTCCACTGAGTAAATCCTGCCAAGAAAACCCCAGGATTGATTTGCCTTAGTGTCACCATGAGTCAGAAACAACTTGAAGTTACTCAACAACAAGAGTTGGAGTTGACTAGAAGGAACATAGCGCTGCCCAAACTTGTGATGGAGCCCAAATGCAGCTTTAGGGCCATTTCCACTTGCCAAAATATTTCAAGGTGTCCCCAGAATATTCTGACCCTAAATTTCCCCCCACCTCATCTGCTCTCTTCGCTGCAAGATTTTGGCTCTCACAGGGAACAATGGGTGGCTGCCTTCATACACGGAGTCCCATTTCCTTACCTGGTGGTGCTCCTGAGGTCAGAATGAGGTGCCCAACCATGTTATCATTGACACTGGGCACCTTGTTCTGTTCTTGTGCCCACAGCAGTGTTGCTGGGTGGCTTGAAGAGACTGTGAGTGAAGGCAGCTACTGCTGCCACTACAAAGAGAGCTGAAAACCTGCAGCAAAAGTTGAGTTATTTAAGTGTAGGTTAGGGGGAGAAAGCCACAGGCATCATGAAGACAGTCTGTACCTGATTCAGGGTTTGGGCCCTGCGTCATATAAACAGGACACAGCAATCCCAGGTCAAATTTGGGATAAATCAACCCTTTGGCTCCTGAGTTGAACTGTGTTTGTCTCAGCTTGGCATCTTTTAGGCAAAGGGGTGGGTGGGGAGGAATTCAGTAAGCCTTTTTAAAAAATCTCTCTCCTTGACACAATCTGCATCAGACAGTTAATTTCAGAAGCGCATTTCCTTAAGCACAGCGTTAGCCCAGGCGCTGCAAGGATGCCACAGTGCCTCCTAATCTCCAATTTAAGCACCATTACCATTTATCACATTTTGTCTGTGTCTCTCTCTAATGTACATTGCCTTGAAATATTATCAATAATCTTTTCAATTCCAGGAGTGAAACAGCTTCTCCAATCTTCTTTTCATCTGTTGCAGTAAAGATTAAACTGCAATATTCAGGTGATGTAGCGAGAGGTTGACTTTTCTTCTTTCCTCCCCCTTTTCTGAGGCAAAGTTATGCTATATAATTCCTGCAGATTGGCGCTCTGATGAGCTTATCTTTTATGTTGCCAGCGACCCTGGCATGGGTTCTTTCTCCTTCAATTAAACAACGTGTGCATTTAAATCCAGAGAAGTGGAGAAAAGAAAGATTTCTCCTGTCTTGGCCAGGGAAGGAGGATAAAGGAAGGTACGACCAAATATCAGCAAATGATCAATAGACTAAGAAAAAAAGGCAGCAATTTTATTGTCAAGATTTTTTGCAATTGTCAAGTGGATTTGCAAGAATACACAATGTCAATGCTTTGTTCTTCCCAACTCCATGAAAAATGGCACTGAGGCAAAATTAGTTCTGGCTTTCCTTGATGGAGGCAGAGGGCATGCTGCAAAACTGACAAATGTGTGTATCACAATTTTGCTAGTATTGCTCCCTTTGAAATCCTTTTGACACTTTTTTTTCTGAGTAGCTTGCAAACTGCAGTGGCGTGGGAGTGGGAACAGTGTTACAATTTTACTTCTTATGACAATTGCAATAGCGTTTACATTTCTGTACCGCTTATTAGTGAACTCAGCAGTCTCTAAGAGGTTTACAATCTGTAAGCCAAGTGCCCCCAACAAGCTGGGGACTCATTTTACCAATCTACGAAAGGATGGAAGGCTGAGTCAACCTTGGAGTCCCTCAGGATCAAATGCACAACCTTGTGGCTGCCGTACTGGCATTTTAACCACTGCACCATCAGGGCTCCTTCTGACACCATTCCTCAGGAAATCTATCTTCTTCTTCACACTGTTCCTCAGGAAGTCTATCCAAACCACCATGGAGATGTTAACACAAAGTGTGTTAGTGAATTGTTAAAATGGGTGTGTTTCAAGCTCTGCAGGGATGGGGCTACAAGGGGCAAAATGAAGATAATCCAAATAAGAATTCTGTCTTGCTGCAAAATTTTCAGTCTTCAACCTTCAGCTGAGCATTTAGAAACAGATGTTGCTTCAATTCTGTTGCATCATAATTGCATCATAATCCACTCACTCTCTCATGGTATGGGATTTTTATGTGTGGGATTTTTTTTGGGGGGGTGGGGGGTGGAGTATGCAGTCCCAATACAGTTCAATGGCTCGAACAAAGGTTATCTCAGTGGGGAAATCCAATAGAACCTAATTTCTGTTAATCTTAACTAAGGCTGCATCTACACTGCAGAAATAATGCACTTTAGCAATGCTTTAAATTGCCATAGCTCAATGCTATGGGATGTGTAGTTTTGCAAGGTCTTTAGCCTTCTCTGCCAAAGAATGCTGGAGTCTTGGTAGATAAAGTGGTGTCAACCTGCATTATTTCTGCATTGCAGATGCAGCCTGGAACAGAGGCACTGAATCAATCAGATTTCCCTATGTGTTGACTCACCATTCAACAATTGACTCAATGGGTTTGCTTAAACTGAGGTTAACCTACAGGATTCCAGCTTTTGACATTTTCCTTTTGGCTCTTTTCTTTAAAAATGCTGCTTTTACATGGGAAGTGGGGGAAATTTGTAGGTTTTTTTTAAAAAAAAATAAAAAATTGAAATGAAATGAAACAACTATCAGTGTCATAGAATGCCCACATTGCATATTTAGTCTTTGTGGGTTCTACAAAAAGTCATAACTCTGACTGCCAATCCTAGTGCGTGACAGTTATTTTTTTTCCTTATGGGCCAAAGACAGAGGGGTATAGCTATGGGACTGGAACATGAGAAGCCTAGCTCTTCTCATCTTAGAAATGAAATGTTGATGAGACTCAGATGTCTTTCTTTTTCATCCCATGTACAAAGAACCCACTCTGTGAGCCTTCAGTTCCTTTCCTCCAATAATTAAATCACAGAGCCCAGTTATAATCCAGTTAAAGACTGTTGTAGAACATCTTCTGGATACCACCCTTATTTATTTTAATTCCCAGTAATCCCTCTTTATATGGATTATCATTGTGCCATGAAAAGACAGACGTTCCCCAAAGGATGAAAGATGGAAGGTCTGTTGAGGATTTCCTCTAATTTAGAAGTTAACTTCTCAAAAGCTCTCTGTCTTGCCCACCCTGGCATGTACACACACACCCTCTGAGGAGCTGCAAAGGGAGCTGAGTCGGAAAAGCCCCCACAACCCAACATCTTCAAGGAGGCATAAACTGTTAGCCAAGACTCCTTAATCTCTGCCATACATGGAACCTGCTCTGACTGATTACTTCCTTGGAGAAAACTTAATTTCTTCTAAAGGAAGTGAGTATTTTATCTATATTTGGATTCTCGTGGCATCTAAAGTTGTCAGGAAAAATGAACCGATAATCTGACAACCATTGCAAGTGAGAAGGCAAAACAAACGATCCTTCTGTCTATTTTCCCAGTACAAAGATCCTGCCTGTTGGTGGAGGGAGGATGGAAGATGGAATCATTACTGTTGCAAGGACTGCAGAGAATCGGTTGCCTCTCAAGGAAAGCAAAATGCCAGGGCTGCTGCAGAGACCCTTGACCAGGCAAAATTTGTGGTTGTGAATTACTGTCATGTCAACTTCAACTTATGATGACCCTATGAATGAGCAACTTTAATCTTCTATCAGTGTCTATCAACAGCCCTGCTCAGGTCTTGCAAACTCACACTTCATTGATCAAGTCTATCCACTTGTAACACAATCTTCCTCTTTACCTACTGCCTTCTATTTTTCCAAGCATTATTGTCTTTACACAAGTGAGTCATATCTTCTCACAATATGGCCAAAGTATGATAGTTTCAGATTAATCATCTTGGCTTCTAGGGTGAGTCTGGGATTCAATTGCTCTAAGATGCATTTATTTGTCTTTTTGGCAGTATCCAGAGAGGAAAAAAAGCATTGTACAAGAAGGCATGGGATATAATAATAATAATAAAATTTATTTCTATCCCGCCCCTCTACCGAAGCAATTGGGGTGGCTTACATCAATAAAATATCACAATATACCCTCCCAGACCCACCTCCCCTTAAAACAATATTAAACATAGTAAGAATTAAAACAATTAAAACAAACAATTAAACAAATTTAACAATTTACAACAATAAAGTATAAAAAAATATCACCTTGTGCAATGACTCCCAAAGTACTTGCAGCATATTGGTACAGGATTGTCACTAATTTGCTGCAGCCACAAAAATCTAGGCTCTCGGTTTTAAAATTTTATTTTTAAAAAATACATTTTTAAAATTTATATAAAAAACATCATATCTCATCAAATGTTCACTTCAACCACATGAAACTATGCACCTGTAAAAACATTTAGGCTTTGTGTATGATATTACAATCTAAAGGTATCATTTTAATTTTGCTAGTTGTTTGTGTCACAACTATCATTCAGTGATATATGGGAATTACGATTTATGAGTAACACCAGTACAAAAAAACATGACTAAGGATTCTGTATGTTGTGGCATGGCAGGAGGTCAATGGGGTGTGTGTGTGACACTATGAATTACCACCCCGCGTGATGCCAACCCTAGTGATGCCACTGTACTGGTACACTTGCATAATGACTCCAGAATAAGTCCTCCAGTGTAAAATGTCAAAATGATTCTAGTCCTTATGGTACAGCTCTGAAATAATTGTTCCATTGGGGAGGAATGCAAAAACCCTACACACTGCCTGAGCAGTGAAGAGAGGGACTGCCATTAGGTGACAAATGAGGCATCTATGAGAAGCAGCCCATTGAAGAAAGCAGTTTATGAGATCGGTTCTCTCTGGTTTTGAGCTGTTCTCTTGTGCTACCCTCTTCCTTTGTTTTGTTTATGTCTGCTTTGTTTTGACTGTCATTTGGAGTCTGCAGTTCTCAGGGAATGGCAATCATTTGCCTCCCTTCCCCAATGTATCACCGGGAAGCTCTGATTAGCACTTGAGTTTTTTAGCATCCATAATTAATTGCCCAGTGTCAAAACTACGCTCCCCCACTGTCTGAACAATGTATTATTGTTGCCCTTATTTGCTGACAAGTCAGTTGTAACCTATGGCAGCCCTATGAATTGGAGCCCTTAAGAATTTCCAATTGTTTGACAGCCCTGTTCAGGTTTTGCAAGCTCCGGGCAGCTTGATCAGGGCTGCGTCTACACTGCAAAATTAATGCAGTTTCACACCACTTGAACTGACATAACTCCATGCTTCTTGTTGTGGCAGAAGGGTGTTTTTTGTTTTACAGGATGTGCTGTGCTTTTATCTTTTTGCTATATTTTAAATGTGTTTTTCATTTGTTAACATTCATATATTGATTGTTTGCTAAATGCTTTTTAAAAAACCCTTTTGCATTCCATGTGCTTTTAACTGCTTTGTTTTAACTTATATTGTAAACTGCTTTGGATCCCATATTGAGGGGAAAGCCGGCTATTAAATAAATAATCTTATAAATGCAATAGGGCACATCCATGATTTATGATCCTGCAGCTAGGAAAGAGCTCATTCTCTCTTTGACCTAAGAAATTAGGCAGAAAATATCTCTGTGTGTAGAGACACACCAGAATTCTTCATATGGAGCTGGAGCACCAAATGCTTTGATCACAGTAGAAGTTTATGCTTCTGATTATGTCCTAACAGGCAAGCAGCTTTGAATTTTGAGTAGGCGTTCCAGGTTATTTAGCAGAGGGGCTGAGTGATGCCTTGTCTTTTGTCTTTCCTGGTGAAATGGTTGTTTTATAGGTGTATCGATTTTATTTTCTAGGTGCCTTTATTCTGTCATACATATTTTTTGGGCAGCTGGGGGTGGGGAGAGAAAATAAGGTGTACCATACCCGCACATAATAGCTTTTGCAACTCTTCTGTTTCTGTGGTATATGAATACAGCAATTTTGATTCTATTAAACCAAACTGAGAGTGAGAGAAACAGAATGCAAATCTGAAGGGTGGTGGGAGTGGGAAGGAAGGAATGGTTCTGTACAAAATGAAAGAGAAGATGACAGATTTCTCAAAGACTGGGCAGGGGGAGATTGATGGAGAGTAGAGGAGGAGGGAAGATGTGTCAAGGAAGGGGAATACTTTTCTTGGAGCTGACAGTGGGATCCAGACACAAAGGAACAAGTTCAGATCATATGGCAAACTGGACAGCAAGTGCCCAAATGGATTATTTTGTTTCCAATAGATAAGATAAGCAGTTTTATCCTTGCACATTTCATATCCAGTTGACTGTGGTGCCCACTCCAAATAAGATTGTCTAAGGGACTTAGAAGGCATGATCCTGGCTTCATGGGAACTCCTAGGTACTTTGAATCCTACTCCAGAGAGAATGGTCCCATCTATGGTTGGTCTTTTATGGGGAAAAGGTGAAGCTCGTTGACAAAGTCCTTGCTTTCTTTACAAAAGATCCCAGCTAAGGATGAGGATAATTCCTGTATGAAACCTTGGAACACTACTACCAGTAATTGTTGGATATATTGAGCTAGATTCTGATGGAGCTAGATACCAACCCATGGCCTGATGATATGCTCCTCTGGCTTAGAAAAGTCTTTGGTAAGAGATTCTACAAGAGCAGACATCTAAGAATTTGGTTTTGTGGAAAAATTGCTCTGAGATGCAACCGATGAGTAGTTTAGGGTCTAAATCTACTTTGCTAATCCCAATTAGGAAAAACCTATTGAATCCACAGGGAAAAGGGACCTGCTATGTACCAGCTACATGCCCACTGGATGGATCTTTTGTGAGATCTGAGAAATGAGAGCTCCTACACAGAGAAGAATGTCTGTTGTATTCTTACTAGACATTCCACCTCTGACCTTGAACCTAAACAAACACACACACACCTACCAAGGAAGACTGGGAAAAGAAACAGCTGAATTAGAATATATCTACAAATTAAAATCCATCACAAGTGGACTAAAGAGAAATAATGGCTTTCTGGAACACTACATAGATCAGGGGTAGGCAACCTTTCCCCTTTAAGGGCCGAGGGACTTCAGCTCCCAGAATCCCAGGAGCTGTTGACCAACATGAGACTATTGGCAAACATGGCTGAGGCTTCTGGGAGCTGAAGTCCCTCGGCCCTTAAAGGGGAAAGGTTGCCTACCCCTGACATAGATTATAACACTGGTTAACACCCCAGCCTCATGAGGATGTTCTTCACCAGTTTATCACATCTCATTTCTGGTTCCCAACCTGCATAAACCATAATGCAAAGTTCCCTCCACCATTCATATGGTCATACATCCATACTGGCGTTAGGCAACATTTTTTCCTCTTACATTTGTCCTTTCACAACCATAGTTAAAACTGATCCTGTCACCAAAAAGTCCTCCCAAAATGCCAGTGTTTGACCATTTCCCCACCCACCCCTCATGTGGGAGACTCAGTGTCTCAAGTCATCCTTTTTCACCAAGGATGGGACTATGTGTGAACATTATGTACATCTTAATCTGTTGCCTGAGCCAACTGACCTAGTCTGATTAATGGTAGTCCTGGTCCTGGGTCTCCCAAGTGAACAGGGAAAGGAAAGGACCTTGGGAGATACTTCCAGAGCTGAGATACTCTGGGGCAAATCCAAGACATGGATCTTAACAGACCATCTGGTTTATGACTCTGACCTCATAATCTCAATGAAACCAACCAAAAATATACAGATCTGTAGTGATGCATTTTCTACAGCATCTTTCTCCATTGCCCTAATTCTGTTCCTGCTCACCAAAGAGTGTAATGAAGTTTTAAAGTGTTGAATTCTTAAATAATTGTTTTCCATCTGGTTTATTTGTTTCACAGCCCATTTTCTATGACTTCTTCCCATTAGGGGAGCCCAAAGGGAAGGGCAGCCTTCCATCAGAGTTCATGAGACAATTGGGGATATGCCTGTAATGCAGACCTTTAAACTGTCTTCCCCCCCACTCTTCTTTTTGCTCAAGTAACAACTGCCGAGTCTCTTCCTTGCTTCATAAAGGGCTGTTATTTTTATTGTAACCATATTGTGGGTTTTATCTTGTTCTCCACTTTTCATTGACAAGGGATTCAATTATCCTCATCTGAAAGACAATCAATGCAAGAAGATTCTGCAGTAAGTATCTCTTCTTGAGGAGGCGGAGGGGGGAAAGAGAAGGAAATTGGTTGAAGCTGCCATTTGCTGGTAGGAGAAAGAAAGAGTGAGAGAGACGCAAACAACTTTTATATTATAATGTTGGAAATATCATGGAAATGGAATGAAAAATATAAAAAAAAACAGTTGATGCTCAATGAACATGAAAAAAAAATGTCCCTTTTCTTTTTTAAAAAAATCAGAGATGATGTGGGTACAGGGGAGTTAGATGGAAATTCAACTATCTGAGCAGGAGGGCATGGTTTGAAATCTTAGCCAAGATACTTAGGTGGAATCCTACATTGCTTTAGAAACGTGTAAAGATTGTGGTGTAGTGGTTTGAGCATTGGAGTCCAGGGTTCGATTCCTTGCTCAGCCATGGAAACTCACTGGGTGACATTAGGCAAGTCACCCACTTGCAACCATTTCTTTCTCAGGAGAAGGAGGGAATTGAAGTTTAGGATAAAGTTGTTCCTCCCCCCACCCCCAGATGGACACAGAGTCCAGGTCACCATCAGCCCTAGCTTGTCCATTGTGCTTTCTTTGGATTCTGGCAACAGATGGTTTCCTGGCCTTATACACCAAAGTCTAACATACATATTTATTGAACATAACATGTAACAGCTGACTGGCAAAATCAGAAGCTAGCAATAGCATTATTTACACCCTCACCTTATTCATAGCAAGAGGGCAATGTAGGGACAAGCCATGGTTTCGTGGCTAAGTTCCTGCCTTCCATTCAGGAGATGTCATGTTCAGTCCCCAACATCTCCAGGTAAGGCTGAAACCCCCTGTTTGAAGCCTTACAGGGCCACCACTGGTCAGTGCAGAGACAATGCTGAGCAAGTGAGAGCAAAACATTCAAGAGAATAGCTTGGGAGAACTGAAACAGCCCCAGGTATTACCTTGGTGGATGGGATGGCCACATGAAAAAGACAAGACTCATATTCCTTTAAATATGATGTAGTAGAAGGAGTTTCAACAGATGGAGCAAACAGATTGAGAGAGAGGAAGGAATGAAAGAAGAAAGGAAGGAAGGAAAAATCAATTCTATCCTTCACAACCGTCTCACAACCAACTACGAACTGGATGAAAATGAGGACAGATTTCTTAAAGCTCTCTAAGGAGCCATTGTTACTGAAAAGCAGTCTATCCATTTGAATATAAATGCATAATATAGTGTCCATTTGCCGTAGGCTGACATCCCCTGCTGTAGCTTGTTGCATCCTCGATGAGCAGAAAGGGAGAAAGAGCATCCAATGTAGGATCTGTGAAAGGATCTTGGCTCTAGTGTTCCCTGACATTTCCATATGCCTGGTAATTAAATTGTAAGTTAAAAGCAAAGAGTCAATCACTTTCACTAATAGTAGCAAAAGGATGCAATCATGTAACTTCCATCTGTTTGCAGATACCATTTATGGTGGAAATACATTAGCTACCTCCCGCTTTGTGCCAGGCTCAATTAGACTAAACAGGATCAAAGGGTACTCTGGGTAATAAATATCCTGGGAGGAATGGTGCCAATGTATTTCTGTTTATTGCTGGAGGAGAGGTGAATGATTAGTAAATTGGAGAAAACATCACCATAAAACTGGAAGCACCAGTGCTGAGGATGGGGAAACAGCTTCATTTGAGTTGTGTTGATCAGAACTTTGCCAGAATGACAGGAATCTATAAGATAAAGGGACTATGGGCATACAGAACAGCATTGGATCAACTCTGTAGTAGAAAATGTCAGAGACTAAGGTAGGAAATAACTAAGGTCTGGAACCAGACAAGTTGTGCCTTCAGAAAAACATTCACTATGGAGGATTGGATCTAGATTTAAGAATATCTGAGGCAACAACTTGTTGCTATTTTTCTGTGCCTTCAAGCTGACTCTGATTTATGGCAGCTTCGTCATACTTGACAAGATTTCAACCTATGGTGACCCCATGAATGAAGACCTCCAAGTCATCAACAGCCCTGCTCAGGTCTTGAAGACTCAGGCCCATGGCTTCCTTCGTTGAGTTTGTCCATCTTGAACATGACCTTCCTCTTTTCCTACTGCCTTCTATGTTACCAAGCATGATTGTCCTTTCTATGACATCATGCCTTCTCAAAGTCTCAGTTTAGTCATCTTGGCTTTTAGGGAGAATTCAGGCTTTATTTGCTCTAATAACCACTTATTTCTCCTTTTTGCAGTCCACAGTATCTATAGAATTCTTCAGCACCACATCTCAAATGAGTTGATTTTCTTCCTGTCAACTTTTGTCACTGGGCACCTTTCACAACTATACATCAAAACAGGAAATACAATGGCATGGACCACCCTGACTTTAGTATTTAATGATATATCTTGACACTTCAGGAGCTTGTCTAGTTCCTTCATAGCTGCCCTTCCTAGTCCTAGTCTTCATCTGATTTCTTGACCATAGTCCCCATTTTGATTAATAACTGAGCCAAACCATGGAAAATCTTGAACTATTTCAATGCTAATTCAGATCTCAGAAGATCAGGACAGTTTATACAGGAGGAGGGCAGGGGGAAGGATAGGCTTAATTCAAGTTAATTCAGAATATAGTAGATGTGTGTGTGTATGTGTGTGTGTGGGGTAAACAGCCCTAGTATTGATCCTCCAGATTACAACCTCAGCAGAGGTGATGAAACTAATTGGGGAAGTGTTTAAAATTTACGGTGTGTAATTAAAAGCTAAAGCAATCCTGCAAGGTTGGGGAAGGAGGAAATCTCTCATAATGAAGCTCTTGGCATGCACTCTTTTTCATATGCGCTTGTGGTCTTTCTCTCTCTCTCACACATACACACACACTGCAGTTTACTGAGCATTCTTTTGAATAAGCCTGTGTCAAAGTATACACATTTTATTAGCATGATGATAGATGACATGGCACAGCTGTTAGCAAAATATTGTCCTGATTTGTGACATATGAAGGTGCAACTGCCTGAATATGCTTCATTGGTATTATCTCTCCTTCCCTCTCTTGGTCTAACATCAAATGTTTCATCTACAAATACAAGGAGACTGGAAAAAGAAGGAAGGAAGGAAAGAAAGAAAGATTTCAAATTACCAGCTAAAATGAGAGCAAAAATGTCTACTGGAACATACCTGAAGTCCATCCAGGGGGCCTTTCACACCACTCAGTTATAGCACTATGATTCCACTTCAACTGCTATGGTTCAATCCTATGCAATCCTGGGATCTGCAGTGTAGGGAAGACCATTTAGAATCCCCATCCAGAGAGCTCTAGTGCCTCACCAATTTCAAATCCCACGATTCCATAGGATGCAGCCATGGCAGTTCAAGTGGAATCATAGGGCTGTAATTGCATAATGTGAAAAGGCCCCAAATGTTGCTGGACTGTAACTCACACCAGCCATAACCAGCATGGTCAATGGTGTGGATTTCTGGAGACCCATGCTTTGTCTACTGTGGAACCCAAAAAGCAAGATTCGACAAAAGCTATAGTGCACTCAAGTTTATGAGTAACCCTGATGAAAAGCCGCAGTTAGTTGTGCAACGTGATTCAGTTTTCACGTTTGTTGGCTTGCTCTGTTGGCAGAGATTTAATGAGAATGGAGCTGCATTCTACCATCATGGTTCATGTTCTTTCCTAAGGCTAGAATTCCAAAGCCTTCTCATTTTCTGTTCTGTTCCCGAAGGGTAACACCAGGCAAGTCTTCAACTCCATACCCTACTCATCAGGAGCCTCCTCCAAGAAGAGGGAAAAGATGTACTTACTTGTTGTGGGACTAGGCCTTCCTCACAAAAATCTCAAGTTTCAAGTTTAATCAGCCAGGGTTTATGTTTGTGCATGCAGTTGTTAACATATTTTGGCCAATTGCCCAGGCTACATTTGTCAGTTAAGGCTTAAACGGTGATAATATACAGCTTCCTTGATTTGTTTGTTTGTTTGTTTGTTTTAATAGAAAAAGATAAATCACCTAAAATGTTTGCTTCCTTTCCCTGGAAACATGCCTAAATAGGAATGTGGGTATTTGTTTTCTTCAGACAGCCATGTTTAAATATCATAAGGCATAGGAGATTAGTGAGACTGGGTGCTGTGTAGTAGAAAAGTCTACAAGTTAAGGAAGTCCTACCTCCAAATCTCATTTAAGATATAAACTCTCTTTGTTGATTTTGGGAAGGTGCATCTTGTATTTTAGTATCCCTTTCTGTGATATGCCCACCCTTATAAGCACAATATGAGGATGACTGAGCTAATGTCTCTAATGTATTTTGAGCCCTGGCAGGCTGATGGTGTGCTGTTGCTGTTGTGTGCCTTCTGATTTATAGTGACCCTAGGGGAACCCTATCATGATGGTTTCTTGGCAAGATTTGTTCAGAAGGGGTTTGCCTTTGTCTTCCCATGAGGCTGAAAGACTTTGACTTGCTCAAATTCACCCAGTGAGTTTCCATGGCTGGGGATTTGAACCCTGATCTCCAGAGTCCTGGTGCAATACCCAAACCACTACACCATTCTGGTACTCTCTGGTGGTTTTGTTGTTTCTTGGTGTTGTGTGCCTTCAAGTCATTTCCAACTTATGGCAACCCTAGGTGAACCTATCATGGGTTTTTCTTGGCAAGTAGACTGTAGTCCACAAAAGCTCATGCTGGCAACTTCTTTATTTCAGTTAGTCTCAAAGATGCTACAAGATCTCTCTACATACTGATTCCATGGACTAACGAGGCTATATCGTTGAATTCTACTGTTATATGTAAAGTTACATAACATAGACCATGGTAGAGGATTCTGTTGTTGGATCAAATGCATCTGAGGAAGTAGACTGAAGTCTACAAAAGCTCATACTGCCAAATACTTTACATATAACAGACTAACACAGCCAAATAACAGAGGCACTAAGAAACCCTGTTAGTGAATTTTGAAAATATGAACCAGCAAGAGTATTCCAATACATACTGGGCTTTACTAGCACACACTGACACTCCCTAGATGAAGAGGTAAATCGCCAATATGGTTCCAGCCTATAATGTTAGTGCAGAAGCAGCATGTTACTGTTAACTCTCCAAAGTGAAAATTTCAGACCTGTTTTCTTTTTCGTGTTAGTTTGTAAATAGAACTGTTTCTCGTTCTGATCAGGTATATGTAACAAACTGATTTGATAATCACCTCTTTCAACTGGTTATGACAAAATGAAATGTAATTTCCCCCTTGGCTTTCTATACCATTTACTCTGTCGGGAGCACTTCTAAGCATTTTATTCTGGGGGTTATGAAAGCAAACGTGTTTCAAAGAAAAGAGTTTACTGTATTTTTCACTGGTGCACACTCTCTCTTTCTTCCCGTCCCTCTTGTAAATACAGGGATGTTGGTGTCACGGTATAATTGGTTTCCTAATGAGATCCTCAAAAAGAGCTGTAGTTTTGCCTGGCTGGAAATGTCTACCTACTTTGCTGCTTTCTTTTGGAATATTGAGTTTGCCATGCTTTACAAGAAGAAAGGTGGCATTAGGATTTGCAAGGACAATTTTGTGGCATAATCCTACCATCAGTTATGCAGAGTTAAGTCCTTCTGACTTGAATGGGACTTAGGCATCTGGGATTTGGTGCAGGATTGTAACTTGGAAAAAGTAAGCTTGTGGCTTAGCAGCTTTTCCACAGAGGGGTTTCAGAAATCAAAGGTTGAGAAACAGCTTCACAATGAAATAGCAGAGGTTATTGAACTCACTTGACAGAATGTACATAACACAGCCTGCAACAGTTTAATTAATCCTAATGCTTCTGTGTCTCTGTGTGAGAAACAGAAAGAGAGGAAGGAAGAGAGACCTGTGTGATATTCAGACCAGCTATTGAGAAAGACCACAAGACTTATGGAACAGATAGAAGCTGAATCTTATTGGCTAGTTCCAACAAGAGAAGACCAATTGAATCAATTTGTGAACATTGAGTCAATGCTCTTCAATCCAATCATTATTCACATGCAAATATGCTTCACCCAACATTCTACACCTGTTCCAGAAGCCTGGATCCTATTGGTTAATCTCAACTAGAACAGATCAATTTAATCTATTGTTGAATGGTGGTTCAGGACTCTCTCAACCAATCACCATCCATATACAAATACTCTCCACCCAACATTCTACATCTATCCTATTGGTCAGTTCCAATTTGAATAGACCTCTTGGATTAATTGTCAAAGGATCAATGAACACACAGGTAAATCCTATTGATTCAATGGGTCTACTTTGGTTATGACTTGGTCTTATCTGCTCTGCAGAAATAATGCAGTTTGACACCACTTTAACAGCCTTGGCTCAATGCTATGGAATTCTAGGATCTGTAGTTTTGTGAGATATTTTGCCTCTCCTGTCAGAGAACTCTGGTGCCACAACAAGCTACAAATCCCAGGAGTCCATAGGATGGATTCAGGATTGTTAAAGTGGTGTCAAATTGTATTATTTCTGAAGTGCAGATGCAGCCTAACAATAGATGTTAGACCTAAACATCCATTGAGTCCAGTAGCAGCTGGTAGTTCTTATATCCATGAGATGATGACCCTGCTCTAGGTTTCAGCCTGAACTCTACAGGAGCTACCCTTAGTGATGAAACATAGACCTCATAGGTTCATCAACCAGATTCAGTACTGTGAGTCACTACTTTAATATTTAAACTGAACCCCAGTGTGGATTCACTGCCCATGATATTCCAGGCACCAGCCTCCACTGTCACTCCCAAAAGTTCTAACAACCTGAACTGTAACAAGAATAGGGAAAAAAATACAAGTGGGTTCCACAAAAATGCAACAAAACTGAAGCACAGAGATATTCCCCAATGAAACATTCCCCATTGAAGAAATATTGACCAAAATCCTACACCATATACAAGTAGCAATTACATGGTGCTTGTGCTACAACCTTTTTGCTGAATCCTAGTTTTGTGCAAAAAATGGCATATCTACCAATGTGTCCAATTATTGCATCATTGGGCAATGGAGAAGAGACAGTAGCTCTTCACAGTCGCTGTGAATAAAATGGTATATTGAAGATATGGATGAATAGTTACACACTATACAGGTATGTGCAGCTTCAGGGCTAGGATCCTGTTGGTTAGTCCCAACTAGATCCAACCATTGAATCAACTGCTAAATGGTGAATCAACATGAAGGTAAATCCAATGACTCTACTCGGGATGAAAGAGAAACATGTGAGTTCACCGATGTTGGTTCTTCATCAGAGCTTGGAAAAGTTACTATTTGGGTCTGCTACTTCCATAATCTTCCCAACCAGCAAGGTCACTGCTTATGCTCCTCATATATTCCTAGCATGCAGCCCCTCCCAGGACTTCAGCCTTATGACAGGATTCTGTTGGTGTCACTATAGTAATGGCTGGGAAGTTTTTGTTTGATATGCAATGTTAATATTCAGTTCCAAGTTGTGGAAGTGGAGTTGCACATGTAATGCCATTGGGCAGATCCATTGCAGTTACATGTGAATATCCATTTAGGTGGACACTCAGGCATGCAGTCAATTGTTCAGTGCTGCAGATGTGTATGGATATGCGATGTGCATTGTGTTTGTGCTTCAATACACATTGCACATCCATATTCCACACTTCATATTTAAGGATCAGATCCTACATCAAGGAGATAGAGCCTAACACTCAGAGTTATGCAACGTTTGTTGGCAAATTGCAACATTACACAACCAAATGCACAACTAAATCCCATTGACATCTTACATATATGTAAATTCCCCTACAAAAATGGCTCTGCATATTACCTGAGGCAAAACATCTTCATTAAGTTTAAATTGTCAAGGGTGTAGCTTTGTATGCAGCACCATTGTTCATTTAAGAGCACGTTGAGCTTCCATGCACAATAGGCAAAGTCATGGATGCACAAGCAAAATATGATTGTTCCTCTGGCTGTACATTTGGGGGCTTGGTTCAGTTGGGCACTGTTGGCATTCAACAAAGGGCTGTGTAGCACCATATATGTGTAACTCAACATGCAAAAATTCACATGACCCAACTCTGACACAGGCACTTGGTCTACATTTTGCATTCCTTGTTCTTGATGGTATGTGCAGTGTGCATAATAATGACACAAACAGAGCATGAAAGAAGTAAATCAGCACCTCAAATAATATGGATATCCCCTCCCCTCGAACTTTGGGAAGAAGCCATTTATCTTGTTTGGATCCTCACGTGACCCCGAAGTAAGCTGTGTCTGGGGTGACGGATCACTATGGATTAGCATTGCTCGAAGGCACTTGTCAGCATTCTTGGTAATTTGTATGTGATTCACGAAGGGATGATATACATTTAAGTTTGCCCAGTGCAGCAAAATGCTGAGACACGATTACATTACGGGTGTGCAGCAAAAAAGAAATTAGTGATGGATAAAGTGAATTAAGCATAATAGAAATAAAAATGCCCTGCCAAAGGATTCATCCATCATGCAAATGGCTTTGCACAGCAAGGGGGTGAGGGAAGGCGGGAAATGGGTGATGAGCTACCTTGCATCAAGCAAAGATTAGCTAGTGTTGCTCCAAATTGGGGTGAAATGGGGGAAATGTCTCCTAGGGCAAGTAGAACAAGACTGTGAGTTCCCAGCTCACCCACTCTTTCTGTTCTCAGTTTCTTCCATCTAGGCAAACACAACAGACCTCACGTAGTTTGCAAAGTTTGTCTCTTGGAATTGATTTTGCTTTGCATTCTAGAACATCAAGATGCCTAGTTTCCCCCATGAGTTTATAATTTTGATTTTTAGCCTTTTCACCTTCCACTGTTTGGTTATTTACATATTCAAACAATAGCTCCACTATGCACATATTTAAACTGATGTTGGTATATACTAATACCAAATTCTGTGCAAAATGGAAACATGTTTTCTGGTGACCAAACTGAACGGGCCAGCAGCTTCATTCAGGAGTGGCTGGTGAGTCCAAAGTCAGCTAGGCAACATATTCTGCTCTGTGTTTTATTCCAATTTTAAGAAGCTGTCCAAGGTTTTGAACCTTATGGAGAGGGTAGAATTCAGTACCTTGGATGGTGTCTTTCAAATTCATAGTAAAGACTAAAGTGGTTTCACTGCCCCATTGGCATGGAAGTCACTGGGTCCCAATGGATGCAGTATGATTACACAATATGACCCAAATCCCAATGTCATCTTATGACAAACCTAAGATGAACCTATCATAGCGTTTTCATGGCAAGATTTGTTCAGAGAGGGTTTGCCCTTACCTTCCTCTGAAGCTGAGAGTGTGTGACTCGCCCAAGACTTCCATGGCTGAGTGGGGATTCAAATTCTGGTTTCCCAGAGTCCTAATTCAATACTCAAACTACCAGATCATACTAGCTCTGCCCCTTGACTTTGTCCTAATGACCATTTCAAGCTTCTATGCCTGAATTGTTGAAATGCTTCAGAAACCATCTCTTGCCACCTAGGCCCTCAGTCTCTCAGTCTAGGGATAAAAAGAATATTTGGGGGAAAATGGTTAAAAATGTGTTTCTTGAGTGCCAGGAAACCCCAACAAATAGAATTCTGAATCAATGAGAATCTTCATTGTTCAGGACCTATTCTACACTGTGGCTATCTTGTTGTTAGTCATTAAAATGTCGTAAGGTAGACATATAACCTCACAACTGTTCCCTATTCACATTTACAATTGTGGTATCATTTCCATGATTGTAAAATGTCCTTGAAGCCCACCTTTTCAGCTGTGATGCAAGGAACAGAAGCATAAACTCATGTGGGATTCTGTTCTAACTTCTCAGTCCTCAACAGTTGCAATCCTTCAGCACCCCACTCACCAGCTATGCAGAACTCAGTCTTTTGGTGCAGTTGGCTGGATGTTATGGTGAGTTTGAAGGATTGTATCAGGAGAAAAACTGTAGCCAGGACATCATGGCTGTGTGTCTGATGCAGGATTGTGGTCAACATTTCCAAGTAGAGAGTTACTTTGCATATACAATATCCCCCCCCCCCCCACACACACACATAGAATATAATATTTCTGCACCAAAACGTTATTTTCTGTGCAGAAAATGCTATTTTCTGTGCAAATCCACAAAGTGCATATTTTGCAAAGAATAAGTCCCAAACTGTGAATAGTCTTAGCAAACTGTTCAGTTTCCAAAGATTTTCTCACAGCAGGAAGAAAATTGTTGAAATTACTCTTTGCTTCCTTTCAGAAAGAAATTAACAATAAATTATATCCCTATCAGAGTCTTCCTGTGTGGTTATTCCCTCCCCAGGCCTCTCTCTACAATATTTGTCATACTGTTTTCTATATCTAGAAGAGCAGCCTCCCATTCTGTCCTGTGTCCTAACATAACAACACACAACAAAAAGATAAAAGAATAACAATATAAACAGTGCTTCTCATCCACAGCTTCTGTGAAATTTTTCACATCTTCTCATTTTGAGAGGGGAAACCCCACACACAGTTTTCTGTTCAAAAACCGATTGAATTGAATTGATTGGATTTTTTTTCACAAATATTTAACAATAACACAACAACAACAACAGAATTCTGATAGGCAAAAATAAATAAATAAATAAGGCACACAAATTTGTTGTTGTTATTGTTGTTGTTGTTGTGTGCCCTCAAGTTGTTTCAAACTTATGGCAACCCAGTTGTGAACTTATCACAGGGTCTTCTTGGCAAGATATGTTTAGAGGATGTTTGTCATTGTCTTCTATTTAGGCTGAGAAAGTGTCAGTTTCCCAAGGTTACTAGTGTGTTTCGATGCCGAATGGGGATCCAAACCCTAGTTTCGAGAGTCATAGTCCAACACTCAAACCACTTCATCATGTGGGTTTTACTACAAGACTTGAAAGGAGCTCTACAGGGGACTTAATGAACATGAGGCCTAGGGTTTAGCACCCTGGATAATTCCTTTGAAATCTACAATAAAAATCAGTAGGGGTTCACTGGTCTCTTGACATGGAAGCCCCTTACCACCATTGTCTGGAAGAGGAAGTCTTCATTTAATGCCTTCCTAAGCAGGCTGTTTCACCATAACAAAGAAAAGAAGACCAGCATTAACAGTTTCTCTTCCTATTTTGGAGCCTGAGTATTCCATCCTGCTTTTGCTACTTTGTGCTGGTCTGTTGGTTCAAAGCATCCCCAGGCCTGGTTTAACTAATCCCCGTATTGCTCTACATCACCCGGAAGACCTGACAAGCCAAGAGCTCAGGCACTCCATCAAGGAAAGAGAATCCTTCTGTTATCCAGATGGCTTTGCTGAACATCTGCCACCATCCATGCTGCACATCCATTTATTCGCCCACCAATGCAACTGGAGCAATAACAGAAGGCAATGCTTCTGCTCCCTCTGCTGTACAGACGTATGTCTGCAATCCCCTTTGGGATGTTCTTGGATGACATAGGGCCTTTGCAGACTGCTAGAAATAGTGCAAATTGAGTCCACTTTAAGGGTTAGGGTTGGGTTAGGGAATCATGGGAACTGTATTTTATTGTGGCACCAGAGCTCTCTGACAGAGAAGGCTCAATGTCTCAGAAAAACAACAACAATTCCCATGATTCCCTAGCACTAACCCTAACCCTTAAAGTGGACTCAATTTGCACTATTTTTGGCAGTCTGCAAAGGCCCAAAGTCACTCAGCAGGGTGATCTGGGGGGGGGGCAGCATGGCTAGTGCTGCTTTTGCATATGTTTGAGGTAATGACTAAGTTTTCTAAATGTGCAACACATAATAGCATGGAAGAGAAGAAAACTGAATGACTTTTTGTTAAGAGAAAACATTCAGGGATAGCTGTGTTGGCCATTGAGCAAATTCAAACAAAAATCCATCAGTGATACCTTTATTGGCCAACCAAAATGCAGAATATACTTGTTGTAAGATTTCAAAGCTCGATGGGCATCTTCATCATCAGGCAAGATGCTACAAACCAAACAGGAGAAAAACAATTGGAGATGCTAGTCAGATGCCTACATGTTGTTTCAGTCTTTAGTTAAGATGGTATATGACAGGGAGGTATCCTCCTCCTTTGGCCATGTGGCTATAGGAAGATTTGCAAAGTCTAGGAAATTAATACTACTACTACTACTACTACTACTAATAATAATAATAATAATGTATTTATTTATAGCCCACCCAGTCACAAGGAATCCAGGCAGGTAACAGCAATAAAAATACATAGAATACAATAAAATTCAAAATTACCATAAGTGTTGCATGTTTCCAGATTTAGTCACCAATATACAATTTTAGCCACCAACATACAATACCACCCTCTTTTGCAATCCAATCTGTCTCCATTCCATTGAGGTCATAGGCCTCTTTGTGGCAGAGAACAATGGATTCCTCAATAAGTCCCCGTGTGTTTGCATCAGGAATATTTTGGTGGACTAAATTCGCAAGTGTTACCGCCTATGTCCACCATTGTGCATGGGGTGGTGGTATTGTGGGATAAAAACGGTCATGTTTTGTGGTGATTCTGAGTCATGAATGACCAAAATACAAAAAATAAAACCACAACCCTACAAAAAACCACACACCAACAATTGCTGAGGCCTGAGAGTTTTAGGAGGCTTCAAGGAAGTTTTTGGGCTCCATGGGGTCCATCTGCCACACTAAGCTATAGAGATGATGTCTCACCACCCCCTGAAACAGCAGCCTCGTGAACCTTGGATTCCCCATTCTAACCCACCATCTTTAATGTCTGTGTCATGTGTGTTTAAAATGCAGTTGCTGATATTCAGGTAGGTTTTATGTTATAGAACAATTCATTTTGAAAAGTTTCTTGGCTCTGTCCTAACAGAAGGTACATTTGGGGGAGGGGAAAGCAAATAGTGCTTGCTAAACACTGGAGCATATTTTCTACATCATTTCCTCCTATTTACATTTACATTAACATTTACATTTGTATTCTTAAGGCATGTAAAACAGTTGGGGATGTGATTGATGACACTCATCCCTGTGATATGCGAACATTCAAGTGCAAATATGAGAATGAGACACTCATTCTGGAAGGCCAAGGTGATCAGGTGGACCATTTATTATCTCCCTGGACTGCCTAAATTTGTGCCTCAGCTTCATATTTAGAGTGGAATATTATTCATAGATCACAAAGATGTACTGGATTATTCACACTCTTTACAAAGAGTGCATCTGTCCTTAGCTGTTTTCAAGCTATTTTCCTATATGTATCTTTAGAAAGGGAAATTGAAACAGGTAGTCTTCAAATCTCTGAAGTAGTTTTGGGGTGATATGCCTTGCTTCTAGTCATTGTCTTCAGCACCATGGCTACGTCTACTACATTATTCAAATTGTTCAAAGTTATACATTATTCAAGTTGTGTTTTATCCCTGTTATGATAACACATGTAAAGAAACTCTATCTGTCTTCCCTCCTTCCTTCCTCCCTTCTCTCCTGGAAAAAGTTAATGAAAAAAATTCTAGTCCCACTGACTATGCAAAGGAGATCTTGCAAAAATCCATTATTTGCTCATTGGGTTCATTCTTAGACATCTCAAGTAAGACAAGGATGCATTCATGACTCTCTTACTCCCCACTCTATCCTCACAACAACCCTGTGAGGTAGGTCAGGTTGCATACCACTGTATTGCTTCAGGATCACCCAATGAATGCCATGATTGAGTAGAAACTGGAACTTGGATTTCTGAAGTCCAATCTCAACATGCTAAATTGGGGAATAGTGTGGCCGTGACCCACCAAGACTATTCCTGTGGTCCTCGGAATCCTCTCAGTCTTCCAAGTCCCTTACCGAGGTGCTTTTGGAGAAAAACATGGAAAATCAGACCTCCAGAAAAAAGACATTTCAATTCACTAAAAGCCAAAGTGTTAGAGAGAATTATCTCAAAATGGCATATAGGTGGCACCTCACTCCAGCCAGATTAGCTAAAATCTACAGAAACAAAGAAAATAAATGCTGGAAATGGAAAAAAAATGATAGGTGACTGGTTCCACATGTGGTGGCAATGTCCAGTAGTTAAAAAGTACGGGAAAATGTGCACGAAGAAATTCAAAAAATCCTAAATATAAAATTCTTAATCATGCCAGAGATTTATCTCCTAAATATGACTAATAAGGTATCAAGTACAGATGCAAAATAATAATAATAATAATAATAATAATAATAATAATAATGGAAAATTCTATTATATCTAATAACCTCTGCCAGAATGCTCCTTGCTCAGAACTGGGAAAAAAAGAGGTTCCAACAATAGAAGATTGGCTCCTAAAAACTTTGGATAATATAGATTTAGATAAACTTGCAAACATGATAGAAGGAAAACACATTGAGGTAACAAATACGGACTGGGTGACATTGAAGAATTACTGTGATAATCAATGGAATATATAACTCTAAGTTAATATCATTTCTTTTGATTTATCATAAGAATGTAAGACTAAAGTTACTAAATATTGATTAAAAGTACATTGGATTTAAGTTATCTACTTTTTCGGACCTAAAAGCCATGTATTAGCATAAGAAGTTCAATACTAATAACAATTTATATACTTGAAGATTGTAAAGAAAAGGAAATATTTTGTTGCAACTGGTTTTGTATTTTACAATTTAATTAATTAAATAAAATTATTTTTTTAAAAAAACATGGAAAATCAGATCTCTCAAAGCTTCCAAGATGGGTGATTTATGGTAAAGTGATGTGTCCCTCTCCTTATTTTAGCACTTTGGGGAAGAGTGGCACATGGGATACAAGGCAGATGCAACTTTGCCCATCCTTACTAGTCTAAATATTAGCCCACATATGGATATGTGTTCAAATATGTACATTCCAAAATGTGGATATGAACAGGTAGCATAACTGCAGTGCAAGGCTATGTATTTAAGTAAGAATCTCTATATAAAAATGCCTCCACTTGATGGAAGGTCACGATCTCCAAATGCTTGGATTATGGAGCTTGGCCCACTGAAATCCTAAAATCCACCCTCCATTTAACAGGCATTGAAGTAGAGTATTCCAAGATAGATGTTAACTTTGCCCAAGGTTGACAGGCTTGGAAAGTCTCCAAAGTGCCCAGAAGCACTCCTGAAAGTCTATTGACTTTATCTGTGTCTCTATGAAGATGAATAGGCCTCTTGGTGTCAGTATTAAGATAACAAAGCAGCAATTAGTCAATTATCATTGGCCCCCTGGGGAGGGACCCATGCATCAGTTCCTGTTAATAGTAATCAGATTTGCCCCCTTCTATTGCCCCTCTGCTTCTAGCAATAGTGACTGCAAACACTATACTAGCAGATGCATGCTGTACAGTTATAGAAAACTCCTTCTTTACATCTAAGGAACAACAACAACAACAGTGTTTTTAGATTTTAAATATATGATATGGATGCCAGTCCATAAGTCAAGAATGAAAAACCTTGACTGATGGTGACTCCCAGTTAGTGGGGAAGTGAATCCACCCCAGATCTTAGGATGCACCTACACTGAAGAAATAATGCAGTTTGACACCACCTTAAGTGCTATATCTCCATCCTATGGTAGCCTGGGAATTTTAGTTTTACAAGGTTGTTCGCCTTCTCTACCAAAGAGTTCTGGTGCCTCACAGAACTACAAATCCCAGGTCTCTGTAGGATGGAGCCATGGTAGTTAAAATGGCATCAAATTGCAAGGTTTCTACAGTATAGATGCAACCTTAGCTTGCACTTTGAAGGAACTAGTTTAGGGATAAGTTTCTGGACCTTCGACTCAGAGCCAATTCTTCACTCTATGCATATAGAAGCCACTAGCCACCAATATGCTAGCCACACCCATTGCTGATCATAGAAATGTCAAACCTGTTTACATTCCATAGAATCAAGTGGCATAGGTTTTCCTCAAATATACCACTAGAATCCAACCCTGGTCTCCAGAGTTGTAGTCCAATGTTGAAACCACTATGCCACTTGGGCTCTAGGTTCACCTTCGGGTAGTCATAATTTGGAAATGTCTTGAATGCTGAAAACAATAAAGAGAATCCTTCAGATATCTTGATCCTAAACCATGATTTTTTTAAATATTAAAGTCATTGGGCATGAATCCCTCCGATGCCATATATAAATGTAATCTCCTCTACAGATGCAGTTGTCTAATGTAGAATGTCTGCATTCAATTCAAGGTTGTAGAAATTGAGTTGTATATGAGGCAATAGCATTATTCAATCACATTGTGCATTGCACAAGCATATGTGCCTTGTGCATTGCACATTGGGCATGAAGATGTGCATATACACCTCATTATACATTTGATTCCACAACACTGCAATTCATTAATAAAACAATTTTGTGCAAGTGCTGCATAAATTCAGTGAAAGTAAAGTTACATTTACAATCTCCTCATTGTAGCATCTTTGCTCTGTATTGACCATGGAAACAAATAAGAAGCCGGTGGAGCTTTTTCAGTATTGGAACTGAATGCAACATAGATGCAACTCCTGCTGATAAACTGGTCTCAATGTTCTGTGTATCCTTCCATATAGAATTATGGTGTTGGAACCCAAAGCACCTTCTTGTCCAACTCATTTCCATGCAGGAATGCCCAACTAAAGCACTCCTAAAAGATGGCCATCCAACCTCTGTTTAAAAACTTCCAAAGAATGAGATCCCACCACCCTCCAAGGCAGCCTATTCCACTGTCAGTTAACTCTTATTATCATGAAATTATTCTTTATGTTTAGTTGGAATCTCTTTTCTTGAAATTTGAATACATTTGTTCATGTTGTAGTCTCTAGAGCAAGAGAAAATAAGCTGTCTTCCTGTCAACTCAAGATTCTGCTTGCTCACCCTGGGGCCTGGATGATTGACAACAGGATCCAAATTGGATCAGTGAGTTTCTTTCCCAAATGCTTTTTAATACCACCTAATGTACTACAAGAGACAGCCCCAACATCATCATGAATTTACTATCCAGCTGAGCCAATTCAAAATTGCATTCAGAGTCTCCAGTGTTGTTAGTTGTCCAATAACTCCACAGCTTTATCAGTCCTTGGCAATGTCAGGTTCTTTCCCATTGCAATGTACTTTCACTCACTCCTCATCTCCTGAATGGCTTCAGTTATGCATAGGCCTACCTGCTGGAAATACCACTGAAGAGGCCAATCGCTTTGGGATGAGGCATCAGAAGTGAAAAAGGGTCAATAGTAAATATGCAGATTGTAATCTCTGTTGTTACAAGTCCTATCGCTTCCTTCTGGGCCCGAGTGTCAGATATCCATCCAGAACTCCACATTTGGAACATAATGGGAATAATATTTCCTGCAGATTGATAGATTGCAAGGCTGAAAGGGATTGCTGTAAACCTGTAGCTTGAACTCTTGCATAATTCAGCAATAGAGTCTCATTCAGCAAGCTCTGCACTGGAGGAATTATTTTTTACCCTCAATGATGCTAAGCGCGACCTATCAAAACCTTCTCCATTTGGCTTGCTATTTTATTCCTTAACTCAGTTGAGGATTTATAGTACAATACAAGTTTATTTTGTGTAGCATCTTTCACAGTGACTCTATAGCCACCCCCTCCCCTGAGTAGTGCATTGCCGAGCCAAATAAAACCAGACAGCAAAGGGCATAAATTATGGGAAGATAGTGGCTCCAAGACATTGGACAGTGAATAAATTGAAGCATTCAGTCATAAGGCTGGTAAATGAGGGAGAGAAAAATTCATGGGCAGAAATGATACATTTAACTTTCAGGATGAGATGTGATGTGAGCGGAAGAGTGATGATGAGGTGCAGGGAAACTGAAAACGCCAGGTAGTCATGGAGGAGAAGATGGCTTGGGGGTTAGTTCAAGGTGATGATTGGGTAGCACAGACTTTGGGCTTAGATCTAGAGGTTTATGTCTAAGTCTGGAAGTGTGTGAAGCCTATAGTAGAAATGTCTTCTGCCACCAGGTGAATGGAGTCTAGGTTTGACAGCCAGAATCCTGTATCAACAAATACTTGACTAAGGACTGAACTTAGGCTGCATCTACATTGCAGAATTAATGCATGACTTTAACTGCCATGTCTCAGTGTTATGGAATTCTGGTAGTAGTTTTGTGAGCTATTTAGGCTTCTCTGTCAGAGCACTGGTGCCACAACAAACTACCAATCCCAGGATTCTGTAGGATGGAGCCATGACACAAATAGTATCAGTCCAAAGCACAAGCAAAAGAACTTCCATAGAATGGGGAAAATGTCTCTAAATTGGGTGGTGGAACTGCAAAATGCTGGTGTGAACAGAGATGGAGGGGAAACGATAATATCTATCACTGTTCTTTTCCTGGTGTTTCCTGCCACTTGGGAAAGCTCACTGGAAAAAGAATATTACAGTAGTGAGATTCTTCACACTTTACAATGTATCCTGGGGTATTATTCTGTGCAGAAAGGTACATGTTTTTTTCCACAGAAAACCATTGGTTTTTTTTTTGTGTGTGTGTGTGTGTGTGTGCAGAAAACAGACTGGATGAAATCCTACATTGTGCTCGTGAAGTACAAATCTACATAGTGGTTGTGTGACACCACCTTCTGCTGAATACCAGCATTGCACAACTGCTTGTGTATCTGCCAATGTGCAAGTATATTGTCCATTTGTGCAATGGGGAAGACACAGTGATGTTTCTGAAGAAAAGAAGGCCTTCCCAATCCTCTCAAAGTAGACAGATGCATAATGTCTTTAACCATAAAAAGATAAAAAATGAATCATTAGAAGGGGTCCCCGCCTCATTTGATCTCAAAGCTGGATCCATTCTGTAGCCATTTTCAAATGTTGCTGGTTCCCTTCTGAAATGTGATGAGTTTTTGCATTCCTTTGTTCACTGTAATATATATGCCGATGAGGACACCACGTTATGTATTCATGATTGGTTAGGAATATGTAATAAAAGTAAGGAAATAATTAAAATCCTAATTAGAATGTAATTAAAAGTTCTAATTAAAACAGAGAAAGAGAGAGAGCAAAATTGCATGGATATCAAGGAACTGCAGGATGTTTCCCCCCATACTGCTTTCTTCTATGCTTAAATGAAAATATTTGAATTGATCATGGATAAATGCAAGATTTTAGTATTGTAGCAAACAGAACATCACAGTAGGAATTCATTTACATGGCCACCTACCACTAGTGATAATGGAATGGAACCAGCTGTATTTTGGTTTAATTTGTGTCAAATTGTTGGTCATTTCATCACTTCCACAGATGGAAAAAACAGCACTGAGATAAGTAGAGTTAATTACTGTTGCTATGACTCCACCTGCTAAAGTGAAGAAAGTTGGCTTTGGAGATTATTGGTTTGTTTCTTCTGAAGATTGTGTCATTCCTCCACTGCCAAGAAAACTGTCATCTCCATATCCCCTGTGGTGGTTGAAGACACAACAGAAGAAGTTTGCAAAGCAACAGCAGCAGCAGCTGAGGGGTCCCATACCAGTACAGCAATGAGTCTGCTCTGGGTTTTAGTCCAAAGTTTAAAGGAACTATCCAAAGTAGTGAATCTTACCCCTCTAAAAAGAATCCAGAATCTTGGATTACTCTGATCACTGAAGAGAGGATGGCAACATCATGATGTGTAGCTTTAAAGGAGGAGGAGTCTGATTCATGAAGGATAGGCCATTAATGCCAATTCTCCTTAATGGCTGTGTGAAATTCCCAATGACAGGATCACTTACCAATTTCGGCTGTTGGAGAGGGCCATTGCCTTCAAGCCCTATATGTGAAAGTGGTCAAGAAGTATTAGTAGAACAAAAACTAAACATAAGCTAAAAATATGATATGGTGGCCAAAAAAGACAACACAAGTCTAAACTGCATCAAGAATATAGTGTCCAGATGAAAGGAATATAGTGCCCAAACCTTGTTCTGCTTTATTCAGATCTCCCCATGAATATTTTGCTCAATTCTGAGCAACACAGTTCAAGAATCCAACCAGTTATGGATCCAGAGTTCCCATTTATCCCATATTTAATCACTTTGCTAATCAAAACATTTCTAGAACATTAAACCAGTGTGTTCAAATTACAAGAAAAGAGATTCCACCTAAACATTAAGAATTTCTTGAAAGTAAGAGCTGATTGACAGTGGAACAGATTTGACTTAGAGGGTGGTGTACTATCTCTCTTTGGATGTCTTTAAACCAGAGAGATCAAAATTCTACCCTTCCACGAGTTTTGGACTTCAGCTCCCAGAGACCCAGCAAGATGGCTGTGGCTTCTGGGAGCTGAAGTTCAAAACACAAGAATGACTAGAGTTTGGGAATCACTATTTTAAACAGAGGATGGATGCCCATTTCTCGGGAATGCTTTAGTTGTGTATTCTTGCACAGCAGGGGGTTGGAGAAGATGTTCCTTGTGTTCCCTTGCAACCCTATGATCCAACCTTTCTGCCTCCTGGAGACACTTGTTTGACATCCAGAAGCAAGAGTATAGTAGAGTTATTGGATTAGTTGGATTTGCCTGCATGTTGACTCACTATTCAATAATTGATTCAATAGGTCTACTCAAGTTGGGACTAAGCAACAGGTTTCTAACCCATGGAGTTGTACATCATTGGCTGGTGAATAACTATTTGCCAGTGCCTTCAATATACCACTTTATTCATCGGCATTGCAGTGACAGCCACTGTGTATTCCCAGCTGCACAACTGAAGGCACAATGGCAGATAGACATCTATTTGCATAATGCTGGAATTCCACAGAAGGGTGATGTAGCACAGCCACCTGGAACTACATGAGTGTGGATTCACCCTATGCAAGCACAATGTAGGATCTTAGCCTAAATCTTCTGTCATGCGTCTCCTTACGGCATGGTGGCGGGAGACTGGATCATACCAGGCATTGCCATGATGTCTCATCCTTGCGGCTGTGTGTACAAATGCAAAATAATGAGGTGGTTGCCTCCACTCTCTGTGCTACTGGTGACGAATGAAGATGGATGACTTCAGCGGAGAGACAATTTGAGAAAGGATAAATACAGGCAACGTGTTATTCACAGTGGCAATTTGTAAAGAGTGTTAAAAACCTCCCGACAGGATTGTTTCACATCATCTCTTTTTCCATTTGCAGTCTGACAGCCACCCCCCTGTAAATGGGTGTGACTGATGGCTGCAAACAGGTCCCTTCAATCTGTAACCCTGCTATTGATTACTTCAAATGGGCATGGGGCCTGCCAACAGTGTTGTGGTGGAATGAGGGGGAAAAGTGACAAAGATGACCATTATTCAGAGGAGAAGGTCCAGGAGAAATGTTAGATGTTCAGGGTCAAATTAGCATCTCAAGCAAGGGCAGCTGGTGGCTCCCACTTCACTAGATCAGTGAATCCACTTTGTGGTTTAGTCTAGACTTTCAAAAGAGCTATCCAGGGTTATGAAACTATTTTTGAAAATAATTAAGCCATGATTTGGACCTCCTACTTTAGGCTTTCCATTCATTTCCTGCTCTTAAAAGGGATTTAAGCATCCAAGGATTGCTCAGAAAGGTGGCAAAATCATATCACACATTTCTCAAAGGCATGAGGACATTCTTAATAATAGGAAGCCTTCGAGGGGGATTAAAAAATAGCCTTAGAAGCACACATGACTTGCATACCCTCTAACATTTCACAGAAGAAAACTAGGACACATCAGAGTGAATCAAGATGGTAGAAGTTATTAAGAGGAAAGAACATATAAATTTAGGAGAGGATACAGCAGTTTGCTTTTGCCTGAGCCCACAGGGAATGGTAAGTTACCACCTGCTCCTTTCCTCTCCTCCTCCTGAGTTAATTTATTGTAGGGATAGCAAATATTTGTGAAAAATGGTCAAAACTATACTTTTAGAATTGGAAAAACCTTGACAAGAAAATTCCATGATTGACAGTAATCTTCACTGTTTGAGACTTAATGTGTGCATAATTCACACATAGTTGTTTTGCACAGGAAACAGAAACAGAACTTTCTGTTCAGAAAAAAAAAAAGATTTTTCTGCTGTTTCCTGCACTGGAAATGTTGTTTTCTATGGAAATAAATTGCACGCAGTTTGTGCACACAATGTCCCCAATTACAGTATTTTCTGTCCAAGGAACAGTTCTACAAAGATTTGCCATTTTGCAAACAACCACATGCAAAATTTGTACACATTAAGTCCTGAATTGTGAATAGTCTTCAACAGTTGTGTAGTTTTCAAAGACTTTTTGCAGAAGGAAAAAAATTGCTTAAAATTACTGTTTGCTTCCTTCAAGAAAAAAAAAGAAGAAATGAAGAATTACATCCCTAACTGAATACAAACCTATTTTGCACTTTGGAATTAACTCACAGCAAATGAAGTAATATGAAGACAAAGAGGGAAAGTGGGAACAGGAGAAAGAAACTGAGATATTTTAAAAGCAAGTGTGAAAGTGGGACAATTGAGGATTAAGCAGGACTGTCCCTCACAAATCTGTGCCATTGAAATTTACAGACATGGAGGATGTAATTTCCCTACCGTTGCTTTAGTTACAGATTCTAAACTCAGTGCTATCTCAGCCCTCTTCCACTTTATACAAACAGTATGATATAATGGTTTGAGTGTTGTACTATGACTTTCTCAACCAAGAAAACCTGCTGGGTAATCTTTGTCAAGTCAAACTCTCTTAGCCTCAGAGGAAGGCAAAAGCAAACCCCCTCTGAACAAATAATAGAACTGGAAGAGTTGGAAGAGATCGCAAGAGCCATCCAATACAACCCCCTGCCATGGGAGAATACACAATCAAAGCACTTCTGACACATGGCCATCCAATGTCTGTTTCAAAACTTCCAAAGAAGAAGACTCTACCACTCTCCAAGGCAGTGTATTCTATAGTTCCTCATGTCCACCAATCTAATTGATTTTGCAAGCTTTTGATGCACAGAAGAAGAAAGTTCTTTTGGCAACGAAGTACTCATAATATTCCCTGGATGAGAAAGTATTGTTCATTAATGGAGCTTCCCCTCCAGCCCTCTCTGCTGGTACTAAACTCTCTTCAGCAGGAGAAACTTCAACCACTAAAGACAATAAAATTCCTATTATATGGTCTCCAATTAAACTTCTCAATTGTTTCTAAGTGCTTAATTGACCTTGTTCTTCAGAGCTATTGTCTGGCTAGTTTATGATTCTGTTGAACAACCTTCCCATCTTCTACATTCCCAGCTTGGGACTCAATTAGAATTGGTCAGGCTGCAGGCATAACTATTGAATTTCTCAAGTTCTCTGCATCAAACGCTACCTATCCAGATCAAAGCAAGTTTGTCAGCCATCTCAGAATTAAAGTTGATAGGTAACCTTTGGGCATTTCCAAAACTGGAAATGTAGAAGGTGGGGAGAGAAGAGTCTCTTTGTTAGTTATTCTGAAAAATGATGGTCCCACAACATACCTGATTGTGCTCCACATCAGAAGAGTACTTCCAATGGATTTTATGGAAAGTTGTTTGCAAGCTTGAGACGTCTGCAGTCCGGTTCTTCTGCCTACATTACTATTTGATAAGAAAGAAAGAGCAAATTATCCATGTTCTTCACTGACGTTATCATCTAGTGCCAACGCATGAAACCCTTTTTAGCATTACATGACAAGCCACCAGATACCAATTGAGAAAATTCAGATTTAACTGGAAGAAATGCAACACCAGCCAAAGATCAGACAGGACACTTTTCTGCCAGCATCCTTGTTGCTGCTTATACCAAGTCTAGCTATTGGTTCACTGGACCAAGATTGTCATGCTGAAGACACTTTAACTGTCATGACCCCATCCCATGGAATTTGTAGTTTGGTATGGTGCTTAAGATCCTCTGCTAGAGAGCTTTAGTGAATATTCAGGCTAAAAGTTTTAGCAGAGAATTCTAGATACCTCACTGAACTACAAATCTGTTCAGTTGTAGCAGTATGTTATCACTTAACTGGCAAGGCTGTACTTGTAGTCTGGTAAGATACCAAGAAAGCTCTGTTAGAATTTTCAGCGTGAAGTATGGACTAGAGTTTTCTTGTGGAGGACCATATGCACTGCACCAATCTACGGATCTCAAGATTCCATAGGATGGAGCAATCACAGTGAAAGTAGCATCAAACTACTATTATTATGCAGTGTGGATATACCCCTGGCTGGGACCAGAACTGGAAGCCACAGGTTTGCATTCCTGAGGTTTATAGGACTAAACATTTTCTCTTGTTGCAGCATACTCCAAGGGAGCTTTGGGAGGAGAAAATGAGATTAATCAATGAGAGGTTCACTGCTTACTGCTTCTTTGGATCTGTCTGCATTGGCCCAAACCTGCCATCCTTCCCCTGTTACCATGGCAAGGAGTCCAGAAGACACAGAGCCTAATCCCTGGTTCTGGTGTGAACTGTCTGGATAGTTAAGCACTGAACCCACCATATAACCCCTTATAATAACTCACAGTTATTATTTATAACTCACTGGAAGATCGGGAGTACTCCATTGCAATGCCAGGTGGCTGTTTACAATCCATCCTGTTGTGCCACCTGGTACTTCTGTGGCACATCACTTACTCTGAGGTCAGAACAAGATGCCCAGCTATGTGATTGACACTGGATGCCTTCTTCTGATCTCAGAGTGAGTGGTGCAGTGGTGTTGGTGTTGGGTGGCACTGGGTGAACAGCTGCCTGGTGTTGTAATGGGGTGCCCAGGTAACAGGAGGGATTTGGAGCAGCTCTGGGGCCACCAACACCTTTGAGGAAAGAATGAGATGATGATGATAATGATGATGATGATGATGATGATGATGATGATGATGATATATTGAGGTTTAAAAAATTGAGATGCACTGCTTCTGGGAAAAGAAAACAACTGGTGTTCCAGTGGAATAATTCTAAACAAACTGATAAACATCTGGATGAAACTGCTATACATAGGATTGCAATAGCACAATAACAAAAAAAACACAACATAATCTGGAATATGACACATTCTTCAACAATACTTCATGGGTCTCTAGATTCTTTGAGAGAAATCTGAACCATTGATGGTCCATCATTCCAGACAGAAGTACCTGGTAAGCTGAGTCTGTGAAATTGAGAGATAAAAATCCCCCATCTCTCTCTCTCTCTCTCTCTCTCTCTCTCACACACACACACACACACACACACAAACACACACACACACACACCAGGTGAGCAGAAGACCTATAAACATCTACTACAGTTGTCACCACCTCCCTGGATGAGATATTTTTCTTATCTCAGGGAAGATTCAGGGATGGAGCATTGCAAACAGATTCCCCCTTTCCCCTCCTGAAGGTCAGCCTTTCCTTCCCACCAAAGAATTTAATTAGGCTTCGATAAAGTGGTGAGATTTAGGAGTTGAACATTTTTAGCTCCTCTGCTGGGAGCGCTCATGAATATTAACAATGAAGAGAGAAGGAGGAGAAGCAAAATAAGGCCCCTGAGACCCCCCCCTCATATTCCTGGCTCCCCATCACTTTGCTCAGACTTCCTCTCATTCACCCAAGGGTTGTTATTACTCCTCAGGGGATTTCTCCATAAATTACAGACTGATGATGGTAGCAAGAGACATTCACCTCACACCCATCCCTGATTGAAAAGAAGTCTGTGTGTGTGTGTGTGGGGGGGGCACATTCTGGCAGACTACAGGCAGTACCTCAGATGCAGGGAGTCAATATATATTTATCTTCTGCCACCTGTGCTGGGCCAGGAGACATGGGCAGCTGAACCTGCAAAGAAAGATGGTCTTTGCTAGAAATGGAGAAAGGATACATGCATGTGCACACACTATACAGAGGCACACAGACTATGCCAAAGAGATTATTTGTTGAGACTTCAGGGGAAGAGTTATCAGCTTTCCTTGATCTTTAGAGGTGGAAAGGATTCAAAGTCTTTCCACCTTGCAAAGGATGCAGTAAGGACCTAAGGACAGGATCTCAGTGGCAGCTCACAAACCACTGTTGGCATGTTGTGGTAAAGTCCCCTTCTTTGGAGGTTTTTAAACAAAGACTGGATGGCCATCTGTTGAGAGTGCTTTGATTGTGTCTTCCTGCATGGCAGGGGGTTGGACTGAATGACGCTTGGGGTTTCTTCCAACTCTGATTCTATGGCCTTGTCTGCATGAGCCCAATAAAGTGTCTTCTCTCTTGTTGTGGCATCCAGACAATGCATGGCCCAAACCCTGATTCCAGTGTGAATAAACTGGATGACGTCCTCCCATTCAGCACAAATATCATCAACACCTTACTATTTGCTCTCAATCTTCCTGGAAGAGCCAGAGGCCTCCATTCCACTGCCAGACTGATGTTTACAATGCAAAGAAAGGTGGTCCTGCTGAGTGCCATGCCATGCCACCACCACTGCCAGGAGTTGTTCACTCTGAGGACAGAGTGAGGTGCCCAACCATGTAATCATCCCTGGGCTTCTTGTCCTGACCTCAGAGTGCTTTTCAGGTGGTTCAGCAGGATGCACATGTGAACAACTGCCTGGCATTGGCACTGAGGTCCTTTGTAATTTTATATTTTATTAATATGTATTATTCAAACATATGTATCAAATTGACATATTAATTTTTTTCCAATAATTATATACAAATATTTACAATTGACTTCCAAAGTATCTCCAGTTTGTACTCAACCTTACTTCAATGTAATTTATTTGCACTGTGGTCATTCTGTTGCCTGTGTGAAGACTTTGGACAATAGGAATGTAACTGTGTTCCTTTTGGAGAGAAAAAGCTGCCCGAGGCCTAAAAGCTGACCATTTTCAGTGAAGAATTCACTGATATAGCCATGTCAGTCTGTAGAATCGAAATGTAGAGAGATCTTGTAGCACCTTTGAGACTAACTGAAAGAAAGAAATTGGCAGCATGAGCCAATCTACTTCCTCAGGTACATTTGGTGGAGTGGAGGCTAGGCACAGACATATATATGTGAGGATGTCAATTAAAATTAAAAATCGAAAAAACTTTGGTTCATGGACCCCAATGATGGAATTTTGTAGCTACAGTGAATGCACAGTGGTAAGGCCAGCTGGCCTGGAAGATGAGATGAGATGCCAACTAGAGAGAGAATCACAAGAAAATGTATTCCTTTGTACAGATGGGCTAAGGACAATGCAGCAAAACTAATGGAGAAAGAGGAGTATTGTTCATTTTCAGACTGGGCTAAAGAAAGAATGTTGGAAAGATAAAGGCATGGTTTAGTAGGCTCCCAATCAAAATTAGAAAACAAAAGACCCACTTTAAAAACAAAAAAGCTGTCCTGTTGGCTTGTGAAATAATACAGAGACAATAAACACTGAAACCTAATAATGATTTTAAACATTTTGTTATAATTGCCATTATCTTATAAGTAGTCTTTAATAAGAAAAGAAGATTCCTTGATATAAAAAAGGGGGAAATTTTAGTATATTAAGCTTAACATTGTGTTTGGTTTAACTCTTTAGAAATAAATATTGTCTTCTTTGTTAACTCTTAGAATTACTGGTGTAGGTGTTTATGTTTAAAGTAAAGAAGATTCTCTTTTATGCTTATATAATAGAACGGTAGAATTTTCATACTCTTATCACAAACTTGTTAAATGTAAGTGGGAAAGTAGTTGGTTTTAAAGTTTATTATATTGTGTGATTAAACAAGGTTTAGCTGCTAGCGTTTATTGATAAGGGTGTAGATATACTTTTAATTTACATTTTAAAAAAAGTTCTGTTATCTTTGGTTCAACTAGTATATGCTTGCCTTGGACTAAACCAATGCAAAATTGATCCAAAATTAACTAGGATTCTTGGGAAACAAGTAGGTGATCTATTCTGGTTGCCTGCAGATCAGACATGAAAACCTGGCCACGAACTGCAGATGAGCCAAATCCACTATATTTCCTTCTTGCTGCTTTGCCTCCATGGACCATTTTACTTCTCTGCATCCTTCCTCTTTTTCTCTATCTCACATCCCATTTCCTCCTTTGGTCTGCTATTTGAATTCCTTCTGCATCCTGATACCTTTTTACAAGTATGATCGTATTATATTAATAAATCTTCAGGCCCTGAGTATTTGGAATTACACTGCCTTCTCTCCAAAGCTTCTTCTGTTCTTCTAGAACACTTTGCCTGTCACAAAAAAGTAAGACTCTTTGATATATAAATATATGACAGGCAAAGAGCTTCACACTATCTCTTGCCTCCCTTTCCTTTTCTTCCTTTTCTCAAAAGCAGGCACACTGGACAGGATGGGCCTTCAGCTTTTGGAGAAAATAAAATTCTTGACATTTAATGATTGTGGAGATCTGAGGCACAGTTTTCTTTTTCAATCCCTTCTCCCTCTGCCTCCAAAATATGGTTATCTCTGTTGAAAAACTGTTTTCAAAATTGACTTCCCATCAGCATTTCTTCCTGGTTTTCTCTGCCATCAGAGGCAGAAGGAAGGAAGGGGCTTTCTTCTATCTAAAGCACAACTCGTACTGAAAGGAAATGAATACTTGGGCAGAGGAAGGAAGTGGAAGAAGAGCAGAGTTCTTAATGAGCAGCAATTTCTGACAACCCAAATGGTCATAAGTCACTATTCTCTTTCAAGTTTTCTCTCCCTGAAGGGAAAAAAAAGTCATTGGTGGCCCAGTTTTGAAGATCTAGAGCAGAGTTGGACAAAGTGCCAGGTTTCTACTGCTTAAGCATCTTGAGACATAGGAAGCTGTCAGTGCCACTCAAAGTGGTGGGCCCATCCATGAACCACTGTCATGTCCTTACCTGGAGGAGGCTTCCTCCCATGAGGAACAGGAAAAGGAGGATCCAGATAACAGGCTCCAGTCAGAGGTAGAATAGACAGACAGTCCTGCCCTAGAACTCATCCAAGAGCCTGGACCATCCCATGCAGACCACGAGGAAGATACGGAGGCAATTTTGAAGATTACAAGGAAGATAATGGAGGCAATTCATTCGATTAAGCATCATAGCATCAGATTGCAAGGGAACAGGAAACACCCTGACCCACTTCAAAAGGAAACCAATGAGTTAATTAGGTCAATGCTATAAATTAGGTCACTTTGCTATAAATTAGCTCAGCCCAGGCCATTCTGTTGTTGCAAACCATCAGCTCCAAAACTCCCCTTGTGTCCTTCTCTGAAGTGTTTGGCTTTGTAGATTTCTAAACTTCAGCATGTATTCTTTTAGCTCTGCTCAGGACCCCTTGATGTTTGGATCTCAGACTGCCTGGACCACACTTCTGGTTCCACTGAAACCTGTATATGGCCCAGGACTGGCCTTGTTTCTACAATATCTACTACTTTGGGCTATAGGGTGACATACATGGATACTTCTCAGCTTAAACAGAATATCTATAGGTTGCTGGTTTGCAATGAGTTTCCAAGAAGGAAAGAAACAATTATAGTCAATAGGTATAAATAAGGTGCCAATCCTTGGCACATTATAAGAACAACAACAACCCTGATGATCCCCCACATCAGATAGCTTACTACACATGCTCCCACTACTGCACAAAATATATCCTGCAGCACATTAGAAAAAAGTGTGGACATCCAGTCTGTTTTTGTGACTGTTGGTCCCCTCCCCAAAAGGGTGAACTGGATCATGTAGAAGCCTCTCGGCATGGGAATTCACCTTTCAAATGTATTGCAACTTCCTCTCCCACCCTACCCTTACTTTAACATCAAGAAAGACCTGTCCCCCCCCAAAAAAATCAGGAAATTGTAGGTTTTTTAAAAAACTAATGCCTTTTTGACAGCTCAGGAACAGAAAATTAGTCCCCACCCCTACTACAGTTGCCCACCCCAGACCTAGGGGCTTTTGATAAGCCACCAAAATATTTTACTATGCCTGAAGCAGAGGAGGAGAGAATGCTATAAGTGGGAGATTCTAAAGGAGTGAATTCTGATCACCAGCCACTTGGATGCAAACTAGGCCTGAACTAGATGTGCAAGCCTTTTCAAGGAGAAAGAGTTAGAAGCTCATTTTGGAGATCCTGAAATATAGCAATATTGACAACCGGTTGACAGATTTTGCTAAGCCCAGAGATAACAGTCCAGGAGGAAGATCTTTGACATTTAGCAGTTTCTGGCTAATGAGTTGGCATTAGGGCTCCACCATATTATCTCCCTTATTTTATTTTTGGATCAGCAGTAGTACTTTTGCTAAGGGAAGAGTCAAATTAGTTCCTGAAAAGACCCTCAGTTGTGCATTTCTTCAACTTGATACAATTTTTTTCTATCTGTGTTCCTTCTTCAGAACATTCATTTTAGCTTTCCCCTTCAACCAGTTACATGGGTGATCCCAGGCAATTGGCAAGTCTATAGTGAATGAAAAGACTTCATTTAGTACTGAAAGCTGAGATCCATGACTCCTGAGAAGCAAGTTTTATAGGCAGCAAATGATACAGCAGTCAGTCTACAGAATGTATCACAGCCCTTTAACTGATGGATTCCAGCTCCCCCTCACAGCAAGTGGTAGAACTGGATTGAGAATCAACTCATTATATTCAGATTATCCCATGACTAACATTTCAGTTCCATGTGGCAGTCTTAATGGAGTCCCTGGGCTGGGGTGCATCCCACTCTGGCCCTGTATGTATGGGTCTCCTCCGTTCTGGCATCATTCTGTTTGGATGATGCAAGTGCCCAAACTCTGGTTCTGGCGTGAACAGTCCAGGCAGCATCTGGTATGTTCTGTACCAGAACAAGAGTATAATATCCTTAAAACAATTTTTAAAAATATACCTGACCCTCCATTTCCACACCATGGCAGCTGTCAACATAGGTATCCTAATGAGCTACCTGGCACATTCGCCACCACTGTGGGTTGCTCGCTCTGAGATCAGAACAAGTTGCCCAGCCATGTGGCCATCACTGGACACCTCATTCTAACTTCAGAAACCAGCAACCCATGGTGGCAGCAGATGCACTGGACAGCTCAGGAGGACACCCATGCAAACAGCTGCCATGGTGTGGGAATGGAGGGGCAGGTATCAGGGGCAGGTCAAAGCAGTTGCAGAGCCAAGAAACTCCAGGTGGCCCCTGGACTATCCTGGTCCATAAAGATAGGGACTCCATGGTGAAGCCCATGAAAGATGAGCTCCCAAGGTTTATATAGTACACAAAGAAACACAGAGTGCAGATGTGACACATCTTTCCTCCTAATAGGTATGAAGTTTTGTACAATAAAGTTTGCTCCCTAGGCCTGTTCCCAGCCTTAAACTACCAGGCTAAACTGACACTATCTAGGAGTGACCACTAAATACAAGTTAACCCTTTCTGTGCTACTAAACATACAAGCCATAAAAGTCATGTTATAACCCACGATGACTAAAATGAGTCGGTCACACTTTTGACATATCATGTGATGATGTAACTCATTGGAAAGATGCTTGGTAGATATATTCAATTGACACAATTGATTTAGGCTGGTTGGCTGGTTAATGGTAGAATGTGGACTATACTCTTCCATTCTGTGATAAGTCATGCAATTGCTGAATACCAATGTAAACTTTTTATTGCTACAATTCAGTATTACTGTTTTTGATTGGTCCATGTTCCTGGAGGCTTCTACAGTTGGGATTTCACTCTTTTTTTCTTCCTTGATGGAGAAAGAGAAGTCCATATAGTCTGGATGGGTGAAAAAAAAATCACACAAAGACATAAAACATAAATAAAGACTCCAGAAAAAAAAAGGACTCCAGAACCCATCCACTTGGTGGCAGAAGCTATGCTCACAACACACAGCCAGTTAGATTTGAGAAAAGTAATATGAATTGGCAGAAAGATTAATATTTCTTGATCCCACCCAACTAGAGATCCCACCCTGAATGGGATGACTTCATTATGCCACCTAAGGCCACCTAGATTTCTCTTTGCATTGCTGTTAATGAGGACAAGAAAAAGCCAATGCAGGAAGCATTGCTTTGCATAAGGGAACATTTTTAATCCTCTTTCTATGCAATCAGTAAATCACTGCCAAAAGCAGAGCTTCTGGGAACATTCACAAAATGTGCTTCCCTTCTGGCTCATCCCTATCTGGCCCTGTTCTAATCCTAGCATTAGCAATGCAAAGCTGCTTGTATCATCTAGGAATGTCCATTATTCCCCAGCTATCTCCAAAGTAATTCCCCAATATCATCTGTAGGAACAGCACATTTGCAAAGACTTATAGGACCTGCTTGCTAAAATTAATAAAACAGAACTGCTGACATCTCTAAAAAAATTCTTATCAGCTTTCATGAATTGGGTGTAATAGTGTCATTTGGGGAGGGACAGGGAAGGAGAAGAATTAAAAGGGTATTGGGTTAAGTGCAGAACTTGGAAACGTTAGTGCTAAAGCTAATTTGTTGGTATTAACACTAATCTGAGAATTAATTCATTGGCATTCATCTCTTCTTGAACATGTTATAAAATTAATTTGACACTTTTTTTCATTTAAAAAACACTAGTAACAAGTTAGTTTAATGGGAAAGAATCAATGAGAATGGCCCAATGTGGCCTCCATCCACAATTTGCCTCCAAAATAAGGAAGTAAAAATAATGAAACATTAATCATTGATCAACCCACTAACCTCAGTATTTAATGGCTTTGATCATTTTTAAATCAATGCTTTTTAAAAAAAACTAATTTGGGGCAATATCTTTTCACAAATTATTTCCAAACATTTTTTAAATTATAGCAATGAGTACAAGAGAGCAAATTAAAATAGCATCCTTGTACAGGGAAAAAGCCTGGCTCCTTCCTTCCTTCCTTCCTTCCTTCCTTCCTTCCTTCCTTCCTTCTTTCCTTCACATGAAGATGGCTCAGTAGACCACCCACAGGCTCCACAGATTTGGTTTGGTCTACAACAATCCAGTATCTCTGGTGACAGTCAGCGCATATCCAGGCACTGTCAAGGCATTAAGGGTCTCTCCAAGGCAGACAATTGTGAACAACTGTGGCAATTCTGACAGCATTTTTCTGCCTCTGGGAGATGTGTGGATCACCAAAAATATCCTTATCACCACCACCATCATCTTCATCCCTTGAAGTCCACTTCTGAATTTGTATATGTTTATGTGTATATATAAAGGAACAGTGTGGGAAGAAACTCATTTAAAAGGCCAATCACTGCTCCTGGAGGCTTCTCCAGTTGGGGCTTCACTCTTTTTTCTTACTTGATAGAGAAAGAGAAATCCATATAGTCTGGATGGGTGGAAGGCAACAAAAATAGTCTTAATGCCACATGGAGTCTCAAGGCTGCATTTTGCCCACCTCTGCTATAAAGGCAAGAGACCAGCAGGCAGATGAACATCAGAAGAGCATCCCATAGTGGGTTACCTACTGACATCTCCAGGCAGGAAATGGTGGAAAAGGAAGGATCTTCCAACTAAGTTTTTTCTGCAAGGAATCTCTTTATAGAGGAGAATACACAGGTTCCAGCAACAGCCAGAATACTTGGTATGCCACAAGATATGATCATCCCAAGGAAAGCAATATTGGTCAGAATTGTATCAGTGGCCAATCACATGTTTTTGTTCTTTGACCCACACCACTGAATGTTTTTTTCACCATTGTCTAATTCATTCATGGTTGGGTAAGCAGTGTTCCACAAGTGCAACCTCTTCACATGGGTCTAAAATCTATTGTTAGTTCCAAAAATGCCAATACATTGATTCAGTTGGGTTGACCTATATGCTTACAATACAACAATTGTGTCAGTGAGTCCACTCTAGTTGGGATTAAGGGTCCATCTCCACAGTAGAAATAATGCAGTTTGGCACCACTTTAAGTGCTGTAGCTCCATCCCATGGAATCCAGGGATTTGTAGATTTACCAGATCATTAGTCTTCTCTGCCAAGGAGGGCTAATGTATCACAAAACTACAAATCCCAGAATTCTGTAGGATGGAGCCATGACAAATAAAGTGGTGTCAAACTGCAGTATTTCTACAGTGTAGATGCACCCTAACCAACAGGATTCCAGCTATGCAGTTGTGCTTTATTGAGTGGTGCATAACTATTTGTCAGTGACTTCAGTGTACCATTTTATTCACTGGGATTGCAAAAATAACTACTGTGCTCTTCCCACTACTCAATGGGACAATAAGGAGGCACATTTTAGGCAGATGCACAATCAGTTGGACAATGCTGGTATTCAGCAGAAGAAAGGTATAGCACAGGGGTAGGCAACCTTTCCCCTTTAAGGGCCGAGGGACTTCAGCTCCCAGAAGCCTCAGTCATGTTGGCCAATAGTCCCATGTTGGCCAATAGCTCCTGGGATTCTGGGAGGTGAAGTCCCTCGGCCCTTAAAGGGGAAAGGTTGCCTACCCCTGGTATAGCACAACCACAGTGTGATACATGAATGTCAATTTACAGCTTGATAGCACAGTTTAGGATCTCAGCCATTCTCCATGGAACAAACTGAGAGGAAAATGGATTTCTTCCTCTCTGAAATATGAACAAATGGGCAGTGAGCTTCTGATCAAGTGAGGGTCAGGACTCTTAGGATATTGTTCATCAACCACTACCAGGCTCTGAATACAGTTGCATTGTGTAGTGTTGAATTAGATGGCTGTTTCTTGTATCTGACTGATGTCCTACACCCACAGTAGTTCCAAATCCAGCTACACCATACTGATCTGTGTTCACATCCAGGCAAAAATTAGACCCCCTTCGCAACTAATTAGCTATTTATCCATATTACACTGAGCAGCTCTTTAGTCTCTTAACCAAGTTTACTGCTGACAACACTAAATGGTTGACTAAGATTAGCCACACTGGAGACTCAGAAATTGGATTATTCAACAGATTCTGGTGTCCCACAAGCCTGTCAGTTAATGGGGGTTCTACTGCATTGAGCGATTAATGAATGAATATTGAATGAAATCCGAACAAATGAGAAATCAGACATTTCCAAAATAACAGAACTGAGAGCAACCTCTGCAATACACTGTGAGGTTTGCAAATGCTACCCTCATTTCAAAGGCACAATTGAGAATTCAAAATGCTGGTGGAATATTTGATTAGCTTTCTATACTCAGCCCAACTATGTGGAACAAAGAGGGTGTTTCCAGATTGCTCTCTTTTTCTCTATATATATTAAAAAACTCTTATATGAATGCAACATTTGCAGCACATGTGGTTGTACCCCAAGGCCAATCTATGGCCCATAGGATCTAGGAACTCCCAGGCTTTCCTGACCTTCACTTTATGCATCAGATATTCAGGAGGGTGATGTCTTGTTCTTTTTTTCCTAGCTACAAAAGCTGCAGTCAAATGGGAGCTTCCTGGCCCCTAAGTGATTGTGTTGGTGTGCCTCATTGCCTTTCACCTGGTGTCGCATGTGTTTGGGAGGTCACTGTAGAAGGAGACATTGGATACCTTCTTCTACGATGACCACAGAAGGCTATACAATAGTGTAACCGGGGTCACCAACAAGATTCCAGTCCAGTTGTGCAGCAGGGGTAAATGTGCAATTGGAAAGCTGATAGGTGTGTAGTTGGAGAATGCGAGAGAGGGAATAGGCATAGGCATTGGAGAAGGGCATTGGAACTGAATATTAAAATATCATGAGCATGTGAAAACCCTTGTGGAAACCTTGAAAGCATTCAAGGATTACCGTGACTGGGAGCAGGGGAGGGAGGAACCAGAGATACCAGCTGAGAAATACAAGTTTTGGCACCATTTATTTCACAAGACATCAAGAACAGACAGACAACACTATTATTGAAATACAGCAAATTCATACATGAGCAAAGTCTGCATAGTAGATATGTATGATTGACTCCTTTGGAAACTGCCACTGGAATAGGATGTAAGCAAGAAATAAATTCCATGGTGTGTGGGTGCCTGTGTTTTGGAAATTTTACATTAATACAAAAACTGATATAGCCCAGAATGGGCCAGATCCACCCAAGCCAGATTTATTTGAACTTGAGAGCTTTGTTCAGTAGTAGCAGCTGGTGGCTTCTAGGTCACTTTGTAAACCCACTCCATGATTTAGCTCATCCATTAAAGGAGCTATCCAGGATGTTAACCCCTGCCCCCCACATAGATTTATTGTCTTGACTACCTCCTTTAGTGGCTGGACTAAAACCCAGAGCAAATTCAATGGCCAATCATGTGGGAGGCATAGTGAGCTACTACTGTCTCTCCCTTCAGCCCTACTTGAACCAAAGGCTGCAATCCAACATTCCCTTAGTACAACATAAATATACACATGCTAGACTGTCACTACACATCCTGCATGTAGAATAGCAACACTGTGCAACAGGAGCTCTGAGGTACTGTACTCCTGAATATCAGTGACTGGGTTCTGTAATGCAAAGCACAATTCACAAACACAATGCACAACTGCAATGTGCAACTGCAATGCACAACATTGCTATTTGCTTTTGCCATTGTTAGCAGAATACAGCTGCAGCATGGTGAATCATCCACCCTTCAGGTGACTTCTGGTGCATCAACACTGCAGAATTAAAGCCGTTTGATACCACTTTAACTGCCATGACTCTATTCTACAGTATTTTGGGATTTATACTTTTGTGTGGTATTTAGCCTGGTCCATCAGAGAGTTCTGGTGCTTCACTAAACTATAAAGCCCAGGATTCTGTAGGATAGAGTCAGAACAGTTAGAGTGGTGTCAAACAGCTTTAATTCTGCAGTGTGGATCCCCCCTTCCATGTGTGTATGCCACTTAACAGGATACCAGGCCAAAGTACACAAGCTCACCAACAGGACCATTGTCCTGCTTGATGCTTCTTCCTCCAGAGAGATGCTTCTTTGGAAGAAAAAGGGAGAAAAAATGTGATATGAGCAGCTGCATCCTTCCCAGAATCCCAGCGGCAAATGTTCTTTCATCTCCAGCCCTCCCTTGTGTCTTGTGTTGCTTGGCAGATCTGGTGAGATGAAATAACATCCCACTGACATTAAAGGTAACCTTTTATAGAGATCACCTTAAACACCTCCATAATTACACAAGCTTCCCCCTTAGTCCACAGGCGGCTTAATTCCCCCCCCCATTGTTTCTTTGTTTTATGCACCAGAGTGGTTACATCTAGTCAAACAGGAGTTAAACACAGGAGAAAAGAGAAGTATTTACTCACTGTAGCAGAGGGAAGAGAAAGGTGCACAGTGGGAGAAGTTGGCAAATGCTGCAAAATTCTGGCTGGAAGCAAAGAATGGAGGAGGAGGAAGAAGAAGAAGAAGAAGAAGAAGAAGAAGAAGAAGAAGAAGAAGAAGAGAGGAAAAAAATGAAAAGGCATGTCCTGAATTCTATAGACACTTTTGAATAGAGTAGACTCATTGGATCAATTGTTTATTCACCATTTCATGACTCCGGTCTAGTAGAGACTATCAATAGGATTCAGACCATGGTCTCTCCTCTCTCTGGTAAATGGTTAATCTACTCACTTGAGACCTGGCAGTTAAGGTGAAGGAATATAAAGGCAAGTAGAAGTACAATGTTGCCCTATGTGGGGTAGAATTGAGAGACGTAGACATATTCGTTTGAAATATCAGTAATGAAAGGGGTCTTGTAGCACCTTTGAGGCTAACCATGAGAAAGAAGTTGTAGCATAAGCTTTTGTAGACTTGGGGCCTAAGCAGACTGCCAGAAATAGTGCACATTAAATTGAGGCACTGCCCTGGCTCAGTGCTAGGGAATCATGGGAACTGTAATTTATTATGGCACCAGAGCTCTCTGACAGAGAAGGCTCAATGTCCCAGAAAAAAATACAATTCCCATGACTCCCTAGCACTGAGCCAGGACAGTGCCTCAATTTAATGTGCACTATTTCTGGCAGTCTGCAAAGGCCCTCGGTCTACTTCCTCAGATGCATGGAGTGAACTCATGGCCAGGAGGGACCTTTATAGTCAGTCATGGAAATGCAAAACTTGTGGGTAGGTGATGAGGTGACAAGTTCAGTTTTATCTATAGCACAGGAGAGACAAAGGCAAGAGGAAAGATGTTGGCAAAGGCCAAGGTGGAGGGATATGAATGGTGGAGGGAGTTTGGGAATATGGGGAGCCCTGGTGGTGCAGTGGTTAAATGCCTGTACTGCAGCCACTCACTCATAAACCACAAGATTGCGAGTTCAATACTAGCCAGGGCTCAGGCTTGCATCCTTTCGAGTACCCAGCTGTTGAGGGGCAATGAGCTTAGGGTTGTAAACTGCTTAGACACTCCATAGTGCAGTATGAAGTGGTATATAAATGAAGCTGCTTTGCTTTGCTTTACATGATGGGAACCAGAAAGGAGATATGATTAAACTGGCCCATGTCAGGGCTCCAGATAGGTGAATTTCAATATAATTCCAAAGAGTGTGGTTCTCAGTTCTTGCCAGAATAATCCACATTATGGGCAGCAAGAACTCTAGATTCAGCTCTTGAGTATGAAGGCTCTCTGCTGGAGAATACACACTTCAGGCCTAATTCCTTGGCATCCAGAATTTGAGAATGTGGGCAGCAGAGTACTGGATCCTTAATTTGGGTCCTTACGTGTTGCTGGGCTTCATTTCCCAGCAGCTCCATCTGACATGTCCAATGGTGAGGAATCCTTAAGTTGTCAAGAGGGCCAAAGATTGAGAACCACTGCATTAGAGGAACATCCCAGACAAAATTACCCACCTTTTCAGGACTGCCTCTGAGGTCCTGTTCCAGATGCTGCAGTCCTTGAATGAGGTGCTGGATACCAACCAGTCTTGAGGAATTTTTTCTGGAGGTACTCTACTTCTGAAACACTCCTTCGCAGAGACCCTCAATTGGTCCATGATTTTCCCGTTTTTCAGAAAGAGATGATGTCAGTTTTTTTTCCTCCTGTGCCTCTAATAGATTTTTTTTCCTTTGACACACTTCTCTGATTTCATTCCACTTTCACTGCTCTTTTGTTGTTTCAATTTGATGTCAATCACTGGCTTTTAAAATGCCCATTGTTAGCTGCCTTGGAAACTTGTGCCAAGTGGTGGGGCAGAAATCTTTTATACAAATGGTGTATAAATAATAAAAATTGAGTGCAGAGGTGGATAGTGCCAGATCATGAGTTCCAGCATCCCTCACCACCAGGGATGGTGATGAGAGTTGTAGTCCAACAACATCTGGAGGGTCACACCTTACCTGTACCTGTTTTAGTGTATGCATGCAGAGTCTTATAAGACAATGGAGCCTTGTCTGAAATTTCACCATGAATGTAATGCTTTCCCAGTGCCTACTGGTTTGCAAAAATCCTGCCAACAGTCCTTGGCATTGATCTCCAAATCAGTATTTGATTGCCTTCATATTTCCTACAGAGGGCTATGCTATCTTTAATTAACACTCCCACAACCCTTTCCCTTCTTAGTTCCGCTGTTAATATTAACTTGGATTTCATTATTACTTTGGCCCCCTCCTCCCAACCTTGTGACCCCCCCCACTCTCTGTTCAATGCATACATTTTCAAAGATAAATTAGTCTAATTTAGTCTTGAAAGAATCAAAGCAGGGCTACTAAGCTTCATATTGCAATGTAGTTTCTTTTTTCTTTTTCAGCTTTTTTTTAAAAAAAGAGTCTCTAAAGTAATTTCAGAAATACTAAAGGGTGGGGAAAAATATAACAGGTTTGTAACAAGCAGTTTCTTTCCCCAATCAGCCCATAAAAAAAAAAAAAACTTGCTGTGCAGGGCAATGGGGGGGGGGAGGAATAAGGAAGATGAAAGTCATGATGAAATGCAAGCACTTGCTGCTGATAAATGCCCTTATTGGTATGTCTTCTGTTCTAGAAAGGGTTGCAGGCCATTTGAAAGACCAAGCCTGCAATTTTGGACTACTGTTTCACTCAGGACTCATCTATACTGGCCAGAATAGTCCAGGCTGCTCCCAGAGTATTCTGGCTCCAAAGCTGCCCCAGATTCTTCCTGTTATCTTTGCACTCTGGAGTGATGGCTATCTAGCAATAGCAATAGCATTTACATTTCTATACCTCTTCATGGTGAACTAAGCACTCTCTAAGTGGTTTACAATGTGTTAGCCAATTGCCCCCAACAAGTTAGGTACTCATTTTACCGACCTACAAAAGGGTGAGTCAACCTCGGAGCCCTGGGATTGAACTCACAACGTTGTGGCTGCAGGACCAGCATTTAACCACTGCCCCACCTGGGCTCCTGTCTATAGATGTGTCCCTGCTGTGTCACCTGGTACCACCACTTTTGGTTCACTCCATCTGAGATCAGAAACATGGCATCCAACACTGATCATAAGGCTGGGTACCTTGTTGTGACCTAGGAGGGAACGACTTACTGTGATGGCACTGGATGGCACAGCAGGGACTTGTATGTAGAGTTGCTGCAGAGTTGTAAAATCTGGGGTGAAAGGTGAGTAATTTTATACCAGTTTAAGAGAGGGAAAGGGTGAATGTGGTGTGGAGCTGGCCTTTCATTGTGAAGATCGTCCACACTCAAATTGGGAATTTGGGACTGCATCATGTGGACAGGTCATTGTGAGAATGGGGGAAACCAGTTTAATTGGTCTATGTAGACATGCCCCTAGCACAACTTTTAGTTAGAGGCTGATTTCATAGGGTAGTCACTGAGCCTGAGAGACTTCCTTTGTGGACTGCAAATCCCAGTGTCCCTCAGCATTACCATTTCCCTGAGATCACCTGGCTGCCATGAAGCATTGCGGAGAAGTGATTTCCTTGTATGAAAAGCAAATGAAATTTGCAAACGAGATTAAAGAGCGCTGAAAAATTAATGGTGCTATCAGCAGAAAATAGTAAAATTGGAGCTGTAGTGGTAAGCGTGGATGTGTTATATAGTCTTTGTTTTTTATGACCTAGCAGCTCTGAGAACAAAGATGGACTAAATGGATTAATGCTCATTTAGTTCTGCTCAGAAAGAATTGCCTTGAGGCCCAGGTTTCAAGCCCTTTTAGAGCAATGGAAAAGAGAAAACATCATAACTTTCTCAGTTAAGAACAATGAGTTCCAGATCTATTCCATTCATAATCATATTAGGTTCCATTGCCCCATCACTTGTTCACAGGTGAAATAAAATGTCTATATATCTATATCTATATCTATATCTATATCTATATCTATATCTATATCTATATATAGGAGTACATGTAACCTCCTGGTAAGCCACTTGGTGGTGAGATTCCTGCCCTGTTTCAACACTAAAGACAGATCATCATTTGCCCTTTCTGTAGAAGTCAAATTGCAAATTAGAACAAACAAGATATAATTAAAGCATAAGAAGCAGTAAAATAGAATTAAATTATCAATAATAGTAAAAACAATCAAAAACATACTATTAAAAATAAAAGAGGAAGGACAATTATCAAAACATGGCACCTCATTCAAAGGCCTGGCTTTAAAAGTATGCAGTACTCAAGAGTCTATTTGAATGAAAAAGTCACTGCCAGCCATCTCAAGACCTGGAAAGGCTCCTATGGAGAGATAATCCTAATAGTGTACTGTGTTTCCTTTATACCTCTTTATATCCCTTTTGGGGGCACTGTTACATTGATATTCCTTTCTTCCCTCTGCAGTTCCTAAAGCCCCTCAACTTACCATACAGCCATGGAATCCCCCTTTCTCTGCCATGGTCAATTTATGTATGATGGAGACTGGGCAAGATCAGAGAAGTTTCTGTCTCTGTCTCTGTCTCTGTCACCAAATGCAAAATGATTACAGCAGATCTGAGACCTCCAGTGGATCCTAGCAGATCTCAGTGTTATTGCAATCATATTGCATTTAGACTTTAAAAGAGCTTCCCAAGGTGCTCAACTACATCTCCACCTTGGATGGCTTTTTCGAGAACAGAAGACCCACTGACCCGACCCACAGACATGGAAGCTGCCAGCCGCAGGTGGTGAGGGGACATTAAAATGTAGGAGTGTTACTAGATTTTGTTTTTTAAAAAGCAGCTGCACCTCAAGAGGGATGTTACCTTGTTTTCTTGTACAATGTTGCATTTGTTGTGGCTGCTTATCTTTTATTTTGTAAACAGATTCGTGTTTTTTTCCATGGGCTTTGGACCTTCGTCTGCCTTTGTGTCTTCTTTTGGACCAGACTTCCTAAGCTTCATGTTAGCGCCAGCTCTCTCTTTCCCGTACAAGCTCTTCTCCCCTGACGCCTTGTTTGTACTGAAGCTTATCTCTCTTGTCTGAGACAGAGAGAAAAAGGAACTTTGCATTTAGACTTGTTTATTTTTGCTTCCCATAATTTTACAATGGATTAAGTTTTCAAGCACCGTATCTTCCACAGATGCTTGCATTCTTCTGATTAATCTTTGTTACTTTTGGGGGTAGATTTTGTTCCTCTTGAATAAAAGGTTTTGTTTGTGATTTTATACAGTTAGCCAGCATTTCTTTCATTCTTCTGTTTTGTTTTGTTTTCATTTTTCATTCTTTTTTTTAAAAAAAAAATACTCGTGGAAAGTTCTCATTAAATCTGAATTTCCAAGGTTTATCTTTCTTTCTTCTTTTATATATTTATTTCATCTCTGTATGGTGTGTGGTTGCAGCCCTCCAAAGGTCTCCTGGGTGGGCAATTTGTTCTTCTAACCTCAGATAGTTTCCCACCCCAAGCTTTAGTTCAAACTACAAATGATTTGGTATGTAGAAAGCTTTACCTAGAAGTCTGGTGAAAGATTTGGGATAAATATTGAGTTTCATAAATGTCTGCCACAATATTTTCACAATATAAGTCTGGCATGTGAGAGCCAACTTCCTCTGATGCTCTTAATCCATGTTGTTCTATTTGCACCTTCCACTTCATGGTTATGCTATATTTTCTCTGCACTTCATTTATTATCCTCTGATTTCTTGTGTATGGTGCCTTTACCTCTTGGATCCCATACTCACTTTGTCTGCTGTGATTTAAACAAATCTTCCAAACTTATTCCACCTGCAATCTCTGATTATCCCATTTTGCCTACTGGGGAAAGTCGAGAACCTCCTCTTCCATCTCTGTGTCCTCTCTCAACCCTGTTGTTGTGGGATGTCTTAGGAACCGTTGAATCACAGAGTTGGAAGAAACCAAAGGGGCTGTCTAGTTTGGGTGTACTCTTGGACTCAACCCTGAACCTGAAAGCCCAGGTTTTGGTGGTGACTAGGATTGCCTTTGCAACTAATGCCCCAGCTACACCTGTTTCTTGAGAATGCTACATAGGAGGTATCAAGCTGAGTTCATTCACAAATCATCTGTGGTTGCAGCAGTTATTCAAGGATGGTAGGTTCTGGTGGCAAGATTAGACGAATAAAGTTTTGCACAGGAACTATGAGAACCTCTAGAAGATCTCCACATTTGATACTAAAAGTAAAGGTAAAGATTTTCCCTTGACATGAATGTCTAGTCATTTCCATTACTAAGCTGAAGAGTCAGCATTGTCTAAAGATGACTCGGGTGATCATGTGTCCAGGAATGTTGTTACCTTCCCACTGAAGTGGTACCTATTTATTTTATTGCATTTGCATGCTTTTGAACTGCTAGGTTGGCAGAAGCTGGGACTAATGACAGGAGCTCATCATGTGCTACCTGGGCCTCAAACTGCCAACCTTCTGACCTTACGATAATCAGAACTGGTGTCTTAACCACTAAGCCACCACATTCCTTCATTGATACTACAATGGCAGAATGGGAGAAAGTACTCACAACTGGAAGCAGTTGCAGGATTAGTGGAAGAAACAATCAGCTACCAGTGCTTGTGACCCTAGCCAGAGGAAAGACTTCTAATTTTGTGTGCATACATGCAGTTGCACTCTTCCCTTCCCCAACATATACACAAACACTCAGAGTCTTTTGTCTCTCTCTCTCTCATCCTAGCTCCCAGCATCCTCTTCTCCCACTGCCCAATTCATCCTCCCTTTTAGCACATTCCAAACACGCTCCCTGTGCCAAATGCAGCCCGAGAGAGCCTCTGCGCAGTGGGTCTTGCACTGCAAAGAGCTCTCCCTTAATGCAGAGTGACATGGGAAAATAATCCTGCACTGCAATGTGCGAGGACAGCACAGCCCTGTGCGTCTGGTTTGGCACAAGGAGTCACCTCACGTCCCAACCGCTGCGGGCTCTTGACATTCCGGGCTGTAATTACTTCCTCCCACCTCGGGCCTTCTCACAAATTAATTTAATACACAGCAAGATGAAGCTCCCAAGCCTGATTATTCTCTTGCTTCCCCCCACCCACAATCCCTTTAGGGCCAAAAGGGGTGGATATCTGGATGGAACAGGCATTCATCTTCCCAGACAGGGATGCTGTCGAGGCCCTTTATTAAGCAGCTTTGCAAAGTTAGACGTCTTCGGGAGTTGAATGCCTTGCAACCTTTATCTCCAGCAGAAACTACAAGGGGACATCAAGCCTGAGATCCTTGTTGACCCTGTTGGAGCATAAAGCTTTGCCAGGCTTAGGTTTAGCTTTGCTTTGGCTGTAAATCTGGGAAGGAAATTATTGAAAGACACTGGAGAACACAAGGGAACTCTCTGCATTCAGCCCTGGGAGTAATTGGTGGTTGTTTAGGTCAGAGGGAAAGTCTCACTCTCAGCCTCAAAGGAAGGCAAAGGCAGGCCCCCCCTTGAAGAAAATCCCTATGATAGGTTCACCCTCAGTATCTTCATAAGTTAGAAATGACTTGAAGGCACACAACAAGAAGCTCTGATGTTAAATTTCACTCTATACTTTGAGACTTAGAAAAGTTGCTATGTGCTAGCTTTTTAGCTACGCAGAACTGTTCATCACCATCACGACTATCATCAGCAGAGATGATATTTGGAAAGAGCAGTGCCTCTGGCAAAAGGATTTCAGGTTACACAATGCATTCTGAGATCGAAGATGGCCGAATTTTGAAAACATGGGCAAATGTAGTTATCTGATTCTGTTTTTAATCAAAATTTAGTATGCCCCAATTAAAAAAAAAGTTTTGACTATTGTTATGGCTATCCAGGGCCAGTCTTACTTGGACATAGTAATGATCATTCTTTCATGTTTGCAAAGAGCTGCTATGCTTCATTTTCTCCAAAACAGTACATTTTTTCTGCTACCTCCACCATGTATTCATTGGTGTTTCCAAACCATTTAGAACTTCAGATTTCAAAACCAGTATTTTGAGCTTCTAGACTAGAGATCCTACATCACAGTCTATGTTTCACAATTTTACAAATCTGTAACTGCATTGCAGACATACAACAAACTGTGTTAGTGTCTCTGGGCACTAGCAAGAATGCCCACACCTTGTAATATCACAACCTTTAGCAGAATATGGACAAGTGATGCTACCCAATTCAATCTGACATACACGTAAGGCCATTTAAAAAGATTGAAGTCCCAAGCAGAATGCCAGCCAAAAGCTTTCTGTACCTAAGAAACACACTCATTCCAGTGAATCACTGTTAAAAAATTTATCTTCCAAGCTCTGAACCGTAACACATTATAGTCATTCAACTTGGATGTTAGTGGAGTACGGAACAAGATCAATGAGATCTTGCAGAGCAGAGGAATCCTGTCTCTTTGAGGTTGATATTCTACTTCATCTGCAGCCAAATATAGAGCAAATTTAGGAAATTCTTTGTAGGCCAGGCACAAGAAGTTCAAGAGAAGTTCTGGAAAGTTCAGTTGAGTATGATTTCCCCAAAGGGGCTTCAAACTTAGTTCTGGTGATGGAGGTGTCACTGTTTGGTCTCCTTGGGCAGCTTTCTGCAGATGTATCTTGTAAAATAAAATTAAAAATAGATTCATACACAATGCAACCTCCAAGTCAAGACAGAACATCCACAGCAAACAAATGCAAAGTCTGGAACGTCTCAACCCTTGTCTCCCAACACTCCCCCCCCCCTGTTCATTCCCATCACTTTCTTTGCCATCTGAACCCCATCAAGGACAGGCTGATGAGAGAGCAGCACAAAGCTAATACAAAAACCTTGGAGGCATTGCAGCGATTGGCAAAGAATGACTGCTGCAGTAACAAGAGAGGAAATTACAGATAAGTGAAGGGGAAAATGCCCACTGAGATGAGGAGAGAGAGAAAACAAACGGATGTGTCAAGGTAGAATCAATAGCGATTGCCTAACCCAGGAAGGAGGGAGATGGGGTTCATTATAGAAGGGGGATAAAACAGATATTATCCCGCAAGCACACCATGCCGCATCCATACCACCCCAATGAAGGTGATGGCAAAGAGAATTTAATGGTGGCCTTTGACTTTGGGATCAACTCAAAACAGTATGTGTGTGTTATGTAGTTACCAGTTATGTTCCCTGGGCATGTTAGGATTGATGTTCCAACAGAACTTCATGTGTCTTGGATGGAGAGTGCTGGAATAATGTAGGAACAAGAGGTGGACAATCATTGAGGGCTTCACCCACTCTATTTGGTGCCACTATTCCAGTTGTAACTGGGCCATAACTGTTATTCCCCCCCCCCCCCCCGCCCCAGTATACAGCAGCTGGTGTAATATGAAAAGTCAAGATTCAGCACAAACTTGGTGACATTGTTGTCATCGTTGTGTGCCGTCAAGCCATTTCCAACTCAGTTGAAATTGGTGGTGGTGGTGTGTGCCTTCAAGACATTTCCAACTTATGAAGATCTTAAGTCCAACCTATCATGCAATTTTCTTGGCAAAATTTGTTCAGAGATTTTCCATTGCCTTTCCCTGAGGCTGAGAGCATGTGACTTGCCTAAGGTCACCCAGTGCGTTTCCATGGCTGAGCTGGGAAATAAACCCTAGTCTCCAGATTTGTAGTCCAACACTCAAACCACTACACCACACTGGCTCTCAGGCACATGAGTGACCCATGCACAATTGTCTATCCCAGCATATAGCACTTCAATGTAGCTACACCATCATTCATTGACACTACAGAATTGCTGAACAGGATCATAGCTACAGAGCTGTAGGAGGCAGAGCCCTGGAGAGGACAACTAGCTATGCCATATTCTAATGTCACAACCTGAAGAGTAAAGGGTCTGAGAATGTGGGGAGATACCCACGGACCGATCCCTATTGCATATCCTGCAATATTTCACAGATGAAAGCTGGGACCTTTGTGGCTCAGCGGCATCAACATTTGATCAAGATGACCAAAGTTATCAATGAGGAACAACACACAAGCTAGGAGAGGTGGCAGCAGTGTGCTTTTGCCTGAGCCTAAAGGGAAGGGCATTTGATCCTTTCCTTTCCTCTTCCCCTGATGAGTCAACTGATGCAAACTGTTGTTGCAATTTGGACTCAGTTTGCAGCAAGTAAAGTTAGTTGATGACAAAGGGAGGAAGTGGGAGAAGGAGGACGAGAAACTGGACCATTTTAGAAGCAGCCTCACAAGTGGGATGATGGAGTCTCTTTCAAATCAGAACAGTTGGAGTGTATTCTGTTGTATGCAAGATCCTTCTTTCTCAGGCCTGAGATGGGTTCTGTTTACATCGATGGAGCACCACCAGCCTAATGCAAACAAGCAAACCATCCACTCAATGACTGCTGGCACTCCTGGCTCTTTCTTGCAGGAAACAAAACACCTCTTTCTTTCTCCAGCAGCAAGCAACCTCCTCCTGCCTTGACTATGACAATGGAGGGAAAGAAATCTGCATTCAATCTGAGAAAGAGGAAGACAGAGAGAGAAAATAGACAACACTGAGAGGAGTAAAAGGGGCTAAGGAGAGCTGTTAGTTATGTTTCTTTTCAGCACTGTTTTAAAAGCTTCTATAGACTGTCAGCCCCAGAGACCACTTGAGTGAAGTAGGGAGAGCCTTGATGGAAGAATTCAAAGAGTGAAGGGCTTGAAAATAATTTCATTGGAGTCAATGGAAAGATGACCAATGTTGCTGGTTAATTTCTTTCTAAAAGGGAAATAGATTCCCTGGGTCCAAGGTCACTATTGTAGTACACTTTCTGTTTGGGAAGTCTTGACTTCGTTTCCAGATATGCGTATTCAACTGTGCTCTGTTACTTATGTATTCATAGAATTATATATTGCAGAAGGAACCTCAAGGGCTATCTAGTCTAGCCCCCTGCCATTCAGAATCTTGGGAAATAGTCATTTAATGTCTTTTTAAGATTTGCAGTGAACAAGAGTCCACCATATTCTCAGGGAGTCTGTTTCACTGTTATGAAGTTCTTCCTAATGTTTAAGTGGAATCTCTTTTCTAGTAACTTGAATCCATTGTTTTACATTATAGTCTCTGGAGCAGCAGAAAACAAAGTTGTTCCACTTTCTGAATGACAAACCTTTCAGATATTTAAAGATGGCTCTTAATCTTCTTTTCTCAAGCTAAAAATACCCAGCTCCTTCAGCCCTTACTCATGAACCTTGGTTTCTTTTCTTTTTTGAAAAATATATATTTTATTCCAATGTAAGGCTTGGTTTTCAAACTTTTTTACCATTTGGACAATTTAAATTTATAAATTCCATCGTCTAGGTGCCCAATCCATGACCACTGTAAGTATTAGAACCTGATATAAAACTGAGAAGTGCAGAGGCAAAGGAGGAATGAAACAATGAAATTTAAAAGCAGTATTAAAATTACAGAGATGTCAAAATTTATTTGATGCCCTAGCTTTCTCTCTGTGCATCGAAGCAGGCTTGCAACACAGATTAAAATAATACAGATTTTTAAAAATTAAAAGTTAAAATGACAAGCATTTTAGAAGCAGCACTAAAAACATAAAAACAGTATATTTTCTTGGTGGCTGAGGCTCCCATGTATTTGTCCTTCCTGTTGTCATCCCCAATGTCAGGGCAGTTTTACTAGCATAGTTCTCGAGGACTAGTCCAACTGAGGTCTCCCCAGTCAGCCAAGTGTTTAGAGTCTACTAGGGTCTAAGGACACAGAAGCACCCAAGACAGATAGCAGCAGGCTCTCAACTCATTTGGGGTTGCAATTTCATGCCCATTGACACTGCCTGGGCTGGTACCTTTGGATAATTTAGTGCCACTCTTGCACTAAGAAGCACCTGCTTTTCCTGTTCTCTAGGCAGCCCTTCATCAGGGTCAGGAAAGCTTTCTCTGACAGCTTCTGTTTCCCATCAAGCCACTTTCAGAGCCATTACATATTTTATGGCAGGCTTCCACTCCAATGGAGTCTATGATTTCAATGGATCAGGTAGAGAAGATGGGATGGGAACGGATGGAAGAGGAGAGGAAGAAGGGAATTATTTAAGTAGAGAGGGAAGCAGGTACCCATCAAACAGAGAAGGTAAGCATGGAAGGGGAGACATCAATCTGGTTCCATCTGTGCTGGAAGATACTAGTAGATCGATCAATCTGACAGAGGCCCAGGTTCTTCCTCCACTCCCTGTGGCTCTCCAAACACCGGCCTTATAAAGATTGCTTAAGAGTTCGCTCTCTCTTCTTCTTTTTCCTTTTAAAAGGTGATAAATCAAGGTGAGCTTTGGAGCCCCACTCATTTTCTAATATACACCCAGACCCTCAACCTACAGGACAGGGCAAACAAGATGGATAGGTTGGCTCCTATGGAGTCCCAGGGAAAGGGGCCTGTCACAATGATGAATATTCCCAGGACTTTGCTTTAAATGGATTCAGAAGAAAGTCCCCCAGGCCTGACCACAGGGGCCAAGGAGATAGTAGAAGAGTATTTCTTCTTCTTTTTTTCCAGACACAAACAGAGGCTGCATGGAGGAGGGGTGCAGGTGGATGCTAAAGAAGGTGAACTTGATGTGATTGTGTCTTCTCCTCCAGCTTAAAAGCGTGACCAAGCTCATGGAAGTCAATGGTAAGGTCTATCATGATTTTCTATGTAATACATGGCAATCAGAGTATAACTAATGGAAGTGGAATGAGGACATTGCCTGCTTTCAAGAATGAAATTTTCTTCGGCCCCTAAATTTCTAGTTTTGCAGAGAGTGAAACACTAAACATTATTCACACCAAGAATTCTTCTATTTGATCTGTTTCTGTTTATATTGCCTTGGTCACTTCCCTGTCCCTTTTCTTCAGATGCTCGAAAACACTTATGTTTAAGTGTTCAACTGAAGTATGCCACTTTACCATTTAGTGTGCGAAATGATGACTCAGTGGCAAGGGGCTTTGCAACATTTTTTAAAACAATGAGCACAATGGGGGAAAAGGGATTTCTCCACTTCCCCATTTAATTTCCATATTGCCTTTCCACCAACAGACAAATACTTTTGATTTAGGCTGGCCTTTGGCAAATGCCCTTGCTTGCTAGATATAGGAACTGGCATCCTGCGTTGCAGTAATGGATTCATAACCTAGGGTGATGGATTCAGAACTGCTCCATTTTCAATCATGCACTACATTCACAATGGTACCACATGGCACTATTGCCATGATTGCACATGCCCCACTCCAACCTACCTTAACATCCAGCAGCTGCATTGAGTAATGGAGGTCTGTTTGATGGTGGTTAGGGTTCAGTAGGAAGATGTTTCCAATTCCTTCCCGACAACAATCTATGATATGATGAGGTATTGCAACAGAGTCCTGCTTTGGATTGCAACATTTCAGATCACTGGCAAGAGAAAACTGGAAATGTCATTCTGTGGTGCCAACCATCAGCAGAACAGGCCTCCATTGTTTAGTGTGGCTGCTGGTTGTTGGAGTAGCTTTGGTGGCACCAGGTTGGGAAATGAGTGGTGGTTGCACATTCATAAAAAATTGTATGATGTAGCACCTCAGCCATCCCCCCTCCCTTTGAACTAGGTGGGTGCTATGTTTCTCATTTATTGGTGTGCTTTTAAATTGTGCTTTAAACCTTCATGCTTTATATGAATTTTGCATCTGACTTGCATTTGTTGATTAATTGAAAACCATATCCAAAATCATTGGAAGAGAGCTGTGATACTGAATGAATGAATGAATGAATGAATGAATGAAAACCTGAGAGTGTCCCAAAGAAGTTGATTAAAAAAATCAAGGCTGAGTAAAGAAAGCATTTCTGCAAAAATATATGTTAATAATTGTATGGAAATATGAGCCACAAGGTATAGTGATGTCTGCCAACTGGTATAGTTTTAAAAGAGGATGTAGTGAAATTATGGAGGAAGAGGGTAAGTTGAGATTGATAAGTCTCTGTGTGGAACCTCCAGAGAAGATAAAGTATATCATTGAATACTAATAGAAGGGAGGAAATGGGGAGGAACATCCCTTGACTTTATACCCTGCTTGCAGGTTTCTTGGAAAAAAGGAGTAGAAGAATCAGGATGCTGGACTTTATGAAAAACAGCAGTTATGGGGGAAAGCCATTTTGTGCTTTCATAATGTCCAACACTTAGCATCATTCTTGGACTCTGAGTCTCCATGTGTGTATTTGTGCATGTGTGTTGGAATATATATGTTCATTTGTGTGCTGAAGTTGCATGACAATGAAAACAGCCACAAAATGTTAATGACAGCCAGTGGCCCTAAAGGCAGTAGGGCATAAAATCCACATCAAGGTTTAGTGCTGAACTCTATCCTCCTGAATAGATACATCTTCAATAGCTCCATTTATGTTCATACTAAACCCCAGATTCACTGAAGGTGATTCTGCTCTGGGTTTAAAGGAACTATCCAAGGTACTGAACTCTTGTCTTCAAATCAGTTCAGTGCCTTGGATACAATGGATAGTTCCCTGAAGGCTCAGAATTTCAGTAAAACTATCCAGAATATTGAACATTAGTTGCAAAGGCAGGGGAAGACAGAGGCCACATCTACATTGCAGAATTAATGCAGTGATTTAGCTGCCATGGCTCAATGGTATGAGATTCTTGGATGTGCAGTTTTGTGATATATTTAGCCTTCTGTGGTGCCACAACAAACTACAAATCCCAGAAATCCATAAGATGGCGCCATGACAATTAAAGCTGTGTCAAACTGCATTAAATCTGTAGTGTGGCAGCAGCAAGAGAGTTCTTTCAATGTTTGATCCAAAACCCAGAGAGCCAGCATAATGTAGTGGTTTGAGTGTTGGACTCGGACTATGATTCTAGATGCCAGGGTTTGAATCCCAGCTCAGCCCTGGAAACCCACTGGGTGACCTTGGGCAAGTCACACTCTCTCAGTCTCAGGAGAAGGCAATGGCAAGCCTCCTCTGACCAAATCTTGCCAAGGGTTGCCATAAGTCAAAAATGACTTGAAGGCAGACAACAACAACAAAACTAAAACCCAGAGGGGATGCACTGCCCTATGGACCTTGGAGCCCTTAAACACAACTGTAGAATATTATAACACAGGGATATTTGGAGACAATTCAACAATGCAGTCTTCTTTTGTGGTGGGGGTTAGGATGAACAAGGAAAATCTTTTCAATCTTCTCAGGTGAAGAAAAGAAACCACAGAAATGTTGGCCTAGCAATATTGCAGACAGCCATGGCATGCTTCTGGCAATCAGCAGTCCAATATTGTTGCCTGAGTCCCTTGCTATGGCAGCTGTTTTCCTGTTTGCTAGTTTCTGGCACCAATCAAGAAAAGCAGGAGACTCTAAATGACACCTTGATTATCACTCACATTTTCAAACCTTGTCCAACAGCAGTCGCTGTCAGATTTCATCACGCGAGGCTGCAGGTTCTCATCAAAACATTTCGCAGCTCGCCCGAGAGAAAGAAGATTCAGTGACATCTTCTCTGCCTTCTCCGTCCATTAGGATGCTCTCCCCCTTTTCCCTTAAGAGTCTGTTTCCTCCGGGAGAAATCTCAGACCTGCTCAATATTTATTCTCTCCATCCAGGCAGCAGCTTGGGGGTTTCTTGTTTATTTAGCTATTTACAGATTTGAAAGAGCGGCAAGAGGTTGAGAGGCCCTCGTATTACAGCCAAAACAAATTGGAGAAGGGGAATTAAAACATTTGGTAATGAAGAAATGCTTCCAGTTCAGATCAGCTTGCAGACATTTGAATTGATAGTGGGACTTAGCGGAGTACACACTTTGCATGACTGAGGCTGCATCTACACTCCAGAATTAATGCAGTTTGACAATGTTTGGCCTGTCGTGACTCACTACTATGGACTTCTGGGATTTGTTGTTTTGTGAGATATTTGGTCTTCTCTGTCAGAGATCTCTGGTGCTCCAACAATCTACAAATCCCAGGATTTCATAGAATGGAGCCATGGCATTTAAAGCAGTCTCAAACTGCATTAATCCTGCAGTGTGGCAGCAACCTTCATTTTTTAATTACAGCTCCCAGAATCCCTCATTTTGAGAGCCATTTACCAGAACCTTGTTGGCATCCTAAGTTGATGTAACTACATTGATGTGGGCAATGGCAGCAGAAGAAAAACACACAGATATGGGTGCAAATCTTCATAAATTCCATCATCAGAGGTGAGAATGAATAATTTCTTTATTTTTCTGCTCACTGTGAGCATATTGAAGAAAATAGCACAGTTTTCTATTTGCAAAGACTATTCATAATTTAGAACTTACTCTGCAAGAATGTTCATATATTTTTTTCTATGCAGAAATACTGTTTTCTATGTAGGGAACTTGTTTTATTCACAGAAATCTTGTTTCCTGTGCAGAAACTGTGGTTTTCTGTACATATGAGTGTGCATACACATATACATATGCACAAACAAAAACCTTGGTGTGCATTTTTCATGTGGTATAAATCCTAAAAAAAAACTATGAAGATACTTGCTCATATCAAGTTCTTCTCATCAAGGTTTCCCAACACACATAAAACCTATTTTAAACCCATTTTCAACAGTGTTGAAAATCCCAACATAGTGCTAGTGAAAGGAGGGAGTCCCTTGGGCAATAAGATGCTCAAACTGGATATTTTTTCTGTCTTCCTTTGCCATAGAACAGTGACTGAGATCTTGCAACCAAGAGACAGAGTGTAACCTAATGTTCACAGTTCTACAACTGTTGTGCAATGATGCTAAGATACACTGATGCACAACTGCACCTCAGGCAGAACTCTGCTTCCATGACCCAAACATAAATACATCTCTTGTGTAAAGGTGTAAGAGTTTAATTTGCCTGTATATGTCACCAAAAGGTTTTGTATTTCTGCATGTCACCAGCAAGTGATAGTGCAGTAATGGGATTCTATTCTAGTCCCCTAAAAATAACTTTTCCAAAGCATCTTGGAGAACACTCTGTATAGGCAGATAGTAATCCATGAATATTAAACCATGCCAATCCTAATATGGCCACTTACCAGGATAAAGAGTGTATGATCCAAATGAAGTCTAATTGCATTATTCAATCCCAGAATCCAATTATTATTCATTCTCAGGCTGAGTTCCTTCCAAAGTATGGAGACTTGGAAAATGTAGCTCATCTGCCCAGCCAACAGGGTTGGCTATCTGAGTGTCTGAGAGATGGATGACCTTCAAGCCTGGATGAGGACCCTTATGGAATAGCCAAAGATAATTAAAAAGGGTTTGACTTTGTCTTTCTCAACCAAGCAGGCTTCCTTGGAGTCCAATAGCCTTGACTAGAACTAAACGTTGTCAGGAAGCATATTTCTTGATCATGCTACTCAACACTCTGCACCTGAAGGAACTGGCTCTGTTGGTTGCTTGCTGGAGAAAGGGGCTGGTAACAGTTCCTTCCTTCTTTCTTTGTGGGAGCAAGGGTTCATCATGGGATAAGAACAGCCTCCAAGAGGACCAGGGATATGAACAGCCTCTAACTGGTCCTCCATTAGCTCTACCCAAAGGAGCCTCAGTTTTTGGAGTCAGGCTGATGCAAGGGGCAACAGGGAACCATTTTTGTCCCTGGTCCATGTGGTTCCATCAAAGATCCCTGGCCTCCCAGGAAGCTAAAGAAGAAAGACATGATCCCTCCCCAAAGCCAGCCATGTTATTTTGGCTCAGGAGGGAAAGGAACCCATGCATGCATCCTCTCTCCTCCTCAGGTGTCAAATAGTCTAAGCATGCTGCTGGCTCCCAGTTGCTCCTTTCTATTTCTTCTTTATCATTGAGTGGAAATGCCCTCCTCTATGATAGGAAGCCTTCCTCTCACCTCCAGGAAGAAGCTGTGGTTATGATGGTCCTAGGGTGGTTATGCTGAGCAGCATCTAATCTTTGAAGGAAGCACAGAGTCTTTTCAGTATGAGGCTGGTCATCACAGAGTAGAGAAAAGCATTCCATTAAAGAATGAAACATTGAAGAGTGCTTGGCAGAGATTTGCCAGCATGGATGATGGACAGAATTCATGAGTCATTCATTTTTGTTTTTTGAGGAAACAAAGGCGTTGTTTTCTGGAGAATGCATTGCACTCTGAAAAGATGAGAAGTTGAAACTCTTTGCTCGGAAATGTACCCACCATGTCAAAGTGTGGGCTGAAATTGTTCCTCAGAAGAGCATCTTTGGTGCATCTCAGAAAGGTCTCTCAGAAAGACAATTCTATCTCATTTGATCTTTCTTCATCCTTCTACCCCCCCCCCCAACCTTCTTTCTCCTCCATCCTATCTTTCCAAGAATAAGACCCTGTTCACCTTTTTCTGAATTGTTTTGAACAGCTGGGGCTCATGGAAACAAATTGAAGCATCTTCATTTTTAAGAGAAATGATGCATTACGCCAGCCAGCTGCCCCTGCCTCCGTCATTCTCTTGTACGTGAGTGTACAAGTTTTGACAGATGGCAGTGCTTTGAGTGACTGCTTCAATTTTTATTCTTTCTTATAATCCATAGCTTGAGTTCCAAATACTTTAAAACCATTACCGGCCCATAGATCACCCCAAAGTGTTAAAGTCCAGGGCACTTAATAACCCTCCAGCAAGTACTATCAATCAGTAAGGGGGGAAATACCCAGCAGCAAACTCTTTAGTGCATAAGATACCTGCTTTTGTCAGAGATGGATGGAACAGCAGTGCTTTGCAGAGGTTCCCGGAAGCTGCCATTTCTGCTCATTTTGCTGGTGTTGTTCACATGGGATAGAGGGCAATCTATTAGAACTCTGCTGAACATTTCACTTTTTGGATTCCCCAGCCAAACATAACTATACCATTGGAGCAGAATGATCTCCTGAAAAACACAGAGTCTGAATATTCACTTCCCCCACCCAACTAATCTAAGGGCCTTTGCAGACTGCCAGAAATAGTGCAAATTGAGTCCACTTTAAGGGTTAGGATTAGTGCTAGGGAATCATGGGAAATGGTTGTTGTTTTTTCTGAGACATTGAGCCTTCTCTGTCAGAGAGCTCTGGTGCCACAATAAAATACAATTCCCATGATTCCCTAACCCTAAATTGAGGCACTGCCCTGGCTCAGTGCTAGGGAATCATGGGAACTGTATTTTTTTCTGAGACATTGAGCCTTCTCTGTCAGAAAGCTCTGGTGCCACAATAAATTACAGTTCCCATGATTCCCAAGCACTGAGCCAGGGCAGTGCCTCAATTTAATGTGCACTATTTCGGGCAGTCTGCAAACGCCCATAGTCCAGCACTCAAACTACTATGCTACATTAGATCTCAACTACACAGCACACCCCATTAAAAGACCCTTCGGACATATGAATTAAGAGCCAAAGACCTGTCTAAACAAAAAAAAAGGCCTGTATCAACTATCAGAAAGATAGCAGATAGGGGGACAACTCAACCTCCCATGGAAGGGAGTTCTGCAGCCTGGGAACAGCCACTGAGAAGGCTCTCTCCTGTGTCCTCACCAAACACACCTGTGATAGTGGTGGGACAGAGAGAAAGCTCTCCCCATGAAGATTTTAAGGTAAGGAAAGCTCATAGAGTGAGATATGGCCTTTCAGTTATTCTGGATCTATGCCATATAGGGCTTTAAATATAAATCCATTTTCTAGTTCCAACAAAGTCTACCCATTGAATCTATTGCTGGATGCTAAGTCAACATTTATGCAAATCCTATGATGTGTTACAATGTATTAATTTTGCATTTAAAAAAGCTTTGGTATTTGCAGATGCACTTGTTCTTTTTAAATTATACTCTTGCAAAGTGGAGTTTAACTGAGGTCACCGTTGTTGGATCCTGCAAACTTTTATTGTTGCAATAAGGCTTGTACTCAAGAGTTGGAAAAATAAGCATTCATTCCTTCAATGGTCAGAAGATCTCACTGCTTTAACTACACAAGTGACATTACTCAGGGTTAACTAAGTAGATGATAAAGAATACCAGCCACCAAAATTTAGAAAATGAATTTTTTGGAAATATAGTCAGCTTATATCAATGTATATGACTACTCTTTTTTCATAACCTATATACTTTCCCTCCCACCCACCCTCCCCTCCTCCTCCTCCTCCTCCTCCTCCTTTTCTCTTTCTTTCCTTTCTGTTTCTGTTTTTTTGCAATCATACCTTTAAAAATCCAATTAATTTCCATTAGGGTCACCATAACTTGGAAATACCATGAAGAGATACAACAACAAAAGAACAAGCATATTCAGGTGTTGAGCATTTTACCTATTACCTTCTCCCAACCATGATCATTGGGTTGTGCTTTGACTTGTAGTACTATGAGGGTGCTAGGAATCCTTTCAGGGAAACCCTGTTCTCATCTCTCTTTGGTTCATCCAGATCTTCGTCACCTTTTGTCTTGACAAAGGTACAGGAGACATGGTGAAGCAATAAGAAAGGCTCTTCTTCTGTCTCCTGCCCAAATGTCAGAATGGCATCAGGCCAGATGGAGAGCATGCAAAACAGCTTGGATCTTGACTGATGAAACGTCTAGCAGATTGTGGTGGGAAGTGATATACTAGCCAGGTGACTGCAACAGTGACAAACTGTCACCCATTTTTGCATGGGGAACAGATGCTTCCCATTCTGGGTTAGTCTTGCACTTTCTGAAAATTCTGACTGACACACTCTCCTTGGTACAAATGAGCATTCTGCCTGTGTTGTAGCCATATAATGTTCAGTTCTGAAGACTCTGTGTGTGTTTGTGGAGGAGGCTACATACACTAGCTACTGATGTGATTTCCAGGCAATCATGTTTGTTCAGAAGAAAGTCCCCATTGATTTTAATGAGTATCACTTTCTAGTAAGTAGTCATAGAATCTGAAAGTTGGAAGGGACATCAAGGGTCCAACCCCCTGCCATGCAGGAATACACAAATAAAGCACTCCTGAAAGACATCCACCCACCTGCTGCTTAAAGACCTTCAAAGATGGATAGTCCACCACTCTGTGAGGTAATCTATAAATCTATCAGACAGCTCATATGTTAAAGATATTAATCCTAATGTTTTGGCGGAATCTTTTTTCTTGTGGTTTGAATCACTCATTTCATTCTAGTCTCTGGAGCAGCAGAAAACAAGCTGAGTCCATATTCTACAAGACATCCATTTGGATATTTTTTTAAAAAATGGCAATCATATCACCATTCAGCCTTCTCTTCTCAATGCTAAATATATCCTGCATATCCACATCCAGCTCTCTATGGGGGGTTGCAGACTGCCAGAAATAGTGCAAATTGAGTCCACTTTTAGGATTAGGGTTAGTGCTAGGGAATCATGGGAATTTTTTTTTCTGAGACATTGAGCCTTCTCTGTCAGAGAGCACTGGTGCCACAATAAAATACAGTTCCCATGATTCCCTACCCCTAACCCTAACCCTAACCCTAAAAGTGGACTCAATTTGCACTATTTCTGGCGGTCTGCAACCCCCCTAAGTCATGCCTCATAAGGCTTCATTTCCAGACCTTTGATCATCTTGGTCACCCCTTTTTTGGATCCATTCAAGTTTGTCCATATTTTTCTTGAACTGTGCTGCTCAGAAACAGGCACAATATTTCAAGTGAGGTCTGATCAAAACAGAACAGAGTGGCATTACTACTTTCTTCAGTCTGGACACTATGCTTCCATTGATACAGCCAAGAATTCCATTAGCTTTTTTGGTTGCTGCATCACACTATTGATTCATGTTTAGCTTGTGGTGTATTAAGAACCTGGATTCTTTTCAGATATAGTGCTTTCTACATTAGAAAAGTGGACAAGTCTTGGAATGGGGGTGGTGGTTTCTGACTCTTGGATCCTCTATGGTTCAGATCAACCTCCCCATGTAAAACTGGAAGTATCTAGACTAGACATATTTTGGGATAAATTATTTAATGTCAGACACATCAAATAAGGTGACATATAAGTACTGGTGACTGCTCAATCCCCTTGACTGGGCTGTTGATGACTGTGTGTCCCTTTCTCCTTGTCTCCTTGAAGCTGACATGCTTCTTGACTAGATGGATGAAGTGTGCAACCCATGTCTGTGGCCTTCTTCTTTGTAGTGATTTGTTACTGGTCCAGGCATGTGCAAGTGATACAAAACCAGATCAATGAGTAAAGCATGAGTAAAACTACTTAATTAAGAGCTGTCTGCATCCAACAGAAGCTAAAAACTCTTGTGTTTTATCAATCGGTGCTTGAATGCAATGTAGTATAATCTAATGTCAGAGGCCGTGAAACCTCTTATGGGTTATTTGACTTGGCTCAGTTCTCGTTGATTGATCTCCTGTTCCCAGGTGACTGTCAATAAACATGAATCTGCTTGCCAGCATGTACATCAACACACAGAGGGCTAAGCAATGAACCACCTTCTTTTGAACTGGGTATTAAATCAGTTTTGAATTAGGGCTGAGTGGCTCGTGCTGGGAACAAGTCTTTTATCTCAGGGTCTTTATGGACTTATATGTATAAGTACCTTGGGCTTGCTTCTTGCCTTGACCACCAGCAGCCGGAACAGCTGCTGGAACTTCATAGAAAGCCATATTGGAGGGGGAAAGCAAGGGAACCATTGTACCAGTCTGTTTGGTAGTATTTCTTTTGGTTTAGGCTTCTAGCTCCCTCTACTTAAGGTTTCTGTTTTGAGTTGTTTTAATATCATAACTTTGAACTAAGATTCAGTATTCATTCCACAAAGAAACAGGGCAAGATGGAGAGGGAAGGGAAAGGGGAAAGAAATCCAAAATTGAGAGGGTAGAGAATGTAGCAGAAGTGAGAGAGGAAGAAGTACAACATACATAAATTCATACATACATGCTTATATCAGGTGTGGAAATAACTTCCTAGGTTGCATCTGCAAAGCAGAAATAATGTTGTTTGACCCCACTTTAACTGTTATGGGTCAATGTTATCGAAATTTTGGGAACTGTAGTTTTGTAAGATATTTAGACTTCTCTGTCAGAGAGTCTGGTGCCGCAACAAACTATACATCCCAGGATTCCATAGCACTAGAACAATGACAGTTAAAATGACATCAATCTGCATTATTTCTGCACTGCAGATGTAGCCCTATTTGTGAAACAGAATCGTTTACTAGTACCCCTATATCTGAGGATCTTGCAGATAGACAACAGAGAACCATCAAGATACTCTGATATCATCTGAGCATCCCCACATCGAAAGAAGAAAAAAAGTCAGCAGCATCTAAGAGACAAAGGGAATTCCTCCTCTTCATTGTTGTTGTGGCCCTTCAAGCCATTTATGACTTATGGTGGCCCTAAGATGACCCTAACTTGGGTTTTTTGGGGGGGGGGGTTGGAAAGTTTTTTTCAGAGGGATTTTTACCATTGTCCCCTTCTGAGGCTGAGAGGCTGTGACTTGTCCAAGGTCACCAAATGGGTTTCCATGGCCAAGCAGGGACTGAAACCCTTTTTTCCAGAATTATAGTCCAATGCTCAAACTGCTGCATCACACTGGCTCTCAAGGTCCCCTTTAGCTCTTCTACTCAAGTGTTTGTGAGATCAAGGAGCTCTGTCCCATGATCTCCATTGACCCCAGTAGCTCTTGAGAAGTAGCTCTTGAGAAGTAAGTTGAATGACAAAGAAAGGAGTTATCCTTCCCCCACGCTCCATTCTTTTGAAACTCTGTCACATAATTGCATAGTGATGCTAATGATCTGCTCTTGGGCATCTAAAGAGCTTTTGGGTGGCCGACCAATGTGTTCCTCACTTAGTAAGTGCACATCCATCTGATTGCTCCTTTGTCTTCCCTGTGATGGTAGCAAAAATGTGTTTGCCACCACTAATGCATTAGGCTCTGCCATTAGGATGCATCCATAAATAGAGCAAGGTAATAGGAAGCCCTTTCTTCTTTCCAAACAGTGACAGGAGCTTTGAGGCAAATTACACCCTTTTTTCTATTGTTTCCTTATTGCTTTTATACATTTAAAATAATAATAATAGTAGTATGAAAAGGAAGAATAACAATGGTGTCGGCCGTTTCTCATATTTTAATAAATAGCTATTTTAACCTTCTTCTCAGCCCCTTTGAAGGGATAGCAATAAGTGCATTTTGTCATTTTCTTGCAACAAAAGGCAAAATAACCAAGAGATACTGAGACATTTTTTTTAAAATTTCACTGGCATGAAACTAGAACACTTCTCTTACATAGGAAGGAGGAGGAGAAGGGAGAAGAGGAAGAGATGGGAAATCTTGCCAACTCTATACTGAAAGTCTATGCAATCTGCTTTTTTTTGCCCTTCCTGCATTCAAGTTCTTCACACCTAGTTTTCAAAAGCTCTTCCTGGTCGTCCTTGGAGTCCAAGATGCATATTTGGACCATATTTGGCTGGCAGTGAGTGTTCATATAATTGGACTGTTGTGTAGTGGTTAGATCAAGAACAGGCTCTATGTGGGGGCCCTCCTGAGTCCCCTAAATATCTATGGAGATGTCATGTACAGCAGTACAATTCGATATGATGGTTCCTGGACTGTTGCCAGTCTTTGAGCTATCAGCTGCTGGTAGTCCACAGAGAGTTTCAGCAAACCATGGAAGGTGATACTCTTTACCTACTGGACCCCCACCTGCAAATAACAATAAATAAATAAAAATGCAGCAAAATGGCCCCAAATACCCTTTAGGGGCATGTAGGCATTTTTTCTTACCATGTTTTTGGGCTTGCCTGGAACATTTTAAGCCCAGGAAATTCTACTTGTTTGACAACAGAAACTGATCCAGAGAACATGAACCAACAGGTCCAAATTATCAATAAAGACATTCTACCTAAGTACTAGGAAGTATTTTCTGGCTGTAAGGACTGTTTAGCAGTGGAATATATGAACTGAGATTCTTCTCCAGAGGTTTTGAAACAAGTTTGGACAGCCATCACTCAGGAATGCTTTAACTGTGGATTTCTGCATGGGATCGAGTTGGACTAGATAGACCTTGAGATCCCTTACAACTCTATGATTCTCTGCACTCCGAGATGGCCATACCTTCTTTCCCAAGAAACCACCCTTTAATGGCTTCCCAGATATTTTTTTCTCATTATAAAAGGAAGAAATGTCTCTCTTAGTGCTTAATTCCTAGCAGTAGGAGCTTTAAATGGAAATCTGCTGGCATTTTGACCCCTTTTTGCTTTTGGACACTTCTACTACTTTGTGCCGGAGAATCTAGAGCAGGGGTAGGCAACCTTTCCCCTTTAAGGGCCGAGGGACTTCAGCTCCCAGAAGCCTCAGCCATGTTGGCCAATAGCCCCATGATGGCCAATAGCTCCTGGGATTCTGGGAGCTGAAGTCCCTCAGCCCTTAAAGGGGAAAGGTTGCCTACCCCTGATCTAGAGGTTCCTAGAGAGAACACTTCTCTAGGCATTTGTAAATCCTCCAGTGTGATTCTATGATCAAATTGCAAGAGTAGTTGACCATACAATTGTGCTGGAGGACCTAGAGATTCCTAGAGAGGTATTTGTGCTTTCCCTCCTTTCATAGGGGTCTTAGACGTTTGACCCCAGGTCCCACTGTACATTTTGGCATTTGGGATAGCTCCTTTAAAGTTCAATATGAAACCTGGAGAAGGTTCATTGTTTCACTGACATGGGTACCATCAGCCTCCATTGCATGCTGTGCTGAATGACAAGTACTAAAGGAGCATTCTGTTCATGTGTGTTTGAATGGGAGCAGAATTGTCAATACAGCTTGGAAATTATCCTCCTTCATGACCCTTGAGAATTACAGTGCAAGACTTCTCCAGCCACTTGATGTAGACACAGATGTGCTTGTTTGTGAGAACTAGGTTTGAACTGGGCTAATAAATACAAAAGGATGTCACCTCAACCATTTCTTTTTGTATTAATGGATTCTGTATTAATGCTGCTCCTGAATTCAGTTCATATTAATTTTTCATATCAAATCACTTTGATCTCAAGCATTCAATAATCCTCTGGAAATTCTTGTCCTCTTCTAAATGCTGTTGCTTTTCATCCAACTTGTGATACTGAATCCCATAAATTAAAGATCGGTTGTAAGAAACAGTCCTTCCCTTTGTCTATTTTGAACATACTGCCACTCATTTTAGTGAGTTGATTCCTAATTCTGTTTTTATGGAAAGTGGAGAAGAATTTTCACTGATGAAGACCTATCATGGTGTGGGTACGAATGGGTTTAAGCCCCAACCCTGGCCTTAGTTTTTCAAGAGTGAGTGCCACACATCATCTGAAGTCTAGTTTAGCAATAAATATTCTAAAATGTTACCATGCCTTAATTTTTGTGTGTGTTCAAATACAATTGCATAACACAACATGCTTGTAGAACAGGGTTGTCCCAACCTCCACTGAGACTTTCTAGCACCTCCACAAAAACCCAATGCTGATAACAACCTCCAAAAGTTGTTCATCATCATCATCATCATCATCATCATTATCATCATCTCCACCACCACCTCTCAGCCTGCTAGGGTTCCCAAGGTGATGCTCAACAGGTAAAGATATTATTTTGAAACAATAAAAAAAAAACAGTTTTAAACTCATCCATTTCAAACTGTCCTCAAAGCAAGGCCACATAAAACAATGTAGTTTTGGTTGATCAATGGAAAAAGCAGGAGGAGTGCAGCCAGCCTGACTTCCCTCAGGAGGGAGCCTCCAGACTGAAGTTTTACATCCTATGATGTGTACCCCACAAACACCTTGGATTATGCTCAAAAAAAAGTGAAAAAACAGTGCAACTGATACAAAACTTGTGGTTTCTAAAATGTGCCTCTGACAACAGTCTGGTCACATCACATTGCATTTGTTGTAGCTTCTAAATGCTTTTCAAAAGCAGCCCTACATAGTGCAGATTACAGTAGCATTAACAGATGATTTGTTTTCATGTTTTTCTAGCTTTTGTAGAGGGTACTATTACAGTAGGCCCTGATGGCCACTGCGTTTTGATTCCAGGATCCCCTGTGGATACCAATATCTGTGAATACTTAAGTCTCATTGTATACAGTGATGTAGTAAAATTGGGTCCCTTGTAGAAAATGGCAAAATCAAGGTTTGCTTTTTGGAATTTATTTATTTTTTTCAAGCAATGGATTGCTGAATCTATGGATACAGAATCTGTCGATATGGAAGACTGACTGCACTCTTTGACACACAACAACACAGACAAGCAGACAGAGGGATGGGGAATCATTTTCTGGAGAGGATGCAAAAGGAAAAAACAAAACTTTTTCAAAGTCTTTAACCAATATGGTACATGGCCTCACATTGAGCTGTCTTTGTGATGACATTCCATAGCCAAATTGGAGCACTGTCATTATGAAGCCAATTCAGAGTGAGAGAAATTGTTTAGGATACCATGTTGTCACAGTATTTTTGGTTCAGATAAGCTTAGGAAGGGGGGAATTTTAAAAAGGGCAAAAGGAACCAGAGTCAGAGATGCAACAGTAAGACTACAAACAAGTACAGAAAAAGTAAAGAGTGCACTTAAAGAGAGACATTTGTGTTCCAAAAATAACAAAGGTTGCTCCTAAAATATCTTCTGGAGAAAATTTTACTGTGGTCCTGTTATAAATAGAGATGACATTATCATTAGTTGTAGCTCTTTCTCCCCCTTTAAGTAAAAAAAAAAAAAAAAAGTCTCTGGTCAAGTAGGATAAAGCAGCTTTCTCACACCAACAGTTATTTTTGTGCCTAAATGGAAATGCATTTATGAGCTAAGAAAAATGAGCCCCGACACTTCAGTTCAGGAAAAAGGAGATAAAATGATCTAGTGGAAAGTCCAAGTTTGGGCATAATAAAGGTCTGGAGGAAGTACGATCAATAAATATAAAGTTCAGGCTATTTTCTTTTCACCTGGCTCTCACAGTTAGATTATTTATAGGAGAACCTTCCTAGCACCTCAGGAGGCTGGGAGCTTCAATAGTTTCCAGCCTGGCTATCAACAGGAGTAAAATGAAGATATAGGAATTGATTAACTAACTACTATACAGGAAACCTAAACTTAACATTCTTCATTTGTTCCATTGGCCATAGTTGAAACTGCAGCTTTTCCAAGAGACACAACATCTTTGTGCAAAGTCGAGAGAGTGGCGAAGTTACTTGTTTGAGCTGCTTTTCTAAGAATTAGCCAGCCAGCAGGACCATGGTTTCTGAGAGTTTCAACCCAAAGAAATAACTTTCCAAGCTCTGAGATAGTGAAGCTTAGTTGGTCACCCTTGGCCTTTTTTTCAATAGCTCTCAACCAGTGAGTAATTCATGTCTTTGGGTTTTCATTGCCAAGCAAGGATTCAAACTTTGGTCTCCAGAATCATACACCCAAAGCACTACAACATGCTGGCTTTTCTCACCAGACTTCTGGGTAAGAAAAGGGGACAGAGAGAAGAAGGTAGCAGGTGGTGGCTTCTAATCAGTAGAGTGATGAATCTCCTTCAGGTTTTACTCTCCTTCAGGTTTTACTCTCCTTCATGTTTTACATGACAGATGCAAAGTTCTGAACTGAGTTTGAGGATAGCCTTTACCACCCTGGGTAGCTCCTTTACAATTGAAACTAAAACTCAAGGTGTTTTCACAGACCCATAAAAGTCAGAACTGCAAATAGCTTGGTTCTTCAGACTTTTCCAGTTCTCTGTTTTGGAGGGTGCAGGCCTTTTCAGCTTTCCCTCCTTTTCCACATTGGAGGATGCACAAATGAGTCAGATGCAGAAAAAGGTTGTGCCAGGGACAGTGACAATATGAAACAATATGATTTTAAAAAGTTTGTTGTGTGTTGCAAAACTCTGGTGAGAAGAATCCTGGAGTGATAAGAATCTTTGCAGTTCAAGACTTCTAGTGCAATTCTCATTCTGCAAGTGGGCCAAAAGTCAGCTGGGACAACATTAGGCTGTCTGAACCTGTGATGTATCCAGACTAAAGTCCTTCCAGGGTAGGTGTGGCTTTGACAGATGGATTGGGATCCAGGAATCTTGTTTTGGATGAGGGGCAGTGTAGTGTAGTGGTTTGAATATTGGACGGTGACTTAGGAGACCAGAGTTTGAACCCCTGCTCATACCTGGAAATACATTGGGTGAACTTGGAAAAGTCATACACTCTCAGCCTCAAAGGAAGACAATGGCAAACACTCTCTGAAAAAAATATGCCAAGAAAACTCTGTGATAGGTTCATCTTAGGGTGTCTATAAGGTAGAAACAACTTGAAGACACAACAACAATCTTATTTTGGAGGGGCTCCCATTTGTTTCCATGTGTTGGAAATAACTTACGCCAGTCCTAACCTTGGCCTAACTTTGCGGTAGCATAGAGACCATGTCTTTGGGCTGAGTGACATTTGATTGTTGTGAAACCCAGTTCCTCCCCTACTCTACTGCTTCTCCATGCCCTTGACTCTCTAGCCATCTGATCTCAGCCTTGTGCTGGCTGATCTCTCAACTTGCTGATCTCTCAACTGGCATAAGTCAAGCTCAACTAGCCTAAAACCAGTTTAGCCAGCACAAATGCCTTACACTTCATCCTATCTAGCCTACTGTAACCAGCCTATATTTGAATTAGAGTTGCACAGTAGTCCTATGCAAAATTTGCACCTGGTTGTTCTTTGTAGAAAACAGCATTTTTTTCCCCTCTGTACACATAAGATTTCTTGTGCAGAAATATTTTCTGGTCATTCTGTTTGCACAGAATATTTAACCTATTTCTATGTGGATTTATGCTGTTTTCTGGGCAAAACAAACACGTGCATTTTATTTATTTATTTATTTTGCACAGAGAAAGTCTCAATTCTTTGAAAATTGTACCATTTTCAATTGCTTTCTCACGGGGAGACAGAAATTGCTGAGATTCCTTATTACTTCTTTCAAGATGAAAATTAACAAAGAACAAAATAGCTATTATATCCCTACCACCAGCATACCATCCTTGAAAAACTATCCTCAAAGGAAATGCAGGGCTTGATAATAAAATATGCCCAGTTTCTGCCCATAGGAAACAGCTCCTGTGCAGCAGTGTACAACATTGGTTTGAGAGGAACATGGGAGATGTAGTTATGGAGCCATCTCTACATTTGACACATATATCTCATGATGCAGGAACTCAGTCTTGATTTACCCTACCCATCTCAACCCAGCTTTCACCAGTATTACTTCCTGATAATACAGTAATAGTGACTCATTCTGTCTCTCTTGTTGGTCTGAAAAACGTTTCTTTATTTGGATACGTCGTCATCATGCCATCTCTAAGTGAACTGGCTATTATATATTTATTTTTTTGCTATCAATGAAGAGTCCCAATCAGCTACATCTGTAATTACAGTCCTGACATCTGTCCTACAGGGAACAAGACAGAGTTGATGGAAAGAAGAGAAGCACATGCAGGTCCTCAAGCTGTTAGCTTAACAACGCTGTCTCTCCCCCATCCCCTTTACTATGGAGCAAAAATACACCTCTAGCAAAAAGATGTATCTGGGGAGACAGACACAACAAGGAGGGAGAGAGTGTTGGTGGCTTGCCAATCAGGGCTTATCAAAGTCAATTTTGCTTTCGGTATCTAAGCAAGATGGAGCAGGAATGAAAAGCCAAACAGGTCAAGGCATCAAGATGCTTGTCCAATTCCTTGAAGAGGAGTTTGAGGCTGTGTGGAGTTAAGCCACCTCATTAGTGACACAACAAGCCCTGGAGGAACAGTGCCTGAGACTCAGACAAATACTATGGGGACACTGACTCTCTGATGTTAGCCATGCCAAGTGATTCGCTGGTCAGCTTCCAAACAGTGTCCATTCATAAATACATGGAGGTGGATAGCAGCTGCTGAAGCAGCCACATAACTAAGGATTTACAGAGATCTGGAGCTCCATGTAGGGGTGAAATGAATAAAAAAGAAGAGAAATGTGTATGACTTTCATTGCTAGTGTCTTGATAACAGGGGAAAAGATGTCACAGTGGGTAATTTGGCACTTGTCTATACAATTAAAATATTCCTCATTCCAATTGAATAGATTGCAATATGGCCACACACAATTCAGAGGAATTTGAGCTGGGGGGGGCATGCACAAAAACTCCATATACTCAATTGAAAAAGGTTTAGCCATTTTTACAGGAGTATCCGTGAGGATGGACATTATCAAACTTGTGGATATCTGTCCACATCACTTTGCATGGATCTGCTTCACATGGATTCACATAGTTGTGCATTTTTGGCAGAGGGAGGGTGAATAGATGCAAATTTGTGCAGGAAAGTGAAGACAATTAAGTGCAGCAGTTTCTATAATTCATTTATTTATAGATTAGTCCTAAATCTCAAGTCCAACAAAAGCAATTGGGAAGGCCTGTGATTAGCACTGAAGATCCAACATCCCAAAAAATATTAGTGCTGGCTATAATAACTCATTGGGAAGGGGAATGCACAAATGCCACAGGCATGGACTCCTCCTGTCTTAGACATGCATGTGTTCCCCTATAAGAATGGTTGGACATCTTTGTCCCCAAAACCTTTTTTGGAGGTTTTTAAAAAGATACTGGGTGGCTGTCTGTTGGGATTGCTTTGATTGTGCCAGCCTGCATGACAGAATGGAGTTGGACTGGATGACCCTTGGGACCTCTTCCAACTCCAGCATGCTGTGATTCTGTGAATTAGCTTTAGGTTTTAGTCCATACTGAGCTGTCCAAAGTGCTGATCCTTATCCTCCAAACCACCATCTAAAATAGCTTCCTTAAAATTCAGGGTGGTTCCACTATCACATTGATATGGAAGCCACTACCTGTTGCTACTGTTTAGGGGGGTTCCTTTTACATAACTCTAGTGGGAATGTTTGAGCCTGAATACCCCAAAAGCACCAGATCCTATCTGATCTCAGACACTAAGCATAAGTCCACCCCTGATTAGTACTTGGAAGGGAGACCATCAGGGAATACCACTGCAGTAGGCTATATTTAAGAGGAAGACAGTAATGGACTATCCCTCCATACTCCTTGCCTAAGAAAACTCTATGAAATTTGTGGGGTTGCCATAAGTCAACAGGTGATTCGAAGGCATATATGGTAGGGTTTTTGTTTTTTTAAAAATATGTATCATTATAAGGCAAGCTCTGCCAGCCTGGATCTAGCTAGTTATCCAGACAAATGAATGGTGCTACAGAACTAAAAATCAACAAGGAGAATTCTAAATACACATTTAAAAATGTAAACTAGGGAATCCCCTTTTGCAGGTTTCACAGTTTTGTTTCAGCACCACCACCTTACACGATGTGGTCAAAAAAAAAATTTTTTTTAAAAAGGAACTCCAGGAATTGTGAGATACTACTGATCATCTAGGCGTGCAGCATGCCCAGTTTCAGAAAGGTTAGAAAGATATGTGGTGGGAGAAACATCTTTGAAACCTGAAATGTGGAAAAATAATTTTTTGAGTTGTTTCCTCCTTAATGGCTGCATCATCATTGGTGATCTGCTTATTTACATGAGGTCTGTTACAAGCAAAGGCTCTGTGCAAATAAGTTAATGCAAATGTATGCAAAAAAAATTTAGTTTTAGCTTGGCTTGCAGCAGTTCCTGGAGCTTCAAGGGGAACTGTGATGGAAGGGAGGGGAATTTAGTTTTCTTGTTTGTAGCTGCCTCCTTTAGCCCAGTAGGACTGTTGTAAATTGAATGCTTAAATGAGTTAAGGTTCCACAGCTCCCCCTCACTAAGCTTCATAGGCCTAGAGGAGAAAGTGCCTCTTGGCTTGTAGCCTCCTTCTGGCTTTGTGGCATTTTAAATTCATTATCTTGTCATTTTTTGAGCCAGAGGTACCATGTGGTCCAAATGTTTCTTCTCTGTTTTGCCTCTTAATAGTACCAGGGGCAGACACTCTACTGCAGCTCTTGGCCTCTGGCCTGGAAGGAGAAAATTTGCATGTCAAGTCCAATCACTTCAGTGCTGCCATGCTTGACAGTTCCATGGAGTGACCTTGGAAAGCATTTGGAAGACAGAAAGGAGGAGATAATGGCTTCTTAGCCTAATGAGCCAACACCTTTTGGATTGGTCTTCAAAGCCCTCAAGATGTTCTATTTATCAGACACCTTCCATATGTGACTTTCCTCTTTGTCTCAGCCAGCTCACTCTCACACATTTATCTAAGCCTGGAATTTCACACCTTCATGGTTAGGGAAAGGGAATGTTGCAGATTTATTATATCAACCCAATGTGTCATGGTCACACTATGGCATGTCCAAGAGTTGGGTGGAAGTCTGAAGAAAGAAATGAAACTGTGCACATGAACCAAACTACCAGCAATAATGAACGAAGCAGGATACACTTGCCTTTATTCACTCTTCTGTGCAAGTGGATCAAGCAAAAAGATGGGGTGACAAGGGGGATCAGAACCTTGTTGCTTTTGTGACATCTCCCAGCACCTGTTGCACTAAGGTATCCATCTAGATGGACTCACTGGGTCAGGAGTTAGATATTCTGTGCTTTGATGGTTTTCTCCTACTGACAGGCCAGAATAGTGTAGGGAGACTTGCCCCTCAGCAATAATGTAATGGAATATCATAGAGCACCATCTTATCCCCAGTGCTGTTTTAAGGTGAAAGTAACCTGTTTATTTTTATTGTGTGTGTGTGTGTGTGTGTGTGTGTTGGGGGGGGGGGAGAGACTTTTCCTTGGTTAAATTCCCTCTGAAAAATCAAGCAGGCAGCCTGGGGTTAGGCCTAGATCTATCTTTGTTGCTGGACATCCAGATGACCTTAGTGGCTTAGAATGCCTTTTATCAGCTTTGACTGGTACACCAGCTCTGGATGTTCTTAAATAAGGACAGCATGGACATGAAGGTCCAAGAGGCAGTATCCTCAAGGGTGGATTGTTGTGGTGTACTCTATTTGGAATTGGCTTTGAGGATGGTCCTAAAGTTGGAGCTGGTACTTAATGCTTCAGCTAGGCTTCTCAAAATGAAGCCGCAACTGAGATCTTACCTGCACTTGGTGGGATATAATTCTCTGTTTCCATATTTCTCCCACTCTTCCACTCATATTCCACACACACACACACAACTACAACCAACCTAACCCTGCTAATGCATGCTTGCATTTCTGATTAGTGACCAAGGGATGGCCAGGGCCACCTAGGCAGCATCTCGCTCTATTTCTTCAAAGGGAAGACTTTATTGCACCTTCCCAGATGAAGATCTGGATTGACTTAACTTGAATAAGCAATTGGGAAAATGAACAGAATAATGTTTGGGTTAATAGATAGGTCATCAGGTTCCCCTTGTAACTAAACTGCAGCCACAGAATCTATAGAGCTAATTCTGAACTTCCAAATGTGTTCCCTTCAAAATTAGCATTGGTTAGCCTGGTTGATCTGCCATCTTGTCATTTTACTGAGAGTGCTTCTGAACCATAAAGAAGGAATCATTGCACTATGAAAATAAAATAGGTGGTGCTCTTTAATCTTCAGTAAGCACCATATGTCATGCCTGGCCTTTTTGTTTGTTTCAATAGCACTTACCATTCCAGCCAAATGTTGCTGGAGCTGTTTGTGGCTTAATTAGCCAATAACTTGGATCCTGATGCAGCATATAAGGAGGCGTTGAATAGATTCATCTGGTTTAAGCCAACGCAGAGATAATCTCTTGGAGCATGCAAGGAAGGTAAAAAGGAAGGCTCAGGATTTGCAGCTGAAGAAAGCTGGTTGTTGTGCTTTTTTGGTTCCTTGACCAACCATCACCCTGAGAAGTATTCATGTTCAGATAGGTCACAGGTTGCCGTGCTTCAGAAGGCATTCCAGCATCTCTTTCTTTACTTTAAAAGGCTGAAGAAATTGCTGCTAGCCTTTTAAGAACTGTAGTGAGCATTCATAATAGAGTCATGGAAGACCAGACAGAGCTGGCATTTATAAGGCCTCAGTGGTGTGAAGCCTTTTTCTAGGACAATAACTGTCTTTGGCTGCATCCGTACTGCAGAAATAATCCAGTTTGTCATTACTTTAACTATCATGGCTAAATGCTATGGCAGTCTGGGAACTGCATTGACCCAGAGCTCTTTGACAGAGAAGGCTAAATGTCTCACAAAACTACAGTTCCCAGAATTCCATAGCATCGACCGATGGCAGCTAAAGTAGTGGCCAAATCACTTCTGAGGATTCCTTGCCTGAGAAAATACTATGAAATTCATGGGGTCACCATAAATTGACAGGCAACTTGAAGACACATAGACACACCCTTGTTGCAGCAGTTCTACATCTACTAGTCTGTTTCAGGGCACAATTCAAAGTGCTGTTCATGACCTATAAAGCTCTATATGGCTTGGGTCCATATTATCTGAAAGACCAAGATGATCAAAGGCATAACCCTTATGAAGAATGACTTAGGGACCTGGATATGTATATGCTAGATATATTTAGCTTAGAAAAGAGAAGAGTGAGAGGTGACATGATAGTCATTTTCAAATCTCTGAAGGGATGCCATATAGAGGATGGAGTAAGCTTGTTTTCTGTTTTCTGCTGCTCCAGAGACTAGAAAACAAAACAACAGAATAAAATTGCAAGAAAAGAGATTGTACCTAAACATTAGAAAGAATTTGACTATAAGACCCGTTTGACAGTGGAATAGTTTGCCTTGGAGGGTGGTGGACTCTCTGTTTTTGAAGGACTTCAAACAGAGGTAGGATGGACATCTTTCAGGAGTGCTTTACTTATGTATTCTTGCATTTCATGAGGTTGGATTAGATGACCTCTCTGCTCCCTTCCAACTCTAAGAGTCTATGATTTTACATTTTGTTAAAAAGTTCCTTTTATTGTGACCTCTAATGCCACGTTATCCCTCCAGTATAGCTAGGAGATGTGAGGCATTTTGTACTGGCTTTCTTCTGGCTGTCCAGATTCCTCAGATCACAGCCACAGTAGACAGTTCCTATGCATAACTGCAGTCCGACATAGGATGCTGACTTAATTTTCAGGGCACTAATGTTTTATACCTTTTTATACTGTGCTACAATGAATATTTTATATTTAACACTGCATTTTATATTATTTTATTTTATATTTAATACTAACTTTTATTTTATTGTACTCTGGTTTTATGGTCATTGACCGAAATAAAGATTCATTCATTCATACATACTGAGGTCCATATGTGCTTACTGATGTGAGCTTTTATCTAAATGTGTTTTGATTTTTGTAAGCCATTCTGAGTCCAAAAATAATGATGGGAAGCAAACAAACAAACAAATGTTGAATGCCACCAACACTACTACTACTATTACCAGGCCACTATTACTAATAGTAGTAGATTTGAGAGTGAGGTAAGAAAACAGTAATTTATTTTTATCGAGAAGATTTTTTTTTTGTATATTAAAAGATAGATTTCTGGACAATCACTAAATAGTGGGGCTGGCAACTATGTGGGTCCTGGGGCTAATTTGCCCCCCAAAGACCTCTCCACCAGCTTCATCCTCCTCAGCTAGACATAATATTCCCATTTATCTCTGAAATCCCTGTCAAAATGGCTCCAGGAACTGGCATTGTGCCACTTTCTGTTGCCCTTTTGAGAGGAACTACAAAGGAAAATTGTGGTATTGTGGAGTAATACTAGGGCTCAAGGATGAATATGGTTTGGGGATATATTTGCATGATTTCATGCATTTGAGGGGCTTTGGGAGAGTAGTGTGGCCACGTGTGGAGATTAACTATCTGTAAGCCACTTTGAGAGCCTTTGTGGCTGAAGAGTGGGGTATAAATACACTAAATAAATAAAATAAATAAATACATGTGGCCCATAGGCCACAATGTGCCTGTCCCTGATGTATATGCATATTGTGCAAATCATGGCTACTTGACCTGTTGCATCGAGTTTGGTCACTCTTATTAATAAGATGCTGGATGGTTTTGATCCAGCAAACCTGTCCTCTTCTCCTTTTACATATCCTTCTCCCACCCTTGTCTCTCTGATGTCAGAGTCTCATCATAAGTAATTGCTAGGTGCTCCTTAATCACAGTGTGATTTCCTGTTAAATGCTTCTCCTCGTCCACGTTCTGCCTCATTCTCCCTATTGAATTTTTCACCTCCTTTATGTGACTTATGAGACAGATTTTTAAAAATGGATTTTTCATGGACTGAAGGCAATTAGCAATTAACCAACCTTATCTCTTGTTGTCTCCCATTTTACCCATTAGCTCTATTATATTGTGGCTTCAATCATTTTTGTAAGCCATTTTTTTTTTTTTTTGATATATTGCATTGTCATCCTGGGAGTTCATGTCTCAAGATTCATTTGCTTTTGGAGTATATGGATACATAGAAAGGAGAATTTCAACTATAATCTGATGAAATATTCACATTATTAAGAGCTTTCCAAAGCATCTTCCCACCTCTGACCATGTATTTTCTTTTTGGAGTACAAGCAAATGACTGTCACATTGATTTACATATTTGACATTTTTCAAATTAAATTTACAAACATAGAATGTCATGTTTATTCAAGGACAAGCAAATTGTCTATCAAGCCTAGTCTTAACCCATTCACCACTTGCAGCAAGTTTTCAAAAATTCACATAGTCTTCTTTCTAGCATATGTGCTTGAAATCCTTTTAGATTAAAATGGATGAATAGCAATAGCAATAGCAGCTTCATTTATATACTGCTTCATACAGCGCTATGCAGTCTCTAAGTGGTTTACAATTGTAAGCCAATTGCTCCCAACAAGCTAGGTATTCATTTTAGTGACCTTGGAAGGATGTGAGCCTGAGTCGACCCTAAGCTCTGGCTGTTTTTGAACTCACAACCTTGTGGTTTGTGAATGAGTGGCTGTAGTACAGGCATTTAACCACTGTGACTGAAACTGCATCCTTCTCTGTGCAAAGTATTTGTTCAGTGACTGAATATGTCCTCTTGCTAGTGCAAAATGTTTTATAATATTAAAGTCAGAGCTTGAAGAAATATTTCATCAAAGCAGCTTGCAGTTTAAAAGAACAATGCATGGAAAACAATGAGCAAGGTTATCCATTGCTTCAACAGTCTAGAGCTATCAGTAGCACTAAGAGTGCAGTTCAGCCTATGATCAAAATTGTATAAAGCAGAGGTGGGAATCATGTTGCCCTCAAGATACTGCTGAACTGCAACTCCCAGCATTTGTCGCCATCATCTCAGGCTTCTGATAGTCCAACAATTCTGGAGGACAATATGATTTCCTCCCCTACTAACATAATGGATTTGTTACTAGGGATTTGACTTCATGCTCATTCAGCAAAATGCTATGGTAGTGATGGGAGGATGAGGTTGTTAGTTCAATGCTCATGCCTTTCTTAATGGCTTGCATTTTGGGAGTAGGAGGGGTACCACACAGCTAAGGAACAATGGCAGGGCTGACTTGGACAATCACTTTTACCATAGGACAGATGGTCATCCAAGTCATGTATTCAGGATACGGTTGACATGAACCTCCTGCTCCCGTATCTTCTATTTTCCTCCTTGCCCTTGTTGCCTTTGTATCTTGCTGCCACTGCCATTGATCTAACTATACCAGTTAGCATAATAATCTAGGGGAAGCCTACTATAATGAAGCAAATGTTCCTGAAACTATGAGGAGCAGAGCTAGATTGAGGTAGCACTGACTCTGGATGAACCCATTGCCTTAGATCATACAAAATTGAAGGACTCCATCTTGCCATCCTTACCCTAGCAGCAGAGTCTGTGCTACAGAAGGGAAGCCATAACAATGCCATATTTCTCCCCTGCCACTCCTACCAAAGTCAACATTAGCTGATTCATGATTCCAGGCATGATCCTTGGCTTGGGACACAAAAATATAAAAAGGGATCCCTTGGGGCTCAGAAAAGTGACCTGTGAACAAGAATGTGCATGAATTACTTACCTTGGTGTGCATGGCATCCAAACCATCAGCCTGAGTAGGTTTCATTTTTCACTTGGATGACTTTTATTGCTCTAGGAAGGAACCTAGGTAGGCCATGAGCATGTGTGTTTGTATCCTTTTGTGTATGTATGTGCACAAGACAGAGTTCAATGACTTTGCTCAATTAAACCCTTGTATCTATTTGCTTGCTTAGCTTACAGCCAGGGAGAGAGGGGCACAAATCTTGTTGTACTTAATCCATGCCACATTGGTTGTTAAGTGATGGATAAAATCAATTCACAAAACTAGAGTTAAATCTATAAATAAAAGCATCCCTCGAAGGCTGTGTGGCTCCAGGTGGTGGGGAATTATTTACTCAGATTGGCACTCATTATATACTCAATTCCTGGTGTGATTTTATTGCTAAGGCCCATGTCACTCCTGAGATTATTTATTCCCTTCTCCTCGCAAAATCTCTGTCACGTCTGTCACCCATACAGCGTAGAGGTGCTTAGTTTTACTGCCTACTGTTTGGCTTGGTGAATCAACACTGCTCCCTATATTCTAGCAGGAAAAGTAGAATGACACAACTGCAGTTATCCAAACACAGGGGTGAACTAAATTGCTGGAAGGGGACATGAATCCTTTACTGATATATTCAATTTGATTTAGTTTGATTTAAGCATCAAAAGTGGCTTCTGGTGGATGCTGACTCTTCTCAGGATTAGCTGGATGTGTGCTGTGAGTCTTATTTCTGATCTGTATCTTTGACATTAACACTGTTGCCTCTGTTGTGTTTCCAGTTTTTTGGTAGTAATGAGGAGCATTCTCCATGCTTACTTCAGAAACAAACAAACAAACAAACAAACAAACCCAAATTGTTTGTCCCCAATCCAGAAAATACATTGGGTGATTTTGATCCCAAATTGTTGTCATTGAAAGGAGATGTGGAAAAAGAGTGGCCTATAGGGGTTCCTCCCACATTTTCCTTCCATATTTTTTAGCTCCCACACTCCTCCCTAGGGATTCCTTCCACATTTTTTCTCAGTGGGAAGTGACTCAGAAATCACCTTCTAAGGCTAGGTCCATAAGGCCAGAATACTCTGGGAGCAGACTGGAGTATGCTGGCTTCAAATTTGCCCCAACATCCCCCTCCCATTACCTGGGGCCTCTGTAGTGATGCCAGGTGGCTGTTCACATATGCATCCCACTGTGTCACCCACTACCACAGCACTGCAGCGAGTCACTCACTTTTAGGTTAGAACTAGGTGCCCAGCATTGACCACATGGAAGGGCACCTCATTCTGTCCTCAAAGCAAGTGATGCACCATGGCAGGAATGGTGCCAGGTAGTGCAGGGGGACATGTTGTCAATAGGCACCTCCAATGGAGGACTCTGGATCTTCTGGGAAGATCCAGAGCAAAAGGTGAGTTTTAAAAGGGTATATGAGAGGTTTGGTGCTGAACTGGTCAGATGTTGTCTGGACAGTTCATACCAGTTCACACATTAGAGCTTGAGTCTCCTAGCTGAAAGGATTCCAGGAACGGTATTCCACATGAGAGCCAAAGATTCACCACAAGCCAGAAGAGACAACATTATAGTGATGATCTGACTTGGATTAATGGAGTTTCTTATGACATCCATACCATGCTTTTATTAGTATGGATGCCAGACTGGGATATAGTAATTTTAGCAATATCCAGTTCCCACAAGTGACATTGAGAGAACTTTCCAAAGAGAAGCCAGGAGGGCTATAGTGATGACACACATACACACATGCATCTCGTTGCTGCTTGATTCATGGGTTGATTCTATTAAATAAAATCACTTAATTGTTAAATGCAGCAATAAAGTTTGTGAATTAAAATCAATGCAGCCACTGTTTCCCCTGGCAAGGAGTCAGGGACTGCTTTTCCGAATGGCAGGCAAAGTGCCAAGACTCTCTGCCAAGGGGAAAGAAGGTGAAACTCATAGGCAGAGCAGGCAGGGGTGAGATATATAGTATCATCAGTTATTTCACACAAGTGGATGAACATGGTTCAGCCATCAGGCAGTAGATTCAAGCATGGGCCATGACTGTGATTCTCTATGGGGACTATCTTGCATAACTTCATGCATACTTATCTATGTAACAGATAAGTAGCACCAAAGAACCCTTTTAGTGAATTACAAAGATGTGTAATGAGACACCAGTGAGAGTGTATGGATGTGCATCAAATAAAGAACAGCACTATTTGTTTGGGCATAACAAATCCTGCATTGGAATGTTTTTTAAAAGTTATTTTAATGTATATTAAAAAAAAATTAGAAACATTTTAAAGGAGTTTTTCAAGCTTCTCTCAGATAAGCTGTGGTGTCTCAAGAGCGAGTGAACAGAATACTTGCTGCAAGGAATCAATGGGGGTGGAAAGAAGAGAAGAGATTCAGCAGATAAGTACCAAAATTTAATTTCACAGGTTGTCAGATGCCATTTTTAAAGGCAGACATGGGTGAAGTGTGGTTTTCCAGACTCCCATCTACCATAGCCAATGGGGAGGGGTGCTGGGTGTTGAAGTCCAACAACATCTTGGTGGTAAAATGTTGATCACCCCTTTTCCCCAAAAAATCTGGATGGTCAAAGGTTGTCCATCCTGACCTCAATTTGACACTTCTAAAAGGGTGTTGGACTACAAAACTCACAGACAGCAATTGAACTGTGAAATTTGTAAGCATCTGGAAATTGACAGCTTGGGAGAAGCAATTAAAGATTTTTGAAAGAACCAACAGGAAAATGCACCCCTTGTGGGAAATACTGTTGACCAAAATATGCTATGCATTTTCTCTGTCAATCCTGTGGTTCCTAATGTCTAAGTCTATCATTAATATAGTAGCAATTTAACATGTTACAGATCTTCTCCCATATTAATATAAGCAGCAGATTTCAAGCTCAATAACCACTAACACAATATGTCAAACTTTTTCCCTGGGATAGGATTAAAGAATATAATGCATACAATCTTTTTCTTTCCAGCAAACCATATTGTTTCTTTTCAGCCAACCATATCTTGTCTTCTCTACTGTGGTCACCAGTCATGCTTATACTATTTTTATTTGATTCCTTGGCTGTGTGTGTGTGTGTGTGTGTGTGTGTGAGAGAGAGAGAGAGAGAGAGAGAGAGAGAGAATGAACTAAGAGAAATCAGTCTGGCCAATAAGACTGAACCAAAGGCAATTAGTGGGAAATAAATGTCAAGAGGGAGGCAAATCCACTCTGCGTTTTAATTTGAACTTTAACAAAGCTATCCAAGGTGATAGACCTAGCCCCTGATAGGTCCAGAGCTTTGGACAGCCCTTTAAAGTTATTGTTCACCGCCTAGATTGGTTTTCCACTGGGGCGGTATACAAATAAACTATATTATTATTATTATAAAGTCCAATCTAAAACCAGGAGTGTATTCATCACCCAACTGACATGGTAGCCATCAACCTTTGCTGGTCTGAATATAGGCCACCAATCACTCAGGAGATGTTTTGGTGTCTTAGCTAGATCCCATCTGGTGGTCTCAAGCTAGAAAGATTCTCCAAGTCATTGAGCTCCTGAAGCAGCTGGTGCCCTGAACAAATCAATTTTTTAATGAATCCTTTGTGATGTTTTCACCTCCTCCTCATTTTCTGAGGCTATCAGAGTCACAGTTGGATTCACAGCTGGGGAATTTCCTAAGAGATGAGTTATGCTGTGGTCTCATCAGGGGCTGTGAAAAGCTAGGGGTGAAAAGAAAATCAAGCCAAGACAAAGAAAGGGTTGGGCCAGCGAAATCTCTCCAGACCACAGACATGGCCACTACCTTGTTAACAAATGACCAAGAGTCATGACTAATGATAGTGATGAGAGAGTTTAATTTCTTTGTACAAGTGAAGGCAGAGTTGTAACCAAGGTGTGAACATTAGGGTCCAAAGGTCATCCTTGGTGAAGGAGAGAGTCCTCCCTCATTACAGACATGAAAATGATCCTCCATCACTTTTAGGGTTGGAGGGGCAACTTCTACCTCTGCATATGACATCCTTGTTGTCTGTAGTGTCATAGGACGCAGCTCCTTCCATCACCAACTTGCAATAAGCAAAGGGTTAAGGTGGGAAGTCTCCTCCATTTGTCAATAATTTGCTGTACTCATCTGTTCCCTACAAGCTCCACTGTTCAGGTCAGATCTTCTTCTGAATCCCTCTTGTCTGGGAAATATCTCTTTTCAAAGGCTTCTCCTGTTGGGAGCAAATTAGTTAAGTTCCATCCCTCATCTACAAAGCATGTCCCTTTCTATCTCTACTTCTTTCTTCATATATATATATATATATATATATATAATCATCATATATTTGATATAAGAACATATCAAAAATATTCACAAAGAAGACAGGGCAAAACAAAAACCATGACATAAAGATATTAATGCCACATTCAATATAAAACCATATATAGCATATAATTGACTTCCTATTCACGCCAAAAATTGATTTTTTAAAACACGTATTTCACTTTTCTCTAGATAGACCTTTAAAAGACCTTTAATTCCTCTGCCTGGCTTCATCCTATCTATCTCCATTTCAACAGCTTTTCTACAAAGCATGGAAATATTACTTTACAGACTGCAACTCCAAATAGCCTTTTCTGGGAACTGTAATTAAAAATCAAAATCAAAAATAAAAGCACACCATCACAACTTGTAGTATAATTTTGTGGAGGCACACTAGTTTTACTTTCAAGCTGTCTGACATCAGGAGAATTAGAAGAGAAAGTTAAAAATGACTGGTGATTGTTCTGCTGTTGTCGAAAAGCAAGATACTTTATGGATTTTCCATCATAAGGAAACTGTACTTGATGCTGTGATGTGTGAGCAATTCAGGGTTCACAGGAAATTAAATGGGATGACTAAGCCGATCATACCTGGACTGAGTGCTTGGTATTGTCAGCATTATGATGTTCATCTGAGTTGCACTGAACCATCTGGGAGGATCATAGAATTATAGAAACATGATTTCATGTGGGTATTCATTGAAAGAATATTCAAAAATATTTGGAAAATGGTTGAAAAACATGTTTCCTGAGTGTTCAGAAACCCTGATGAGATGATCCTGGACGGATGAGAATCTTCACAGTTGAAGACTTATTCTACACAAAATTTGCATATGATTATTTTGTGCAGAAAACATTTTATGTGTGGAAAATAACATTCCAATGTAGAAATATAAATTCTTGCCCAGAAAATGCTGCTTTCTATATAGAAAATGCTGTGATTAGGGATGTATTCTATTTAAAAACCGCACATGAGTGATCTGCATAGAAAAACATTTTCTGTGTAGAAAACAGCCTTTTCTGAATATCAAGTAATATTTCTGAGTTGAAATATTGTTTTCCATACTGAGAATGCTGTTTTCTCTACAGAAAATGGTGTATTCTGTGCAAAACAACCATGTGTGAATTTTGTGCTGAATAAGTCCTGACTTGCAAATAGCCTTCAAAAACTGTATGGCTTTTTGAAGATGTTCTCACAGTGAGAAGAAGATTACTGGAATTACTCATTGCTACCTTTGAGAAGAAACACAGTGAAGAATTACATCCCTATGTGGGGGATAGGAGCCACAGCCTTCATTGGTGTTCCCAATCCTAATAATGCCCATGATTATCTAAATGCATTGTAGGCTGAATTGGGAACCATTGTATTGGGAGGTTCTCCTATGTGAGCTCCATTGCAATAAATAGCTTCTACAACAGTGGAATACAGTGCAATCCTCTCTTCAGAAGAAATTCCCATTGAATTCAACTGGATATAGCTATTGCTGATAACAACCAAATATTGACCTCAACTTAAGATGATTGTATGAACGAGAGACTTCCAGACCTACAAGTCACCTTGCTATCAACAGCCTTGCTTAGGTCTTGCAAACTCAGGGCTGTGGCTTCCTTCATTGAGTCTATCCATTTGTAATGCAGTCTTCCTCTTTTCTTACTGCCTTCTACATTACCAAGCATGAGTGCCTTTTCTAATTACTCATACCTTCTCATAATTTCTCCAAAATATGAAAAACTCATTTTAATAATCTTGGCCTTTAAGGAGGCCTCATACTTGATTTGTTCTTGGATCCATTTATTTGTCTTTTTAGCAGACCATAGCATCTGTAGAACTCTCTTACAGCAGCCCATTTGAGATAAGATGATTCTGTTCCTATTAGCAATGGAATATACTCCTGTGATATAATGGATTGAGCATTGGTCTATGACTCTGGAGACCAGGGTTCAAATCCTGGTTTGGCTCTGTAAACCCATTGGGTGATCTTGGGCAAGTCACACTCTTTTATTCTCAGAGGATAGCAATGGCAAGTCTCCTTTGAAGAAAATGCCAATAAAAACTCATGATAGGTTCACTTTAGGGTTGCCATAAGTCAGAAATGACTTGAAAGCACATAACAACAAATGAGTATGAGATTACATTATCGGCTGAAATCCTATTCAAAGCTGCCAGTGCATAAAGTTTCACCATTGTATTTGCATGGGGATCCAGAAATGTGGAGGCAGTCAGCCAGGCAGGAATGTAAGGGAGCAATACCCATTCCCACAACTGATCAGTGGCTGTTTGCATTAAGAGGGACTGAGCTGCATTGAAGCATTATCCAACAGCCATTGCATAGCCTGGCAAAACTGTTGTATAAGCAGGTACTGGCTACCTCCTTACAGAATACTGGAAAATGTAATTCTTCTAGCTTAATTTCAAGTTATGCTAGTATACAGTCCCAAGAGGAGCATGGCCTAATTTTACTAAAGATCTTCCCCCCCCCCCCCAAAAAAAAAACACAGTATCAGTTAGATGCTGTACTCCTCTGTTCCTTACAAATTGTAGTGCTCCTTATTTTACAGAACTGAATAGAGATGAAGAGAAGAAACAACTTTTCCTCCCTCTGATGTTGAGATGGGCTTTATCTCTGCCTTTCAGATGTGATTGATGTCAGCTTCTGATCTTCAGTTCTGATTCTTTCTCACCAGTCACACCTTCTTTGGATTCTTGCTCTGTCTTCCTCTCACCTTCTCTCTCTCTCTCTTTCTGGGTGCCAGGCTCAGAGAAGAGTAATTTATGTATGACAATATGAGACTAATTCTGTTATTATGTCAAGGGGAAATTGAATCTGGGGGCTTTAGCTCTGCATTTGGGAGAAATCTTCAAATGAATCTGGAGAGCAAGGCAGGAGGGGAAAGAAAACTCCATGTTCGATTCATTCACTTGTCACCTTGCCTGCTGGATTAAGTCATTATGAAGGGCAGATGGAGCAAGGAGGGAGAGATGAGGAAAAGCAAAGGGAGAGAAAAAAGAGGAGAAGACAAATAGGAGAGTAGAGGATAAATGGAGAAAATGAAGATTAAGTAATGATTGCAAAAAGACCAAAAAGACATAGGAATCAATAATATATTCATCTGTCCCTTAAGGACACTTTATCAAGTTGGCTTCCAAAGTCCACGTCAACACACATTTTTCTGTCTAAGCTTTCAGAACACACAAGTTTCTTCATCAGGCAATTTTTTTAAAAAAAGATATGCATGGGGAAAGAAGAGGAGGAGGAGGAGGAGAGTATTAGAGTCGTACATTCTGCATATTGTTTTGAAACAGGGGCCAGAAATCTTTTGGTATCTTGTGTCTTCAAATCATTTCTGACTTATAGTGACTTTAAGGCAAACCTATCACAGGGTTTTCTTGGCAAGATTGTTCAGTGTCTTCCTCTGAGGCTTAGAGATTGTAACTTGTCTAAGATCACTGAATGGGTTTCCATGGCTAAGTGAGGATTAGAGTCCTAGTCTCCAGAGTCATAGTCCAACACTCAAACCATTACACCATTCTGCCTTTGGTGTCTTACACAGGTATAAGTTTCCCTAAAGTAGAGGTTGGACAGAAGGGCTGCACTCCATTCAAACTTGCATAAACCAAGATGTGTATTCAGGATCTTTGTCATTGATGTACATTATGGATGGATATGTATTACACAAAGACATTTGGTTGTGCATTTGGTTGTAATTTGGTGCCTTGGTTCAGTGGCACAGCATTGCCATTCAAAACATAAGGATGGCACTGAACAATTAATGCATAATTCCTCATGTATATGTTGTTGTCATACAACCCCTGTTTGCCATTTTATATAGGGATACCATTTTACTACACCATTGTATATAATGGGACTTGAGCATACATGGATTTTGGGGTCCTGGAACTGAAACCCAGTAGACAGCAAGGGCCCACTGTATAAATATTCTAAATAAATAAATAAATACATGTTCACATCCTTTTTGAACCACAAAATCACCAACACACACACATACGCACCTTCACTAGTCTTAAAACTGAGGATGGGTAGCTCAGCTGTAGTGAGAATGCCTTTATGAATGTAGTTGAAAAGTACTTGAAAAATCTCTGTGCCATTCTCTGCTTGATCAAAATGGCATGCGCCCAATTTGAACCCTCCTCTGGCTAATAGTACAGGGCGAGATTTATTCCCCAAACTGATTTATTCTGGAGCCCCTGCATTCTCTGCATCAGCACAGCTGTATCCCACCAATAGAACATTTTTCCTCTCCCCCCTACCATTTTCCTAGTAAAAATGGCCACCGTGTTATGCCTCAGGTTATACCGCAGCTTTAAATCCCCTGTTTTTTTTAAATGCCATTTTGTCACATCTTTTATGTTCCTTGAATCTCATTTTTCTGAGTATATTTAATTATGATGCACTTGTTTATGATCCTGAAAGAACAATTAGCCCTTAGCTATAGCAGCCTATTCCAATGCTCCTGTGTCTATACAAGGCAACCAAATTTGTTCCTTCCTTCTGTCTCCCCACCCCACTCCACCCGCCTTTCTCACATCCATCACTTTGGCGTTGAATGCTATTTTACTATTAATTGGGATGTGTAATCTCTGGGATTGTTATTTATTAATAGATTGTTCTGTGCTTCTGGAAAGTTCATGATTAAAACAAAAGGATCAGCTCAATCTAGAGGAACAGATGGACATGGGGAGGTATCTGAGACAGAGCTGGTTAACATTCTGAGCACAGGCAGAAGTCTTGACAAAGGGTAGAAAACAGAATCAATCATCATTATCTTGGAGAAAAAGCTATCACTCCACATTAGAAAATGAACGGTGGGTGCTGCAAGGCTGGGAGAGGAGACTTTGAGGAGTTTGAGGCAGTGGAGAAGGAAACCTAAGATGGATAAGTGTCATCAGGGAAGTATCATCCCAATGAAGAAGGAGGGGAGAGAGTGCAAAAGAAAGAAAGAAGAAAGAAAGAAAGAAAGAAAGAAAGAAAGAAAGAAAGAGCAAACAAGCATGCTGTGGAGCTCAAACTGGTAACAGGAGAAACAAAAAGGACAGGCTCCCCCCAACCTTTTCTAAGGCTGCATCCACACTACTGAAATAATCCAGGTTGACACCACTTGAACTGCCATGATGCAATACTATGGAATTCTGGCATCAGATCTCTCTGATAAAGAAGGCTAATGACTCACAAAACTACAATTTTCATGATTCCATAGCATTGAGCTGTGGCAGTTAAAGACGTGTCAACCTGGGTTGTTTCTGCGGTGTGGGGTAATTCACATGGAGTATAGGCACCACACAATGAAGTGTGTTCTGTGGATTCCTGGAGCTTATCAGGGATCATGATGTTTCTGAAATGGGGCATGGAGAGAGTAGTTCATGGAGTCAACAGTTAGAACAGGAGGATAAGCCAGGAGGTAAGACCAGGAATCACATCAGAACTCAAGGATAAACCAAAAAGCAAGAGGGAAGCATAAACAAGGGGATATGGAAGAGATCTAACCAAGGATATAGGGCAAAAATCACAGAAGTTACTGTTTTTGGATTACAGCCAAGAATATAGAATCAAGTTCTAACCAAGGCTATAGGATAGAATTTGGAAAAGTTACTTTGGGGCCACACTATCTGAGGAGATATTTTTTTAAAAAATAAATAAATATTTATTTATTGATTTTCTAGAAACTGTACAGTGGGCCCTCTACATTTGTTGGGGTTAGGGGTGAAGCCCCCCCCCCATGAAAATGGAAAAAAAATCCACATTTTTTTTAAAAAAATAATATTTTCTTTTAACCTGAGAGAACATCTTTTTAGGAAACTCCAGGTCCTCCAGTTCAACTCTATGGTCAACAACCAGCATAGAATTACACTAGAGGACCTAGAATATCCTAGAGAAGTGTTTTCTCCATGAATCCGTTGGTTCTCCAGCATGACTCAACTTCAAGTAGAGGGGTGTTGGATGACCTAGATTCCTAGAGAGAACATATTAATCAAATCCATGAATAATCAAACCCACAAAAGTCAAAGCTGAAAATGTGGAAGCCTGATTACATTTTAAAAAGTTCTTTTTTCAAGCTCAGTTACAAGGCTATACCAGAATAAGGAAGATAATATGCTCAATCCATTTAATCCAGTTTAATTTGAACCAGGAAGCATTCTTATGCTTCTTCCTGTTTAGTCGAATTCACAGATCTGGCAGAATGGGTGAAATATCTTCTGGATCTGGTCTAAGATATTTCACTGAGTAGTTGCTACCTGCAGTTCAATAGTTTCACACATTGGGCAGCCTTCCACAAATCCCAAGAGCTTCTTGACATAACTGAGGACATTGTGGCTTGTGCATCATTATCCATCAGTCTTTCTGTCACATGCAACCACTTCAGGTAGCACTGTGCTGGAACATTTCCCACCTTTTAAAATTACTGACATTTTCTTTGATTAAAACAAAAGGATTTGCCTTTCTTGAGAGGCTCTCAAAGGAGAAGAAAAATGGAATGAAATTAGCCATGGATTCTGTGTATGTGTGTCTGTTTGCACATCTATGTGTTTGTCAAGGTGTGTGAGGGTGTCCTGTATTTCCCTGTACAATTGGTTCTTTCCAGTGGTTATCAGCTTGCTTCAATTACTATTTTTCAATTAAAGGTTAGAGGAAGACATCATTAGGTAACTCCACCTATGGGAATTTGTAGGTCTGAGTGGCACATGCAGCCAGAGGTAGGGATAAATGATGGCTTGATGGCTTCCATGTCAAAGGTAAGGTGGGCCAACTCTGTGTTCTGTTCTATTCTGGCTTCTGTTCTATTCTATTCTGTAAGGTGATGAACCTGTTTGAGAGCTACTGTTCAGTACCTTGGACAGCTCCTTCAGTAAACAACATTTGTTGAATAAGTAAGAATGGATTTGTAACACACCTGACATGTTAGCCATTAGCTTTTACTAGCCATGGTGAGACAAGTGTGGTGATAGTTCCACATGCAGCTTTTGCTTGAGGGTGCTTTAGACACCAATCCCTCTGACCTCTTCACCACCACCTCCATTTCTGAGGATAGCTATACCCACGAGGTATGATCTAGAATCATGGGCATTGACCAGCTTCCCCATTTGTGCCACTATGGCCAGCAGCCCATTGACTTTTGTTGAGAAATGGCATGTCTCAGAGTGTATTCTGGTTTACTAAAGTTCCTCCTCCTTCTCTCCTTCTCCTTTCTCTCTTCCTCCTCATCCAGGTTGGCTGCATCCTGCCACTGGAGCAAGGAAGCACTCCATCTCAACAGGGAGAGATGAGCCATAAGTTATCTCAAGCACTTACAAGAAACAAGCCTCTATAACAGACAAAATGGGCCATTGTGCATGATTACGCAGAGGTTCTACAATTAGTACGTTCAAGAGCTATATTTAATTTTTGAAAGAATATGGATATTGGCATGGATGTCAAGCTCCATAACTTGCCTTCTTGAGCCCACTCATTCCAGAAATAGACCACTCCATAGAGATCATTCTCTCTGAAAGTGGTTGGGCTGCATCCTGCCACTGGAGCAAGGAAGCACTCCATCTCAACAGGGAGAGATGAGCCATTCCTTTCATGCACGTAGGAACCATCCTAGTCTCATGCTGAGTTCATTTGGTGTACATCTTCAAAGCTATATGCTTACTTAGAGATAGACATGTGATGAGCTAGAAACATGAGTTTTTGTCCCAGAACTCCTGGACTCCCTCAGTCAGCATGAACAGTAAAAATTGATTGATTGATATCCCATATTTCTTCTGGCGTGGGACTTAAGGCAGCTCACAAGAAATTAAAACAAAGAATTAATTTGCAAAGTATTAGTATGCTAAAACCTTATCATTGTCATCTGTCTTCCAGTTGATTCATGGCAAACCTATCCTAGGGTTTTCTTGGCAACATTTATTCAGAGGAGACTTTCTAAGGCCCATTCAGTGTGACTTGAGCAAAGTGGGCTTCCATAGCTGAGCAGATATTTGAATTTGAGACCCCCTGATTTCTAGCCTAGTACTCAAATCTCTACACTGCACTGATTCTAAAATTTTATGAGACAAAATAAAATTCTTATTACACAAAAGTTAGAGAGCAATTAAATAAACAGTCATAGTTAAGACAATTTAGAACACATTTTAAAAAGACTGCATTCAGAAGGATGTGACCTTCTGCCAGAAAAGTTAAGAGCCAAAGCCTTGGCTGAATAAAAAGTATTTCCCTGCTAATGTAAGGAGAGCAGAAAAAGAGCCAATGGAACCACATGTAGAAGGGGTTCCACAGCCTAGGAGTGGTCACTAAGAAGACTCTCTCCCTGGACCTCACCCAATGTTCCTGTGATGGTGGTTGAACTGAGAGAAAGCCATCCCTAAGAGAAACTTGGGAAGACTAGGAGATATGATTTTTCAGATAGTCTGGACCCAAGGTGTGTAGCTAGTAGCTAGTGAAGTTGTTTCAACAAGAAAGTTACATGTTCCCTGTAACAAAAAAAAAAAAAAAGGAACATTTCCCAACTTTGGGCATATTAAGGGCAGCTGTGTGGGTCAGGATTGGACCCAGTTTCCAAATTCCCATTTTCTGCACATCACCTCCTTCTACTCTCCAACATCACTAATCCCTTCAATCTATCTGGTTCCTCCTCTTCCTTTCTGGCAGAATGCTGGCAGAAGCTCAGGGTAAGCATTTAGATCCTATTCATGTCCAACAAACACAGAGCATATTTCTAAGGATGGTGGAAGGACAATTCATGAAGCTGTACCAAAGGTGGGCCACAGGGAACCACTCCTCAATGTTGTGCCACAGCTCCCATCAGTCTTCATCATTGGCTACACTTGTCAGGAACAATGAGTGATGGAGTCTAACGATACCTGGAGAGTGGTAATTTGCCCATTTCTTGGGTGTATAGAATTCAAAGATATAGCCATGATAGTATGTAGAAAGATCTTGTAGTACCTTTGAGACTAAATGAAATAAAGAAGTTGGCAGCATGAGGTTTCATAGACTTCAATCTACTTCCTCTACAGATGATGATGATGATGACATCGATGATAATAAGTTGAAGTCTTAGTGAACTGAAATATCAGAATCCTGTTGGTGTACTTTTATGCTAACTACACTAATGGCTGCACTTTTTCCCAGGCTTGTGCAGAAGTGGGAAAAGAAGGCAGACCAAACCTTCCCTCTGTCCAAGTTGGCAGCCATCACCCCATCTTATGGGAGTGAATCCCCCAGTTTAACCAGGCACACTGTGGAAAAGTGCTCCCTTTCTGTGCCCTTAATCTCTCCACCAGTGAACTTCAACAAAATCCTTCCCTTTCCCCTTTCCACCCTATTACCTTAGATCTTCCTTGGGGAAGCAGGGCTTAATATCATCTGAAAAAAAGCACAACTGAATGACAAAACATTTTGGTTCCCATCTGCTGTGCCAGGTATACCCAAACAGAACAATAGTCTCAGTGCCTCCTTTCTTCCCAAACAGAATCTTTCATTTTATTCTAACCTACAGCAGGAAACCAGGCAAGGGGAACAAACACAAATGCCTGGGATGTGACCAGATTATCTACTTGCAGCAATGGAGGTGTCCCAACCCAAGAGAATGGAGGTTTTTCCAAGAGACAGGCAAGCAGGAGGATTCATGCCCATTTTTCAACACAGTTTCTTTATACATTCAGCTCCTGAATAGTAAACTGAATGAGGCAGGGAAGCGAGGTCTTAAAAGAAACAGTCCAAGGGAGCAGATGCAGCAACATAAGCTCAAATCTTCAGGGAGTGGGATGCTCCAGAAGAAAAGGAAAACATAGTTAGAAAAGCGGTACCAGACAGTGTCCTTTGTTGTGGGTCATTCAGCCCAGAATGGAAGGTTTTGGAAAGGCAGCAATGGTTTTATGAGCCAATGGGGAGGGCCAACATTTTTTGTTTTATTTAGAGGATCTATGAATATTTATCCTTTGCAGTGTGGAATCTACATTGAAAATTAGCCTAGTCATTTCAGAGATATTAGATCAGATCCATTGGGGGTGGGATGGGTGAAAAGAGAATTGGAACTAGACATATAAGCTGATACATTCAAGAGAATGAGAAATAGAAGCCTACTAGAAATTCAATGACCCAGAATGATTTCCCTCTCAGTTGTGACAACTTAATATCTGCTTGTGAAAATAAGTATCCCAAATCGATAGACATGTGTGACAAGGTAGAAATGAAGGCACATATTTCATACTTCCTTGCATTGGGTGGGAGGAGTAAATGTCCAGCTAGTGGATTCTGCTCTCAAAGGGTTTCCAGGGACTCCCAGTTATGTTGAAATGGAAAATGAATGTGGAAGGTCTCATTCAAGCAAAACGTTGGCAAGAACATTAAAGGACGTTAAAAGTATTTGGATAAGATAGGCAAGAGATCTGTTTATAGTGTGGGCTAGTGTCATTTGTATTAGTGATGTGGTGAATCAGCTCTGTCTTTCAATATGAACTTTAAAGGAGCTTTCCAAATTGACAAAACTCTTTATCATTGTGGTGATGTGTCTCCAAGTCAAGGTTGACAATTTGTGACCTTCTCCTAGGGTTTTCTTGATCAGATTTCTTCAGAGGTTTGCCACTGTTTTTCTCTGAGGCTGAGAGAGCAGGACTTGTCCAAGGTTACATAGTGGGCTTCCAGGGCTGAATGGAGATTCAAATCCTGGTCTCTCAGAGTTCTTGTCCAACCCTCAAACTACTACAATACACTTGTTTTGATTATCCCAGTACAGCCACTTGGATAACACACATACAACACACACTTTTCTCATGGACGGTGCTACATGGATAGCCCAACAGCACCCACAGAGCCTCAGCAATATAGAAAATGGGTTTGGAGGTTCTCTATCTGCCATTGGCTTGGTGATAATTGTTTGTTTGACAGTATCAGTGGGGTTTTGTTGCATTGATTCTATTCTGTTTGTAAACGTTGGGCTAAAAAAAATGAGAGAAGAATAGATGGGAAGAGTTTGTTCTCCATAAAAGAGAATTCCAAAAAATTAATATATTGGGAAGGGAGGCAAAAAACACTGGAAGCTGCCTCTAGATCAGTGGTTAGGAATTGTGAACCTTGGGGGGGGAGGCTTTTTTAACATTGTAGGGGCAGTGTGTGTGTGTGTGTGTGTGTGTGTGCCTTCTAGTTGCCTGTCAACTTGTGGTGATCCCATAAATTTTATAGTGGCTTCTTAGGCAATCAAGACTCAGAGGTGGTTTTGCCAGTTCTTGTCTCTTAAATATAGCCTACAGCACCTGGTATTCATTGGTGATCTCCCATCCAAGTACTGACCATGGCTGACCTTGCTTAGCTTCCAAGAGAAGGCACATTCTTGCGCTTTTAGGGTATTTAGGCTGGGCGGCAGTATAGAACATAAAAAAGCACAAAATAACAAAATGAAAAAAAATGGCCAGATTTCCACTCCTGTGAAAATGGTGTTTTTGTTCTGTGTTTTGTTTTTGCCGCTTGCTGCTGCTGAGGGCTTTTATTGTTGTTATGTGCCTTCAACATATGACAACCCTATCATAGGGAGTGTGATTTGCCCTCGGCCACCCAGTGGGTTTCAATGCTTAGGTGTGGATTCAAAACCCTTGTCTCCTATAGTCCAACACTCAGACTACTACACCACACTGACTCCCAATGTTTTGTTATTGTAGTTATGCACCTTCAATTCATTTTCAAGTTGATCACAGGACTTCTGGAGACATTTAGGATAGGCAATTCTTTGGGGTAGGATAAAAAGGACAGTTTAGAGTGGCTGGGGGCTACAAGAATCCATCTGAAGAGGTGTCGTAGGCAGCCCCACAACCACACTTTGGCCACCTCTGCCTTATATGTTCCTAAATTCTGCAAACAATCCCCACAGTTGCTGAACGGTAATATTTCTCTTCTCCTCTTTGAAGCAGTGTAGAGAAAACATGACATTTTTCCTTGGCCAACTATAGCCTTCTCCTACTTCTGTGGCCTTCCATGTAGTTCACCTTTCAGGTCCTCAATTTGATTTGTTGCCTTGAGCTCTTAGGAGCACTCCAGCTAATCATTTTGGAGTCACTGAGATGTTTAGATGTCTGACAGATCATACTTTTGTTAATATCTCAGTAACACAGCCCCAGGGAGATTTGGCTTGGTGAGAAGTATAGCTCACCCTGAAAAACCCATCCTCCTATAGATTGCCAGGAGCACATTTGGAACATGAAGCCTGATTACTCCCAGCCACATGCTAGAAAGATGGAAATTAAAAGGGAAAGAGATGGGTTGGGGAGAGCAAGGGAGATATATTAAAAGCACAACATCATGACTCAGTGACAAAACTATTGTGTGAACCAAGGATATACACTAGCAGAAAGCATAATCTATTTAAGTCAGAATGTTGTTCCACAGGGAAAGACTGGAGGTAGCTGAGATGGTGGAGACTACCATTTGTTATTTTTGATTTAGTGCTTCAAGAACAAGAAAAACATTCCTGATGTATCGGTTGTATATTTTTCTATTGATCGCTAGGACTTAGTTTTCTAAACTTCACATCGATCACATACACCTTCAATTGCCCCAAATCAAGCAGAGTTTGAGGCTTAAGAATAATATCCTTCTGTCTCCCTAGGGACAGAAACAATGGGCAGTTTATGAGAAGAAAAGCCATTCAGATTTGATGCAGCTGCTCCTCCAGTGACAGTTTGTAGGGTTTTAAAGGTTTGGTTCCCTGTTCTGGGCACCATAGTTCAAGAAGGATATTGACAAGCTGGAATGTGTCCAAGGAAGAATAACCAAGATGATCAAAGATCTGGAAGTAAAGCCTTAGGAGGAATGACTAGAGGTTGGGTATATTTATCTTGGAGAAGAGATGACAGAGAGATGAGTTGAGAGCCATCTTTTTAATAGTTGGAAAAATGTCGTGTAAAAGACAGAACAAGCTTATTTTCTACTACTCCAGAGGTGAGACCATAAACCAGTGGATTCAAATTACAGGAAAAGTGATTTCACCTAAACATTAGGAAGAATTTGTTTATCATAAGAGCTTTTAGATGGTGGAAAAGACTGCCTTGGAGGGGATGGATTCTTCATCTTTGGAGGTCTTTAGACAGAGGTCGGATGGACATACACTGGAGTGTTTTAACAGTGTATTCCTGCATGGGAGTGGGTTGGTCTAAAGGGCCCTTATGACCCCACCCAACTCTAAGGTATTATTCTTCTAATTTAGCTGCTTTGCCCCATGCAAAAGGTATGTGTAGAGGAATTAAAATGGATGTTGTGCTCCTTAATATAGTGGACACAATGTATCAGCAGGTTAGCATCTGTAAATAGCCCTACCCCATATAAATCAATCACAGCACATGGATGGAGCTGTGCCAGTGCAGACATGCACATATCACTGTCCATAGACTTATATGGATTCAAGATCCTGCAATATTTCATATCCATGGAAGGGGGACCCAAACCCCAATCAATATGGATCAGTACATGAAAGTGAGTCAAAAGATGATTGCAAAAGAAAAGATGAACTATAGTATCTTGGTGGAATTTTTTTTCATCATCCCTGAACTCTAAACCAGGCACCTTCAGCCAGAATCCACTTCATGTCTTATCCATGCCCAGGTTCCCCTACAGGAGCAGTTGGACATTTTTGTCCAATGCAGAATGGCCACATTCAGTTCGGGTTTATAGAAACAGAGTTGCATATGTGGTGCTTTTGTGCATGGATGTGCTTCAATATTGATTCATGTTGTGCACTGTAGCACACACACACACACACACACACACACACACATGCATTTTCTGTATCCAAACATAATGCACCACTGATTTTCACATTTCCCAGATTTTCTGACGCAAGCCTTGGCTTAGAAAAAGAATCAATACGCTTCTTTACATGATGTGAAAGACACAGATTTAGAAATAGGCACTTAAATACATCACTGGAATAAAGACACATATTGATGCTTTTTCTAAGCCAAGGATTGCATCAGAAAATTTGGGAAATATGAATTATTTAAATATATATGAAAGTCAGTGGTTCATTATGTCCTGATACAGAGGATACAGATTTTGACTGCAGAAGACTTAATGAATCAATGGCAATTACCTATATCCTGATAAATGGGTCTACTTGGAACTGACCAACAGGATTCCAATTTAGGTCAGTCAATATCAAGTATCACAAAGATCAGATAATGGACACTCTTACTGATTTGTGCATATATATTTATACAATTGAACAATAGTTTGTTCATCTTTTCTGACACAGATGTATTTTCTCCACGGAATACATTGGTGGCTAGGTCCATTATTTGGTTATTACTGGCCTAGCTTGGGTAGTGTGTGTGTGTGTGTGTGTGTGTCCACCTACATGCAGTGGATGGCACTGTGGTGAGTGAGTTGGTGAATGAGTTTAGCCTGAGTTTCAAAGTAGCTGGATCTATTTTGAGGATATGTTTCAGCACCTTGGATAGCTGCTTTAAGGTTCAGATTGAACCAGAGAACATTCCTCCACCACTCTAACAATGGAGCTCCCAGCTCCCACAGCATATTTACAAGTGTATGTGTTTTTGTGTGCACACACAGAGGCAAGTGTGCAAGTTGATCTTTCATTCCTGCTTGGAACATGCTTCAAAAAAATGAATGAGCAAGGGAAAGAGAATAGGGGCATGAACACATTGGCAAGCAGTGCTGAATGTGTGCTAAATATGAAAGTTGTCTTTGCCTCGACATCTCCTAAAGTTTTTGTTTTAATTCATACTAAAGGCAACCCAAAATAAAACATATTCATGATAAGCTCCTGTCTTTGCTTGGTAGAGAAATAAGAGAGAGCAGGAAGGGAGGGAGAGGAGGAGAGATGGGAAATTCTTTGAGCATCAGAATTGTTTAGGCAAAGTTACATGCTTCCCCCATGGTCATGGACATTTTTTCCCCCTTTTCTTGTCACCATTGCCTAAAATATCCTTTGTTCATCCTGAAAATATTTATGTAACAGCACCTCTCTTTCTCCCCATAGCCACAGGGTTTTTTTATTTTATTTTATTTTAACAGCTCAGATATCTGTTAACTGAAACTTCTTCCAAACTTTTTATGTATTTATTTTTTAACTGTGGGCAGTTCCTCAAAGTAAATGAGATCTATAGATCTTATGTTCTGATTCTTCAATGTATTTTGCATGGGGACTATAGCTGTGGGTTTTGTATACACGCTGCAACAGAGCTAATCCTTTCACACAAATTTGTCACAAAAACGTGTCAGGGTGTTGTCAGTTTTTAGCCTTATGCATTCTCTCTTTCATATTCTGCTTTCTTTCCCAAGAATATGTGTTGGCTGTCTCCCCATGGCAGTTGAACCCTACAATGATCCTGTGAGGTAGACCAACCTGAAGATGAAGATTTCCCTAATCTGCAAATCTAAACTGGACTGGGCCATTTGATGGACCCTTACTGACTGTTTCTCTTTTTTATTGAGATTAAAGATACAGTTATTTTCATTCCTCGTCAAACTCGTTCTTCAACTACTAGCTGAGTATTTATCTAGAATTGATTGGGAAAGGAGGAGTGGGAGGTGAACAGTGAAATGAGAGAAGGTCTGCATAAAGAAAATGAGACTGTGGTGAAAAGGACAGTGTATTGAAACAAGGAAAATGGTGGGGAGTGAAATGCTGAGCTTGCAGATGCCATTCAGAGCTATTAACTTCTTGCATGAGGTCAGAAAAGACCATGCAACAGCAGTATTAGCCTGAGATGAACTCTGATGTTCTCTTCAAACAGCTCTACATTTTATGGAACAATGGAAAGGGATGCTTTCCAGCTGTCTTTATGAGGAGGGACTCAGAGAGCAAAGCAAATGGGTCTGCTTCCTTTTGCAACATGCCGCTTAGCTGTTTTAAAAACTACAAAGAAGGGTAAGATTTGCCAAAAATATGCAATGGGAAGGGAAGAAATAGAAGAGAGGCTGGGGCTTGTATCAAGTCCCTCTACCATTGCCCCAAGATTGTCCTGTTCAGGATCAGGTAGCATATCTTCCAATATTTCACAGATGAAAACTGTGTGTGTGTGGGGGGGGGGGAAAGGTGTGTTCCTTTTGAAATACAAATAGAAATATTAATCAAAATTTGATGCAAAAAACTTGAATCAACTTATCCATGGGTCAATCTAAGTACTATCTTTTAACACTTGTTAAATAAAGGAACCATCACCTGATGAAAGGCAAGAATGTAATATCTTCTGGAAGCAGTGACTCATCCACCCAGCCTTTAGTGGGAACACAAACAGTAATGCCTGCTGGAATTTTGTAAGTTCTTTGCTATTGTTTTCCTTTGCTTCATTCTTTAGAGCCTTTGTTACATGTCCCTAGGTTTTACCCTCAACTTATCCACAAATCATATAAAAATTCGTAATGTTGCCTCCCTGAAACCTGCTCTCGACTTATACATGAGGTTGACCTATAGTTGAGTATATGCAGTAAACTTATGCCCTTGCTCCCCCCGCCCCCCCCCCCCAAAAAGGAGTAATTCATCACAGTTAGCTACTTTGCTTGTAAAGCATTACTTTCAAGCTCTGGACCTGGCATGTCTTTTTTTTCCCCCCCTTATGGAAGTGGGGTGGAGGGTTAGGTAGGCTAGAAAGATGTGCTATTTCAAACCAATCCAGGATGTAATTGGTTTTCTAATTAGCAACAACAAGCCCTCTGGTAGCAATGTAGAGAGGCCAGTGATGGAGCTGGCTAGACCCCAGATTGAGCGATGGTACTTCCCATCCTTCAGGCATTTGCATATTTCTGTTGACAACGTACATTACACTGACAAACACGGCAATGGTGGGGGGTTGAAGCTTGTATGGCATATTGTTCAGTGTCGGTATATGAATTAAAGATGGGGCAAGGAGGAATGCCAGATTCATCTCAGTCTCCTGGGGGAAGTCAGTAGTGCGTAGCTATGACTAGGCGGCCCGACATTCTCCTTGTTGCAGCGACAGAAGCCGAGTCCTCCAGGCAAAGCGTCATGGGCCCTCACTCGCTGTTGTGAGCCTCTTGAAATATTTGTGTGAATAATAGAACGGTTTTAATCAGATGCAATTTTGCGAGCAGTTTTTATGATTTAGCAAGTCCATTAAAACTGACATTTGTTCTGCTCTGACACTTCTAAGGAGCTCTGCAGAGCATAAACATTGGAAATTACTGGTCGGGAAAGACAATATTAAAATTCCCCAGCTCTTGTGCACTTGTCTGCAAAATTCTGCTATGCTGTGCAATGTGCCAACTATCATCACAGCCACTTGATATGTCTGTTACTCCTTATTTCTGTTTAATTTCAGGGCTGGGAGCCAAGAGCTGTGACAGTGACAATACAAATGTGTTTAGCCTCTTAGAACGGTAGCATTTGCAGGGATCTCAGAGGCTACCTAGTCCAACCTGTGACTCAGTGCAGCATCCATGCCATCTGACACAGCTACAGTATGTGACAGATGGCTGTCTAACCTCTGTTTAAACACCTCCTGTGAAATAGTCCCAACCACCTCATGGGAGATTCAATCCCACTTGCAAACAAATCTCTTTTCCTGTATTCCACATGCTCAGCAGAACTGTTTTTTTAAAGACCAAAACAAAATAAATTTCCCCAAGGGACTGCAACAAACCTTTTAAGGTATAATTTGGACAAGTTTCTTTACTTTTTACTACAGATCCCAGAACTCCCAGCCAACATGATCATGGCCATTGTGGATTTTGGGAGTTGTACTTTAAGAAAGGAAGATTTCCAAGCTCTTTTCTAGCCTAGTGTCCTGTTTCCAACAGTGCCCAATGTAAAAGAGAGATAAAGTCTTAGGGTGTCTAAAAGTGGGTCTCCTCCCAAAATCTAGGCTACAAAAAAGAAGAGAGTATATTTTACTCAGTCTACTTAGTTATGCATACATACCTAAGTAGCATCCCATCTCTCGACCTCCTCCAAACATACTTTACCAGGCATGAGCTGCATCAGATAAAGGAGATCTGAATTTTGGTGATGGGGTGCAAGACGGAGTATGTTTTCACTCCCTCTCCCACCAATAAACATGGCTGTGACAAGAAATTTCAACAGGATACCTTCTCCTTCTTTTGATGGTTGCAGCTTACTCACTTGTGAGAAGGGACTGGAAATGTCATTCACTCATATCCCGATCACCCCGCAGCATAGATCTCCTTCTCTCAATATGCCTGATGCCTGGTAAAGGATGTTTGGGAGGGCATTTACTGTTGTACCAATGGTGTCACAATTGTGATTCCATAGGAATAATGAGTACAGAGCAGTTAGGGATTAGTAACTCTAAGTTACGTATCTATAACTGCTATACAGAATGCGGGCCAAAACTGGTAAGTGAATGAGTTTAAAATGGCTTGACTCAGCAAAGCTCTTATTTGGAGCTGAGTTGAAGCTGTTTGCCTCCCATTCCATGAAAGAAGTCCCCTTTTTTGGTGAAACTATATCTGGGCTTCTTGGGAAGGGGGGGGGGGGAAGTTTGCTAATTATTTTGCATTGCCCTCACTTGCCCTCACTTTTGCACAAGCTGTTCTTTGGGCTTCCTCTCTCCTACCATTCCAAAAGCAGTCTAAACAATGGTACAATTTTGTTCTGGTTTTGAAAGTTAGCTCTTGCTTGGTGACTTTCTACTGTTCTGTAGATCTAGTCAATGGCCTCTCCATGATCTTGGTTCTCCATATTACAAGGGCACAGAAACCGAAAGTTTCACAAACTGCGATGATTATGATCCATTCTGCTCATGGCCCTGGCTATGCCAGCAATCCTGGAAGCAGAGAGCATGGTTCCAGCAGCTTCTGGAAATTCATCAAATTATCTTCGATTTCTTTCCCCGGGTTGTCATATTTGTATTGATATTGCATTTAAATTATGAATTATTTCAAGCTGAGACTTCACTGGGCTTGGAAAATATTGCTGGTGTAGTGAGTTGTCAGCCTTGGTACTCACTAGAAAGTAGATGGAGAGACTGATCACTTCTGTGGATGGAAAAGGTTTATGCACTTTTCTTTTTTGGAAATGCACACAGACACACAAATGCTGGGGCTCCCACAAATTTCTTTCCAAAGGAACAAGCAAATGCTGAATGATTTTCTGCTTCCAGAAATCATTTCAAGAAATAAGAACTGTCATTTGGTCTGACCAAACAACTAGTTGTCATGGACAATGTCAAAGTCAATTTGAGAGAGAATCCTAGAGACAAGTAGCTTTCTTTGTACGTTGGATGCCTTCTCATACCTTACTGGAAGATGAACTCCCAAATGTAAAGGCTGTTTTGGGTAAATGCCTGAGAAAACTCAAGCTATCTGCCAGACCTCCTCATAATTCTTCTCAGGTCTTACAAAAAGCTCTTGCAGAATCTATAGAATTCAGGATAATTCTTGATAAATTTCTTGTTTTCTGCACATACATGAACACACACACACACACATACCAGCATTTTCTACACATTAGTGTTGTTATCTGCATGGTGAATGCTCTTTTGTGTGAAGTAAATGGTGCTTTTTTGGTTGTTTTCCAGAATGCCACCCACCCATTCTTGACATACTGCAACCCTCACTCCCAAACATTAAAACCAGAAATGGTTAGTATTCTACTTTCAGTTTCCTAAAGCATGGCACACCTTTGCTAACGCTTAGCAGGTTTGGGCATTTCAGGATCTGGATTTGGGGATGGGGCTCTTGGGAACCCCTTATTCACAACCCCTTAAACTCCATGATGGAAGAAAGTGGGCTCTGTAGTGTCTAGTGGCTTCCATGTCTGTGAAGCAGCTCTTGATTTCAGTTGGAACTTTAACAAAGGAGTCTGTGGTGCTGAATCTATCAGTGCATTGTATTTCAGCATTTTGGATAACTTCTATAATGTTTGAACTAAAACCCAGAATGGATTCAACACCTTACTGGAACATTTATTTATTTATTTAGTATCCTGCTTTTCTCTCAATGGTGAATACAGCTTACAACAGAAATTAAAATAGAATAGGGAAAACAATATGGAGTACACACATTTTCAAAAGCATTACCTTACATCCAGTTAAAACCCTATTTTGAGATGTTAACTTAAAAACAGTTTAAAAGCCAAGATGTCTGCAGTCTGACCTCCACACACACGTGTGTTAAGAACAACTCCCCCGCCACAGAAGTAGAAAACTATGAATATAAAAAACTGTGAATAAAAATTGTAAATGCTTTTTTCCCCTTTAACCTTAGAGAACACTTCTCTAGGAATCTCTAGGACCTTCAACACAACTCTATGGTCATTGACCATACAGTCACATGGAAGGACCTAGAGAGTCCTAGAAAGAACTCTCAGACAGAGGGGTGGGGTATAAATATTTTTTTAATTATTTTATTATTATTATTATTATATTAATCAAATCCACAAATCATCAAATCTGTAAATGGGAAACCAGCAAATGTAGGGAGCCAACTGTAACAGCTCACCCCTCTGCACTGGCCAGTTAAGGCTGAAAGTCTGTTTCGACAGGAAGATTTTTGCTTGTGAAGAAAAGGACAGCAGAGATAGAAAATCAAATCTGTTTCGGGAGGGAGTTCTAAAGCCTGCAACCAGACATGAGGAAGGCTTTTTTACATGTCCTCGTCAGCCAGGATGGAAGTGGAGAAAATGGGAAGGAGAGGAAACCAAGCTTGGGAGGATAATGGGATGGAAAAACCTGAGCAGGCTCATATAGGGAGATAGGGACTTTCAGACTGTCTATCCTAAGCTGCATAGGGTATTATAACCACCACAGGGTAGGATGCAAATATTATACCTGGATATCTAATAGATCATGTGCTTTGTTATGTACCTGTCTGGATCCCAAGAACTTCAGGCGAGGTCACCATGGGAAGTCCACCTACAGTTGAGTCCTATCTGATGGTCAGGAAGGATAGGGTTTTCTCTTGTTTCATTATTCCCAGAATATGGAATACACTCGTCTCTGAGTTTCAACCAGCTTTCATTCTCAGTCCTTTTAGGCAGGATATGCAAACACATAATTTCCTCTTTGATTTTAAACTGTTTTTCCCCCCTTAATGTGTATTGACTTTGAGTTTTGTGATGAATTTAATGGTTTCAATGCTGTTTAATTGCATTGAGTACTTTGTTCCTTTCTTTGCTTTTGGCAAAACAAATAAATGACTATCCCCCAGCAAAAGAACTTAAGAATCACCAGTAGATCACATTACAGTTGGACTGACTCTATCAAGGAAGCCATGGCTGTGAGCTTGCAGGACGTGAACAGGGTCTTTGATGAGAGTGTCTTGAAGGTCTCTCATTTATCAGGTTACCATAACTTGAAAATGACTTGCCAACAACTAAGAACAAGAATATAGAATCAATTATTGAATTATTAGTCAACATGTTGGTAAATCCATTGATTCAACATGTCGGTAAATTCATTGATTCTAGTTGGTCTTAACAATAAGGTTTAGATCATAATATATAAACACAGTTTCTATATATGTTAAGTCATGGGTTAGAGACCTTTATTTGGGTTAGATTTTAACTTCCAGGACTACTTCTCAGCATGTCTAATGGTAAAGATTTATAGGAAATGGAATCCAAAACATTTGAAGGGCAAAGTTTTACCTGACCTGGATTCTTTTCTACTATTAGAAAAGTAGGCTATGACATGATGCCAGTTGAAGGCTTTGGGAGAGATTCTAGATGAGTAATTCAGCATTTGGAAGCAGATGGAGACCTGGAGATCATGAAGCACACCAAACACAAGCCAAAGCTGGTCTAAGTGAGAGCAGTTGCTAAGCATTTGCCCTGATTAGGAACACTGGCGCCAAAGGGGACATGATTGTGAATGGCATGATTCTGATTGCTTTACAGAGGCATAGTCAGAAACAGCCATTTTAAACCCCCACCACTATCGGGACAGAAGTGGCAGCTGCTAAGTGCATCCAGGTTCACAAGGTCAGAACAAATGTAAATGCAAAATGACTTGCATCTTTGCAAGAAGTAGCAGACTACAGAATAACATCTCAGGTCAGCTAAAGTTCAGATAGGAGCTTTCCTTATATTTAAATCAACTGCTGTCACTGTAGGTTCTCTCTGTTTCTAAATTGCTGGAATCCTAAATGATCAAAGAGCCTAGGGGATGTCACAGGGCTGCAGCAATGGCAATAACCCCAGGGGCCTGAAATCTCCCTGGAAGCCAAGATGATCAAACTGAGGCTGCTGTACTTTGACCACATCATGAGAAGGCACAACTTATTGGAAAAGACAATAAAGTTAGGAAAGGTGTAGAGAAGTAGAAAAAGAGGAAGACCCCATGCTAGATGGATAGACTCAATTAGGGAGATCATAGGTTTGCATCTGCAGAAGCTGAGCAGAGCAGTGGAGGACAGGGAGACTTGGAGGTGTCTCATCCACAGGGTAGTTGTGAGTCAAGGCCAGTTTGAGGGCAGCTAACAACAACAACAACAACAACAACAACAGGCTGCTAATAAGGAGTGCCTGTGAGATTTGGACAGGCTATACATATCCCAGTACCTCCGTCAGTCCAGCATGGCTGACAACTATCTATTCTAGGAGAAAGCCATGCTGATACTTCTTTCTGGATTGATTGTCTGTTGCCTTAAACTCTGCCTGGACTCTGACTATTCATTTGGATTACCCCTTTGGATGGCTTTACTGGGCTGACTACTGACTGGTGAAGGACTTGGACTGGATTAAATGACAACTGCTTTTGCTACAAACCCTTTGGTGAGTCACACTCTCACTCTGTCTCTGAGATGCTGCAGTTTGGAGCTGGGAGTTTGTCTTCCAAGGGCAAAACAGGATACAGAAGAAGCAAGAAGCAGCCTTGGTTCCTTTTGAAGCAGCACCTTTATGTGCAAAGAAGACACCTGGAAGCCAAGAATGTTGTATTAGCAGGGGGATGTCAATCAGTGGGGGAAAAAGGTGGTGAAAACAAGAGGGAAATAGTAAAATAAGGTGAAGAAACCATCTAGGAATTGTTATTTATGCAGTTTTAGGAGTGGACACTCTTTAAACTGAAAGTGGACTTCTGGACACATTCAGTTTCTTCAGAGGCTAATGGTATGGACCCTAGACTCTGCAAAGTTTCCCAGTCCAATATATTTCAAATAGGCTTTCTCAACTGCCTTCATTTTGTTCTCATTTTTATTTTCTGGAGAGGGAGAAAAGGAGGGAATTGCTATGAGTCATCATTCCTTCCAGCCAGGAGTCATAAAAAGGAGGGGTGGGATTCAAGCATAAAAAGCAAGAGCAATAGCATCTACATTTCTATACCGCTTAATAGTGAACTCAGTACTCTCTAAGTGGTTTACTATCTGTAAGCCAATTGCCCTGAAGAACCTGGGTACTTATTTTACTGACCTATGAAACGATGTAAGACTGGGTCAACCTTGGAGCCTTGGGATCGAACTCACAACCTTGTGGCAGCAGGACTGGCATTTAACCACTGTGCCACCTGGGCTTCTTGTAAACAGAAATCACACATTAGGAATGGGATTACATATAAAACAGTTGCAAAACACTTCCTGTTCATCAAGTCATGGACCTTAGAACAGCAGTCCTTGAAAATGAAAAACTTCAAAGAGAGATTAGAAAGAGAAACAGCAGAGTTGGGATATATCCACAAACTCCAGTCAATCAACAGTAGGTTGAACAGGAGCAATGATTTCCTGGCATGTTACACAGAACACTAGTTAATACTCCAGACTTAATTAATACTCTCCTTTCTGGTTCCCAGCCAACAACATCCTATAGTCCAAGAACTCCCTCCACTATTCATATAGGTGTCTACTCATTTTTGCTTTAGGCAATATATTTCCTCCCACCCCTGACCTCCAAGACCATTATTAAAAATGAACTTGTCACCTCATCACCATGCCCACAGGCTTTGCATTTCTATTACTAGTCACACACACAGCCTGTTCATTCATGGATATAAATATCTGTCCATAGGCACTTCGCTCCATGTATCTGATGAACTAGACTCAGTCTACGGAAGCTTATGCTACAAACTTCTTTCTCTCAGTTAGTCTCAAAAGTGCAACAATATCATATAATTTCAAAGCTTTGATGTCAATGTACTATCATTGTAAATCAGTGGTGGGAACATATAACCTTCAGTCCTTTTTTTTTTTTTTTTGCCCCCAAGTTCCTAGGGAAATCACTGAAGTCCCGAGACGTCTATTTAAAAACAAAAACAAAAAACAAAACAACATACTGATCTCCCTTCAAATAGCCCCAAATCTTGTAAGACTACTCTCGAAATGTTGTGAGTAGGCCTCCTTCATACACACAACCATGGGCCACAAAACCCCTCCGCCCAACAGTAAAAAATAGACCAAAACCCAACAGAAGGTGACATCATATCATTACCAACTCTAGAGTCCTAGTAGTACATGGTGGGGGGAATTGGTCCTGGGTACATTTTACCACTCTGTTGTAGACAAAATGGGGCTCAAAGAGGTAGACAATAGCTCCATGTGCCCCATCCAAAAAGAGACATATCTGCACATAAGTCATACTTCTACACATGTATGTCACTAGCTGTATTTTATTCACTATCTGAGTAAGTCATTGCAAAAATCCTGCAAAGGTATTAGAACTAGTATTGTCATTCTTCTGGGTCATAGATGGTAGGTGAAGCATCAGAAAACATGCCAAAAATGATTAAGGAAATGCATGGCCAAAGATGCAAAGGGATCCATAGGTATCTTCCAGATCCTAGTTTATTCTTTTAGCCCTTTTGCCCCCCTAGCAGTACACCCAGTGGCTTCACACACTATTCCTCTTCCTGCTAAGCTCTTTAAATGGCCTTTGGAGGCTACAGGGAGGTGGCACCAGTTTCTTTTGTCCTTTACATATTCCGCCTGATTCATCCACAGTCCTGATTTCCTCACAAATTGTGATAAAGCTGTGATAACCAAAGATATGAAGCTCTTAGGCCCAGTTGACTGCCGCAGAAATGTCATGGCTTAATAACTTTTTAATAAGGCTGGAGCCTGATCGCTCTGATGGCTGCCATATCCTTGTAATTCTGAGATTAAGCAGGCAATCTCCCTGCAGGCTGGAAGCTGAATCAGACAAATGAGATTTGGGGACACATACATGCCCTTTCCCTGAGGGGCTTCCAGCTCTTTTTCTGAGCAGGTTGGCTTGCTCTTAACTGCAGCACTGGCTCCAGTGGGGCAATGAATCCACTCCAGGATTTTAAAGTTTAAGGGGACTATCCAGGGTGCTGAACATATATTTGGAGATGAGATTCAACATCTTGGATGGTATATCTATAGTTTGGATTAAAACCTGGAGTGATTAGCTTCCCCACTGTTGTAGGAACCACCAGCTAGCACTGTTTAACTACATTACTGGACATCAGGGTTCTGTAGTTTTCAGAAATGGAGTCTGGGGACAAAATAAGGAGTCACAAGATCAGTATGTTGCAGAAGTAAATCTTGAAACACAGGCAATTGTTATGATAGTTCTCATGCACATGTGTCCAAAGAGGGCCCCAAATAGAGGCAGCTGTTTTGATCAATTTCAGCCAGCCCATTCTAGGAAATTTCATCTCTGAGGACAGAAGATTTTTTGTAACATGAATGGATCTTAAGAGTTCACTCATGACAAAGCCACTGCAAAGTGCTTTGCATTTCAGTGAGGATAGCTCACAAAATCAGTCAGGAAATCAGAAGAAGTCTAAGAATGGGGAGGGTGGCTACAAAAGAACTATATTTTAGAAAGATTCTAAAATGCAAAGCTATACAACTATACAAAAATCAGAATCATGCAAGCCATCATATTCCTTATTCCCATGAATGGATGTGAGAGCTGGACAGTTCAGAACGATGATAGGAAGAAAATCAATGCATTTGAGAGAATTTGGTGCTGGAGAAGAGTGCTGAGGATCCCATGGACAGCCAAAAGGACAAATATGTGGGTCCTAGAGAAGATCAAGCTGAAAACCTCCCTGGAAGCCAAGAGGACCAAACTGAGGCTATCATACTTTGGAAACATTGTGAGAAGAAAGGACTCTTTGTAAAAAAACAATAATGCTAGGGAAGGTGGAGGGAAGGAGGAAGAGAGGAAGGCCACAGGACAGATGGAGGGACTCAATTAAGGAGGTCACGATGGGTCTTAAGGGGTTGCAGGATTTAAGCAGAGCAGGGGAGGACAGAGGGTCTTGCAGATGTCTCATCCATAGGGCCACCATGAGTTGAGATCGACTTGAGGGCATTTAACAACAACAAAATCTCACAAAAAGATACTGCTGCTCCTGAGAAGTACAGAGTAGTGGTAGTGGCAGCCAAAGATTTGTTTTCTTAAATTTCATTTTATTTATTAAAATATTTATATTTTGCCCAGGGCAGCATACAATAAAACCAACCTGGCTAATTTAAATTAGTGTGTACGATAGCAAAGCTGGCATTCTGCTTGAGACTTAACATCTTAATAAATTGCCTTACATGTGTGCTAAAATGAACTGAGTAGTTTTGCATTGTCACAAGGTACAGGAAGCTCTTTTGTAATGGTAGAATGACTGAAGTGCTATGGCCTGACTGCAATGAACATTGATGCACATTTGGGGCTTTCTGCAATGGGCATATGGACCCCAGCTCAGAAGTGCCAGAGCATAACAGGAGGGCTCGATGCACAACAGAAGTGCCTGTTGCACATTGGTGCACTCTTGACAGGGCCAGATGCACAATGTCACAATTCACCACCAAGGTTTTGTTGTATTTCTGTGTTAAGAGCAGTGCATGGCTTTTTTTGGTGGAGGAGGAAAGCTCTTCTAGGCACTAGCTCTATGCAGGATCTTGCAGGCTGAAGGCTTTAAAAATGGGCAATTAAACAAAGTGGCTCCTAATAAAAATGAGGTAGAGCAAAAGTCAGCCTGAAAGACCAATCAGGTTCAAACGACAAAGCAGGAATCAAGACTGGTGGCTAATACAGAGAGGACAATTGAAGGATACAGAAGCAAGTCAGATCAATCCTTCTGAACCAAAATATTTAGTCTAGTGATCATTGTAGGTTTCAAGGCAGTAGAGGGGAAATATCCACAAGGAATGAACTAATTGGGGCAAATTCTGAATAGTCTTATCTTTGGATGGGAGGTAATTGGGGTGAGGGAGAGACCAGTCTTTCCCTCTGGTTTTATTTTTGAAAGATTTGGTTGAAAGCTGATATATCAAAGGACAACTAGGCCATATTCTCAGAGGCATTTCATCCTGAATTGTGATGGCTAGTGACTTCCAATGTTACTGAGGTACTGAATCTGGGTTTGAATTTAAACTTTGAAGGACCTATCCAGATGTTGAACCTGTTTGGGGATAGGGCTAAGCATCTCAGATAGTTAGTTCAAAGTTCAGTTAAAACCCAGAGTAGTTTCCTGAGTAAGGAAATCCTCAGTTGGGAACAACGATGGCTTCCACCAACTGCCACTCATCTTGAGCCAGAAATAATTCAGCTGAGCTCTTAACAGTGGTGGCAAGCTGTTTTCACTTTGTTAAAGAAGGGGGGCGGGGGGGGGGGGGAGAGAAAGGAAGACCTTTTCCATCTCATGTTCAAAGCCCTATACTCTCACCTCATGCAGTGTTGCCAAATATCATTTGCCAAATATCCCTCCTCTCTTTGTGGGGCATGAATGGTCCTTCAAGAAGATGGTGGGAACTGGTCCCAGTTGTTGTTCTTGTTTTACAAAGCACACCACACAAAGGTGAAGTGATCTAAACTAGGATCTTTCCAGTTCACAGATTATGCTCCTCTCACCACTAAATGTCATCATGAGAAGCCAAACCCAGGTTTTATAATAAATATTTCTCACTGAATATTTTGTTTCAGATCATTTTTCTAGAGGAGCAGGTATTAGTCAGGCTGTCAGGGGAGTCTTCCATTTTTCCATGCAGAATTTACCCTTTCTAGTTGATTTATCTTTGCATCCCTTTCGCTAGGTGAGGAGGGAATTTTTCTCCAGGTTCCTTGAATTTAAATGAGTCCCTCAAGGATGCTTCTAAGCTTGTAGCTCATTAAAAGTTATTTCAATATGTTGCTAATCAAACAGAAGGTTCTGCAGCAGCTGTTAGCTGTTCTGATGCCTCCTGAAGGGACTGTTGGCTCCGTATGTCTCCGGTGGCCCATTCCCAAGGTTTCAAAACAGGAATGCTGGGACATGCAGTCCTGCCCCTTGCCCTGCTACTATCCACTCGCTATTGTTGTAGCCCTTCTAACTCCATCTCTGTCACCCAGGAGGAATGGAAGTGAAATATAAAGTCATTTGGACCCCATTCATCCAGTACAAGGACTACACTTAGCATTTCCCAAAATCTTACATGCATCTGGCCAGTTATATCAGTAATGCTGATCCTAAGCAAGTAAATTGCTATCATTGTCCACACATTACAGTGGAATGGTCTTTTGGGCAGTCATGCTGAGATTGGGGGATGCATCTACACTGTAGAAAAAAATGCAGTCTGACACTACTTTATAACTGCCATGGTGCCATTCTACAGAATCCTGGGATTTGTAGTTTAGTGAAGTACCAGCACTTTTTAGCAGAGAAGGCTAAAGACCATGTAAAACTACAAATCCCAGAATTCCATATTATGAAGCTACAGCACTTAAATTGGTATCAAATCCCATGATTTCTACAGTGTAGATGTACCAGAGGAGACAGAGCAGTGATGGCTGTGGCTTCCATGTCAAGATCATGGCAAATCCATTGTACATTTTATTGCAACTTAAGGGAGCTATCATTGGGGGGGGGGGGCAGAATTGGGGGGGGGGCAGAATTCAGCCTCTTGGACAACTCATTTAATGTCTAGAATAAAAAACAGATTCATCACAGCATTATCTGTGCAGGAAAGGCTATCTTCTGTGCAAAACAACCACATATGAATTTTGCACAGAATAAGTCCTGAAATGTGAATAGGTTTCAAAGACTGTGGTTTTCAAAGCTTTTCTCACAGCAGTAAGAACACTGTATAAATTATTCATTGCTCACTTTGAGATGAAAATCAGTGAAGAATTGCATCCCCATTCAGTTCTACTTATATCCTGCAGGTTTAGCTTTCCAGAGGCAACTGGTTAGCCACTGTTTCAATTGAATGTTGGACTAGATAGCCCTTTGGTCTGTTGCAACATGGCTCTTCCTATGTTTTTAGTGGTGAGTCTTCAACTTGAAGGGTAAAGCTCACCAAATGGAGCAGACAAGTGGTGATTTATGTTAAGAGCAGAGTTTGGGAAGATTATTTTTGGGAATGAACATGCCCAGCCATGTCTTCTGGGGGCAATCACTCAAGAAAACTAAACTTCCCAAATTCTGATTTGAACCTATCCCCTGTATCTAAAGAAGACATATAAATTGCTTGCTTGCTTCTCTCCCCAAACCATTCACTCTCATTTCCATTGACACATCAAGAACCATTGCAAAAAAAAAAAAAGACAGTCTATTAGGTGAAGGAACTGTGGGTGGAGAAATGGATGACAATAATAATATAGAATCATCCTCTTTCCCCCTTCTTTTTTCTTTAAAATACATCTTGTGCATTTGTCCAGCTGACTGAGTTTTTCCCCTTTCAGAGCATCTGTTCTTTCTTGTCTTTTCAGATACTCAGGCTGATGGGTCCCATCCATCAGGAGTAGATGGGAAATTTCTACCAGTTCACACCTTTTATTTCAATTTTCCCAGGTTGGAGAAGTGCTAATCGTGCATCTCCACAGGTACAATCCTGGCTTCCATTTTAAGTACATCAAACCTTCTTCCCTCTGCCCTCTGTCAACCTCTTCCTCTGATTCTACAGATTTTTTTTTAAAGGATGTTATATATTGCAAATTTTGCTGTCCATTTCTTTTAAACCACTGAGCAACACAGGCAATTTTTGCTTGCCATTACTAGGTTGTTGCTTCTCTCTCTCTTTAATGCTCTCTAGTGTAGATTATCTAGTATCAGTTAATGACTTCAGAACATTTACACTTTAAAGTAGTAATGAAAACATTGGAATTGTTAAAGACTTTCCATACTTTCGCTCAGTTGCCAATCAGAGTCTAAGGTCCAAAATAAGGAGAAGAAGGTTAGGATCAGGAAAAGATTCTCAAGTGCAAAGATGTAAAGTTAGGATCACTTCTATGACAGTATTTCCAATTTCTGTATATGGATGTGAATGTTAGTCACTGAAGAAACTTGATAGGAAAGGGAAATTTGAAATGTGGCACAGCAGTAGAATTTTACAGATATCATGGACTTCTCAAAATACAAAGAAACTGTTTTTATTAAAGAAAAAAGCAAATCAACTCTGCAATTCTACTAGAAGTGGAAATGATTAAATTGATATTATTATATGTTGGTTACAGCATGAGAAAGCACATTGTTCTTGTTTTCGTTGTGTACCTTCAAGTCATTTCCAGCTTATGGCAACCCTAAGCTGAACCTTCTTGGCAAGTTTACTTCGGAAAGGGTTTGCCATGGCCTTCCTCTGAGGCTGAGAAAGTGTGATTTTCCTAAGGTCTCCCATTGGGTTTCCATGGCTGAGTGGGGATTTGAAACCAGGTCTCCCAGGGTTTTAGCCCAATGTCCAAACCACTGTACCACACATGCTCTTGACAAAGTGTGACTCATTGTAAAAAGACAATAGTTCTGATAAAGTTGAAGGCAGGACGAAAATGGAAAAGCTGCACAAATGATGGATTGACTCCATGCAAGAAGTCAAGGAGCTAAGTTTCCAGAATGAGCAGAATGGTAAACAATAAGGTTGTTTTGTTTTGTTTTTGAGATCACTGATTCAGAGGGACATTATAACTGAGAAATGCTCTATCACCATATAAAATACTCACAAACACACACACACACTGCATTGCATAGGCAAGAAACTTTCTTTCTTTCTTTCTTTCTTTCTTTCTTTCTTTCTTTCAGTTCTACCTCTCTTTATACGCTCTTTTCCCCCTAAGCTTCATGAAGCTTCTTTATTTAGAAGCTGAGGTCGTTCCATTTCTTTAACATCTCAAGGAAGCTTCCACTACATTCTAGACACCTAGATAATGTCATGAGCTTAATCCTAGAGGAGGCAAGAGGACAATAAACTGAACTTGCTCAGAAAGTATTTCATACTTGTTGCTTCTCAAGAGAGAGGAGGAAAAAGGTAATCTCTATCGCTTAAAGGTCATCTTATTCTCAACTCCCTTTAGAAGGTGGTAGGTGTTATGGGAGTCTAGCCTTTCCTTCAAAGCAGATGAGAATGTCTTCATAGAGACCATCTCATATTGAGTCCTTTTGGACCATTGTAGATTATATCTACACTACACACGTCTATTGGTGTGGTATTGCTTTATGTCTCGTGCCCCATCTTGGGTCTGTAGTTTGGTGAAGGACTTAGACTTTCATTTTCCCAAGTGTTGGTGCTGAACTTGAGGGAAGTGGATTATAGCTCTCTAGCAGAGAATTCTGTGTGTATGTTCTTTCAAGTCACCTGTTGACTTATGGTGACCCTGTGAATTTCATAGGTTTTCTTAGATTACTGCTTAGGTTGTTACCTGGGTTTTTAATCCCAAGTTTCCCTACAATGAAGCTATAACAATTAAAGTGGCAGCAAAGTGTTAGAACTGTGTAATATAGATACACTCTAATAACAGCAAATTTCCAAGATCTGATTCTGACCACGATGCAATTAATAATATGAATTTTAATCTAGGCAAACTCTTCTTAGCTGGCTTTTGGAGGAAAGGAAAACTTCCAGAAGAATGCTGGATAGCTGTGGCAAGAAAGGTCATCTGAAGCCATTTTAGGAGTCCACATTTCAAAAGCTTAATTTTTGAGAGCTGCATCTGAAAGGAAATTGGCACAGCAAGAGCATTTTGACATCTTACCATTAGGTTAACGCACCAGCAGAAGCCGAACACTCTCAAAATAGCCAACTTGATGCAGTTTTTAAAATCCCTTCCCTCTCACTGTTTTGAAAAGTGGCTGGGTACCTAATTCCTTTGAAAATCCAAGCCTCCTATATAGTCTAAACCATTTTTGCTAGCATTAAATGATAAGTCCTCCTGACCTCCTGGCGGAAAAGGGAGAGAGAGAGAGAGAGAGGATGGAAAAAAGAAGATGGCAGAGCGAGATTTCACTAACAAAAACTCAGGATCCAAACCTTCCATATCCCTTCATAGGATGAAATAAAGATTGGCATATTGGCAGAGGTATACCAGAGGGGGGGGGGATCATTTGTTAGGAAATAAACTTGCAGAAAGTGAAATGCTAAGATGGGGATGCTCATGATATGGTTGGCAAGGATAATAGGTATCTATTCCCTAGGACCCTTCCAGAGCCAAAATAAACCTCATACCCCCAGCCAAACTCTTCCTAACTGGCTTTCAGAAGAAGAGAAACCTTTCAGAAGAAGGGGAAAGAGGGATGGAAGAAGAGAAGAGGAAGAGGAAGAGGAAAGGAAGGAGGAGGAGGAGAAAATGATAAAGGAGGAGAAGAAAGAGGAGGAGGAAGAAGAGGAGAGCAAGGAAGTGGAGAAGGGGATAAAGGAGGAGAAGGATGAAGAAGAAAGGGAAGAGGAGGAGAAGGGATGATTTTGAAAGACTATTTCCACTAATTATGTGATCAGCGATAAATGTCTTACTCTCAAAAACCTGCTAGGTTGTTGTTGTTTTTACTAAAAAAACACCCTAAACTGGAAAAAAATCTGCCAAGCAAAGACCTTATTTGTATGATGTCAATGTAGCACATTTCCCAAATCCTCTGTCCTCTGCAAGAGAAAGCATTAGGTCAATTTCTTCACATGTTTTGTTTCACAAGCACAAATGTGTGTGTGTGTATACACACACACACCAGAGATACAAAGCTTTCTGAAAGTGCAGGCATTATGCATAAAATCATCTGAAGAGAGGGAGAGAGAGAGATGCTGTCAGACCCTTCAGCTTCTCCCTTTCACCTTCCTGGCACACTCTTTGCAACTTGCTCTCCCAGAATGCACCTCTCCCTTTGATCCAAAGAAAGTTTAATAGCTGGCTGATGTCACAAGGCCTCGCGCCACAATGGGTTTTACAAATTATACTACCTCAAGCTAACTGATATGTCATGAACCATCATCGCAATTAATTACAGCCAAACTGCAGTTGTCAACTAAATGAACATAGTGCATCCTATGATTCATGGTCCTATCTCTATTTTAATTGTTTGCTCACTTGCTCACTAAGCTACAGAAATAAAAATATATTAGTCATTTCCATCCCGCTTATCAGTGGGAGAGTTTTCAGTATGACAAGGTTATGGGTTGTGTCACTATATATTTTTTTTTAACATAGCGATCATTATCAGTGTAGCAGCGCAACTGTTTCTCTAAGAACTCAAAGTAGATGGCACAGGGTAGATCTACACACTGGACAAGTTCCTTTTTCTTTCTTTCTTTTGGACTAAAACTCTCTAAATTCCACAGCTAGCAAGACACTGCTGGCTCACAGGTACAGGGAGTTGTTGTCCAAAGAAGTAACTTTTCCAGAACTCCTTTGTAACCTCACCAGCCACAATGACTTGCCCAAGACCGTGCACCAGCCTTCAAGGTTGAGTTAGGAGTTGACCCTGCTTTTGTCTGCTTCACATTCAACCCACCATTCCACCAGACCAGACTAGTCATGGTACGGTGGATCTCTTTTTCCTCCAAATGATATGTTTGTTGCATTAAAATCCAAGTGTGCTGTGCATAGAACCAGAGTAGCATTTGGAAGGATAGGGGTGTTTATTGTTGCTGTTAGCTGCCCTTGAGGTGACTTTGACTCATGGTGACACTGTGGATGAGACATCTCCAAGATTCCCTGTCCTCCATTGCTCTGTTCAGGTCTTGCAAACTCAAATTTGTGTCTTCCCTGATTGAATTTAACCATCTGGCATGTAGTCTTTCTCTTTTTGTACTGCCTTCCACCTTTTCTAACATCACTGTCTTTAACAATGGTTCATTTTTCCTCATGATGTGGCCAAAAAAAAATATGTCAGACTCAATTTAGGCATCTTGGCTTCCAGAGAGAGTTCTAGTCTTCACTGTTTTTTTAGGCTCCTTACTGGTAGGATTGGGAACCTTTAGTCTTGGAGCAAAATCTCACCCTCCTGGGATAACAAACTGGTATTCCTGAGAAGGCCATGCCCCTTTCCTATGACAAATTTGTTTGGTGGATTCCTTGGCCTGAAATACCTTTCCTAAGGCTAAGTCATTGGCAATAAGAACTTTGAGTTAATTTGGATTGTTGTTTTTGGCCTCATCTCTTTTCCATCCGTCAATCCATCCATCTATCCATCCATCCTTTTATTTATATCCTCTCTTCCACTCAGACTTTGACTCAAAGCAGCTTACAAAAAGGCAGAAAATTACAACCAAATACATATGATTTTTTAAAAAAAACAACATACAAAATTAAGATTAAAATGGTATTAAATAACAGCATTATAACCATTTAAAATCTTGCTTTCAAACAAAGATTAAAAACAGTAGAGTGCCATAAAAAGCTCTTTCATGGTTAAAAATCAAAGTTCAAAGTCTTGCTGGGAAAGAAAGGTATTAACCTGATGCTGAAAGGAAAAAAACAACACCAAAAACAAAAACAAAAAACTCATCCTAGTATCCCTAGGGAGCAAATCCATGGGAATTTGATGTATGGGAGCAGACATGGAGAAGATCTTGTCCTGCATTCCCACCAACAATGCCAGTAAAGGTGGTGGGATAAAGAGAAATGCCTCCCTTGCAGATCTTAAAGCTTAAGCAGGTTTATATGGGAAGATAAGGTTCCTCAAAAAGCTTTTTGCCTTTGGATCCTCCCACCACTGGAGTTCAACTCTGAAACTGAATTTGAACTTTAGATTGAAAAAGGTCCCACACCCTCATCTTAATGGTTATTTAATGCAATGTATTTTGGATCAGTTGGGAGATTGAGGTGCTGACTTTGCCCGTTGCTCTGCTAGGGTGCACTTACATGGTAAAAAATAATGCAGTTTGATACAGCTTTAACTGCTGTGGCTCCAGCCTACAGAATCCTGGGAATTGGAGTTTTGTGAGCCATCAGCACTTTTTGGCAGAGAAGACTAATGACTGTGTAAAACTACAAATCCCAAGAGCCCATAGGATGGAGCTACAGCATTTAAAGTGGTGTCAAGCTACATTATTGCTACACTGTAGATGCACCCCTAGTTGATCTCCATCTCTAGACTTTCTTCCCATGCAGTTCCTACAGTTCTCCTTGGGAACACCAAAGCCATTTCCAGCTGTGTTGTTTTGTAAGATAAACCACGTGCCATTTGCTCTCTCTCGATTTGTTTTCTCAGAGTGATGAGATTCCAAACCTTTCTCCTCCCCAACTGAAGGAGCCCTCTGGGTCCATTTACTGGGGTAATTAATTTAATTAGCAGTCTCCTGCAGACTGCTAAAGATTGATGTTGCAAGTCTGTTCTGAAAAAAGGATGCCCCAGAAAAGTGAGACACACAGGCTCTCTGCTGTTGTCATGTAATATATCCAATTTAAAATCTGGGCATAAATCAGTTCTAACTGGCTTCTGATTGAGAAAATTTGGGTCAATTTGTGGTGGGTCAGGTGAGGATTGAACTCAGGATGATGCAGTGTTCATCTTCCTCTCCTTTCCATCCTCTCTCTGTCATCTTCAATCTTTCTTCCTCCTTGTACATGTCCAATAAAAGGTTAAAGTTGATTTCTTTGTTTCAAAGGTGAGGAGGAGGAAATAAATGTTGTTAACCAATTAATGTCTGAAATATTTAATTGCATAGATTCTGATCCCCCCCCCCAGTCCACCTGGGATATTAGCCAACTAAGGGTGCATCTAGACTGTAGAAATAATGCAGTTTAACACCAGCTTAGGTGCTGTAGCTACATCCTATGGAATCCTGGGATTTGTAGGTTTACAAGGTCTTTAGCCTTCTCTGCCAGAGAGTGCTGGTGCCTCACCAAACTACAAATCCCAGGATTCTGGATGGAATCTTCAACAGCAGTTGAAGTTGTGTCAAACATCATTATTTCAACAGTGTAGATGCACTCTGAAAAGTCATGTAGCACTCAGATTTCTGGAGTACCACAACTCAGGTCTCGTATTCATTTTGCAAATTTGCAATGTGGATTTGTTTGCCATCATTTATCCTGCAGTTTGTGTGCAATCTGCTTTTGGTTGGGTAAGGTAAAACAGGACATGGACCACTGAATATAGAGCCCAGAGAGCTAGTACACATTGGTGGAACTGCCAATAACCCTTTGCCTGTTGATCTTACATTCCTAGATGAATCCTAGAACCCTACAATCATAGAGTTGAAAGAGACCACATGGGCTATCCTGTTCATGCAGGAAGACACAATCAAAGTACCCCCGATAGATGGCCATCCAGCCTCTGTTTATAAAGCTCCAAAGAAGGAAACTCCACCACCCTCCAACAGAATGTATTCCATTGTCAGACAGCTGTGTGTAGATGGTACATATCATGCTAGCCAAGATGCCAGGTACTAGGGGAGGCAAAAGTACAAGGCTTAAATACCAGGACCAAAAGCTTATAATGGACCTGGCCCAAACTGGTTTCCAGTGGAGGGATCTACAAGGCGAAGAGACATATGAGCATTTAGGGATATTTTTAAAAAAAATATTCAAGAAAACTCCTTTCTGATTGTGTACAAATCACATCAACACCTCATTGGAGATCCCAGGCCAACCTCTCTCCCCTATTTAGGTTACCTGGATGTTTGAGTCCTCTTCCTTAAAACTGCCCTTGTTTTTCAAATAAATATTGAACTGTGGAAGATCCAGACCTTCAAACTCCAGAGGCTTGGTTGAACCTTCCTTGAACTCTCATACCCAGCAGCAGTGTCTGAAAACAACTGGGCTGGAAAGATCTTTTTTTTCCCTTTTTCCTCTCTTCATTTGTACTCTTTTTGATATATGCATTTTTCTCACCTGCCTGGATTTTGATTTGCTGAAGAAAGAATGGCATATACCCTTTCTCCCTCTGGCACTCTGAAAATGGATGTAGACCATGAGAGACATCATGGTGTAATAGCTTGAATGTTGAACTAGGATTCTGGGAGAGACCAGAGTTTGATTCCCCACTTAGCCATGAAAACCCACTGGGTGACCATAGGTAAGTCACAAAACAAGACCAAAATATTGATCATTGAGGGCTTCTTCTGCATGAATTTGTGCAAGGTTGCTTCCCACAGAGAACAAAGTTTTCTATCTAGAAAATAACATTCCTGTGCAGAAACATTATTCTTTGCACAGAATAATCTGTTGCCTCTGCAAAACAGCCATGTGAATTTTGTACAGAATACATCCCGAGATGCCAACAGGCTTTCAAAATTGCATAGTTTTCAAAGACTTTCTTTTCAGTGGAAAGGAAATGGCTAAAATGACCTGTTCTTTCCTTCAAGAAGAAACTTGGCAAAGAATTACATCCCTAGGGAGTTGTTGGAGAAAGAGGTGGTGAATATTTCTGGTCACAGTAATGGAAAATACATTGGCAGGTGTAATTTGCAATGATGCTTATGCATGTTGTCAACAGAATGTCAGTCTGTTTACATTTCTAGTGCAAGTTTGTGTGCAATATTTCATTCAGCTTGTCATTTTGAAACAATTCTTCCAAGATGCCGATTGAACGAAACAACATCAAAGGCTGGAAAAGATGCAAATTCCAATTATTTGTGAAAGAGAACAAAACCAACCAAATTTTGGGGTGGGACAAAACCTCATTGTTTTCAACTCTCATTCTTTTCATTTCATGCCTGTCTGTCATTGATAGATCTATATCTGGTGTCAGATGTTAGGGGAGAGGAGAAAGAGAAAGCAAATTCTGGTATATTCCACCCACATTCCCTCTCAAAATGGTGGCCTGGTTTCCTTTTTGTCAGCAATCAAAAGAAAATTATCCATCAAAAATATTACCTTTGTCCATCCAACAACTCCCCCATGCCTCCTTCTAGCATGGAATCGTTTTAATGAGATTTCTTGATAACAAATGACCAGATTGTAATAATTATATTTTCTTTAGCAATCACCGTAAAAATGATTTAAAGCAGGGCAGGCTCCAATTTATTAAGCATCAAATTTTCCGCAGTGAACTTTTAACTAGGGAAAGAGCCTCTGAGACCAAGAAAGCCAGCTTCCCCCACCCCTGGCTGCCCAATCGTCCTGAAATATTGATGGTTTGCAAATGGAAATATAACGAAGGATATTTGACTCTTTTATTAAAATTAATGGATCCAGTGGTGAGTGAGCCTGCCTATATTTCTTAACACCTCAGCAGCTTTTTATTTCATTGGATGGTTGAGAGAAAGGAGGTTTGTGGGAGAAATGAGACAATGTCACTATCAGTAAATGCCATTCTGGTTCATCTGGGCCACCATAATAGATTGATCAGTTTTGGGGAAAAGAGGACAAGTGGGCTTGAATCCCAACGTGACCATGGAAACCCACTGAATGACCTTGAACAACTCACACTCTCTCAGCCTTAGAGAATGACAATGGTAAATCCCCATAGATGAAACTTGCCAAGAAAAACCCATGATAAGTTCACGTTAGGATCACCATACATCAGAAATGATTTGAAGGCACACAACAACTACAGTGGCCACCACTTGAGCTTCCATGGCTCTATGTTACAGAAAGCTGGGATTTGTGGTTTTGTGAGATATGTAGCCTTACTTGTCAGAGAGCTCTGGTGCCCCACCAAACGACAAATCCCAGGATTCCATAGCATTGAGCTATGAAAGTTAAAGTGGTGTCAGACTGCTTTGGTTCTGCAGTGTGGCAGCCGTCTATGTGTGGGTTCAAGTTGTTTAAATATTATAAATAAGTTCTCTTATTTTACATTGTAAACACCCTAAAGACAGCAGATCCTGTCTGATCTTGGAAGCTGAGCAGGATCAACCACCAATGAATACTAGGTGTTGTAAGCTGTATTTCAGAGGAAAGAACAGACAAAACCACCTCTGAGAATTCATTGCCCATGAAAACCCTGTGAAATTCATGGTGTTACCATAAGTTGACAGGCAATGTGAAGGCACACATGTATGCAAGCCACCTTGAGTGGCAACAACAACAACAACAACAACAACAACAACAACAACAACTTTTTGCATTTGTTGAAGTCTTTGGGCATAACTGATTTTATCTGGGCTATACATACCCTGTTATATTCTTTTACATTGTTTCAACAGGTTTTACAGTATCATACTATTATTTCTGCAGTGCAGATTAGATCACAGTGTCAAGAAGTTATTTTTAAGCAAGGTGGCATAAAAATGGAATGAATGAATGAGTACCATCTGATGAAGATTTTGTTTTTAGTATATTATTTTAGTAGTTTATAATGTTGTGTTTTATTGTTTTTGTTCTTGATTATAAATGTCTGATGTTCCACCCTTTGGTGAATAGGGTGTTACAAATAAACTATTATTTATTTGTTTATTTATCTGTTATTTCTCAACAACATTTGAATTTGTCACTGCAACACTGGGAGCTACTTCACTATCAGCCCCTCTTGTAGTGGAACAGAAAACTCAGCAGAAAGGAGGCACAATAAATAAAAATCAGCTGGACCAAAACGTGTGTTTGGAATCAGTTGGAAAGAAAAGCTAGAGGCAAGACCAGTTAATCACTTCATATTAAGAAAGTACTTATTTAAATGATTGGCTCCCACAGGGGTGAACAAATACATTTAATCCATTTTCTCTCTTTAAAAACTGCAGGAATGTCATTGAAGACTGTTCCCTTTTCAAAGACATCCTTGTAGGGGGAGAAAGTCTCCTGCCCCAACTTCACTTTGCCCTGCCTGCTTCCCCAAAGTCCTCATGGATATTTGCCTATGGAAGTTTGTATGGTCATGTTCTGGCTACCAGAACATAGCTTGCAATGATCATCAACTACCCACACTTACCCTCCAAAAAACATTTCCATGTTGGGCAATTGCCATGTTGGGAGATGGGGGGGGAGCAGATTCTGAGATCAGAATTGTTTTAGAGTGACCCACACATACACTTTTCCTTTATGCATCGATATGTCCTTTGGGGACACTGCAAGGGGATTATATTCTGTTCCTCCTCCTTCCACAGTGCCCAAATCTCTCCCCACCCAACCCAGTGGATTTCATTGCTGATGCCATCATTTTGCACCTGGCTATGTTCTCCAATCCTGCTTGCTTGCTGCAAAGCAGGTAGGGGCCATGCAGATAGGTTTGAAGGCATTAAGTCACTGGGAGGGAATATGGCTCAGTGTAATGTAAGTAGCAGAGCCAGTGTAGCATAGTGGTTTGAGTGTTGGACTACAACTCTGGACAATTCCCAGCTCAGCCATGAAAGCCACTGGGTGACCTTGGACAAGACACGCTCTCTCTGCCTCAGCAGATGGCAATGGCAAATCTCCTTTGAACAAATATTGCCAAGAAAACCCCATTATTGTCTTAGGGTCAACATAAATAAGAAATGACCCAAAGGCACACAAATACAACAAAATGTAGGAAGAAATTTATACTACACTGAAGGGGCGTGGGATTGAGGCCAGTGTCTGAAGAATAGGGTGAAAACACTCAGGAAGTCTCCTTTTTCATGTTTTTTTTTCCTTTGTATTTTTACATATCCTTTCCATCTCTACTTCAGATCTCTGCTTTAATTATGCATATTGAATGAGTGAGCCAGTGTGATGTAGTGGTTAGAGTGTTGGACTAGTAGGACTTTGGAAAACCAGTCCAAAAGGAAGCCCATTGGGTGACCTTGGACAAGTCACAGTCTCTCTGAGATGACCCCCCTCATGATAGAGTAGGTCCTGAGTTAGTTCCTGGAACACAAGAGTCCAAAATTTGACCCTTGTTAAGGCCTGTAGCTGGGATTGTGGCTATTAACCATATTTGTAAATGCTAGAAATTTGGGGCCTGAAGGAAAATTGCATCAAGAGACAGGATTCTAATTTCAGGCAGGCAATTCTATCAATTTACCCTCCCTTTCACAGATATATCCCTGCCTGAGAAAAAGTTATCATTCATCATGCTAGTAGGGTGATCCTAGCAGCTGTAGTCCTCAAAGTAACATTTTCAAGAGCTCTGTTTACCTCCCAGACCACTAGTAAAGGTCATGAAATGCTGGTTAACGCAAGCAGCAGGATAAAGTGGTGCAGCTCTTAGGTGACAGTATGCATTGTGGAACTGGTCTGAATGCCCTGAATGCTCCCAGCAAATGAAAGGTACTCAGCAGGAAGCCAGCTGGGCTATAACCTTTTCTCCCCATTCATGCCCTTGCTGATCTAATCCATGAAGCTGAATGCAAATTATACATTTGTTTTCATGTGCCTCTCAATTTTGAGATGCAGTACTCTGACCAAACCATGCATATAAAAAAGAACATGGAATGGTGGTGGTGATGGGGGAAACAAGTACATACTTTAAAAGAAATGCTTCTAAATATTTCTGTGTTGGCAAAAATGTATCCAGAAATGCATTTCATTTTTATTATGTGATTTATTTTAATACTGTAATCATTTAATTCTATTTTAATGCTAATTTTTATGCATGTTTTGAATTGTATTGTTCTTTGAAATGGTGGCTCATGTTGAATTCCAATTTGGGGGGCAAAATGGGATGATGATGATGATGATGATGATGATGATGATGATGATGGAAAGGGTTTTTTGTTAGAACATTTGATTGATTGATTGATTGATCATTGGTAAATGTGTTATGCCTATAGGCAGGAAGTGCCTAGAGACAAGTTATTGCAGAAGAAGCAGCTATAGAAAAGTCAAGTCCAGATCATGCATGGATAATCAAGCAAGTTCATGAAAGTGATGCGACTTGCAGCGTAAGGTCTCAGACAATCCAGAATCCATTACAAAAAGCCAGTAGTCCCAATAACTGAAGCCAAAAGGATAAAGCAGAGATATTAAATGTAGCCAGTCCAGAGGTTAGGAATCCCAAGAACCGCACAAGCAAGGAGAGCAGTACCAGTCAGGAAGGCTGGATAGCTGTAAGCAAGGAGGACTCCCAGTGGTTTCTGGGAGATTTGTAGGTAGCTGACCCTGAGATGCCAGGTGGCTGATGGCTCAGCATTTTATATGCAAGAGGTATTGACTTCTATAATGTTGCTCCTTCTCTCTTTCCCAGATTTCACAGGACAGGTAGATTTTTTGTTTGTTTGTTTGTTATCCATCTGATCCTGGTGAGGAGAGAGACCCTAATGAGATCTTCATTAGCCATCAGCTTCTCAGGGAAGAAGTCATCATTTCAAGCCAGAAACCCCTCACAATCCAACTCCTCTGTGTCCAAATCTTCAGATTCCTGAGAGTGTTGTGACCATAAATGTACATTATGTTGGTGTTGGAAATGGGGTTGCTTTTCCATGCCCTTAGATTGTGGAAGCTATCTCTCTAACTCCCCTGGTGGCTGGTGGCTTCCATGTTGGGACTAGTGAATCCACTCCAGTTTTTAATATGAAGTTTAAAGTATGGACCAAGATGCTGGCCTCTTTCTTCCCAAATAGTTAAATCACAGAAGTTCTGAGAAGGGGAGTTATTTCACAAGTGCAGAGAAAAAGAGGAAAGGCTTGTTGCTGATGCAATCTGGGAAACAAAGGGAAGTCCTCCTAGGGAGGACTGAATTCAATGGACTGAATTTCCACTTTGTTTCCAAGGCAACCAGAGATCCAGCTGCAATGGCAGATGCATGGCAGGAGGCCTTGGCAGTAGATCTAGCAGAATGTAACAGTCTCAACCTAAAGCTGAAGTCAGTGAGGAAGCTGAGATGGAAGATAAAAATGGTGGATGATGCTTAGGTGTTGCAATGGAGGAGCAGAAGGCTGGGTAAAAAAATAAACTAACCCTGGGCCCTCTTTTTGTGTGGATATTTAGAAAAGCACATTTTGCCTCCACAGGGCAAAGGAAGGAAACAAACACATCTTCCCTCATTGCACAAAGGCATGCCTTGCGGCAGCTGGTGGCTTTTGTGTTACTGTGATGATGAATCTGTTCCAAGTGTTAATCCAGACGTTATAGGAGCTGTCCAAAATATATGACCCCATAATATACTGAGCTGCTTGGGTAGCTCTTTAAAAGTTCAGGCAGATCCTGGAATGGATTCATTGCCTTGCTGAGGGAGGAGCCAACAGCTTTCAGAGCACACAGTTGAGTTTCTGGCTAGGTCCATTATGTTGAAAACCCAAAATTATTATTATTATGCATGTGTAAGACAACAACAGCATTCTCTCCCGAATGGTTTTATCAGGGTTCTTCACCCACGTGCTTGGGGAGAAGCATTTGGAATAAATATATAATAGATCAAAGCTGTTCTTATTGTTGTTGTGTGTCTTCAATTTGTGACCCTAAGGTGAAGCTATCATGGGGTTTTCTTGGCAAATGTTATTCAGATGGGGTTTTCAGTTGCATCCTCTGAGGCTGAGAATGCATGACTTGCCCAAGATTACCCAGTAGGTTTCTATGGCCAAATGGAGATTTGAATTTGAACACTGGTCTCTCAATGTCCTAGCCCCACCCTATGCCACTCTGGCTCTGTACATTGTTCAGTGTTTTTTTGCAAATGTCACAAGAGCAAATATCACAAGAGCAAGAAGTATACAAGAATTATAGTGGAGCCAGTAACACATAGGAGTGCACAGCAATGGAAAATATTGGCTGCTCATCCCCCTACCTCTCCCATACTATCTTCCCCATCTATTGTCTTAACCAAGAATTCTGATTTGGATCTCATTCAAATCAGGAGGCCTCTGAATCAATCTGAGTAGAATCAATCTGTTTCCTGAAACACGATAGCAAGGTCTGAATTGAGTCTCATGCCAGATCCTGAAGTGGCAAATTGACAACAAGTAAGGCAGGAAGAAACAGAACCTGACACAATCTCCAAAAGTGAACTTTGTGAACTCAAAGGTAACTTGAACATTCTTATGTTGCATTCTGCATAAGCTGTCAAATCTCAACATTTATTGTGAGTTTTCAGCTCTACTATCTGATAGGTACATTTTGTGGTTTCCACAGGAGACCCTAATGGAACTAGAAATAGCAATACAGGCTCCTTGTCAAGGCAATATGTTTTTAGACCAATTTCCAATGAAATAAAAGTGTCTGTTTTGACATTAAAAGGCAAGAACTGTTGTGTTTTTCAAGAAAAGACAGAAAGTTTTGCTGGTATTTCAGACCACTTTGTGTGACGGTGTATTTCTTATTTCTATCTTTTTATAAAAGAAAAACCCAGCAACCTGAGATCTAATTGGACCTGATGATCCAATGCTAAGTATCCATGTGTAGAGGTGGATGTAATAAGCAGTGGTGGGTGAAAGGAAAAGCAGCAGCTTCTCTTGGTCTATTAAAAGTGCAGTCAACCCTGTCCTGGCATACTTGAGAAACTGCCTATTGTGGTATTATTTCTAACATTCTGCAATGAATAATATTACTGTTTAAACTGCTCCAAATTCATAGCACTCACACATTGGCCTCACTAGGAAAGGATGAGATGTCTACATAAAGGCAGTGGTGGTGACTAGTGGCATCCATGTCATTTGGACAGTGAATCTATTCTGAGTGCTAGCTTGATTTTTAAAAGAACTATCCAAGGTGCTGAAGAACAAGTAGCACTTTAGATAGCTCCTTACTTTAACTGACATGGCTCAATGCTATGGAATAATGAGGTTTGTAGTTTTGTGAGATATTTAGCCTTCCCTGTCAGAGACCTTTGGTGCCACAACAAACTATAAATCTCAGGATTTATAGTAAGTTAAAGCTGTGCCAAACTGCATTAATTCTGCCATGCAGATTCAGCCCTAGTCTGCCATATGAGGATGAAATAAGCAAGGATTTTCATTCCTATTAAATGTTTATGGATTCTGGACATTATCTTGCAGGAAATTAACTTTTACCAAGTTCTGGTGTTCTTTCACTTTTCATAATTCAGATTTCAGAGTGCTTCATGTTGAGATATGGAGTCTTCTACAAGGGCGTTCGACATGTGCAGAAGAATTTAACTTGGGATTAAATCATGTGTACTCTTGCCTGGGAGCATGTCCTATGGAAATCTGTGAGAGTTACTTCTGAATAAATCCACACAGGCTTGGGCTGTTAATCACAGTTCCTGGAATGCCTCCCCCCTCCTCCTGACAGAATTCTGTCCAGGCATGCAATGAGACCCCAAGGACTCTACTTTTTGAGATATGGCATGCTTGGCAAATTGGAGAATGGGGGTTGCCATTTTGAAATAGCTCCCTGCCAGCCTGTGTTCCATCAAACATTTCCCTGTGCACTGAAGTTTGAGTGCATCTATGAAAATTAATGGTTGGAAAGACCCCCCAGATGTGTGACAACCACATGTATCACTGTTAGGGGCTCAGAATTCAAAGCAGGGGAAGATTCTGGGCCATTAAATCTTCCCACTACGGCAAGAGAAAATGCATTTGCAGCTTCTTAAGACTCTTCCCTCCCCAGACTTATAAACCACCTTCACTCAAAGCTTATGCAATTGACCATGGATCCAAGTACACCACAGAGCAAACAGGAGAATGGAGTGAGGTGAAGGCCAGGGAGAAAACAGCTCCCTTGTAGATTTAAAGCAGATTTATAGGCCAGAGGTGGAGAAAGTGCAGCCTGTGGACCACATGTGGCCCCAAGGTAGGGAGGTTAATATTCAACAATTTCATTCTTGCAAGTGAAGACAAATTATTTTGACAGTGTTCTCCTTGCTGTGAAGAAAACAACTATTCCTGAGCAAGTCGCACCTGGTATTCACACATCCTGAAGTGTTTGGGAAAATTATTCTGTCAAGAAATACTCTTATAGTGCAGTCAGCAAGTGGGCCAAGAGCTGGCTGAGCCAACATTTAGGCTGGATGAAGCTGTGCTGTATTCAAACCTCAGTCCTTCCAGGACAGATATGGCTCTGGTTGATGGTAAAGAACCCAGGAATTTAATTTCAGAGGTGCTTCCATTATTTTTCATGTGCTGAAAATTACTTAGGTCAACCCTAGCTTTGGATAAGCTTGGTGTTGGCATGGGGGCTGTGTCTTTGGACTGAGCAAGATTTTGATGTGACATAACTCAGCTCCACACCTTCTCTGCCCTCCTTTTGGCTCTTCAAATGGCTGATCTTAGCCCTTGTGTCAGATGATCCCAGCTGGATGATCTCTGTGATCAGGTGGAACATTATACTGACATAAGGGAAGTTCTTCAGATTGCCTCAGACCAGCTCAGCCAGCACAAGTCTCAAGTCTCATCTTAATCCACTCCAGCCAGCTTGTCTTTGAGTAAGGATGCCATTTTTTGCCTTTTGTATGAGAACTATGGGATTTTGTGCAAAACCCCTCCCAGAAAACACTAGCTCAAGACAACCACATCACACTCTCTCTCTCAGTTGTTGCTGTTTGTTTTTTAAGATAGTTTTCAGCACATAACCCCCCACCCTTTCCCTTTGCTTACAATGCTCCAGGTGTGGCTTGCACAATTATATACAGACATGACTTTCACATCAGAAAAGTTGGTGATGCTTTATTTTTGTGGGTTGTTTAGATTAATTTTTATTAGTTTTTAGTAAGAAAGACATGTAGTGGGTCCTTGGATCCATTAAGATTTGGTTCCAGGACCACTTGTGGATGCCTAAATCCATGGATGCTGAAGTCCCGTTATATGCAATAGCAGAATAAAATGGTGTCCCTTATGTAAAATGTTAAAATTAAGGTTTCCTTTGGGATTTTTTTTAAAAAAATATTTTCAAACCATGTATGGTGAATCCATGAATGCATCTGTGGATATGGAAGGCCGACCATACCACTAATACATAGTAAGGCTCTGACCCCTCTCCAATCCTGACTGTAATAAAGAGAAAGATTAAAAAGAGAAAAATATTATTCTATTACAGATCCAACTAAATAATCCTACTACAATTACTAATAACCAAGGCCACGGATTATTACACTGTTAGATTCCTTATTGCTCAATATATATTGCCATAAATTGTTTCTAGTCTTTCAAAGAGTCTTCAGTTTGGCTTATCCTTTAGAATCCATGTTAATTTGGCAACCTTAACAATCCATTCTTCCATCATCTATGCTTCAGTCCATATTCTTGCTTTGTTGTCATGTATCAAAGAAGTGATCCATCTTTCTTTATCCATAATGCCCAACAAAATCATTTATGGTAACATTAAAAATCTGCCTTTAGATTTTTATTTTTATTTTTTTTAATTTTTTTTGGAATTAGCATATAAATCTCAGACCAATAACTTTTCACCTTCTTACAAGTCTGCCACATATGAAAAAAGGAGCCCTCTTTATTTTGATACCTCCAACACTGATTGGAAAAAATGTGGGCAATTTAAGACAGCTTATTTCGAGTGAGATGCCATCTATACATCATCTTATGCAGATGTTATTTTAAATTTAAATCAGAAAAGCTGGACATGACTGAGAACAATCTTTTGGCAAAGTTGGTTTTGCAAAGCTGTCTGCAGGAGGTTGTGCATGTACTGTAACAAGTCCCAAAAGGATGGAGGAACAGAAAAAACATACAATCAACACAGCACTGCTGGTTGGGTATGCGTGCATGTGTGTGTGTGTATGTGTGTGTGTATCTGTGCACATGCCTGCAACTCTATCCATGTGTCTTTATGGTATGTGCACCATCGCCTCTGGTGCCTGCTATGTTCAGGCTTCATCTGAGCTGTGACAGAGCCTATCTGATCATTAATAATGCAAAATGGAATAGCGACTGGAGAGACACTTGGATAATCATCTAAGCAAAGGCTCATTAGCACGGCGGAACAATCAGTGCCATGTAATAACAGATCCCAGGAAATTTCAATTAAAATGGGAACTTTGTTGCAGTTTCATTTTTGAGCCAGCCAGCTGATGCTGTAATTACTGACAGGCCTGATGACTCAAATCTTCTTCATCCAAGAGCTTTCTCCCAAGGCTTGAGGAAGGAGAGACCCAAAGTTCTCTGCACCCCCGTGCCCCTTTTGCTGTTCAATGTCAGGCAAGCCCAGAGGCTTTCTTCTCCCCCACGGAAAGGATGCTTCTTTCAGTGTGCATTGCTCCCACATCCATGACCTGGGAAGACTCTGTCAACAACAAAGTGGTATATTCCAAAAAAAAAAAAAAAAAAAAAGGCAGAGTCTGGAATCAGGTGGGCATTTTTATCTGATGTGGAGTGTCTGTTGTGAGCCGACGGTTGTAGACATGGCTTTTACATATGCAGGGCAATTGCTTCTGAGTACTGAGGACTGCACATGCTGATGTGTAAGCACATTTGGGACATTACTGTATGAGCCCCATTCTCATAGCCATTGTATTAGGTTTTTTGTAAAAAATGGAAACATACCAGTTTCAGTATGCACCTTCGAGATCAACTGTGCCAAAGATGTTGTAGCATGAGTTTTGATAGACTTGGGGCCTTTGCAGACTGCCAGAAATAGTGCAAATTGAGTCCACTTTAAGGGTTAGTGTTAGTGCTAGGGAGTCATGGGGATTGTTGTTGTTTTTTCTGAGACATTGAGCCTTCTCTGTCAGAGAGCGCTCTGGTGCCACAATAAAATAAAGTTCCCATGATTCACTAACCCTAAACCTAACCCTTAAAGTGGATTCAATTTGCACTATTTCTGGCAGTCTGCAAAGGCCCTCTGTCTACTTCCTCAGATGCATGGCATCTGCATCAAGGAAGTAGATCACAAAGTGTCATTTTCTGCACATGAAACCTACTTGAATTTTTCATGCAGAATAAATCCCCAGCTGTGAAGATTCTCATCTGTTGAGGATTTTCCTTATCAGGATTTCCCAACATTCAAGAAACCCACTCTCTGACTATTTTCCAAACCTAATTTGTTTATAAATTTGGTTGGGAAAATGTACAGTTCTTTAAGAAGTCACCTTTCTGTGTTTAACCAATGAGTGTAAAGTTACGCATTCTTTCCAGGATATTGGATCTCAGCCAGAGTGTAAGAAAAGAGTAAGAAATAAATGTTCTGTAGGAAGCTGTAAATTTGCTGGAAAAGCTCACTTCCTACAAGCCAGTATCTGCTTTGTTTATTTGTTTTATTAAAATATTTATGCCCCACTCTATAACATGAGACCCAAGGTCTACCTTGCCCTTGGCTCCTTTGGGAGAAACATCTTTCAGCATGCTGGATTCTGGATTTTGGCCATGCACTTTAAAAAGATGACCAGTGGGAAGCCAAGAGCCAAACAGCAGCCATTAATCTAACATTGGTAAACAAAATCACTTGCTGAAGAACTGATCACAGAGAAATACATTGAAGCCCCTAGAAACAAAAGGAGTCATATGGCTCATGATTAGAAACAAAATTCTAGGATGAGTAGAATGACTGGTTCCCCACCCAATTTCTCCCTTCCCTGCATCAACTATTCAGAGTTTGATCAACAAGGATGCCCTCTGAGAATCATGCAAAAAATATTCCAAAATGCATTTGCAACCAGCTAATAACTGGACTATTTTTAACTATGCCTGTATAACTTAGCTATGGAGTTTCACACTGGCCATTCCTTCTGCAGATTTATGGATTGTTTTATGGATAACGATTGTTGCTTGTTGTTTTTATTGGAGTGTTGTGATTTCCATGTCATTTTATTGGTTTTGTACCCTACTCCAGTTGCTGCCTCAGCAGAGAGTTAGGTCTATAAATGTTTAAACTAATCTAAAACATGAACAAACAAACATCATGGACATGGGGCAGGGAGGTGTCATTGTGTGATGATTGTATGGAGCAGCAAATGAATAGCATAGGGCAGCATGTGGTCAAATTTTGAAGTGACAAACCTTGTTCTGTAGCTTCAGACATCAGATGGTGGAATATGACCAGAAACTTGGTGATTTTGTATGCATCAGTGAATTTCCTTGCAGAAGTAACTGGACATTTTTGCCCAGGACAGACTATCTACATTCAGTTCAAGGTTGTAGAAGAGAGCTGTACATATGATGCTATAGTGCATACAGGTGCAGACTGAGCACTGATATACATTATACAGGGATGCACATACACATTTTATTGTGCATTGAGTCACACATTTTCTTTATTCAGTTGTGCAATGTAGACATTCCACACAAGGGATGCAGTGCACAGTTGATGCAAAATTCCACAGGCAGAGATCTAAGCTACACAACCCTGATACAGGCTCTCATACTAAGGTGAAGTGAAGATGGGAAGACTCTCCACAAGTAAAAAAATTAACACAATGTACATAAGGCTGGGCAGGTTTTACTAATTCATTCTAATATATCCACAGCCTGGTCTTTAGCATGGAGGGCCAGTCTGAGTCAGTGCAGTACAGTGGTTTGACTATTGGATTGAGACTTGGGGGAGATCCGGGTTCACATTTCCACTAGGCCTTGAAATTCACCAGATGACGTTGGGCCATTCAATACAAGGAATGTATTGCAAACCCATCAATCTGAGCCCTCCAGACTGTTGAATTATGGTGACATTATGGTGCAACCTCACAGCTTTGTTGTGGACAGAAGGAGCGCCCTGTACTTGAACTCACTAGTGAAGCCTATGGGCCATATGTGGCCCTAGGGTCATTTTTGTGGCTGATCAGGCCTTCCAGGGATCAAAAAACAGGAAGGAAAGTTTTAAAAATAGGCTTCAAATGCCTCCAATGCCCTCTAGGTGATGATGGTGGGGATGATCCTTCAAATTCTCCCGGGGACTGATATAGCCTCTGATAGTTGCCCACTCCTGCACTAGAGGAAAGGTGGGATTTAAACTTAACTAAAGAAATAAAAAGGCCATAATATTATTTTTCAATGAAACTGGTATTGATTCTGAGGATAAATATTATGTCTGCCTCCCTTTTAGGCATGCCACCACATAAAAAAAAGAAAGGAAAAAATATCCAAACAGTGATTTTGATTATTCTCTCATGAACCTCATTCCCTACTTCCTTAATTTCTATGGACGTTATCACATGGGGGCAAATCTGCTGGTTATTCCACACAAAACCCAAACAGAAACTGGATTAGTGCCCCGTGTTTTCACATGACGTTGCACAGAAACTGGACAGAAAGTGGACAGAAACTGGTGTTAACCGCGATCTTTTGAAATTCGGTTGTTTGGAGGAAATGCAAATGCGCAATTAAGGTAATTTTGCATTTACCGTAATGTGATAACCAAATGTGCATTAGGGAGCATTTCCCTGCTGTTGCCATGGTTCCAGTGAGCATTCCTCTATCTGCGCATGTGCAAGAAGCTCATTTCTAGTACATTTACGGGCTTTTTTCGCTTGTGTCAATGCGCTTACTGTAAATTCGCAATTAAGGTAATGACGTTTGTGGAATTAAGGTTTATTTCCCATTTATTTTCGGAATGCCTCATTTCCACTTTATTTTCGCTTTCTGGCCCACGTGTGATAACGTCCTATATCAAGGTTTGCCAACTTTTGGCAATCCAGAGCCAATTCCATGCACCCAGATCCTGCCATAAGCCACATTTCTTCTCTGAGTAGGTCATTGAGTAAGGTGAGTCTCCCTCCAGAACAACCAAGAAAACCACTGTGTGCCAGCATTACATTGGTGTTATGTCACTAACAAGATTCCAGTCATAAATTGGCTAAAGCTGCCATAAAATTCCTTCCCCAGCTGCAATTCTCCTTTTTATGCTGAACCAAACAAATGTAGCTATCTTTTAGAAAACCTCCAATGCAAGAAGTTCACAGCAAGCTCAACAGTGAGAGGAAAGTGGGGAGGGAGTGGAAATCCATTCCCAAATATACAGAGGTTTTTTTTATTTGAAGAACAGCTCATTTTATGCAAATGTAGCTACGGGCTCCATGAAGAGGTTTATTTTAACTGTCACCTGTGGAGGCTGCTTGCTGGGAATGATTGGAGTAGAAAGAAGCTGGAGAGAGGAAATGATGGTTTTGTTTTCCGCTCACAATGTTTTAAAAATACTCTTTGGCAGGTAAAAGTGTATCGTAAGAGGAAGGGGGAAGCAAGCGAGAGATGAGGACCAAAATAATCTTTAATAGCACCATCTTTGTTGGTAATGCTTTGGAGAAGAGAGTTGTGAAGTTGTTATGCTTGTTTTTATTCCCATCCCCATGTACAGACATATACACAAATCTGTGGTTAACATAAGTACAGGTTGTTTCTGTGTTCTCTCCCTGTTTGGAAACATTAACCAGCCCAGAAAGACTCAATTTGAGTCAGAAAAAGGTTCCTGTTGTGATTCCGAGTCTTTCTCCTCCTCTTCTGTACTCTGTATCCCACCTCTTGACTCTCATTCCTGAATAATGGCAGGAAACAAGTATTTAAAATAAACCCACAAGGGGAAAAAATAGGTTGAGCTGAACATCACCATATGAATATGGGGGTTGACAAACCTAGCAGCAGATCTCAGAGAAAAGATTGGTGAACAAGCCCTATTCTGACAGGTGCTAGTTGTCTGTGCACTTGGTGGCTTCTATGGCAGTGGGGCAATGAATCTGTTTTTGGGTTTTATTCTGAAGTTTGAAAGAGCTGTTCAAGGTGATGAGCCTTATCCCATTCCCAAATAGGTTCAGCACCTCAGATAGGTAAAATTTGTCTGTAGCCCAAACTGGATTCACCATTCCATAGACCTGGAACCGATAGTCATCACATCCACCAAACCATACCACCATATGATGAAAAAGCTGCTTGGAAAGGGGAGAAATTTATAAATATTAATCATCAGGTGCCATAAAGCACTCTATAAATGGGTGGCAGATTTCAATCAACCCCCGAGCAAATCTCTCCCCAAATCAGTCAAAACACCTAGTCATTTAAATGCCTACAATTGAAAAAAGGATGCATTATACAATGGGACAATGCCTGAAAAGCACAAGAAGCTGATTTTCTATTTAAAAATCATAGCTCAGAAAAGTTCCTTTTTGTACTATAGTCTTAGAGGCCACCAGGCAGTATGTAAAGTGGCAGGAGGATTTCAGGAGTGGTATTCTCGAAAAGTGCCTTCTCGAGGCACTTCCAGAGACTAATTGTTGTCTAAACAAGCAGAGGTCAAACATCTAAGGCAGCAACCAAGGGAATGAAACAGAGGAGTGGCCAGGTTCCTCTTATCAAAGGCAAGTCCTGTGGGTTGAAGAGAAAACACAGAAACAAGGTCTTTATACAGCTGGGATTGGCTACTGATAGAATGGTACTGCAGCCAAGATGGCACCTTTAAAATGCAGCACTTGGGTTTCTACATTTGCAGGTGAATCTGCAAAGGAAAAGCTTTTGCAACCAAGGGTGACATGGGTATTGCTACAACAAATTCAACAAATTCAGATCAGCTCAAGTTTTTATACTCCAGAAAAAGCCTAATGTCTGCCTCTAAAAAGTAGCTGGGATTGGAACCAGGAACCCACAGCTCCCTATACACGAAGCATTGTTTGAGCCATTGAACGATGGGCTTTTCTATGTAGTAGGGTGACTCTTATCCACTGGTCCAGGTTAGTGACTGATTTTCTTCCATATGAAAGGTTACAAAGGGTTCCTGTTTTGGCCAAAGCTTGGAAATTTACATATTTAGACTAGCACATGTTTATCTTTCAAGCCTTAGAGCATGTCTTTTGAGAGAGAGAAAAAAAAGGCATGATAGCCCAACCATGTTGATCAGCAGTTAGATTCATGTTGCATTACTGAGAAGAACATGTGCACCTAGACACCCAGGTTAATTTCACAGCTAAAAAAGTCTAATCAAATTGCCCCCAACCATTTTTTAAAACCATGTGGAATGATCAGGAGCCAGTGTGGTGTGGTGGTCTGAGTGTTGGACTATGAATCCCCACTTGGCCATGATAACCCATTGGGTGACCTTAGGCAAGTCACATACTCTCCAATACAAAGAAAGACAAAGGCAAACCCCCTTTGAATGGATCTTGCCAAGAAAACCCTGACAAAGTTTCACCTTAGAGTTCCTGTAATTCAGAAACAACTTGAAGGCACCCAACAACAAAGAATGCACAGAGATCTGGAGAACTCAAAAGTTTGGACATTACTGTAGAATTCTAGTTGGCTGTGAAAATAAATATCTTTCAAGCCTTAGGCCATAGGCCGAGGTCAAATATATGGTCATAAAGGCATGGCCTCCCCTCTGCGGATTTTGCATTTTGATGACATCTAGAAATAGATCAATGCAAGTGCTTGGATCTGTGAAGCAGCCGTGCCTCCTACAGAAATCAACAGACCAGGCAAAGATGTTTACTTGAACATTTTTCTATTGTTTCGCTCTGCCAAGATCTGCTCAAGGTAAATTCCATTCCAAATTACCAGAACATATTTTTCCCCATTATCTCCACCCATAGCACCTCACAGAGCCAAGAAATAGCAACATTCCTTTTCTAACTTCCATCTCACCACCATTTCATCCCATAGGAACAATAAGATGCTTCCTGGTTTAAAATATCCAAAATATATTTTGGCATCTTAGATCCCCAGTTTGAGTAGGAATGCAAGGTAGTGAAGCCTTCCTTCAGGCAACTGAATCAAGGCTTGGCTTCCAAAATGGAGAGGAATCTTGGCGAGCGCACAAGTGACACAAAATAAGGTGCCCTGGAGCTGAAAGCCTGCAAAAACAGGGTGGGGAAAGTTGCAGTCAAATGAGCAACCTGCAACAGTAGAAAGGGAAACAGGCCTTCCCTCCCCTAGGGGCTATCACCTGGCCCCAAAGCGAGAGCATCTTAACCACAAGCCAAAGGTTGTGGTAAGAGGTACTTGTTTGGAGAAAGTTCCAACAGGAGCAAGGAAGAGAAAGCTGTAGGTGGGGCTGGCGAGTGTATGTTTTTAGGGCTTGATTCACAAGGGCTGGGTCAAATTCCGTACATGTTTGTAACCAGAGTCAAACTTTTGCATTCTGTAGGGAACATTCCCCACCTGGCAAACAGCCTCACCCTCCTTGTTGTTGTCAACAAGGGAACTGGGCCATCGTGTCTTGGAGAAAAGGTATGCCTTATCTGTGGTGCCTTGGTGATGCTGCTTGATGTATTGCAATGGCATTCTATGGACTTTAACTGTCATGAAGGTTGGGAGCTTCCATATCTGTGGAGCAGTGAATCTGCTCTGAATGCTGCTCCAGATTTTAAAAGATCTCTCCAAGGCAATGAATCCTGTCCCCCAGTTGCAGTGAGTCCCTTGAACACCTTCTTTGAAATATACTCAGAAATCTGGACTGGATTCACTACCCCACTGACATGAGCTCAACTCAACAAGAACCACTGAAGCAGTGGGATTTACATGAGTGAAGACTGACTTTGTAGTGGTGGATTCAATGGGTCTGGTTTAGTTGGGATGGTCAATGGGATTCTGGCCATATTATTTGCCCACAGGCTATGTAGAATCCTGACTATGACATAAGGTGCATCTACACTGTAGATATAATGCAGTTTGACAGCACTTTGACTGCCATGGCTGCATCCTACAGTATCCTGGGTCTGTAGGTATGTGAGCCTTCTCCTTGGCAGAGAAGGCTAAAGACCTGGTAAAATCACAAATCCCAGGATTCCATAGGATGGAGCTAGAATGTTAAACTGCATTAATTCTACAGTGTAGGTGCATCCATACATAGGTGTGATGTTAAATTATGCCTGTGTAAGTCTTTTAATGGTTGTTGCACACCGAAATATTCAGTGCCTCCAACAGCAATGATAATTTCTCCCCCAGGATCTGGTGCCTCCATCCCCATGATCAAGTACTGGCTGGGAAGAGTTGGGGATGTGTGTATAGCCCTGGAGTAGCTGGTTGTGTTCCTACAACTGACCACAGGAAGAACCATCTTGAACCTTCCACACTGCAGAAATAACCCGGTTTGAGACCACTTTAACTGCTATGGCTCCATACTATGGCATCTTGGAGTTTGTAGTTAGTTGTGGCACCAGTGCTCTCTGACAGAGGAGGCTAAATGTCTCACTAAACTACAATTCCCTGAATGCCATAGCATGGAGCCATGACAGCTAAAGTAGTATCAGCCTAGATTATTTCTGCAATGCAGATGCAACCTAGGAGGATAACACATAGCCATGGCTGGTGAAGTTTTACACACACCCAGTGCAATCTCAGATTCCAGCCTATGTGTTTTAGAATGTGCTGTGATCCTTTCTTGCCCCCCCCCCCTTTTTAAATTTCATTATGCAACTGGTGTGTCCCACTCCTCACATCAATCTGGGAAGTGCAGACAATGTTAGTTGGTACTTGGATCTGTGAAAATCAAATCCCTCCAATATCCCCCTGTCATAACCTCCTAGTTGAAGGTCAGTGCTCCAAGATAAACCTTGAAAGGCTTGTTTTGACAACACTTTCATTGCTTGTGTGTCTTCAAGCTGTGAGCAACTCTCTCTTATATCAATCAATTATGCATTAGATTGAATTGTAACTCTTTCTTCCCCCCCCCCCCCCCCCCGCTAAGGGCAAGGCTTCCTTCTCTCCCTCTTCTTTAATGTGATACCAGCCTGTCGCCACCTCCGCTTCTGTTTGCTGCATCCCCCTTCCTTGCCAATACCCACATCTCAGGCTTGGGCCCAGTGATGCTACGTCTCCCTAATTAGCCCTACGTTCTCTGCACTGCCTCCCTTTTGATCTCAATCGGCTCTGCTGAGATCATCAATAACGTTAATGGGAAAAATCTGCAGTCTTTGCCTTAGAGAGAGGATGCTTCCCTTCTTTCCCTGCCTCCCTCCTTCTTCATATTTGCTGGCAAAACAGATTGATGCATTTTCGGCGGAAAGGATGTTTCCAGACCAGTGACAATTCTTTGCACAACAGTGTGCATTCCTTCTGTCTCTCTGAGCAGCGGTTCATGAATTCCAAGACACCCAAGACTTTTATTTCCCAAAATTCTCCTTGGGTGCAACTATATTGCACAAATAATGCAGTTTGGGACCACTTTAAGTGCTGTCGCTCCATCCTATGGAATCCTGGGATTTGCAGTTTTAGAAGGTCTTGAGCCTTCTCTGTTCAAGAAAAGTTCCTCACCAAACTCCAAATCCCAGGATTCTATAGGCTGGAGCCATGGCAGTTAAAGTGGTGTCGAGCTGCATTATTTCTACATTGTAGATGTACTCTAAGTTAGAACTGGATAGTATACACAAAATACACTTATAACAGTATGAGACTACTTTCACTGCCATGGCCTTATCCTACATCCTGGGATTTCTTTGGCAAACAAGGAGAAGTGCACTGGAGAATTCTGAGTACCTCTGATAAAACTATAAATCCCAGAATTCTATAAGATGGAGCCATGGAATCAAAAGTATATCAAATAGTTATCACTATGCATTGTGGGCACATACCTTCAGGCTACTTGGCCACAGGGCAAAGACAGAAGTGAGAAATGTGTGGCCCTCCAGATGTTGTTGGACTACAGGTTCCATCATCTCTCACCATTGGCTCTAGCTAGATCTGATGGGAGTTGGAAAAAGTAATACTCAACCCATGATTAAAGGAGCTTTCCCTGATCACCTCACAGTCATCCAAGGCCCTTGTTTAAGAAACCTTGGCAAACTTTGTGAAGTGTTAAGTTTTCTTCAGTCCTTGTGGAATTGACATATTACAAACATATGCACCAAAGATTGGAAATGTTACTTTTTTTTTTGGACTGGAGCTCCCAGAATCCTCCATCCAAATTCTGGAAATCATGGTGTGAAAAGTAACTTCCTTGAACTCCAAGGCAGACTGCCAAAGCAGCAAGTAGCCCAAGAGTCAGGGCGGTAAATGCCATACCTGAATTGGAACTAACTGCATCAGCTTTTCAGCTTCAGGCCTCTCATAAAGAAATAGACAGCAAGGGAGATAACATCTAAAACAATTCTCATACAACAGCATCTAGAAATAACGTGCAAGCGCCATCCTTTGACAGGCCTTCAGAGCCTGGAAATTTCAGAGCTGGAGCATGACCTTCAGTACACTCTCTTTCCAGATCCTCAAAGATACCTGTCAACACAGAGCTATTAAGCTGTTGCTTTTGGGGGAAGTGTAGAAATCCCAGTGCTGCCCAAGCAACACAGTATCCTCTTAGACATGCATGTTCACACTGACAATGGCCAATTTTGCTTCCAACAGATAACCACTTTGCAGGCTCCGATATTAAACTATGGTGAGGGAGCCGTGAACCAAGAGACAGGGTGGCCACATGACAAAGAAGTCCAGGCTCTTGTACCTTTCATAGCTAGGCAGAAAAGGGCATTTCTATAGATATAAGCTTCATTTGCAAGCTTCATTTGCTGAATTTCCCTCTTCCACATTGCAGTTATATGAGATCTCTCTTCTTTTTCATGTGGTTATCTTACATAAGGCTTGCAACATAACTCTATATGGCCCTCTGGCCATACAGGACTCCTTGTGACCATGATCCTGCTCACTCATTGAGTTCCCCTATGGAAGTGGTCAGACATTTGTCTGAAGGAGAATGCTTGTGCTCATTTCAGGGTTGTGGACACAGAGTAGTGAACAATGTGCCTTTCTGCACAGTTTTACATTGCACATGGATGGTGCCTTTTGCATGGTTGCACATTGTGCATTGCCTATGAAGAGGTGCATGCACATTCAGTGGTGCAATGTCACTCCTCATAAGCTAGGCACTCTTGCACAACCATATTGTTCATGGTTGCACGTTGTGCATTGCACATGCAAAACTGCATACACATTCATCTGTGCATTCAGTTGTGCAATGTCACTCCTCATAAACTAGGCACTGTTGTACAGCCATCATTTAATTCCATAAAGTTACACCCCATCTTTTCATTGTAGGATCCATACTTGCCAACAGGTCCAGTTTGGTAGGGCTAGTCCCAGTTCATCCTCTGGCATCCTACTCTTAAATGTTCCAGTTCCAGTTTCATTTTCATTTTCCTCTTTTCCTTTTTGTTCACAGCTTACTTGAATTGCTGCAAACTTGATTTCAAAATGCAAAAATAGTAAACAGTCAATGCAATGGGAAGGAAGAGGAGCAAACAGATCAGAATCTTGTCCTTCCCAGTAAGGTCAGCCAAAAGCAAACTGCTGCAACCTCTCCTAGATTTTGTGGCCTTCTTTGTGAATAGCTTTTGACATCTTGACCATATTCTGATGTTCCTTGGCCATGTGTGTCCCAGCTTTCAACTCTGAAATGTTGGAAGATATGCTACCTGGTGATGAAACAGACAATCTTGAAGAAATGGTTGAGGGACTTGATACAAGCCCCAACCTCTGTTCTATCTCTCCTTTCCCTTTGCCCATTTTGGCAAATTATGACCTTCTCTGTAGTTTTTAGAACAGTAGCTATGGGGGCTGTTGAAAAAGGTAGCAGGGTGAGACTCCTCTGCTTTGCTCTCCCACCCACTGCTGATAAAGTCTGCTGCAAAATTGCCCTTTCACTGATTCTATAAAATGTGAAATGATCTGGGGAGAATGTCAGAGTTCATCTTGGGCAGGACACTCACACATCCTGATTTTCATCTGTGAAATGCTGGAGGGTATGAGGTTCTCAGCTTCTAATTATTCTTGCCTTTCCTGGTGGGTAGTGGAAATATTTACTGCACAGAAAGTAGGTACTGAAGGGACAGAAAGTGGAGAAAGTTGGAGGAAGTTTGCATGACACACACACACACACAGAGAGATCAGAAACTAGAGGAAAGAAGTGCTCTCCATCACAGTTCCCAGTATTCCTCACGTATGGCTGTATTGGTAAAGGCTGCTGGGACTTGTAGCCGATCAACTCAATAAGGCTCAATCATTCCCACCCTTCCTGTAAAATAAACATTTCACATCCTCAAATATCTCCTGTCCTGTCCTGTCTTAGGGTGCATCTACACTGCAGAAATAATGTAGTTTGACACCCTTTTAAGTGCTGTAGTTCCACCTTATGAAATCCTGGGTGTTATTATTTTACAAGGTATTTAGCCTTCTCTGCCTAAGTGTGCTGGTGCCTGACAAAACTACAAATCACAGGATGTTATAGGCTGGAGGCTTTTGTTGTTGTTGTTGTGTGCCTTCAAGTTGTTTCTGACTCATGGCAACCCTAAGGCAGACCTATCATGGGGTTTGTTGGCAAGTTTATTCAGAGGAGGTTTGCCATTGCCATCTTCTGAGGCTGAGAGAGTGTAACTTGCCCAAGGTCACCCAGTGGGTTTCCTTGGTGGAGCCTGGATTTAAAGTCTGGTCTCCACTACACCACACTGGGTCTTCCCATTGTTGTTGCTGTTGTTATGGTAGGAATTGGCAAAACCACCTCTGAGTTTTCCTTATCTAAGAAATGAAATTCATGGAGATGCTATAAATTGACAGGCATCTTGAAGGCACATACACAAACAGAGATAAATACTTTAGTGACTGTCTTTGCAGGTTCCAAATGAAATTGGTGGGCCCATGACTTTACAGGAAAGGAAATCTTTTGCTGTTCTCCTTCAGACTGCAAAATGTCTTGGGTCAGCACTGTTACTGGGAGATTAGCCATCCTTGCAAGCTTCAGCAGTGGAATCAGAGCTCTGATGAGCAGACTCAGGCTGACAAGAGACCCATTTAAAAGGTCCGCATCCTGGGGGAGATATATAGGGGTTTGTGTGCAAACTACATATTCTTCATTGCCATCTACTGGCAATGCTCACTGCCAGCACTTTCTTGGAGAGATGCAAAACCATTTATTTCATCCTCATTTTTGCAGGCAAATCTCTTTTCATGTTTTAAATTTTATGTTTCACCTGATGTGAAATCTGAGACTCAACTGACTTGTCAGAGTGGAGTGTGTTTGGGATTTTCTTCCTATTTTTTCCTGTCTCTCTCCCTCCCTCTTCTTTTTATGACCCATTTTACAGGTAAAACAGCTCTTTTGGTGCAATTGCACATGTCTGCAAGGCAGGTGCCAGATTCAAAAGGAGAAAATAATCTTGGTTTTCCTTAATGGTTAGCATTGATAAGGAAAACCAAAGGTTGTCAAGAATCAACCTGAAGATCAGGTCTGTCTAATGCCATCTGGAAGGAAGGAAAGAACTGTAGGAAGATGAAGGATGCATAGTAATCCCATGTCGTCCCATATTCCAGTCCCATTTTTTTCTTGTTATTTTGGAATTAAATTGTGATTCATGACCTGATATTCTGTCTGGAAGAAATTGCCTGGAAGAAAACCCTCTGAAATTCATGGGGTTACCATAAGTCAATATTAGTGTTGTCAGTCTCCATGCTGACACCTTCAAAAACTAGGGAGGACATGTTTGTATTAACCAAGGCTAATACAAACATGTCCTCCCTAGTTTTTCAAGGTGTCATCTCAATCCACCTTCCAGTCTGTTGCCAAAATAATTCACCTTCCTCATCGCTCTGATAAGAGTAGCTGCACTACCTCTGGCCATGCTCACTGACAGATCTTGGGACTTTTAGTCTAAAAAAGTAACTTTTCCATACTCTGAGCTGAGATAAACATACATTCTCTTCACATTTGCTGCTATTCTCAGATAGGGATGTAATTCTTCACTGATTACATTCTTTAGGGAAGTGAAGAGTGATTTTAGCAATTTTCTTCCTCCTGTGAGAAACTTTTCAAAGACTGTGTAGCGTTCAAAGACTTCTCACAACTGGGCTACAGCCACACTGCAGAATTAATGCAATTTGACACCACTTTCACTGTCACAGCTCCGTCCAATGGAATCCTGAGATCTGTAGTTTGTTGTGGCACCAGAGACAAAATATCTTACAAAACTACACAATCCAGAATTCCATATACTTAGTCATGGCTGTTAAAGCAGTGTCAAACTGCATTAATCATGCGTGTAGAAATAAGGTCATGTTCAGGTAAAGAAGACTAGTATCAGCCACTCTCAGTTTAAATTACTGCAGTAGGAAAAAGAAATTGCCTGGAAGAAAACCCTCTGAAATTTATGGGGTTACCATAAGTCAATATTAGTGTTGCCTGGTTTTCAAAACAGCAATAAGGGACAGACAGTTGAATTTCAAGACATGAAGGGTTGACAATGAAGAAGCAGCTGTTAACAAGTTTGTGTTCTACTGAAATGCCAAAAGAAAGTACTGATTTCAATTAACTAAGCCATGTGTTTCTCCGTAAAGTTAACACAACATGAGGCACACATCTCTGTCTTTATGAAGGGACCACACCTCAACATTTGGGATGTTTAATCTTCCTGTTATTGTTGTTCCAAAGCTTTCCAAATCAAAATAGGAGACATCCCTTACAGTAAGGGATACCTGTCTGCCCTAGTTGATAGGCCACTTGAAGACACACACTTACAAACACAATTTGCCAAACAAAATCTGCTTTCCAGTCAGGTCATGAGAGCCAAAAGATGAAATGAGAAGGCTTACTGCTAACAGGGAGATTAACTGAAATCATTTGATGATGCAGAAGACCATATAATTTTAGGATAGTAGGGTGGGTTTTGAAAGAAATCTCACCACCCTGTGTTTATGTTCTCCTTTGGGTAAACTTCATTTTCCTTCAGTCCCTGATGTAATTCAATCAAACAGGAACTATCAGGAAGGAATGAACCAATGAACCATGTTACACACAACGCTGTAAATGCCATATAAAAATATATAAGACAGAAAATGTCTTAAAGTCTTCCAGTAAGCCCTATATGAAAGAGTTTCTTAACCATAAAATAAAATAAAAAAATATCAGCACTCACATTACATCCCCTTGTAGGTCTTTCTGATTTGATGCCCTTTTCCATCAGAGGTCAGAAAAACCAATCCAGACCCAATCAGACCCAGCTTGGAAAAGAGAAGTGATAGAAAGAGATGGAACTGATAAGGAAGGTGGACAGATGAGGTTGAAAACAGCAGGTCAGTCTAGGATATCTCAGCTTTCCTAATGACATTCTTTGCACTGCAAGCACAAAGCAGACAGGAGGCTGCTGGAAATAATACAGCATTGAAAGATCTTTGTTGCCTGTTGGATTGTGCATTTAAGAGGATTCTCCTTCTCCCCACTTTATTATTATTACTGTATGGCATAGAGAGTTTTAAATGTTCATCAGAGTACTGTGGAGGGAATGAAAATAGATTCTTCTCTTACAAAATGAAACCAAGTGAGTGTGGAATTAACTATGCATGTATATCAGTAGTAAATATGTCATATGACACATATATCACTAATATATCACTGGTAAATATGTCATATGACACCATCAACTCTCTGCAAGTGATAACTGGCAAATGACAGGAGGAATGGTGACGAGAGACACAGGAATAAAAGAAATAGTAACTGGCTGAACTGAGTTTGAATGTGAATGTAGATCTACAACACTGAGTTGGAGAGACCCCCAGGACTCACTAACTATCAGTAACATGGGTTGGGAAACTTCTGCAGTCTTTGCAACCCTGGAGTTTAATTCTCAGTTTGGGAAGGGTCTTCCCAATACTAGATACATGTAAGAACATGTATCCCAATACTAGATACATGTAAGAACATGGCAGAGAACCAAAGCAATGTGGATGGCCCAAAATATAATTCCCACCTACCTGGACATTTGCCCACCAACACATCACAGCAGAATTCTATTCATGTCCATCCAGGAGTAGGCCACACATTTGCTTCTTCAGAGGCAAAGTCAGATCAGTTTTATGTAACAGTCTGCATGGCTGCAAAGCACCATGTAGTTCCATGCAACAGCTTCCTAGATATTAAGTATTTTTTGTTGTTGTTTCCAATCATTAATCAGTCACAATTCAGTCACAATAGCAAAAGAAGTTTGTAGGTGAGACAGAAGATGCATGAGAACCACATCTGGTCTGCAGATCACAGGTTCCCATGTTTATAGTAGAAGACAGTTGCTGGACATACATTAGGAAGAAGTAGCTGAGATAAACATTCTAGATAATTCAATGGAAGAGAAAGCTCAGGAGAGCACGTCAAGGAAACAATGATCATCCTATCGCCTGATACTGACTACTCATACCCAGAACCATTTGCAGTTTTGTTGGACATCTCTCAGATACCAAAATGGCTTCCCAATTAAAACCTACTGAAACAAATGCCTTCAGAATAGAGTCTGCACTCTCTAATCCCATGCATTTCCTTATCTGAGTGAGACTCGATACACTCTCTGTTGGCTACAGAACAGCGGTCGAGAACATGTCAAGCTCTGGTGGTCCCATAACCAACTTCACCTTGCATCCAGCAGCTCCTCTATGAGCTCTGCATGGTCTGGGCAACTTATAGACTGTATGGTCTGGGCCACTTTTTGACTGGAATTTGGACTAGAGCTTGTAAGAGGAGGTCGTGTCTCTGAACTGTTAAAATTTGTTGAGAAAATGGCTGGAATCTTATTGATGTCTTGCCTGTGTGTAAGTTCCTCTATGGAAATGGTTAAGCATCTTTGTCTAATGTGGAGCATCTGCATTCAGTTCAATTTTGCACAAGTGGAATTGTTCATGTGGTGCCATTGTGCATGCGGATAGGCCTGTGTACATCTCTGTGTGCAGATTTACATGTGATTCACATTGGGCATGCATAAACATTCATTTGCACATGGGATGTGCATGAAGTTGTACAACTCTGCCGTTCAATGTAAGTATGTGTGTATCACAATCAATGCGTAACACCACATGTGTAGATTCATGCTACATAATCTGAGGGTAGGAGCTCAGGAATGACCTTACTTACTTTTAGAGGGAAACACTGAAAAATCATTGCCCTCGGGAAATAGCTCAACAATTGATTTGGACTATAAAAGCAAATAAATCTCTGAAAAGCCAAGGATAAAGAAAAACAGTAAGTATAGAACTGAGTCAAAAACAACTAACAGTCATCCAGAAGCATTTCTCCATTACTGCTAGAAAGCATTTCCTCTCTTTGCTATTCCTTCCCACCTCACTCACTGTATTGCTTGCAGTCTTATTGTGTTATTCATTGATATTTCTCTCACTTCACTTCACTTTCAGTTGGATTGGTTATGGTTATATCTTTCTGATGCAATCAATTCATTACATGAGCCTTGATTGGGTGGGATTTTCCATGCAGACATTCCTGGGAGGAGGAAGCTGTAGCAGCTGGCTGAGCAAAAATTTAATGCAGAAGCTGCCAACTAGTGGCTCCAGTGTCTGTGGGGCTGGTTTCTATTCTGAATCTACTCCTGGTTTTCATGTGAATTTTCAATAAGCTGTCCAAGGTACTGAGCTTTTCCCCAACATGGTTTCAGAACCTTGGACAGCTCCTTTGAAATTCAGACTCCCAGAGCAGATTCATCCATCCCTGTATGGGAATCAGGACTGCTAATGAATAGCATGGGGGGCGGGGGGGGGGGGGGGGGAGATGGCAGGTCTCTGTGTTTTTAAGGAAGGTTTTACTCTACTGGAATTGTCCTGAAAATCTGCACTGGTAAATAATTGGCACAGCTTCATGTAAAACTGCAAGGTATTATTCCTATAAATCAGTATCAGACATAGCTTTGGCCTTCAGAAGCTGGCTCTCTCATCAACCCAGTAAGCTTTCACCTGCAACTAATTTTTGGCAAATAGATCTGCTTCACCCCCTGTCCCCTCTTGCACTTCTCTTCCCCTCCTTTGTATTACAATAATAATACAATTTTTGTTGTTGTTGTTAATTTGAATCTGCCAACATGAAATCATTTTTGGTATGCTGCTCACTATTTAACAAGATGCTTGCCTTCACCATCCCTGTTCTCTCCCACCCTCATTTAATCTTTCAGAGTCATCATTATCTAATATTAATGTTCTAGTCATTACTGAATTCATAGGAAGATGATGGGGGCTTTGTCCACAGAGACAAGAAGCTGGAAAATTAATATAATATTTGTTCAAGATTGATTTTAGGCTGCAGTGCCCACAGACAGAGAAAACCTATCTGTTTAAAAAATATCAAATGCTAATTACCTAGTGCGAAAGTCCTTTATGTGATGGGAAGATGGAAAACAGATATCCTTTAGTCTCCTCGTCAGCTCTACAGTGTGTGTGTGTGTGTGTGTGTGTGTGTGTAGAAAATTTTAAAAAATTATTTTCATTATCATTATATGAGAGCAGAGGAAAAATCTTCCACTATGGGGAGGGAATACAGAGATGAAAGAAGGGTGGAAGTGATAGAAAAGGTATGGGAACAGAAAAGATGGAAGGAGAAGGGGAAGCTGGAGATGATGCAAGGGAGCAGAGAGCCTAAACTATGGAATAGATTGAAGTTGCCAATGCAGAAATCCCTAGAGAATTTTAAAGACCTTTCTGTGATTGCTTTCCCAATGTGTTTGGATCCAGAGTAGGCAACCTTAAGAATTATCAGTATGTAAGGAGATCTTGTAGCAGCTTTGAGACTATGTAGAAGACATTGTAGCTTAAGCTTTTGTAGACTTGGTCTTCTTCTTCCTCAGATGCATAACCAATGAGTCATGACATGAGTCATTGCCTCCATCTTCTCCAGCCATTAGTGTTGTCCTTGTGTAGTGAAGAGAGTACTAGGAAACACATTAAAAGCAGAAAATAGTAAGCTCCACATGCTCTGGGAAGGCCAACTGTTTATTTGTTTATATAAGCTCAACTCGTTTTGGCTTCAATGAGAAAAAAGCCTTCAGTAGAAATCACTGGAGTTAAAAACACTGTTGAAAACACAAGTCAAAGAAGAAAACAAGCTTGCTCCATCTTCTACATCACATCCCTTCAGAGATTTAAAGATGTCATAGAGTCATGATGGTGTAATAGTTTGAGCACTGGACTACGACTCTGAAGACCAGGGTTCAAACCCCTACACAGCTATGGAAACACACTGCGAAACCTAGGGCAAGTCACACTCTCTCAGCCTCAGAGGAAGACAAAGGTAAACTTCCTCTGAACTTATATTGCCAAGAAACCCTTGTGATAGCTACCTTGGATCCCATTTTGGGAGAAAGGCAGGATATACGTGCACTAAATAAATAAATAAATAAGTTAGCCTTAGGGTTGTTATAAGTTGGAAACACAACAACATGTCACCTCTCAGTCTTCTCTTCTCCAAGGTAAACATACCCAGGTCCCTTGGACATTTCTCACAATGCTTCATTTGCAGACCTTTGATCATCTTGGTTGCCCTTCTCAGGACACGTTCCAGCTTGACAATATCTTTCTTCAACTGTTGTGTCCACAACTGTACACAGTTTTCCAAGTGAGATCTGATCAAAGCAAAATAGAGTGAGACTATTACTCCCTTCAGTCTGGACACTATACATTATACCACTTTAACTGCCATGGTAATTGCCTGTTGAATCCTGGCATTTACAGCTAGGCAGCATTTAAAATTCTCAGCTGGAGAACTCTAGTGTCTTACCAAACTACAAATGTCAGGATTCCATTGGGGATGCAGCCATAACAGTTGAAGTGGACTTAAGTGGACTTAAATGCTATAATTGTGAAGTTTGGGGTGATGGAGACAGGCCAATGGAGATACCCAGTCCACAGGGGACTATTGGGGGATACATTTCCCCACCTGAAATGGTCCCCATTTGTAACATGCAGAAACTTCATTGCAAAAACTCTCCTTTGCAGGCTCTCCTTTCTCTGTTTCTCTCCTGAGAGGCATTATCAGTGCTCAGTCTGAGGAAATGTTTCTGACTAGAATGGGAAGCACTTATCTGAAAAGAGCAATTAGAAGACACGCACATACAAACTTCGTAGATGCTTCGGAGAAGAAAGGAGAGCGGTGGAAAGGAAGACACCCTCCGGATGAAATTGGACAGCTCTTCAATCTGAAAGTCTAATTGTATTGATTAAAAGAAGATATAACAAAAGACAACTGACTTTTCCAAGCAGACAGGATTTTTCAAGCATTCGCACCTTGACAAAGTGGTAATTCTTCAGGCCCAGACACACATTGTATTATTGTACACACAATACCAGAGATGAAAAGAATATCTGAAGAGTCAAGAGGGAAAAAATGAACAAAAGGGCTTCTTGGGTATTGGGAAATCCCAACAAAGTGAGTCCCAAAGCTCATTTTTCCACACACACCACAAGTCTTTGAATATATCTGGAGGATTATTTCCAACTCCCTACTCACAATTATGTTGTCCCCCTTCAACTGCCATATTCTTTTTCTTCCTTGCACTACAGCCAACCCTTCCTTGGAAACCCAGCTTCCCTCTGCCTTTTCTCCACCACAGTCATGCAGTGGCCAGTGGAGAATAGGAATTGACTCAGAAAACTCTGGCTATGTCACCATAACTGGATGCACAATGTTGAAGACATCTTCATGGACCTCTGGTACCTCCAGGACCTCCAGTACCAGAGGCCCATGAAGATGCACAGCATTGCAAAACAATGATGCATGATGATGATGATGATGATGATTCTGAAAACATTCAGGGGTAGCTGTGTTGGCCATTTAGTAAATTCAAACAAAAGTCCATCAACGATAACTTTATTGGCCAACCAAAATGCAGAATATACTTGTTGCAAATTTTCAAAGCTCCATGGGCTTCTTCATCATCAGGCAAGATGTTACAAACCATACAGGAGAAAAACTGGAGATGTTAGTCAGACGCCTACATGTTGTTTCATTCTTATGGTATACAGTGGGGAGGATCTCTTTTGCAGGCAGGCTCCTCCTCCTTCTGGCCCTGTGGCTATAGGGAGATTGGCAAAGTCCAGGAAATTTAAAATCCATTTGCATCTCAACAGGGACCCCTCTTTTGCAATTGCAAAACTGCCAGGATGCTCATCCAATTTTTATGTATCCTTTCTTTGTTAGCCCAAGATAATATGGTGTCATCTATGTCTGCAAAATTCCTAGTGGCTGTTGTTAAAAAATATATATTGAGTATGGTTTTCTGAGTCCTGATTTTATATAGCTTTCAGAATGTTTGCAATGTATGGACCTCATTTAACTATAATGGTGTATGGACATTGTGAAACTGTAACTTGTAACTTTCCTAGAGTAAGATGTTTCTACTGCAATGGCTTGTGGCTGGTGCAAATAAAGAATCTATGTAAGCAATGAAGGTAACTGGGATAATGCATTCTATTCTGGCATTTTGGAGTTTTTAGATACTTTCTAAGGACAGTCCCATGCAGAATGCATTAACAGTGATCTTCTGAACTGTAGCATATGAAAGGTTCTTGGGTAACCACACATTGAGATGGCAGCTTTGCAGGGTCACTGATCCATGCAACTAGTACAAAACAAAATGTCATGTTGTATATCAGTTCTTCCCAAGTTATCTGATGCAGGTGACCAGCAATTCCCTGGCCCCTATGTGCCAGGGATTAGTATTGTATGCATGCCTGTTCACTACAATGGTTTCTTTTCTGGAAAATCTCCAAGGACCAGTAGCCTATGGCCTGTAGACTCATGCTGGTCCTTGGACAATCCTTTGCATAGCACTGTTTGACATCACACAAGACATTATGTTCCAACATGATGACTACTTCTGCATAACACATCTTTGCACTAGAACTGAGGATCAAACTGTGTGAAAGTGCTCACTACTTTTTCTTGTTTTCTTCAGTAGGCTAAAAATACTTTCTTGGAGCATTTTGGCTTTTTAAAAAAGAGACAATTTTTTCTTCAATCTATACATTGTCTCCCTAGAAAAGGCAGTAAAATAATGGGGGAAAAGAAATGAGAAATATAACAAGTTACTAACTTCTTTTTAAAAAAAATTAAAGTGTTTTTATAGTCTTGTATTTTTATCCTGGCACTAGTTTTAATTTGGTTTTACATGTTTTGTACTCTGTTGGCAGTTTTATCCTGGCTTTATGTTCTGTGCCTTCAGTCAATGTTTTATTACAGAGGTGGGAATTTTAGGGCTTTCTAGAAGATGTTCAACTACAACTCCCAGCAGTCCTAATCAAAGGAGCCAATGGTGAAGAATTCTGGGTGCCACACTTCAACAACATCTCAAGTTTGGAGAAGTTCCTATCCTGTTTTATTGCCCTAATGTTGCATTTAAAGTATTGAATTGTTTTAATGGCTTGTACACAGCCCAAGGAACTTTGGTTAGTGGATGGTTTCAAACTGCATTAAATAAACTCTAAGGAAATGACTAAAAATCCATACGACATTAACAGTTATGAGTTACTTTTAAGACTTCGCAATGAGTTACACAATGAATTCAGTTACAATTCATATTCCTTGGGATGTTTTAATTAACTTTCCAAGCTCTGCTCTAGGTGTATGACACAGTCTCAAATACAAACTTTCCCCCCTCTCTTTGGAGAAGAGCTTTTCAGGAAGCATCCTGGGGCAGAGCAGAATATGATGCCTGTATGTCAGGAATAATATTGAAGAAGAAGATTATATGCTTTAAAATGCTGCTAACAGGCTTGATTCTTTTGAACAGATTGCCATATTTTTTTTTAAAAAAACCTGATTAAATAAATCAGTTTCATTCAATAAAGTCAATTTGTTTCTCAATCTGCAGTGATGAAAAAGTCCAGTGAGAGACTTGAATCTCCATCATCCTGGGCAATCAATAACAGCATTAGCAGCTGCAGTCATGCAGGCAAGAGTAATGGTCATGTCAAGTGTCGCATAAGCAAAATGACAGATGGTTGGGTCAGCATCCATGGTCAAAAGTATATCAAAACCATTTCCTCTCTGACAGCACAAGAAGTTTTCTCTACTGCATCAGCTTTCTCTTCCAGAGGTTGTGGCAAAGTTTTGAGGGAACCCTAGAGGGATTTGCCATTGAACTTTTCACCTAGCAAGAAAAAACATAATGCTGAATCTGAAGGTTTTTCTTTGGGGAGAACCACAGCTAAGGCATTCCAAGGGTTTTGCATCAAATAATTTCAGATCAGCAACATTTTCCCAAACAAACCACTTGCAGAGCATTAAAGCCTTCTTGGACATACAATATTGAACTTCCATGTCACAGCTCTTAAACAAAAATAATTGAAGACCAGAAAACTAGAGACTTGGGTCCAGGCCTTGAGATCTGGTAACCCTACTCCTGGTATGTTTCCTGGTTTGGTCTTCCAGCATTGGCCTTAAAAGAGCATCTTAGCTTCTATGTCCTAAATCAGTAGTTCCCAAACTTTGTTTCTCTAGGTGTTTTGGATTTCAGCTCCCAGAATCCCCAGCCAGCAGTCAGGAATTCTGGGCCCTGAAATCCAAAACATCTGGAGGACCAAAGTCTGGGAACCGCAGTCCTAAACAATGCTCAGTATCCATCTATATCTTACCCTGTAGAGGATCACAAAAATATGAATACTAGGAATTCTGAGAATAGCAGTCTCCAAAAGTAACTTTTCCAACATCTGTAAGAGCTGGTGCATACTTTCTCACTCCTATCCTGGTGCTGCTCTTTTAATTAATGAGGTCCATAATTAAGTAGAGTCTTTTGCCTTTCAGGAGACATGTGCAATGTTCACTTTAATAGAGATTCTTTTTTTAAAAAAAAAAAACCTTGCATATTATGAGGCCTGTGACAAATGGAGATTGTTGTTTGATTCATCGGATGCCAAATACTCGCTGTAAAACTTCATTGGCTACTGCATAAAAATGAGGGTGATAAACATGTTACTGCTTTATATGGGAAACAGTGAATTATTTATGGAAGACCAGGACTAGAAAGCTAGATTTATCTGAAAACATCACAGCACACTGGGTTGAAGCAGGGTCACCAGGTGATAATTTCCCTCTTTTAAAAAATAATCACAGATTAATGTCGTGATCTAGAGTTGCCATGATCAAGTTTTGAAAATTCACATCTGAAAACTAAATTGGTTTGACAGAGGCTTTAGTAGGTCCCTTATCCAGGCTGATCCTGCAGTTCTAACCTTTGGATGCCTGTCACACACCTGTTCCTTCTGACCTCATGTTCCTTCCCTGGATCAAGTGATTACTATACTAGACAAGGAGATCTCTTGGTCATTGGATTCCATGTGGTAATGCATGACCAGACTGCCTTGTTAATTATTAACAAAGAGAGGGTGTGTCTACACTATAGAAATAATGGTTTGATACCACTTTAATTGCCATGGCTCCACCCTACAGAATCTTAGGATTTGTAGTTTGGTGAGGCACCAGCACTCTTTGTCAGGGAAGGGTAAAGACCGAGTAAATTAAAACAAGATATGTGAAGTCGAAGGCTTTCATGGCTGGCATCCATAGGTTTTTGTGGGTTTTTCAGCCATATTCTAGAAGAATTTATTCCTGACGTTTTGCCTGCATCTGTGGATGGCATCTTCAGAGAATCTAAATCAAATAATCTTCAGAAATTCTAAAAACCTAAAGTTAACATATATTTTTTAAAAAGAATAAATTAACATATTAAAAGATCAGTAATGTAAAACAGTGTAAAACTATATAAGAAATATAACTATAAAAATACAACACATGCAGCCGATTAAAATACTCTTCTCCCTAGCTCACCAAAAGCCTGTTCAAAGAAAAAGCATGTTTAGCTGCCTGTGGAAGGAGACCAATGAAGACAGCAAGCTGGCCTTCAATGGGAGAAGATTGCAAAGCTTGGGAACAGCCACCGAGAAGGTTTGATCTTATCCTGTATTGCAGTTGTTGTTCTTCCAAGTCAACTCCAAGTCTATCATAGGGTTTTCTTGGCATCTAAGAAGGTTTGCTTTCCTCTGAAGCTAGAGGGTGTGACTTGCTCATGGAGACTCCATCCTTGGCTGAGCAGGAATATAAACCCTGGTTTTCCAGAGTCCTAGTCCAACACTCCAAGCACTAAACTAGGCTGGCCTTTTGCTACCACCCATGTAACATCCAGGTAAGGGGTTGCCATTCATCAGTCCTGCCAGAGTAGGTCATGCAAAGAACCAGTGGTGGAAATCCTGCTGATACCCTACACGTGTGTAAGGTCCCTTATGTTTGCTGTGAAACATAAACTGTAATAAAGAAATCAATGAGACATGGAAGCTGAAGAGAGACATTGAAGAGAGGCATGCATATTCAAGACCCACAGACAAAAATGGCCACAACCCTGTTGGTGTCAATTCCCTTATACATGCTGCTGTGCTTTTTTTTTGGGGGGGGGGCATTGTGATTAAGGACATATTAAATTCATGGTTACTTAAACAGATTCTGCATGTGTACAATAACCATTGCACATGCGTCTTGATCCATGCATATTCAACAATGTCTTCAATGTACCATTAGGTCCACTGGGATTGTGGAATCAAACATTGTTCACTCCCCATTACACAGTGGGAAAATAAGCAATAGAGCTCCCTAGAATTGTTTTTAAAATGGGATTCAGAATTGGCAGGCAGGGTGTTATTAATTGTATCTGTCTGCAGGTACTTGCACGGGTAGGTTAGATTACTTTTCCCATCCATTATTGTTCAATCATTAAATAGGAACATTCTTATAAGCACAATGTGTACTTTAGAAGTGCCTTCTGTGTGTTTACTATTAGTGTATTCCAAGTAAATGTCTATAGGATGGATTGCAGGTAGTTTTTTTTTATTATTCCTAGGAGAACTCAACATCAATTCTGTCTTAATATTTTTAGTGCCTGATCATTTGATATTCTTCTGACTGATAATGACTTAGGAGGCTGAACTACCCAGGAGTCTTGATGGTCCAATTTTACCAGATCTTTTGGAGGGATAGGGGCAGAGCCTGCCCTATCAGTCTGGTCCTGGGGGTGGGTTTGAGCCTCTTTTTCCATACCATTCCAGGGGCCATGAACATTGGCAAATATGGAACCAGTTGCACCACACTGGCATTCAGCAGAAGGCTAACATAGGATGCATCTCTAGAAATGTTTGCCATCGTCTTGAGTGCTGTCGAACCTCCTATGAAAACCTGGAATTTGCAGTTTTACAAGGTCTTTCACTACTTCTGCCAAACAGTGCTGGTTCCTCGATGTTGTTTGTTGCTGTGTGCCTTCAAGTAATTTCCTACTTATGACAACTCTAAGGTGACCTATCATGGGGTTTTCTTGGCAAGGTTCTTCAGAGGAGTGTTGGCATTGCCATCCTCTGAGGCTGAGAGAGTGTGACTTGCCTAAGGTCACCCAGTGGGCTTACATGGCCAATCCAGGATTCAAATCCTGGTTATAACCCAATGCACAAACCACTACACAACACTGACTCTATACCACACTGGTTCATCACAAGACTACAGAACTCAGGATTGCATAGACTGAGCCATGGCAGTTTAAGGGGTGTCAAACTGCATTATTTCTACAGTGTAGATGCACCACTGTGTAAGTGTATGTAAGTATAACCTATATGTGAACAATGCAGGATATCAATCTATAACGGGTATAAACTATTGCTTGTTTCAAGCTTGACTCCTGAATGTAAGCAATTCCTTGCTAAGAAGAGCCTCTCACATACCCATTGCTGTCCATCCTGGCCAACTCTCCCCTCCCCTGAACCACCAAACTTTTGGATCTTGACCATCTGCCTGGCTATCACTGCATAACCTGTTTTTTCCTCCTTCAATTCCTCATTGTCATCCTTGGACATGGCTAGACTCAAGTCCGATTTGGATTCCATACTCATCTCTGGCCCTTCCAAATGGGGGAAAGAGGGGAAATCTTCATGCCAGGGTGCTTCCTACTTTGGCTGCCAGAAGTAGAAAGGACTCAGTTGTCTCCTCACACCCAGAGAACGAACATCTCAGCTGGAAAACTAGGGAACAACACACATCCCCGATTCTGTGGGCAACTGATCTTTTGCACTAATACCACAGCCACTTTCTCCCCACCAAAAAAACCCATAAAGAAGCTTCCTACACACACAACAAGATGTATTTCAGACTTGCTGGCTTCTGCTTATTTCAGCTGTTGTGTATTTATTATGCCAGCAAGTGAAATTTTTGCTATTTCTATGGGCTTTTAGAAAATAACTGCAAGGGCCTTTAGCAGTCTGCTGTTTTTATTGCCTTTTTATCTTTTAGGTTTTTTTATGAATTAGTTTTAATACAGTGGATAGGTTAAATGCCATTGTAACAATAACTTTTGTTACGTTTTTACTCAGGGCTTTGTGTGTGCTTGATAAGAATTGAATTTTCATAAGCAACCTTGAGTCCCAGTTTTAGGGAGAATCTGGGAATCATCATCATCATCATCATCATCACAGCAAAGTTCAGCATGGTGTAGTGGTTTGAATGCTGGACTAGGACTCTAGAAGACCAGGGTTCAAATGCCAATACAGCACAGAAACCCAGTGGGTACCCTTGGACAAGTCATACTCTCTCAGCCTCAGAGGAAGGCAATGGCAAACCTCAGAAAAAAATATTGTCAAGAAAACCCTAGGATACAGCTGCCATAGTTTGGAGCTGACTTGAAGGCACATGACAACAGTAATAAACCATTGAGAGTCAGTATGGCATACTTGTTTCAGTGTTGGGCTACAACTTTGGGAGACCATGGTTTGAATCCCTGCTCAACCATGGTAATCCACTGGATGATTTTAGGCATTTCACACTCTCTCAGACTTCAAATAATATACATCTTGCCAATGACAGCCAGCATGGTGTAGTGATCTGAATGTTGGACTGGGGCTATATAGGAGACCAGAGTCAGAATCTCCACTCAGCTGTAGAAACCTCTTAGCAAGTCACGTTCTCTCAGCCTCAGAGGAAGGCAATGGCAAATCTCCTCTGAATAAATCTGGCCGAGAAAATCCTATGATGGGGGTCACCATAAGTCTGAGTTGACTTGAAGGCACATAACAACAGCAAAAACAGCAACTACAGTTTGAAGACTTGTTACACATGCAAATAAATGGAAGTAGGGAACACACAGTCAGGATTCTGCCCAGTTGCACACTACCAAATACATTTGGACCCTCCTGGATGGGGGCAAGAACTGGCAAACACCTCAAGCTTTAAACCACCAAGAAATGCTAGGAATCCCAACTGGACTTGATTTTTGCTCACTTCTGAGAGGTTGAAGGAGGGCAATTTTCAAATACTGCAGCACACCAATCTATCTTATGGCCATGATCTCTGGAGGATTCTGGGAGGTGTCGTCCCACCCCACCTCCTAATATTATTGAACTGTGTTCTAAGTTCTAGATAAATCTTATCTATATGTTTGTGTTTGTTACCTTCTCTCTGGTTTTAAGGAGCACAGAAGTGATATAATAAGACCCCCCCTCTTTTTTCAGCTATGAAGGGGGACAAGCAGAAAACAGGACATATTTTGGTATTATAACTACATGAGTGTCCCAGATGTCCTCTATGTACACAAAGTTCCTTGGTTCTCCCTCAAGAAACTGAAGTAGTAAAGTTTTGCCCTCTAGGGCTGGAACAATATCATTCTCGGTGTTTGCAAAGCATCCTTTTCATTTATGGTGCTATATAAATAATAATGAGAATGAATTAATGATATTGATGGAGAGCAGGCATGGGTGGAATAAATAAATGAATACACTATCTGCTGCCAGCTCTCCAATTCTTCTACAGAAAGTTCAGAAATGTGTAAATAACTGGCCACACCCATTCTTCTTAGATTGCTCTCAGTTTGTATTCAAATTCTCCATGAATTTCAGATCTGGTGTCTCTAGTGAACAACTTTTGTGCAAAGGAGCATAGCAATCTGCCTTAGAGGATGCCAGGCCATCTAGTTTGCTATTGTCAACTTGGACCAACAGTATTGGCTTTCAAGTATTTCAGAGTAGGTTCTTCCCAAGCCCTACATGGGCATTCTGGTATTCCCTGGTGCTCTCCCATCCAATACTAACCAAGCCCTGATCCTGCTAAGTTTTTGAGATCAGACGTGTTCAGCATAGTATAATAGTATATATCTCTGTGTGTGTGCCTTCATGTAGCCTGTCACCTTATGGAAACCTCATGAATTTCATGAGATTTTCTTAGGCAAGGAACCCTCAGAGATGGTTTTGCCAATTCCTTCCTCTGAATATAGCCCACAGCACCTGGTGCTCTCCCAGCCAAGTATGAATCAGGGCTGACCCTGCTTAGCTTCCAAGATCAGATAGGATCTGGTGCCTTTAGTGTGGTACTCAAAAGAATTCTGTGCAGTGGAGCTTGAACTGTTTGGTGAAATGAATTCTTCTTTTTTGTTTTTTATTTTGGTGGTAGAATTGGTCAAATGTGGCCTGGAGCACATTCGAGTTCTGTGTGACTCTAAACCACAGGCTTTAAACAAGCAGGAAAAGAAGCAAACAAACTTTAAGAGTTGGGTATAATAAATAATAATAATAAATAATAAAATTTATTTTTACCCCGCCCCATGGCGAACCAATCTGTGTGGCTTACAGTTTAAAACAAGCATACATTATATATAGTATACAGGAACCCCCCCTCCCCCCCTTAAAATAGTATTAAATGAAGATAATTTAAAACAATAAATCAATAACATTAAGATTAAATTAAACTAAAACTACAAAATTATTAAAATTAGCCCTCCTTGCCCAATTCAAAAGAAAGCTTGGTCAACGAACCTCCCATCTTTTTGATGGTATGATCAGCAAAGGAGGCAGCAGCATTTTTTATTTATTTCTCCTTAATTTGTAACGCTGACATACAGAACTCCTTGCAGTATTTGAAAGCCTTGTGGTCTTAGATCATTGTCCAAGGGAGATTTATAACACCACCTTGTTTATTTCAAGGGGTCTTGGCAAGAAAAGCACCTGCTGGATTTCGGCCCATGGATTGGATTTCACTATCTCCCAAACTCCTTGCTGCTTATGTGTCCTAAATTCACACACAACATCATTATAGGGAGTATATAAATCTCTTGCTCAAACTACTTCATTGGCTGTCAGCCTTTTGGGGCCACAATTGAAAGTGCTGGTTATGATCTATAAAGTCTACATAGCTTGGGTCCAGGATTATTTGAAAGCCGCTGTGAGCCTGCCCAAATCTTATGATCTTCAGGGCAGGGCTTTCTCTACATTCCACCACCCTTCCAGCTTTGTCTGGTTAGGAGCACCACTGTAGAGAAGGCCCTCTCCCATGTCCTTGCATGATATGTTATTCCCATTAGTGGGACATGGAAAAGGGCCTCACCAGCAGATCTCAGTTCTCAGGCATATATATACAAAGAGATGTTCCTTCAAGTGTCAAGACCTAAAGCCACTTAGGGATTTCAGTAGCAATGCCAACACCTTGAATTCATGCTAGAAGTGAATTGGCAGCAGTTCAGGGGGCCCTGGTGGCACAGTGGTTAAATGGCTATCCTGAAGCCACAACATTGTAAGTTTGATCTTGGAGGGCTCCAAAGTCAACTCAGCCTTCCATTCCTCCGTTCTTTCATAGCTAGCTTGTTGGGAGCAACTGACTTACACATCACTAGTTCACTGATAAGCTGTATAGATATATACTTGCTATTGCCATTGCTATGCTATTGCAACTCCTTTAAGACAGGCGTTGTTTGCCATTCAGTTCATAAATTTGCTGCTGTGTTTTGCATTAGCTGAAGCTTCCAAGTCATCTTCAAGGGGATTCCCACTTAGAGCATATTATACTGGTCTAATCGGGAATTTAACAATGCATGGACAACTGTGGCTAAGTCATCCCTGTGCAGGAATGACCACAGCTAACATACCAATTGATTCTGGCTGAAACAGCTTTAGCAAAGTTATGTGTGTGCATTCTTTGGAGATTTTTTTTAAAAAAGGAGACTTCGACAATCTGCCTGCCTGATTTTTGGTCTGTGTCAGCATTCTGCACCATTCCTGCTATCTAACAATGGTTTCCCTAATAATAGGGTAATAATAATAGCAACTTTCTGAGGTTATCACCAGCATTCCACACCGATCATGTGCTGCAAATGAATATACTTCCTTCTGCACAGCAGGGTCAATAATTAAAGCTTTCTTTCTCTCTCTCTCTCTCTGGTTCCACTGACATGGACTGATGCAAATGTAATTGGAGATTCTTGCTGGCTCCATGGAAATTGTACATATTTTTTCCCTTGTCTGTTCTTTAAAAAATAAAAAGAAGAAGAAGAAGCTGACTCCATCAATTTGTGGCTGCTTTGCCTATGACATAGACAGGTGCTGGGATGTGGTCTAATTAAGCTGTTTTCAGAGTTTCCCAGATGGAAAGTGGAACAGAAAAAGAATGCACGAGTCATCCTGCTACTGCTGAGAATGAGATGTTGCTAGAAACCTCTACATACATGTCCTTACTGTTGCCACAGCTGGGGATCTTGGATTTCCTGTTTTATTGGCATGCCTGGAGAGCTGTCCAGCAGTGTTTGGTGCTGAATCATAGCAACACTCTTGCTGATGAAGCAAGGATATTGTCTAGCTTTGGAACCATAGAGTATTGGAAGTAGGGCATGATGACGTGTTGTGACAACCAGGTACTGAGTGAATAGTTTTGTGGCCTGCCTCACTATACTGCACTTTCCTTGAGCATCTGCCAACCCAGACTATCCAGTTTATTTTAGCATGGGTTTTCAGGGATTGCAATCCATGTCCTCAGTTATACTGATTGCAATCCACAACATTTGCCAAAATAAAGAGATAAGGGAGCACACAACTCTAGCCAGAAAAGTGTTGGTGTTTTACACATGTGTAACTTCCTTCACATATTCTCTAGTGGTCTTCCATCACTCGCCAAGCTCTGACCCTGCTTAGGTTTGGAAGTCAGTTTGGTATGCCATATACAATGTAGAAGGTGGAGTGGATTATTGAAACTACTTGCTTGTGAGGACTTTAAGCCACAGAATATTTTAAAATCTAATTAATTCTAAGAAAGTTACTTCATTAACGCTGTGGGGTGAGTGGGTTGTTTTCAGGCTTTAGTAGATACCAAAGTAGAGATCACTTTAGTAGAGATCACTGAGACAGAGCTGAAGGTTTTGTAACTAGTTGAGTGGGGTGAGTTAAAACCATATGCACAGTACCTGGGCATCTACAGAGGAAAGTTGTGTTGTTGTTGTTTTAATGATGAGGTCACTGACTCTCAGGATTCTGTACTCTGAAAAGGTAGCAAGCTTGCTGCCGAGTGCTAAATAATTGTTATAATATCACTAGTAGGGAAAGATGGGAGCTTTTGGAACTATGCTAGTGGTACAAGCAAGGTCAAGAGTGGCAGCATTCCCTAAGGCTGTATTTGTTTGTGCTGCCTGCTCAGGACAAAAAACGCAATACAATTTGCAATGCTGAAGGCCTCGAAGACTCCACATTTGATTGGTTCATCTCAATCACTTCTTGAGTGCTTGACCTTATTCATGTTTCTCATCTCTTCATCCCAGCTCACTGACCATAGAGGTGGCACTCCATTGGTTGGAACTTTCATTCAGTTGTTTGATAATGTAAGAGTTCTGGGTATACTTCAGATTAAAGGCCATGGTACAACAGTTGTTCTGGAAGCATTTTTGGGCCTCATTAGAGAAAAGGAGACATTTCTAGTTTAAACAATGGAGGAAAGAGGAGAAGGTGTCCTATGCATGAGTAAGCAAATGCCCAAGGAAGCAGATAGTTAGATTGCAAGAGCTGGCAAATAGTTATTCCTATCCAATTTATCTGAGCAAGATGAAGGGAGGCATGATGGTATTTGTCAGCCAGTCCAGAAGTCACTGCAGCATGTCAGTAGTCCAGATACACAAAGCCAGAAAGGATTAAAATAGAGTTGTCAGAAGTAACCAGTCCAAGGTCATGAAAACAGGAATGCTAGAGAGTACTGCCAGTCAACATGATGAGATACTATGAGGGAACTGCTAGGATATTTATGGGGAGCTCTTCCAAGGCCACAAAATAAGGCCAGTGTCTACTATTTAACAGTCATTGAGATCAGTGTTTCTCTCTTTGTTGCTCAATTTGTCAAGTTTCCCATTGTGCATCATGACTGTAAATCGTATACTATACTTATAGTTATCCATTGTGTATTGTGCAATAACTTCCAGCCATTGGCACATGTTGCCGTGTTGTTATTCTGGATGAGAGTTGCACAGTGTTGTCATGATGTATGTTGACATGTGGATATTTCTGCAATGCTAAGGGGAAGTTGGATGGAGGCCATAGTCTCTTTGACATAGGGTCTCAACCTCACATGATTTCTTAAAACCATCTTTTATCAGCACCTTCTGAACTTCTGACAAAGGAAATCCAGAGGCGACATCATCTGATGACATCTTTTACTAAGTTAAACTCTGCTAATAGAGCTGCCTTCTGTGTTTTTCCTGTGTACACAAGGAAACGCAGCACCCTGCATTGTGTTACCAGAGCATGTGTACTCCTTATTATGATCCCATAAAAGGATTCATTGAATGGGCTCAGTAACAATTCTCAAAGAAAGACAGAGATCAGAGACACAAGCAGAGATTTCTTGGCAGAAATGACACATGTGCTGTCACACTGCCGTGCCCTCTGTCAGCCACTAGTCAGCCACAGCTGGTGGCAGGATAAAACCACACCGCATGTGGAGCACGCCATGGAAAAACAATCATTGCAACAGTACCCTACTTTATTCTTCCTCAGTAGTTTGGTGATCCTTGTCGTATGAGAGAGGAACTGGAGAGAGGGGGAAAAAGATCTGATGGGAGACAAAGCCCACTACATACTTTATATCTAAGCACAACATTTAGCACCCGCTGAGGTATAGATTCCTTCTCTTGATAGCTTTCAGAAATACACTGAGAACTGCTAAACTTACGTTGTTTTATCAAGTACTTGTATCTGTGGAAAGGAGGAGGTTATATTTGCAGCTCCTCAGACTTACTCCTGTGCAGTAAAGCCAGGCTTCTGGGAGAGTTGTTTTTACTGCCTCATAACTTTCAGATGGAACTGATTTGTCACCCCACATTTTCAGCTACTTTTAAAATGTCCCACTTTCTCTTTCCTCTTCCTGCTTTCCCCCTCTGTTCTCATATTACTTCTATTGCTGTGAACTGTGTTAGAGATGCATTAATAGTTGACACACAATTAATTCAGGGTGGAGGGAGAGGAAAGGAAGGAGCAGAATCCTGCTTTTCCCAGTAGACTCAGGAGAATGCAAACTGCTGCAGCTTTGCATAGCTTTTCTGTTCTCCATTAATAAGTTTTTCCTGATCACACAGTGATGCTGCTTGGCCACATGTGTTCTAGGTTTCAACTGTGAAATGGTGTTGGATATATTGGCCTGTTGGAATGGCTGGGCAGAGCAAAGTCTGTTCTGCCTCCTCATTTGTTACTGCTCAGGGGTAAGCAACCTTTCCCCTTTAAGGGCCGAGGGACTTCAGCTCCCAGAAGCCTCAGCGATATTGGCCAATAGTCCCATGTTGACCAATAGCTCCTGGGATTCTGGGAGTTGAAGTCCCTCGGCCCTTAAAGGGGAAAGGTTGCCTATCCCTCAGCCCATTCACCTGCTCTACAGGCAGTACAGTCAATTGCTACTCACCTTTTGTGGACCTTTAGTTGGACTTATTTTGGGAGTGCATTTGGGAGTCTATTCTCACTGTTGTGTATGGAGCTTGGACAATGGGCTTTGGGTGCTGTTTTTAATTGCTGTCAAGTCAATTTCAACTTATGGTGACCTTAGGAAAGAGTGACCTCAAAGTCATCCTGTTATCAACAGCCCTGCTCAGGTCAATCACTTGCAGGACAGGGGCTTTCTCAATTAAATCTATCCATCTGGAATGTGATCTTCTTCTTTTCCTGTGGCCTTTTATTTTATTAAGTATTATTGTCTCATCTAACAAGCCATGTCTTGTCATGATATGTCCAAAGTATGCCTGTCTCAGTTTAGACATCCTGGCTTTTAGGGAGAGCTCAGACTTTATTTGCTTATAGACCTACTTATTTTGGAAGTCCATAGTATCCATGGAACTCTCCTCCTGGCTTTGGGTTTGGCAGTTCAATGGGGCATCACTGGTTGGTTAGTGGGGAAGGCTCTGAAGGAGCAGAAATGATGAGATCCTATACACAGTGATTTGGTGAGAGGATGATTTGCTCCTGTGAGTTGCATGTCTTGGGGATGGGAAAGGAGATCACCCTTGGGTCTATCATGGGGTATATTTTCCCTGTATTTCACAGATGTGAGGAGGGGGAAGTTCCCTAGGCAGATCTCTTTTACTCACAGCTAGTTGGGTGCCTGACCAAAATGGTGGCTGCACTCAGAGCTTGGACACTTTACTCAGGGGTGGCTGTGGAGGTCAGACTACTGAATCCCAGTTTAGTGCCCATTTTTTTGCAGATCACAGATATATAAAGTTCAATATATGAATTCCCATTTTTTAAAAAAAGTCATCTCATGGATCTAAAATAGCCCAGGGGGGCTAAACAACATTGCAAAATTGCCCCACAGAATCAGGGAATCATAGAACTATAATGTTGGAAGGGGCTTGGTGATTCATGGAAGCTGGTAGGGGGCTTTCAGGAAACTAAGGGACCAAGACTCCGGCAAGCCCACCCTGTTCATGATGGAAATACTACCCTATCTGATGCCAGATTCACTGTTCCCTTCAGGTTTATGAGTGTGATATGTAGGACTATAAATCCTCACTTGTTTTATCTTTGCATGCTAAATGGGATGCTTATTTTTTAAGAATCTCCTTGATGAGAGGGACCATAAGACAACAATCTTTCATTTTGGTTAGTCTTGGAGGAAATCTCCCCATTTTCATGAGTAGGTGTTGCACATCTTTGTGAAATGTGTCATATCAGAGAAGTAGTAGCACCGGATGGATTCTTTGTATTTTTGTGATCAATCAGCCTGTTCTGTCATTCTTGATGGGTGTGTTCTTAGCTTCAGAAAGAGGAAAAGCTTTGCTTAGAAATGGAAATTTTTACACGCAAAATATTCTGCAACATTATAGTAGTAGTAGTAGTAGTAGTAGTAGTAGTAATTATTGGAGTTTTTTAATTTGTGTAATAGTATCTTGCCCTCAGCTGGAAATCTTGAAGGCTGATGAGAGCCATTTTTAAATATCTGAATGGACGTCTGTAGAGGATGTTTTTTATATATATATATTACTCGAGAGATAAGAACATGAGCCAATGGATTCCAATTACAAGAAAAGAAATTCCACCTAAACATTAGGAAAAGCAGCTTGACTGTAAGAGCTTTTTGATGGTGGACTAGATTGTCTCAGAGGGTGGTGGATTCTCTTTTTTAAAAGAGTAGTTGGATAGGCATCTCTCAAGAGCGCTTTAGTTGAGTATCACTGCATGGCAGGAGGCTGGATTGGATGGCCCTTGTGTTCCTTTTTGATTTTACAATGCTGTGATTTCATGACTCTATGCTTCTATCATGACTTCCATATCATGGAAACCAAAAGACAAAAACAAGGGAGAGTACCATGAAAATCACAAGTCAAAAAAAGAGATGTTTCTTAAGATGCTAAAAAGATTGTCTTAAAACAATCACTGTTTCAGCATTGTGTCTCCATTTTCTCTTGTCGACTCCTATGTTGGTGAGGCAAGGAGTCTGCTGCTAGTCTTAGTTTGAACATCAAAGCAGCTATCCAAGGACTGAATCTTATTACCAAAAAGAGGTTCAGCATCTTGGATAGCACTTTTAAAGTCTGGACTGAATCCCAGAGTGGATGCACCATCCCACTGACATGAATGCTACCAGCATCAACCATGAGATCTTTAAGAGGGTTGGACCACGACTTGACATGCCGTCTCATCATGCCATTGTTCAAATTTCAATGATGCCAAGGGTTTCTGCCACCCCTAGATTTGCTCCCCTCCCTTTCGTATCCCTTTGACACCACTGTGCCCCTCTTTGTCATCCCTTCGGACACGGATTCAGCACTGTCATCTCTCCAGACCTAAGCAAGTCTCGTAGCCCTGTCTGGTCTGCACCCACACAAAGCCCCTGACTGTACAAGTTGCGAATGAACCTTTTCTGCCACACTGACTTCTGCCTTGCCCTTTTCATGTTGCATTTACCACAGCAGGGTTTTACATTTCCATCTCTTGCCAAGCTGCTCCTCTCGGAGACCTTTCTCAAACCTATCCCCTCCGGACCCCAGGCAGCTGCTGGCAAAGGCACAGATTACACTCAGTGGCAGGTAATTGCTGGGACGAATGGAGACAGCACACAGGAGGAGTAAGGAGGGAACATTTCCAGGAGGGAGCAATGGGTCTCCAGGTCATGGCTGTTTAATTCCAGAGACTGAATCACACACTGAAGAAAATGGTTTTTTTTCCGCAAGTCATTAAAGGGCACATGAAACAATCTGATCAATTAGATCTTCTGACTGAGGGAACAAGGATATCTTCTCCCTGGTACATGAACATTTTAGCTTTGGTCAGACACACGCTAGGCAGTCATGCAAAACACTGCTATTCACCCATGGAAAAGGCATCCTTGAAACCACGCTTCACTCAGCAATTAACTTGCAGAGCTCAGAAAATTTATTTTTGGACTACAACTTCCAGAGTTCTCTCCAGAAGCATAGGCGGTGGCCATTTTGGCTAAAGGGTTTTGGAAGGCATAGTCCAAAAAATGCAAAAAAATACCCCACAACATCAGAGTTCAAAAAAGTTAGTTTAGATTGCAATTCCCAGAGTCCTTCAATGATAACTTTTACTATTTTTTCTCCTCACTGTTGGAAAGTCATCGAAAACTGAGAATTTTTCAAAAAATATTCATTGTTCAGGAACTTTTCTGTCCCAGTGATAGTGCTGCTGATTATTATTATTACAATGATGATAAAGCAAATGCATTTTTTTTTTACTCAGAAAACCAGGTTACTCCAGAGATAAGACAGCATTTTCTTCACAGAAATATTATTCTCTGTGCAAGAAACATGTTTTCTCTGCAGCTATCTTATTCTTCTGTGCAGACAATGCTTTTTATTTTCTGTCCAGAGATGCCATGTTCAGTACAACCACCACCACCCCAGCAGATCCAATGCATTTTTCATTCAGAATAAGTCTCAGACTGCAAAGATTCTCACCCTTCTAAGCTTCTCCTTGTCAGGATTCCCCAACAATTGAGAAATCCATATATATATATATATATATATATATATATTTCAATTTTCAAATATTTTAAAATATTTTTTCATCACTGCTTCAGAGGTTGCTCATCCCTGCTGAAGACTTATTGCTGGTGGTGTGTGTCTTCAAGTCGTTTCTGACTCATGGCAACCATAAGGTGAAACTATAGCTGGTAATATCTGACCATGATGCTGATGTTGTTTTGTGTGCCTTCAAGTTATTTCTGACTTATGGTGACCCTAAGGTGAGCCTATCACAGGGTTTTATTGGCAAGATTTGTTCAGAGGGGGTATACCCTTGCCTTCCTCTGAGGCTGAGAGAGTGTCACTTGTTCAAGATCACCCAGCAGGTTTCCATAGCTGAGTGGGGATTTGAACCCTGGTCTCCAGAGTCCAAATCCACCATTGAAACCACTACAACACATTGGCTCTCTGCTGAAGGCACACAGACATTTTTTCTTCATCATCTCTGAGCCCCTCTATGCCTGAGTCAAAAGAGTTAAGTGCAGAATCCATAGTCATGCCACGGTTACATTTTCCATCATTTTGATAAAACAGGATGAGGAGAAGACAAAGGCTGGCTTTGACTAGCACTTTGCTTTTAAATGCACAAGGAAGCGGTAGTTACCAATAATGGAGAGGCCACTTGCCTGCTCCTCTCTGTCAGTCTTTGGTGGCAGGTAAAATGTGCTAAGACTGTCTTTGGCACTTGGCTAGAGAGAGGACTGAGTGTGCCACACATGAGCAGATTAGAGGACTGTGAATCAAAATGTTTCTTCCTTGCAAGCTTCTAAAGATGAGCTCAGTCTTTCCATTATCAAAACCAACGTGCCCATAAAACATTCATTCCATGCTGACGTTCTAAAAAGTTACAGCTTTGAAGCCGAATAGTTGAGTTACACACTTTCTCTCTCTCTCTCTCTCTCTCTCTCTCATGTGTACATACACACTTTTGTTTCTAGGTCTAACAGAACTGATTTACACCTCCTGAACTTTTCATCATCTTAAATCTTAAACCAGAAAGTACAAAGAGAGAGGGAGGTTGAGTCTCCCTTATCTAGAAATCCTAAATCAAAAATACTCCAAAAACCAAAACCTTTTTCATGGGTTGCTGTACACCTTTGCTTTCTGATGCTGCTCAGAATCTATCATTCAGAATAATTGTTGTTGTGTGCCTTCCAGTCATTTCTGACCAATGCTGACCCTAAAGTTGACTCTGAGGAAGCTCACCATGGCCTTACTCTAAGGCTGAGAGACTGTGATTTGCCCAAGGACACCCAGTGAGTTTCCATGGCCGAACCCTGAATCCCCAGAGTCCTACTCTAACACTCAAAGCACTAAACCACACTCTCTTCATATATGTCCTATGAACAATTACACTATAAAGCAAGTATTTTCTAGTCCTTTTGCTCAAGTCCAGGGCTGAGCAACTAGTGGCCTCCAGAGAAGGTTGGACTGCAGCCCCCATAATTTCGATGACAGGCTACAATGCCTAGGACTGATGGGAACTGTGGTCCAACAACTGAGGGGCACACTTTCCCCATCGTTGATCTAAGCTACTGGTTAACTTATGCTGAAAGCAGGTAGTCTTGTATTGTGCTGATCTGCTTGTTCTTTTTACCCTTGATTTTATGATTCTGTTGATGTTATTTTCAATGACATAAATTGTAACGAGACTCTGGATTCTTCTTCTCTCTCTCTCTTTTTAATCCATAATGTCACAAATCATTATCTGTATTGACAGACTGCAGTGATTTATGGATCTATCCAGGGGAGAAAAATGGAGTATGTTGCAATTTCCCCCCTTTATTTTGCAGTTGTGTAGGACAAACACCTCAACCTCCTTTCTTCCATCCTCTCTCTCCATCTTCATTTTGTTTAATGCATAAATAGGTTAGGAAGAATCGTGAAACATTTCAGAGAATAGGCTAAAGTCATCCCTAAATGATCAGAACAACCCAGAAAGTTACCAAATGAAATGCATCAAGGGCCCAAATAAAGAGTTACAAGAAATAAGTACTCATAGTTATAACATGAAATGAAACTGGCTTAGACAGAATACCATTTGAAGCTTATTGCCTATAACACAATCCATTGAAGGGAGTAAGGCCCTTGACACCAGGCAGATGGGTCCTTGAGTCCTTATCAGCATCATGGGCAATTGTTAACTGCTGCTCGATGATCTTATGTATTTATTTATGTACTTATTTATTCATATGCCACCTTTCTCCCAGAGTGGGACCCAAAGTAGCTCACAGAAGGAAATCAATTAAATTTATCCATGCAATATATATATATATATATATATATATATATATATATACACTATAAAATTATTTTAAATGATATAAAGATTTGAAAATAAATAAAATGCATGCCCCAATTACAAAAAGCCTCTCTGACACAGTTACATACTAGAAGCCTCACCTGGAATACTGTGTCCAATTCTGGGCACCACAATTTAAGAAGGATGTTGACAAGCTGGAGCAAATGCAGAGGAGGGCAACTAAAATGGTGAAGGGTCTGGAAACCATGCCCTATGAGGAGAGACTTAGGGAGCTGGGGATGTTTAACCTGGAGAAGAGAAGGTTAAGAGATGATATTAGAAGGGATGTCCTACTGATGATGGAGTAAGCTTGTTTTCTTCTGCTCTAAAGAGCAATGGATGCAAACTACAGGAAAAGAGATTCCACCTAAACATTAGGAAGAACCTCCTGAAAATAAGAGCTATTCGACAGTGGAAGACACTTCCTCAGAGTGTGATGGAATCTCCTTCTTTGGAAGTTTATAATGAGAGGTTGGATGGCCATCTGTCATGGCTGCATAGATTGTGTCTTCCTGCATGGCAGGGGGTTGGACTTGATGTCCCTTGGGGTCTCTTCCAACTCTTTGATCCTATGATTCTATCAAGGTTGTTGCTTGCCAGCAAAAAAAAAAAAGGGAGAGGGCCAGACTAGCCTCCTGTGGAAGGGAGTTACAGAAGTTGTGAGCAGCCACTGAGGAGAAGGTGTGTCCTCACCAAATGAGTCTGTGATGGTGGCAGAACCAAGAGAAAGCCTTCCCCTGAAGATCTTAGAGTTCTTGCATGTTCATTTTGTGTTTACTAGACTGCTAGATAGTTTTGCATTAGCCCGGAAGTTCAAGGCTGGGAATAGACTTGGGAAGTTACCTTTCCTTTCACTAACTTGCTTATGCACTTCTCCTACCTATTAGGATGAGAGATGGGTTGTGCTTGCTCAATTTATTTTTGTACTTTGATTCTACTCTATATAATTCCATTGACCCATCTTTCATTGACATCACCCTGAAAGGGATGCACCATAGCCCAGGGGACCAATGGCCCAGCATTGGGAGTGAAGGCCTTGGGTAGTCTGGGACGAATTCTACAGATTGCTGCAAGAGGATGCAATAAGGACTGCAATGCTCCCTCTGCTATAAACCACCTGCTGTAGCATTTACCACCGATAAATCTTACAGCACTGCTGTATGCCAGTTTTCAGAACCAAATAAAGCACTCAGGAATCCTGGCATTGCAAGAAGTTTCTGTTTCGAACAGGTGGCCTGGCTTAATTCAAATATCCTTAAAATTTGAATTGTTGTGAAAGCAGATTTGTTCTGTGTCTGTATGTCTGTGTGCCTATGGACTCTTTTTATACCTCATATGTCCCATGTGAAGGTATGCTTGAAATTAGTGTAAATTTGGGAGGGGGAATAATTATTTTATTCAGAATTTGCATCATCTGATTGATTGATTTACCAGGTTTTCCAAGACAAAATAATCAGATAAAAATATTTATAGCACTAACAGCTTTTTAAAAAAATAGTTTCAGCTCTTTTGCAAAAAGTTCAAATGACCCAAGCAGCCAACCCTAACTGTAATAATTAAGGGCTGTAAAAAAAACTATTTCTACCTCTCGATTAGAAGTTTCCTTGAGAACAGGCCACAAAACATGAGCAGAGATAAAAATCAGACTGCATCTGCACTGCAGAATTAATAGTTTGACAGCGCTTTAACTGCTGTGGTTCCATCCTGCAGAATCCTGGGATTTGTAGCTTTGTGAGGCACCAGAACTCTTTGGCAGAACTCTTTGGCACTGTGTACTTATATGAGTGTAGATTTACATTACCAAAGCATGATGTAGGATGTCAGCATTTTTATTTATTTATTTATTTTGGAATCATAGACTACATAAAGCTCTCTCGGACCATAGATTGGAACTTTAGGTCAAGAAGCATATAGCCAAGTGGTGCTTAGTTTGGAAAAGGTGCAATTTATCTAGGAGCACTAGTGTGCAAACTTCATTCCTTACAAAGGGATTTTTATTTATTTATTTATTTATTTATTTATTATTATTATTATTATTATTTTGCAGTGAAATGAACAGCAAAATGATCAGTATCAATGCTCAGAAGATTTTGCTTCTCCCTGCAGGCTAGCTTGGGTGTTCTAACACAGCCTTTCAAACCATTCCATGCCCAATGAAACCCATGTGAAAGAATTATTATGTTGTGATTTTAAAAGGGAATTGAAAAGCTCCTTTTTACTGCTTCTGAAATGAACCTTATAATTTTTTCCCCTGTCTGTAAGCAGCAATATTCTATTTGCTCTCTGTCAAAAAGTAGAGGGGAAAGACTGGTGAAGGGCAAGAGGGTAGTCAGGAAGCTAGAAGGATTTATTGCCTTGATTGCTGTTGTTGTTTTTTTCTTTTTCAAAAGCTGGGTTATATCAGAAAAAAAGTTCTGCTAGGAACCAAACTGCAACTTTCTAAATGCACAGGATCTACGTGTTCCTTTCCTGGTCTATGACCATAATAAAGATTCTATTCTGTTCATGTTCCTTTCCAAGAATAACTAATGATTAGTCCAACTTCCTGCATTTCTGATCTTATAATAGAATCCTAGAATCATAGAACTGTAGAATTGGATTCTCTGGGTTGACCCAAAACTCTTTGTCTTTTGCAAACATTTTGAGCACTGTAATAAAAGCAATTTCTCTTTTAAAAAAAGTCATCCCTTGCAAAGATGCTCACACATTTCTTGTCCTCACCTGCCCTCATCCTCAGTTGACTTTGCTTGAGACAGCATCAGTCATAGCTGACTTCATTTGCCTTCACTGGCATCACCATGGAGCCAAATGTGATGCCTTACACAATTTCCTGTGGCGCCATACCCATAGAATCATATAGGATCTTAATCAAAAGACTTTGTCTGGTCATAGAATCATAGAATCATAGAGTTGGAAGAGACCACAAGGGCCATCCAGTCCAACCCCCTGCCATGCAGGAACTCCCAATCAAAGCATCCCCGACAGATGGCCATCCAGCCTCTGCTTAAAGACCTCCAAGGAAGGAGACTCCACTACTCTCCGAGGGAGTGTGTTCCACTGTTGAACCGCCCTCACTGTCAGGAAGTTCCTCCTAATGTTGAGGTGGAATCTCTTTTCTTGCAGCTTGCATCCATTGTTTCGGGTCCTAGTCTCTGGAGCAGCAGAAAACAAGCTTGTTCCCCCCTCAATATGACATCCCTTCAAATATCTAAACATGGCCACCATATCACCTCTCAGCCTTCTCTTCTCCAGGCTAAACCTCCCCAGCTCCCTAAGTCGTTCCTCATAGGGCTTAGTTTCCAGACCCTTCACCATTTTAGTTGCCCTCCTTTGGACACGCTCCAGTTTCTCCACATCTTTTTTGAATTGTGGTGCCCAGAACTGGACACAGTATTCCAGGTGAGGCCTGACCAAAGCAGAATAGAGTGGCACTATTACTTCTCTTGATCTGGACACTATACTTCTACTGATGCAGCCTAAAATTGCATTGGCCTTTTTAGCTGCTGCATCGCACTGTTGACTCATGTTCAACTTGTGGTCCACCTGGATTCCTAGATCCCTTTCACAGGTAGTCTCATTCAGCCAAGTGTCCCCCATCGTATATCTGTACTTTTCGTTTTTCCGCCCTAAGTGCAGGTCCTCTGGTTGAATGCAGAAACCAGCTCTGCATTATCTCTAAAGCAACAGGGTTGTTCCATTATAGAATATGTGGTGGGTTTTTCCCCCCTCGATTTTATTCTGACCACAGTAAAGCATAATTTCACGCTCCAGAGACCTTTTTAAGCCATGTAAGTAGCTTGCTAGTAAATATACTTTCTAAAATATATTGACTCCTCCAAAGATATTGCTCTACAGCTATAAATGGAAGAATTAGGAAGCACTTAAAATTCTTAAGTAACTTCTTCCAAAGAGATTAGAAGTGCCAAGCTCTTATTTAGCTCCTCATTTATTGAGATCTTTATCCATCGATTGATCCACAGATAGATTGTAAGGATACTCAGTGGAATGAATTACATTCATAGTGTGAAACTTGCAAGAAATGTTTTTGTTGTCAATGGGTTTGTGGGGAAAATACATTTTGCAAAACATTTATTTGCAATATGTATAATTTCCCCAGGGGAAATTGTCCCTGTGGGTTTCTCATAACTCATTTCACAATCCTAGTTGTCATTTTGAAGCATGTACTTCTGTAGTTACTAACATCCTAAACGTCCAGTTGCTAACATGCTAAAGTATTTTGTAAGTAAGTGGCATACCTGTCTGTCTCTCTGTGACTGTCCATCTCTCCTTCTCTCAATGTCTGTGTTTGTTTTCCTTACAGGTATATCTATCAGTGTCTTTCCATATTGATAAATTCTGTCCATTAGTGTCACACTTACATGAACCAAAGTCAGCCCTGCAGATCAATTTGTTTGGTCATGGGTCTTCTGTTGACCTTAAATAAATCTTCTTTGTCCAGGTCCTATGAATCTAGAATCAGAAGGCAGGGCTTCGGGGTCAAAGAGTGAGGCTTGTGAACAGATTGTGTTTTACTATCAGCAACTCTCATTTTTAGACACTGAGGACTGCTTCAGATTAGAATGGCATCTGGAAAGATGGCCTCTTCCTCTGTTGGATGTTATTAGAAAGACAGGAAAGAAAAATGGAAAGATCAGTGGAAAGGGGAGAACATTTTTTTAAAAAAATGGGTCTTATTTTGCGTAAAATTTGCAAATAGCTGTTTTGGACAGAAAATAATTATTTTATAAAATCTATTATTATTATTATTATTATTATTATTATTTTAATTTAGGCTATATTTTATTTAAATCTATTTTACTCCATGTAAGCCACCTTGATTGTCGTGGCAGAAAGGCGGGATACAAGAATAAAGTTATTATTATATATAACAGGAAACAGCATTTTCTGCATGGAAAAATAATATTTAATGTGTATGCATGCACACACACAAACAAAAAGTTATCAGGCATCAACTGCAGTCCAAACAGGAAAATAATTCCCCTCCTTTACTCCATCCAGAAGATTTCAGCTCCATCCCTTCTCCAATATTTCTGCATCTCCATCCTCCCCTCCTGATTCCTGGGTTTCTTCACAGTCCACTTTGTCTCCTTAACATGGGCAAGAGAGCCTGATCCTTGCGTGCAGTATCATATTTGTTGCTGCTGATCTCCGAAACAGGTTTATTAAAAGCACGAGGCTGAGAAAGGAATTGATGTACCAGAGCTGTCTTCTAATCGCAGTTTCTCAGGACCGCACAGATGGAATTTGTTTTCCCTTATCAAGATAAGAGGCTCAGTTTTGGGCAGGTGGCAACTCAGCAGCCCAAATTGCTTGCTTATTCTCTGGCTCACATCATCTGTCTTCAGCCTGGACAAGCAGCTTCTAGCACCTCACTAGCCAAGAAAGTTTGTTTTTAATGGTATTTATTTTTCACACCAACTTTGGGAGAAACAGCCTCCGAGATGTGCAAAAGAAAATATTTAATAACAGTGGCAGCTGCTGACTTTCACAGCGGTGGGGCAGCAATACCGCTCCGGATTTTAATCCAAAAGTAAAGGAGATATCCAGGATACTGAACCTTCTTGGGGACGTTAAAACCTTGGAAAGCTCATTTAAATTGGAAACTAAAGCCTGGAGTAGATTCATCATTCCATTGACATGGAGGCTATTAACCCATCCCCTTTTGAAGACCTGCAACAACAAAACAGATTGGAGACAGAATGTAGAGACATAGCCATGTTCATCTGGATCAATATGCTATACAGTAGCACCTTTGAGATTAACTGAGAGAAAGAAGATTGTAGCATAAGCTTTTGTAGACTGTATCTACTTCATCATAATGTAAGCATACCCTATTTGCAGTTTGTGGGGCATGAAAAGCACCATCTTAATCCATCTCCCAAAATCCTCCAGCCCAACATAGCCAGCAGCTGGTTGTTAAACAAAGCAACTTTCCTAGGTAAAAGGAACAAGACCAGAAGCATGACTGTGTAACCAACAACCCCCTTTTTTTTTTAAAGCACACACCTTATTGATTTGTCTCTTAATGCACTTGTCACTCCCTTTTTAAAAGACATGCCTTGTTTTATTGAGATGCTGCAGAACTCGGAGAATACTGAATAAAACCTCCAGCTTTGAGTATCAGTGCAAGCCATGAAACCCTCCATTAAGCTGTGATTTCAGTGCTGAATTTGGGCAAAACTCCCATTTTTCTTCACCATTCCCATCCCCTCCATAACTACAAGGTTGTTTTTCAATCCTAATAGAAAACACAACTGACTTTAGGATAAGACATCAGATTTCTTGTCTGTATCATATGCCGCCCCTTGGTAACACTACTTAAAATATTGACCTTTTCCCACTCTAAGCCTTCTGTCACACTACAGAATTAATGCAGTCATGGATCTATCCTACAGAGTCCTAGGATTGTCATTTATTGTGGCACCAGAGCTCCCTAACAGAGAAAGCTAAATCTCACACAAAATTACAAATCCTAGAATCCCACAGCCTGGACCCATGGCAGTTAATGTTGTGTCAAACTGCATTCACTCTGCAGTGTCGCAGCAGCCAAAGACCATTTTGTAATTGTTAACACTAAGGAGAAAAATCTCCTGGAAGTTTCCTTAAAAAATACTCCCTAGGGATACAAATCTTTGCCTCTTTTGTTCTAACACAAATGAGTAAAAAAATGACTGGCATCCTGTTGGTGTCTTATGTGTATGTAGCATGCCATTTGTACTTTTTTGGCCATTGTGTAGCATCTGCATTCAGTTCACAGTTGCACAAACAGACTTCCACAATTGAAACCACTGCACATGTTGAAATTGTCAAAGATCTCAAAGATATATTTCCCCTGTCCCCCTGATCCTAACCCAGAACTTAATTTGAGGGGTGGTTTGAGAAATGATCTTGTGCATTTCTAAAGCCACCATAAAAATGGGAACAATGCTTTAGAATCGCATTGCACTCCTTTACAAAGCTTGGCAAAAATAGCTGGAATGCTGCTGGTGCAGAATAATGGTGTAACTGCACCCACACAGGCAGTGGTCACAAGAGGAAAAAAGAATTTGGGTGTAACAGCCATGAAAGATGGCTGCATTTATACTGCAGAAGTAATGCAGTTTAATACTATTTTAAGTGCATAACACAATGCTATGGAATTCTGAGATCTGTAGTTTTGTGAGAGGTTTAGCCTTCTGCACTACAGAATTCATGCAGTTTGACACTGCTTCAATTCTTACAGCTCCATCCAACAAACTACAAATCCCAGGATTCCATAGCATGAAGCCATGGCAGTTAAAGCATTATCAAACAAAATTAATTCTGCAGTGTGGCTGCAGCCTAGAAAGGCATTGGAGAAATAGGTTCCTCGGAGCTGGTAGATTTTGTCTGCTTTCCTTTACACCAGGAGTGGGCTACAGGTTGACATTAAACCCCAAGGAGACTGTAGACAGATGCACTTTACCTTTCCCAATTCAGTTTTTCAAATTACATTTAGGGATGTGAGGGGCATATTCACCATGTTTTCTAGTCTTCACTTCTTGTATTTTAAAAAGGTGTTTTCTGGACCTTAACTTGCCCACTCCCACTGAAAAAAGCCAACCATATCACAAAGAACCCCTATACCCCCAGATGACATTTGGGTGCACTTGTAAGCAAAACCTTTTGGCCTTTTGGAGAGCTGAGGGCCACAAAAACAGCCCTGGGGCCACATATGGCTCATTGGCCACATTTTGCCCACCCCTGCTATACACCATTGTGTAATCCTGGGGCAGAGGGAATTCAACCACTAGAGTAGTGTACCAAATACCTTCATTCGAATCAAAATAAATATAATAGGAGATGATGAAGCCATCTGTGTTGGCTTTGACAGGATAATGTCCCAGGTGGCAGAACATCAAGCTATCACTGCTTTATTAGGGAGGGCTTGCCCACTTTCATTGCATTCATTATTTCTGAGCTCTAGCTCTTTGTTTTCTTAGCTGTGTGAGGAATAGATGCCATCCATCTAATGGCACAGGTGGAGGAAAAACACAGCATTTTAGTCACAATTTTGCATTTGGAGCAAGCCTTGACCACCCACTCTGACACTGTGTGGCCTGGCCTTTATTGTGACAAATCCCATTACACTCCTACAGTTTCCTGGAATTATGCAGGTCACTCACATTTCAACAGTCCCAATAATGAGGCATTATTCCACTTTCCACATATAAAAGCAATCTGGCACTTCCTTCTGGACATCAACGCAAGGCTCTGCCCTGATTATACTTGCAAAACACACACTGTCATGATCTCCACAATCCTGAGCTCCAGATGCTTCCCTGACCTCCTGCACTATGGCATCTTCTTCAAAATCCTTCCTGCCCCAGCCATCATCTCACAAGGAGGTTGAGAGAAGGAGGTTGGCTTCAGGATCTCTCTACCCACTCCGAAGGTGAAAAGTGTGATTAAAATAGTAGAAAATCAATTGTCACCAGAATGAAATACACAATTTTTCCCCAGCATAAATGTCAAACCAGTGTCTTCTGCTTTCTGACAGATTTTTCAAGAGCTCACAGTTACAGACATGAGTCACTCACTAATACAACAAACTGATCCAGATAGAGTGTCTTTACCTCCTTCCTCCTCCCTTTCCTCATCCTTCCTTCCCTCCTTTGGCATGGCTGTTGCAAAAACATCCTTTCATTTTGACTTGAATTATTTTCCTTCTGCATCACCATTGGAAAGATCAGAAATCCAGCACAGGTCTATCAGTTGTTCCCTAATTCATTTAGGCATTCCCAATGCTTTAGAGAGATACCATCTGCCAGTTAATGAAAACAAAGTCAAAAATATCTTGGCACCTTCATTCATCTCTTGTTATGTGGCTTCAAGTTGATCAGAACTTATGATGATCTTATCCTAGGGTTTTCTTGGACAGACTCATTATTCAGAGGTTTCCATAACCTTCTTCTTAAGCAAAGAGAGGATGACTTGTCCAAGTCACACTGAGTCCTAGTTTTGGGAGAAAGATGGGATACTATAACAATAACTTCTGGGAGTCCAAGGTGTTCAACAATGGGTCAGGTTGCCTTAGGAGATGGTGGATTCTCCTTTGTTAGACCTTTCTATGCAAAGGTGTGATGGCCACCTATCAGGATGCTGTAGCAGCAGTTTTCCTCCATCAGCAGGATGTCAGATAAGATGACTTTTGAGCTCCCTTCCAACCTCTATCTCTGTGATTCTATCATTTCACCTGCTGGTGAGGCTAATGAGGAGCTGCTGATCTCAGTCTGCAGGACAATTATGTTTTCTCTAGTGTGACGTGAAGATGAAATACCTCCTTGCCTTTTTCAAACAGCAGAGGACAAGCTTTGTTGTTGTGTGTCTTTAAGTTGTTTCTGACTTACAGTGACCCAAGGCAAACCTATCACAAGATTTTCATGGCAAGATTTGTTCAGAAAGGCTTTTGCCTTTGCCTTTCTCTGGGGCTGAGAGAGTGTAAATTGTCCAAGGTCCCCCAGTAGATTTCCAGGGCTGAACTAGAATTCAAAACCTGGTCTCCAGAGCTGTAGTCCAATGCTCAAACCACGATGGCTCAGAGGATGTGCTGTTACACATTGAACTGGTGATGCAGATGGGAAGGCATGCCAGAGTCTTTATATATTTTCTTTTTTCATGTATTTATTAAAGTATTTATATCCCCCCCTATAGCTAGTATACAAGTAAGATCAAGGCAATCAGATTAAAATATTGCACACATTTTAGTTGACTAAAACATTAAATTCAACTAACAAGTTAAAACTGGATTAATAGAATAAAACATTTTTAAAACAATGTACATTAGCACCATGAAACAAATCAATTAGGCTTGAAGGCATCAATAAGCTGCTATGTTTTTCGTAGTGCTTAAACTAAATCTTGTTGGTGCGAGTCAGACCTCCAAGGTGAAGTCATTCCTTACTTTGGGTGCCACAGCTGAGAAGGCCCTCTTTGACATCTTCACACAGTGCATTGACCTTAATGGTAGGATACAGAAGAGAACACTCTCTAGCAGACCTCTGTCCTCACAAGCAAGGTCTCTCTGTGTGTGTGTGTGTGTGTGTGTGCGTGTGTAAATCGGGGGCACTTACAATAAGAGTCTAGCTTATTAACACGTTCAATTGTAAAAGATTGTACAGTAGTCTTCTGCAACCTGCTGCTCTCTGGATGTATTGGACTATAACTGCCACCATCTTTAGCCATTCTAGAGCCAAGCTAACTGGAGATGTTGGGAACAGAGGAGTCACTAGGGGGATGCTGGGATGTGGACCACACCAAGTGAAATCTTTTTTTGGGGGGTGACACCCAATTGGACCCTCCCCCCGTGGCAGGTGGGTGTTGTGTGGTGCTGTCTCTGGTGCCTACCTGTTCTTCTCCACTGTCATCCCTTTCTTGGCCAAGGAAGCCAATGCAACGGAGAATGTGGCATGGGCACATGCCCCTTCCATCCTCACTTGCTGCCTTGATCACCTGGCCACCTGCCTGTCATGTGGGCAAGGCAGCAGGAGGGGAGAAGGGAGGACAAAGTAGGATGATGACACCATCATCATAAATGAAAATGCTATGAATATTGTTTCAGACCATTGCAGCTCAGTGCTATAGAACAAGATGGGCTGGGCTATCACAGCGTCATTTTGTTTTTGGTATTTTGATACAGCAATTGCAGTTAGAGAAAACTCACAAAGAAGGGTCAAAGGCAGCTGTGTCTAAAGCATGACAGCAGGCAAAATAAACTTAACCACACATGCTGAAAAAAGAAGCGGGGGACATATCTCATTTGCTTTGCTGCACATGTTTTTGATATCTGTCAAAATCCTGAAGCCGTCGCAGCTGGGGCAAATGCAGAAATGAGCCTGGCATTCCTTTAACTAATGAATAAGGTTAGTTCACACCTCTGAGACAGAATCAGTCATGGTAGGAAAAGAGAAGAAGCTGTTGTGCCTTCCTTATTAGCAGAGACCCATTGGTGTTTTTTCAGCACTTGTTGGGAGAGAGGAGGACAGTATGACTCAGAGTGCTGCAGCCTCACCTTCAGCTTTGTTGTCACCTGCTGTGGTGAAGGCCCTGCTAAATTTAGCCCATTCACTTTGCAGATCCTTTAAAGTTGTCACTCTCTCCCTCCATGCTTTCAGAGTCACAAGCCCTGGCAGTTTTTGTCAGGAAAAATTGAGTGCAGGTGGTAAGGGAAGGGGGGTGAGATACGAAGGCAGGCCTAAGAGCTGGAGGCTCTGCAAGACCTCCACACTGTGACAGCATTGTCAAAAGTGGGGAAGTGGGAGCTGACAAAGCCTGCAGGGGAGAATTAGACCTGTGGTGACAAAAGGGCATGTGTGAAGCCTTCAACCTTCAATGTCAAAAAGCTGTAGAAATGAATGGAAGGGCCATGCAAAGACGCTCCCATACTTTCCAACGTATCACAGATAAACACCAGGACATGTGTGGCCAAGCAGCATCAGAATGTAGTTAAGATGGCAATGTTGTTCATTGGGAAGAATAGATGAGCTAAGAGAGGCTGCCACTGTTTGTTTTTGCCTCAGCCAACTAAGAAGAGCAAGATTCTGCCCCCTCCTGTCTACTGAGTAAATTGAGTGCAAAGCAACTTTGCAATTTGAACTCGGCAATGATTGAAGTAAGCTGAGTGAGAAAGTGGGAGGGAGAGAAAGAAACCGGGACATTTTTAATGCCAGCTGGGATGGCAAAAGATTAATTGGGACTGTCTTGACCAAACTGGAACAGTTGAAAAGGTAGAAACTCCATCTTAGGAAGATGCAGATTTTGAGACAAAGGGTGTACAGATGTGGCAAGAGCTGGCAAGGTTATTTTACCTTATAAGACATGAAGTAATGATGATTATGGTGAGAAGAACTATGTTTTACATTTAATGAGTCCAGAAAGTGTAGCCTGATTTAGCAGAGACATTCTCAATTAATCATCTATTGTCCCACTTTTGTGTTGCATCTAAAAAATTGTGGCAGTTTCTCTCTCTTTCTCCCACTTTCCCCCTTTGTCCCCCTTACTTCCATTGCTACAAACTGAGTTCAAAGTGCAAAAGTAGCTTGACTTCAATTAACTCAGTGAGGATGAGAAATGGGCTTGGAATCTTACACTTCCCAGTAGGTTCAGGCAAAAGCAAACTGCTGCAAGCTCACCAACCTTAAGTGTTCTTTCACCATCTGGACCACACTTTGATGTCACTTGTCCACATGTATACCAAATTTCATTTGTGAAATGTTGAAGGGCAGGGACCCACCAATTTCATTTCTTGGTCTCGAAGAGGACATCGCTTTGAGAAATCTGAAAAATATGTATGTCTTCCTCTTGACTACAGGACAGAAATCAAGAAACTGCTATAACCTAAGTAATGTAAGCCACTGACTTTCACTGATTCCTTATTAATAGTGATAAGAGGGCAAGGCAGAGAGGAGACTGGAATTACTTCTCTTGTTCTACGCAAGAACATCTTACACAACCAACTTGACTAGCTATCTGTAGAGAAGAAACACGAAGGAGATGAAATAAAGCCAACTGGAAATCTCACAATCAGGAAAGTTTTCCCAGTGCCCTTGGAACAGGTAAAAGGTGGCTTCTAATCCTAGACAAGTAAATAGAGGAGGGAGGACAGTCTTTTTTTTCCTCTGCCCCTTCTTCTCGCTGCCAATCCTGGTTTTAACAATCCATGTGTCAGTAAAGCAAACTGTATCCTTTTGCTTCAGATACCATCTAATTGCTTGTGGATAATCCTATATTAACTCTCCCAGCTGGATCAGAAGGGGCCTCATGGGATGCAGCCACGTCCCATCTCCGCAGAAGGTTCTCTTATCATGTTTATGAACAAGCCATGCCAGGCAGGGGAAATTTGCATATAAATAACCTGCCAGCATTGAGAGCATAGACAGGCACCTGGTAACTACTTCATTTATTACTCTAGAGAGAGGAGGAGACAACCAGGCCAATGTGGTGGGTAGCCATGTCATGACAAATTCATCGTCCACCATTGATTAGCCAAAGCAGGGGGCAGGACCCCATAAATATAGTGTGAATGAATATGTGTGCTTGTAGGTGTGTGTCTAAAATCTACATGCTAATTTTGCCACTTCTTTTCACCTAAGAAGAGAGTGCAAGAAAAGGAAGGTTTCAGCATCTGTGACCACTGATACAACTTCTTAAACCCATTTTATATCTCTATGACTTGGATTTGTATAAAGACAGCCCCCATCGTTTGTTAGGCTTGAACTTGCATGCTTTTTGAAGCTTGTTGCAAGTCCAAGGTACACCAAATCATGAACTATTTTGCCTCCAAGTATATGGAGTAATGGCTCAGTCATTAATCAGAATGGAGACTGTGGTCAAGAAATCAGAAGAAAGCTAGGACTTGGACGGGCAACTATGAAGGAATGAGACAAGATCCTCAAGTATTAAGATATGTTATTGAATACTATAGTTAGGATTGTCTATGCCAATGTATGTCCTGTTTTTATGTATGGTTGTGAAAGCTGGACAAAGAATGCTGATAGGAAGAAAAATAACTCATTTGAAATGTGTGCTGGAGAAGAGTTCTATGGATATTGTGGACTGCCAAAAAGAAAATAAATGAGTTCTATAGTAAATCAAGCCTGAACTCGCCCTAGAAGCCAAGAAGACTAAACTGAGATTTTCATACTTTAGCCATATTATGAGAAGGCATGACTCACTAGAAAAGACAATCATGCTTGGTAATGTATCCACATATCACAAGGTCAACATGACAGTTCTTCTGACTCCAGTTGAGGTCAGAACTTGGAAGTGTTACTGTTTGAAACTATGTCTCCCAGAGTCTGGCTGGAGGATTTCAGAAGTTGTAGTCCAAAAACAACTTTTCGAGAGGTGAGGGAGATGAAACAGAATTGGGGAAAAGGAGGGTGGAGATAATGAAAAAGTATGTCTTTTGTTTCAGGCAAGTTCTCCAAAAGAAATCTTTCTCACATATCTTTACGATGCATTCTGACACCATTGTCTTTGCAATCACAAGTCTATGTACTCTATTTTAGTCAGTTTGCTTGTCAAGTGGTCCCTTCCCACAGACACAAGACACAAACACATGCCATCATCCAAGTCCTGAAGGAGTCTCAGAATCCCCATTTCACCTGTAAACATGCATTTTGAAAAGCTTGGAAAAGCTATCGGCCTGATTAGAAGGAAGACAGGGTGGTTAAAGGATGCTTAAGGCATAAATAATCCAAGTGATGTATTATGCATACACCCTAAATGCATGTACTCATGTATAAAACCACCTTTCCTTATTCCTCATCATCTTTAAATGATTTTCCCCTCTTAGAAGGTAGGGCTGTCAGAACACATGCACACACTTCTCAGGATAGCCTAGGTTCTCATCTAAGGACCTCACAAATCCTGCCATCACTGTGAATAATGCAGTTAACCATTTATCACAAGAACAGCAGGAGGCGGAGGAGGAAGAGTTACTTCCATTTAGCCTTGCAAATGGAAGGGACAGGCAAAATTACCAAGAGAATGCAAGCGCAGCAAATAGAAGAGTTCTAGGTGTGAAGAATTTTCAACTTCTCCCTCTGTACAATGCTCAAAGGTTGGCGAATCAAGGAAAATTTAATGGGGAAGGGACAGAATTCTTATCAAAGGAGCAATGCATTCATTTCACCATCCATTTCCCACTTCCAATAAGCCCAAAGTTAGGGTGGCATTTGTAACCAATTTTGTCAACACTCTCCTTGGCCCATCTGGTGATTTTTCATCTTGGAAGCTAAAGAAGGGCCACCCTGATTAGTACATCAATGGGAGAATACAAGTGCTGTGGGTTATATTTCAAAAGAAGGAACTTGCAAAACCGCCTCTGAGTATTCCTTACCTAAGTATACCCTATTCATAGGGTCACCATACATTGACAGGTGGTTTGTAGGCACATATGCAAAATTGGAAAAGGAGAGCAAGCCAGTCTGAATGTCAGTAAACAAGTCTTGTCTGGAATCTTCCTGATGACTTATGCTGACATATCCAGAAGTCATGCCAGTGTAAATACCTTTTTTTTTTTGGGGGGGGGGGGTTGCAAAAGGAGTCATCCAGTAGTTTTTTGTGCAATGGCTCTTCCTATTCTGCATAAAAGCAATGCAATAGAGATGGACACAACACCATCTCTCATCCTCTAACTTGTACAGGTTCTGATTAGCCAAGAAGTGCACAGGAAAATTCCCCTCGTGTCATTACTTGGTTGACAGTCATCACCCTTCAGGATCTCCATGGATATAAATTGTGTGGAATTTGAGGCCCCAGAAGCCTCAGTCAGAGCACCAATGTGGTGTAGTGGTTCAAATGTTGGACTACAACTCTGAAAATCAGGGGTCAAATTCTCACTCAGCAATGAAAACCCACTGGGCAAACTGGGGCAAGTCAGCTTCAGAGGGAAGACAAAGGCAAAGTGAATGGAACTGAATTGAAGGGGGGACAAACTAGCCACAAAGAGGGGAAAGAATGGCATGATTCACACGTGCAATTTACTTTAGGGTAAATATTACTCCCTCTCTAAAAGCACTCATTTCGACCTCAGAATTAAAATAGGCAAATATTCAGTGCAGTCCCTAGCAGGAAGAGAGCCTAACAGAGAGATAGAGATCAATAGGATGTGCTGTTGCTTAGACGGAACAATGCTGACAGTGGAATGGAAACCTGGATAATCTCAATTCCCTTTATTGAAAGTGGGTTGTTTATGTGTCATTGCTATAGCGACAGAGAGTTAAGGTGGCAAGTGCTCTAATGGTCTCACAGGGAAAGCACTAATGGAGTATATTAGAGCACTGGCATCCACATTGGCAACATGGTTTAGCCCCTCGTCTCTGGCAAGTACAGAACCAAAAATAAATAGTTCAATAATTTGCAAAAGTATCCTGGATGGTGCTGTAAAGTGGGAAAGAGGCTCTGGTGATAAGTGAAAGTATTTTTCCCTCTCTCTATTTATTTCTGATTAACTCAGTTCTATGGAAGAAGTGAACCTCCATGTAAGATATGTGAAAATATATATCCAGGTGCCACTCGGGGGTCATTCAGAGGTTGTTTTTTAAGCGTGATGATGCAAATCTTCTCACTCATGCATTCCAGGTTTGTTATGTACACTATGGAACTGCATCGAGGTGCATCTCTGCAAGTTCTATTGTTCACATGTGCTAGCACTCAAATAAAGATGGGCTTGATGATGCAAATGCATTTGAAACATGTTTCAAGGCATGCAGAGTTTTATCCCGAGTCTATTTGGGTCTGTTTGCATCAGATATTCACACTACTGATGATGTGGATCTTTTTTTAAACAAATGGGGGGGGGGGAACCCAATATCAATTATTCTGTATTCTTATGCAAAGCATTGGCATCCGTCCCTACAAACTTAATTGGGTGCATTCAGGATGCATGTTTACAATAGCCATTCAATCTGGATTCACCCTGGATTATTTTCACAGTGTGAATAACCCCTAAGAGTGTTATGATGTGCATTGGGCACTTCTGATCCCACTGTGCTCTGGCACTTTTTAGCCAGTGTCTTGATATGCAAGTCAGGTCATAGCACATCAGTCCCACCATTGCAATGGACAGCCATGCTTTGTGTCCCCCCCCCCCCCATATTTTATTTATATCAATAATAATGGTAAAGGTATTCCCCCTTGACAAGGTTGCCAAGTCGTGTTCAACCAAAGGGGGCGGTGCCTACCTCCTTTACTAAACCAAAGACCCAGCATTGTCCAAAGACTACTCTGTGATCCTGTGGCCAGCATGATTGCACAGAATGCTGTTTACTGTCCCACCAAAGTGGTACCTATTTATCTACTTGCATTTGCATGCTTTTGGACTGCTAGGATGGCAGAAGCTGGCACTAGTGACAGGAGCTCACCCCATCATGCAGCACCTGGGCCTCGAATTGCCAACCTATCAGTCTTGCAATCAACAAAGTCATCATCTTAACCACTTCAGCCACTGCATATCAATAATATATACAATAAAAATCTTAACATTAAATTCTTCATGCTTTCTAATGACATAGTAGCCCCTAGGTTTATACGGATGTTGCAAAACTATCTTGAGTCAATTTTGCACACATGTAGGGTCATTTACCAAGGCATAAGTCTATAGCAGAATCCCATCTGTGGAAATTTTGGGGGGTAAGGATTTCAGATATCAGCATTATAACCTTCATGGGAATGTAAATCCTCAACTATATTGTCCTCACTTATGTATCCTCTGTACCTCTCCTCTGAGATTGTCATATCTCTCTGTCGACAATCTGATAAATACAAATATAATAAAGCACAATAATGCCAAAAGGGTGCACAAATAGGAACTTTTTTTTGGCCTGAGAGGTGCTTTCTCCCCTTCAGCAGATGCAGGAGACCAAATGAAAACAGAAGTGTTGCAGCAGGTAGAGGATGAAGTAAGGGTGAGGAAATTCAGTCATGATAAACAAATATATTTGCAATGCTGCAAGCAATTTTTTTGCCAATGAATTTTCTCATCCCCACCTCCTTTACCCATTCCTGGTACTCCCTGTGCCACCCTTCCCTCTTCCCACACCGCCTGTCTGGTAACTAACACAAATGAAACAGAAACAATTAATAAAATGTCAGCTGCAGGGTGAAGTGCAAGTCTCAACACAGAATAAATAAATGGATTTCTCCCTCTCCCCCCCCCCCTTCCTCCCTCTGTCTTTTTATTGTTATTATTTTCATCCTGGCTAAACTTTCAGATCAATTCTAGCCAACTGAAAAATGGGAAACAAAGGAAGTTCAAAGAGAAGAGAAGGAAAGGATAAGCAATTAATGGCCTCAAGGGATGAGAAGAATGTTTTTGCCAAGATCCTACATCAGAAGACGTAACTACAAAGTTGTAGCAGTGCCTCTGTAGCTAAAACTCTCCATGATGCTCCACAAAACCTATCTCTTATGCAAAGCATCGCCCAACAACATGATCATATCCATGTTTCTGAAAAATGGGAGGATCAGTGGGGTGTATCTAGCTCTTTTTCATCAACTGGGTGTGATGTGATTGGCATCTGCAGGGGCCTTAGAAATAGCTACGTTGTGGCAGGGGGATAGCCATGTTGAGAGCTGTACTGCTCAAAAGGTAGGTTTTAGGAGAACCTTTGGTTGTCATATTGTCAGAAAAGACTTCCAACCTGAGCAGCAACTGTACAAGTACATTACAATGATGTGAGTCAGACTTGTGTGCCTTCAAGTCAGTTCATACTTATGGCGACCTTATAAGCAAACCTATCATGGGGTTTTCTGAGTGTATGACTCTCCTATCTGGGTTTTCATGGCTGAGTGGGGAATTCAACCCCTGTCTCCAGGGTCGTAGTCCAATGCTCAAACCACTACAGTATGCTGGTTCTCATGAGCCAGACTTATGGCTTCATAATTTGTGAATGCAATGCTAGCCCTCTATTATTTTCTTCCAATTTAAAAACAATGGGGTTCCCAATAGTCTGGAAACCCCGTTGGGAATAATAATAATGCAATAAGACCTTAGTACAGTTTTATCCCAGAATTTGAACATCCCAAAATATTCTACATTTTTCTACATTCTATATTTTTTTTCTGTGCAGAGAAACATGTGGCTCTTTTGCAGAAGAAACACATATTTTCTATGCAGGAAACAATGTCTTCTGTGTAGAAAGTGTGTTTCATGCACAGGAAATGGAGGGGGGTGGCTGGCATAAAAGTGGAGTACTTTTTGGAACTGAAAATTCCTCTGAAACACTTTGGGAAACTGGAACACAGGAACACTGGTGCATAAAATATATTTGTTTTCTCTGGTAGCAGGAAGAAAAGTACAGTAAGTGTTAATCCTTGCATGTGAGGATGAAATATTCAGATTTACATCCCTAATGGCCCTCAGATACTGTCAAACCAGCTGAGCAACTCAAGTAGAGAACTGATCCATTTCTCAGGTGTATAAGAGAGCACTATAAGAGTGGAATTGGGATATAAAACGGACATGGTTATGGTCTTCTGGTTAAATTCTTCAAATTATTGCTCTTCAGCTGGTAGTATGCAGCCAAGAACTGGGCTGTGTTCCAACTTAAGTGGGTCACACTAAGGGCATCATGGCTGTCCTGTTTGTTTAGTTCAGCTGTTTCAAAGTAAAAGGAACATACGGAAAAGGTAAAGAGTAAATGATAAAAAGAAAAAGACAAAGGGTGCTGCCATATTGCAGAATTACTGCAGTTTGACACCACTTTAACTCTCATGACTCCATCCTATAAAATCCTATGATTTATAGTTTGCCATGGCACCAGTGCTCTCTGACAGAGAAGGCTAAATATCTCACAAAATGACAAATCCCAGGATTCCAGAGCACTGAACCATGGCAGTTACCAGTGTCAAACTACATTAATTCTGCAGTATAGATGCAGCCAAAAATATGTAAGAAATTATGGAAACTGCTGTCAGGCTTGTGTGGCCTATCTTGGCAACTAGATCAACAAGAGCCATGGAGAGTTTGTGTCATGTTCCCTCCCTTCCAGGAAGAACATTGGACTAAGCAGAAGAGACTGAGTAGCTGAAGAGAGTATACGTTTCCCTTTCCCTTCCATCATCCCAACTCTCAGTTGCTTTTGTCCATAAAAGGAAGACCTAGGACAATACAGTTTCTGTTACAGCCAGAAAGAAGGCCTATTGGGTTATTGTACAACTAGAAGACCTCTACCATACTGTTGCCCAGCAAGTAGCCATCACCCTCTCAGACCACTGTCAATATACACTGATAGAACACTACACTTTGCCAGTGTAAAATGGGATTTCAGTTGCTGTCCTCTTCTAGAAAAATACCTGAAGTCTTACTAGCCTGGTAGAACCTGAGAAAACTTGTGTTCCAGTGGCAGAGTCTTCAAGTATCCAAGTTTACCTCATCATCATGATGAATCAACAAAGCAAGTATCTTTGAAGTGTTCCACCTCATACACAGAAGACATTGCAAACAGCATAATAGAGGTGGGCTTGAAATGGAGGTATTTTTGCTAGGGTATGGGCAAGGCACATTCTCTCAGCCTCAGGAGAAAGCAATGGCAAACTGCCTCTGAACAAATCTTGCCAAGAAAACCCTGTGATAGTTTCTCCTTAGGGTCACCATAAGTCAGAAATGACTTGAAGCCACACAACAACAACAAATCTCAGTAGTCCAGGGTGAGCCAATGAACTACCAGTTGGTTATTTCTATAGTATCATTTCATTCTCTGGACAAATCATAATACACACAAAAAACTATGCTGGAAGGGAGATTGGGAGGAAGATCTTGGTCTTTTCTTTGCAGTATGGACACCTCCTTTGCCAAGTCCTGAAAGTAAGGCATTGACAGATCCCTCCTGAACTCTTTGGTAGTCAACCAAGGCCTTTCCCAAGCAGTAATAAAATATGTTTGGTAAGTGACAGCACGTAGAGGATATTACAGAGAAGGCTGTTTAATCTTGCAGGTGAAGGCATAAAAAGAAATTAATGCCTGAACAAACTCAAATTAGAGATAAGACATTTAATTGTTTGCGGCGAGGGCAATTCATTATTGAAACAGGCGAATCGAGGAGGTGACGGCTTCTCTGACATATGCAGCCTCCAGACGAAGAGTTGATTCTCTCCTACAGAAGACATCACTAGCCAGCACAACCCAGATAAAAGAGAGAGAGGGAGAGAGAAGGAAATTTATTTGGTGATTCTGAGTGATTCAGTTGTCCACGTCTTTGACCTCTGAATCTGTTAACGGGTTGAGAGACATTGGTGATTTGGATTAAGTCCACTCCTCCCTCTCAAAAATGTGAGGAAGTGAGCTTTTATATCATGTCTTCCTTCATATCATGCCAGATCAAGGCTCTGATGGTATTTCTTAGGGACTCAGGTGTTTGAACTATGAACCCCAAATGTCCCAAAAAGAACCTTAGATTGAGGAACATAGAAACTTGCTTTATACTTGCTTTGCCTCCTCTTTATCTGGCAAATATGTCCACCCAGTTCTGGCGGATGTTGCAATGGATACATAAAACACCAACAGGGTTCTGATCAGCTTTTAGACCAGACTGTAAAGGAGGTCTCCAAGACTCTGAACTCAAATGGTAAAACAGTTTCAACCCCTTGGATAGTTCCTTTAAGGTTGAGACTGTAAGTCATTGTCCCATTCATATGGCAGCCACCAGCCAGCACAGGAATACAAGAACTGAGAGAGTGAAGTAAAGCGAGGGCACTTGATCTGAGGAAGGAAAGAGCACTTGCCAGCCTTTCAAGGTTCTATTCTTAAGTCCCAGTGCCTTGAGCTTTTTCCTCCTTGTTATCCAGATGGGACATGTTCCAAGTGGATGCTTTGCAGAGCTCCTGAGGGATATTAGCAGCTCAGGATCAGCATTTAAACCTTCATTCAATTTCTGTTTTCTTGTAGAAGCTCCAGGGAACATTGCAAAGCTTTTACTGGAAAGGCAGCTACCCTGTAAGGAAAGGAGCCTTTCTCAAGGCGAAGTCTTCCTGGCCCCCAAAAGGAGGGAGGGAGCCAGGAAGGCTCTAATCATGGTGGAAAGACCTTCCACATAATTAGAGATCTCTCTCTCTCTCTCTCTCTCTCTCTCTCTTTTTTTTTTTTTTTTTTTTTTTTTTTGCTATTTCAGAGCATGCACACTCACACATATGCAAAATTGCCCCTTTTTTACCCCTGAGGGGTCACATATGGACTGTGGGCTGCACTTTCCCCACCCCTGTTTTAAGGCAACTGAAAACCATCCCAAGGAGTGAGGCTGTACTAAATGGAGCTTGTTATTACTTTCTGTACCAGAGCCTCTGTTCTTGATTTCCATTCTGCCTTGCGTCAACTGTGCTCAGGTGTGGCTCACAGTCTCCACCTCAGTGCCTGTGTTCCTCCGGGAGAATATCTCATCACTACTATAAAATACCTCAAGAAGGAAAGTGTAGGATGGGCTGCATTGCTAGAATCCAAGAGCAATGAAATCCACTCTCCTCACTTGGCAATTTGTTCTCTGATATTCATTGTTCTCCTAATCTGAACTAAACCCTTAGGTCATTTTCCTTTAGAAGAAGATGCTCTCCTAACCTGTTTTTCCTAAGCCAGGATGGGGGGAAGTGTGGCCCTGGAGAAACATAGGACCTCATAAGACTGTTTTTGGGTTCACCCCTATTAGACTGCCTTTCCCCTATCTTTTTTCTGATTATTTTGGTTAAAAATTCATTGGGGGCGGGGGGGGGGGGGCTCTAGAAGGTTTGGAGAAACAAACCACCACATTTTCAGGTGGTTTTGGCATCTTTGAGGTGAGTTTGGAACAAAAGATAAAAAATAAAAAATAAAAACACCCCCAAATCAGCCCCCTTTTTTAAAAAACAAAAACAAAACATGAGTGTGGGGCTTGGGCAGATCTTGGGGGGAATTCATGGGCTTTATTCGTTTTGGTCATTGCAATGGCCATTGGCCAAAAGCAATAAAGATTGATGATGATACTCATGGGCTTTATTTAGGGGTCTCAAGACCCTCATGAGGGCCCTTTGCCCACCCCTGATTTATCCAGCCACCCTAGGAAAAAGCATTTCCATTTACCTGTCCTCAGTCTTCTGCCATTCACCTTCAGCAGAAGACTTTGCATTTTGCTATAACAAGACTGGGAGAAAAAGTTTCCACATAACTCTGTTTATTTATTCTGTTTATGTGATTGATATCCTGCCTTACACAGAGAACTGGGACTCGAAATGGCTCACAACATGATCTTTTAAAAGATACAAATAAGAAAAAGTCCCCTTAAGCATGTGGTTGTACTCTTTGAGCAACTGATGCAACTGATATATTTTGTTCATTGCTTTGTAAGCGAAATTCATAGGGGCCTAAATCCTATTCTTATTCCCATTAGAATAAAGCCACTGAATCACTTGGATTTACCTCTGAAATGACTCACCATTCAACAACTGATTGAACAGGCCTCCTTTAGCAGGATTCCATTCTGCTATTGTGCGTCCATCAGTGTCTTCAATGATTCATTGGGATTTCAGAAACATCTACTGTGCCTTCTCCATTACACAATAGAATAACAAGCAAGCACTTTGGCAAATACACAATCAATTGCATAACCTCAGTATTCAGCAGATCCTGAGGGTTGTGAGTGTGTGTATGTGTGTGTTGTATTCTGTTCAACTGGAGGATTATTTTAATTATGTAGACGACATGAACAAAGATTTAGAAAACACAAACACAACATAGGTTCTAGGTCAGTTTTTCATGATAGCTTCATCCTATTTGCCTTTTCTCTGTATTAGAAAACAATAAACACTTGTTGTGTGCCTTCAAGTCATTTCCGACTTATGGTGACCCTAAAGCTCACAGGGTTTTCTTGGCAAGTTTCTTCAGAGGGGGTTTGCCACTGTCATACTCTGAGGCTGAGAGAGTATGACTTGGCCATGGTCACCCAGTGAGTTTCATGACTGAGTAGGATTTCAAACCCTGTTCTTCACAGTCATAGTCCAATGCTCAGACCACCGCACCATGCTGACTACACACCCAAACACTGTTATCTTTATCCACCCTCCTTTTAAAGCCATCCAAAGTGACATGAATAACTACATCTTCTGGAAGTGAGCTCCATAGTTTAACTAGAAATGAAAAAAGTGGAATGGCTCCAGTCCCTTGATCATTTTGCTAGTTTTTCTGTACTTTCTCCTGCAGTAGAATATCCTTTTTGAAATGCAGTGACCAAAATTGCACACAGTATCCCAAGTATGTTCCCCACCAAAGCTTTGTACTATAAAGCATCATGACATTGAGGGTGTAATCATTTCACTTTGGAGTGTAGCAGCCAGTTGCATTGGCTATTCCTCACTTCCTACAAGCATGTTATTTGTTCAAACAATAACTTATCTTGAAATGAAAGACTTGGTGAGATCCTAAACTGGGCCTCTTTTCTTCACTTTCAATCTCACTTCAGACTCTGATTACCCTTTGATTTGGTAAACAGACTAGGAATTGAAGCCAGTTAAGTGGCTGGTTATTTCAGGCGAACGGATTGTATAGACAAGCTCCTTCCTACAACCCCCAGGGGCAATCGATATAAACAGCACAGGTTTGGATGCAAGCCTGGGAGAGAGAAATCTTCAACATCTAAAAAAATAAATAAATCTCACAACAGCCAGCACCTAGGAACTGGGATAAGACTTGTTTTTCCAGCCCACATACAAAGGGAAAGAGGAGAGGAATATAGTTCTCAGTAAAATAGTCAGGGGGTCAAAATGAGAGCATTGACCGCCATATGAGAATTCTGCCCCCCCCCCCCACACACACACACACACCATAAGTTTTTCCTTCAGTCCCCACATTTCATAAAAACTTCAGTTGAGCAAAGACAGACTAAGATCCTGAATCAGGGGCTACAAGTTGTAACTTCACAATGATGTAGCTACCTCTCTGACACAATACACAGCTCTTCTAATCAGTTGTGATGATTCACATCAGGGTGTCCCATTGCACTATGGGAGCAAGGTGTGGTGTCCCATTGAACTATGGGAGGCCCTACTGCACAATGGGTCACTGTGCAAATTGCCCTGATACACAATGGGCAAAGCCCATTGACCAACCGGACCCATATGTGGTTCTGTGATAATGCCCATGGTACAACTGGATCCATGGCACAATAGGACCAGTGGCAAGAGTGTAGCTGCACTTGTCCAATGGTCCCAGAGATGTAATTATATCTCTGTGCCCTCCTGAGAATAGTGATGTTGCACAATGATACAATTGAGTATTAAGTGATCCTAAATTGGTATACAATAGCATAACTACCTAACAGGATGCCAGCCACAGTTAAGGTAGCCAAAGAAAATGGGCAGACAGACCAAGGAAATGTGAACATAGCAAATAGAAGAGGGCTTGCTATGAACAATTTTCAGTGTCTCACTCTGCGGCATGCCAGATGTTTTCGAGCCTCTGTCCAATCTGTTTCTCAGAAAGCCCCAGCTTTCAAGAAAACCCTAGGCTACAATGTTTAAAAGCCCCTTTCAAGGTTGGCTCTAGGCTTCTAACCAGATTTTCAACCAAATGCACCTTTAAAGTTTAGGAAGTGGAGAAGGATGACTGGAGACGCAATCAGGGCTCCAGATATACCTGGAGATGGTACTGGAACATCCTGCTGAGACATCTTTGGCACAGGACATTTTGAGTTAACCAGGTTTATAGTGAGATCACCCAGGTCCTCAGTTCATCTGGGATTTTCCTTGGGCCCCCATGTTTCTTCTGTAGCAGAACTTTCTCTGGGTCTGAAGAGATAATGATAAGATCCAAGACAGCAGTACATGATGTAGTGCTAAGACCTTGCCTTTGTGCCTCCCTTCATCCTCCATGAGCTTTCTGGATTATTTGTACATGACCTGGATTGGTGGGACTTATCTGCAGTTGATTTCTCTTCAATAATCTATGTTTATGGACACTTGTAATGGGAATAGGTGTTTAACCTGAGGAAGGGGTGATGTGAAAGCCATGTTTAAATATTTGAAGGGATAACATATTGAGAATGGAAGAAGCTTGTTTTCTGCTGCTCCAGAGACTAGTGAAGAATACAAATTAAAGCAACAGAAAAAGAGATTCTATCAAAAAAATTGGAAGAATGTCCTGCTGTTAAACAGTGGAAGACATTGCCTCAGAGAGTGGCGGCGTCTCCTTCTTTGGAGATTTTTAAACAAAGGCTGGATGGCCATCTGTCCAGAGGGCTTTGATTGTGTTTTCCTGTATGGCAGGATGGGCTTGGAGACCTTGGGGTCTCTTCCAACTCTATGATTCTATGAAGCCATACACCATCACTGCTTAAACATGGTTCAAGCCCAGTATGTGCTTAACCCAACCACATGCTGCCAGGCAACTTAGCAATGTGTGCATGACCACCGTCAAATAATGTATAAGCACAGATCCAAATATTCAACATATATATCCCTTTACTTAAAAGAGCCTTATTGCTAACTATTTTGGGGTCCTTGGAGCACGTTTCATGGCAACATCAGTTGGACTCTCCCAAGCAGAAGATCAGGTTCTAAGACCTTTCATTTTGCCTTTGAAAAACTCAATTTTTATTATTATTATTATTTTAAAAAGATTTAATAGGCTCACCTCCTGCCCTCTGGACACCCACACACACAAGAGAGAGAGAGAAATTGATTCCTCCTCCCAACTGATTACTTTGCTGTACTAAAATTTAGATTTCATAAAAACCTAATCATCCTCATTAGCATAATTGGAGTGGATTCATGCCTTACTTTGGTGACAGGATTGATTATTTATAGGCCCCAACAGCTGATTACAATTAACTTTGATTAATGAAAGGCTCGCTCAAAAGAATCTCATCACAACAAAAACAGAAAAGCCCTTCTCTCCCCCAACCTTTGATATCATTTATAAAGCAGACAGAAGGTTTTCTGTGCTTGTTTCTTTTTCTTTTTTTTAAGCAGGAAATAAATTAGACTAGATCATAAAACATGTAAGGGAAGCAAAAAAAGGGGGTTAAAAAGGGAGAGCAAAAGAGATTGGGTCCAGTCTTTCTGTCGATGACGGTTGGTGATGTTCCATCTCCCTTCTAGCCAAGTTGTGCTAATTTACGCCTGATGATGAGAAACTGCATCTCACTTCCTTTTGCAATTTTCACACTCCCATCCCTCAGTCTGTATTATGTTGAATGCTAAACTGGTAGCAGAAAGAAAGAAAAACCCTGCGTCTCTATAATTTATGTAGATGCGTGCATAATGCCAATATTTATGTAAGTGTCACATGCAAAGATAGGATGGCAGATGTGGGTGTGGATATGTGTATATAGATATACACACATATATGGAAGTGTCCAAAAATAAAGGATGCTTTAAGGATTATTTGCAGCCAAGTGAGCTGAGAAAATATATAGTCAGAAGACAAGAATTATGGCTAGGTAAGATGATAAGCCCCTGAAAGCAATACTGTGTGCAGTTCCAGGTAAGATGCAAAGGGACTGAGTAGATCTCAGAGGTGTTGCAATAGGAGGGAGAGCCAAATGAGGGCATTGCCCCTTCCAAATAAGAATCCTGTCGTCTCGATGAAATTTTCCTTCAGTCCTCAAAATTTCTAGCATTGCAGTAATTTTAAAACTTCAGCAGAGCATTTAAAAATGCAGCCTAGGCATCCAAAGGAAATGAGCTGGCAAAGTGAAGCAGGGAATGCAAGCACAGCAAACGGAAAAGTTCTGAGTGTGAATTGTTTTCAGTGTCTTATTCTCTTCAGTGCTAGAAATTTGGAGACTGAAGGAATATTTCATTGAGGGCAGAAATCTTATTTAGTGGGACAGTAATTTGCCCTCTCCCGGGTGTTGCAATGGATGCAAAGCTAGGGAAAGTTACTTGTTTAGACTGCAACTCCCAGAACCCCCAACAACAACAGCATGATCTCTGGAATTGCAATGGATGCAGACCTTAGAGGAAAGAGGCCTTTTTTGGACTACAGATCCCAGAATCCTTTAGCCAGCATGGCCACTAGTGTTCCAATGGATGTAGCACTTGGAGAAGTGAATTTGGGGGGTTATAACTCTCAGAGCCCCCTTGCCAACATGACCAAAGCTTATGTGACAAAATTAAAAGATATCCATTACACACAATGCTGCTTTTCTTATCATGTCAGTGGGTATTATTTTCCCACATCAGTTCTGGAGTTAGGAAATTGTTTGTAAACCACTATGATAGTGGAGGTTTTTTGAGTTTTTTAAAAGGAAAACATGTAAGTTTCCCAGCAAGGAAGTAAGATTGATTATATCAGACCTGGAGACCTGATTTCCCAAAAGCTCTATCTCTACATCCTGATTTATACAATCAGAAGAAAGCAGAATTCTAAGATTTTTAGACTGGATGCTGTTCCTTCAGAGCACTACTGGGACCACCATTTTTAAACTTCTGCAAGTTAAAATGAAAACAAGCAAACAGAAACACACCCTCGCTGCATGTAAAACAGTAGCGCAACAAAGAGATGTGTTTGAATATAGACATGTATAGTTTGGGCTAGTAGTCTCCTTCAGGGACTCCACTTTTCTTCTAAGATCATCTCAAACTTTGATCTCTTTCTCCTGCACCTGGATATGACATAATCCATTCTTAACACGCCAAAGCAGCACCAATCCATTTTGTTCCATGCTTTTGCCTTCCTTTTAAAGGGGTTGGTCTCCCTTCCTATTTTCTTCTCAGATCCTATGTTTTCTTCCACTTTGGCTTCTCCTAAATCTTTCCCTTGGTTCTTGAGGCTTACCCATTCTGTCCATCTTCCACATATTGGATAAAATTCCTGTTAGTGCTCTGACACATGGATGAACTCCTCCACAGAAGTAGTTGGACATTTTTGCCCAATGCAGAATCCCTGCATTCAGTTCGAGATTGCAGTAGTAATGTTCTGTATAAAGTATCATTGAACATGGATACCCATTGGCCATTGCATGTGGCACCTGAATGCCTGTTGTGCATTGAGTACCTTGGGAGAGGTCCTCTAAAGTTTGGTCTTAAACTTAGCATCCTGTTGGTGTCTTATGCATGCAAACTTTTATATGCATGCATACATTTCCCCCTGCAGAAGCAACTGGAAGTTTTTGTCTGAAGAAGAACATCTGCATTTCAGGCTGCAGAAGCAGAAATGCACCAGTATAGTGCCATGGCACATGCAGGTGTGAATTGCACATGGATCCACATGCACATTTGGTTGTGCATTGAGCTGCATGTCTTGGATCAGTCGCACAAAGTTGCCACTCAAGACAAAGTTTGTGTAGCGCAATCAGTGTGCAATTCTCTAGGTGGAGATTTGCAAACCCAATGTAGAATATCATCAATGGTATAACAATCATGTTTCATCCTATAATGGCAGTTTAATATGGAAAGGAGGAAAGGTGCTTTCTCCAGTATCATAAAATCTTATCCAGTCTGGATAACTCCTCTCATTAGCAAAAGTACTGGCATAGGCTGCAATGGGAAGGTTTAATGTCTAAAATAAACCATGTCAGGGCTTCATTTTCTCCTACATTTCCGTCCTTCCTATTCTTTCTTTACTGCCTCCCTTTCACAGCAACTGCAACCTTGCAACCGACAAGGGAGCACTTCTTGATGTTGCCTAGCAACCGCTGCATCTTCAGCATCCTCAGTGGACTCTGACATTTGTGGACTTGGTTTGGATCCAGTGCAGGATGGTGGCTTTCCTCCCCATGGCATAGTGAATCTGTTCCAAATTTTAGTCCAAACTTTAGAGACATTATCCAAGGTGCTAGCACTTATCCCTCAAGACAGGTTCAGCACATTGAATAGCTCATGCTAAGATCCCAGAATGGATCCATTGCCATCCTGACATAGAAACCACCAATTGCCATTGTTTGTATCTAGAAGAGCCATGTGTTGTATTTTACAAAGAGGAGTCCTCTATTTTAGGACCTGTCAACAATGGCATCACTAGGGCTAATGTCACCTGGTGCAGTAACTCATAGTGTCACTCCCCCCCTTTGAGCTGTTCCCATACTGCACCATACAGAATCCTTAGTGATTTTTTTTTGTATTAATTTTATTCATAAATTGTGATTTCCGTACATCACTGAATGTGATGACAATAGAGCCAGCATGGTGTAGTGGTTTGAGAGTTGGACTATGACTCTGGAGACCAGGGTTCAAATCCTGGCTTTGCCATGTGGACCCACTGGGTGACCTTGGACAAGCCACAGTCTCTCAACCTCAGGGGACAGCAGTGGCAAATCCCCTCTGAAGAAACCTATGAAGAGAACCCCATGATAGGTTTGTCTTAGAGTCACCATAATTCAGAAATGACTTGAAGGCACAGAAAAACAACAAATGGCAATAGCTATGATAGAAACAACTAGCAAAATTAAATTTATACCTTTAAATTACAATATCATATGCACAGCCTGAATGTATTTACATGTACATAGTTCCATGTGGTTCAAGTGAAAATTTGGTAAGATGTGATGCTTTTAAACAATTTTTAAAGAGCATTTTTTTAAAAAAAAAAATATCACAGAGTCCCTCTTTTCTTTGCCCACTGAACCTCATACCACTCACACTATCTCTTCTGCTTAGCTCCAGGGTTTTAAAGGGATGTGGGTGAATGCCACAGTCAATTTCTGCCCAAAGGCAGACATTTGTAGAGCAGTGGTATCACTTTCATGAGGGTGTCATCCAGTTCAGCCCACATCCCTGCACCCCTCAGTGACACCCCTGCCTGGCGGTCAGAACAGCCTTGTGTTTCAATATGTCCTTTATCTGGAGAGCTGCTCAGTCCAAACCCATTCAAAAGATAAATAACCATAAAGAGGGAGACCAGGGACCATTAGTTCTCTGCCAAAAGTTGTCCCTTAAGACCCAGATCCCTGTATCCTGATCTTTTCCACAAGGTGGAGATGTCATTTCCTTCTATTGAAATATAGCTATTATTGCTGGATATACCTATTGTTGCTACCAATTAGCTCATGCACATTTTGTCCACATCTTACTCTTATTCTTAGAATTCTTATTAGGGATTGATGTCCTCATCTCCCCATCCCTGCTACTATCTCTTTGAAAATGTCACACCTTATTACCACAGGTTTGAGCCAGCATGGTGTAGTGGTTTGAGCATAAGACTAAGACTCTGAAGCTCAGGGTTCAAATCTGCCCTCAACCATAGAAGCCTCCAGAAAACCCATGATAGGGTCACCTTAGGATTGCCATAATTTGGAAATGGAAATGAACAACAACAAAAACCACAGATGCAGAACTTGGAGTGCTTCTCCTTTCTCTTTCTTACACCAACAGTCCACTTTTGAGCTCCTACTCTCCATCACTCATGCCTCATTATTATTTTTTCTTCCTGCTAACAAATGCTGGTGATTTTCCTCTCATGTGCATATGACATTGCTTCCCCAACATGCATGCACACACACTGTATGCTATATATCTACTAAGCTGGCCATATATCTACTCAGCATGGTAGTCGTCTCTAATTCCATCTCCCCCAGCAGGTGCCCACTGGGCTGATCAGCTCTTTATGCTTGGTCATGTTTGACATCCTCAAAACCTCCTTTTTGCTCTTTAGTAACTAGCCTCTAGGGATAATCTTAAGCATTGTAGGGAGAGACCAGATGCTACTTCCTTCCTCTGGGGACAAATTCTAGAAAGGAGTTAAGTTACCTTAATTAGCTGCAAGACCACTCACAGAGACCCAGAGAGAGTTTTGTGCCATAGCCAGCCTAGACTGTCTTGAATGCAAAGCTCTGAAAGACTACGAGGGAACTGAGAGTCTTCTATCTGGAGATGCCAAGAGTTGAACTCTGGACTTTTGGCAGGCAGAGCCAGTGCTCTGCACCACTGAGCTATGATGCATGTAAGTCAAGGATTTGCTACATGTACACACATGTAAATGGCTGTGACACGTGTGGTGATATCATCATCATCATCATCATCATCATCATCATCATCATCCTCTTTCTACCAGCCTCAGGACTTAAAACTAGCTTACCAACATTAATAAAAGATACTGGTGGCCAGGGGAAGAGGGCTTCAGTATTTTGCATGATCCTTTTTTTACCCTGCCTCTTCTCTTCATGACTATCAGAAGCATCTGTAATGATGCAAATGAGAGCAATGTGTGCTAATTTCCCTAATTGTCGCTATTTGTACCTGTCATAAAACTCCTTATCTGTAAAACTTGGGTTACCATAGTGCAGAATGCAGATTGCCATTTTTAAGGTCAGGCTATTCCATCCAGGACTCTCATAGACAAAGAGTCTTGTTTGCTGCATCGATATTATATCACAGATCTCCCCACAAAGTGCTGTCACTGAGTGCTTCATCTGCCGCAGTAAATATTCATTCTATATTAATTTTAATCCTGCCTAGGAATCAATAATTTATACAGTTGCATCTTTTTACAACCTGTTCTCCCTCCTTCTCTCTTTCACTCCTTTTCCCAGTAACAAGGAGAAAAGTAAGCAATATTTCATAACTAGCTTGCCAAAGAGAAGAATTATAGTAGCCAAAAGGACCTTGAGATAAAATGCTAGTTTATGCATTCCCCTCACCCAAAAATGGAAATTCATCACTTCCCTCCCCTCCTCCCTAAAAGCCAAAAAGGACACAGATTTGCATGATATTTGCAAAAACTAATTTATTTGGAGTGATGCAAATTTAGAGATCATTACAATATTGTGCATAGGAGTTCAGCTCATTGAAGTGGAGAAGACTGTAACCAGGTGAAATGCGTGCTTGCTCAATCTGATGTCCAGATGCTAATGGTTGATAGAAACATCCAGATCTTTAAACCCCCTTTTCTAATTTTTTTTAAAAAATATTTAAATCAAATTTGGACTGCTGGAGAGCCCTGCAAAGAGAGGACTGTTCTTTGTCAGCCTTTCATATAAAATAGGATACACAAGAAGAATTATGTTGGTGGTTTCTGCTGGAATAACTCCCAGTTAACCAATGTAAGTGTTTTTAAAGAAATTGCACAAACACATCTGGGATCAAACATTGATCAGAATGGGGACTGCAGCCAGGAAATCAAGAGAAGATTAAGAATGGGGAGGGCAGCTATGAAAGAACTAGAAAAGATCCTGAAATGCAAAGATATACAACTCAGCACAAAAGTCAGAATCATACGTGTCATTGTATTCCTTATTACCATGGATGGATGTGAGAGCTGGATAGTCAAGAAAGAAGATAGGAGGAAAATCCACACATTTGAGAGAATGTGGTGCTGGAGAAGAGTGCTGAGGATCCCATGGACAGCCAAAAGGACAAACAAATGGTTTCTAGAAAAGATCAAGCCAGAGATATCCCTAGAAGCCAATATGATAAGACTTAGACTGTCGTACTTTAGACACATCATGGGAAGGGAGAACTCTTTGGAGAAGACAATCATGTTAGGAAAAGTGGAGGGAAGTAGAAAGAGAGGAAGGCCACATGCTAGATGGATGGACTTTATTAAAGAGACCACAAATATGAGTTTTCAGGAGCTGGGCAGAGCAGGAGAGGACAGGGGGGCCTGGATATGTCTCATCCATAGGGTCTCTGTGGGTCGAGATCAATGAGAAGGCAGTTAATAACAACAAAAGCTGTGTTCTCCCATCTACTGATCTGCTATAGGGCTGTGCCCAGGTGATGTCTGGCTGCCCATATGCAACCCAGAAATGTTCTGTGCAGAGCTGGGAGAAAGTTGAGTTTCTTAAACTAAAACTCCCAAAATTCCCAGCCAGCATAGGCTACAGAGATTAACTTTTGGAACTACAAGTCCCACTATCTCCTAGACAGTATAGATCATATGGATAGGCTGTGCTGGACCTCTCCCCAAATCCCCAACCAGCATGGACAAAACACCTAGACATTTTGGACTGCAGCTCCCAGAATCCAACAGCTGGTGGCCATGCTGGCCGAGGGTATTCAGAAGCACGTGGTCCAAAAAGTCATCTTCTTTAGCTCTGGACTCTTCATTAGGCACAGTTAGTTTTAGGGAAGCCTGCATGATCTGAGCCATCATCATCATCATCAATATGGAAAATGCTGCAGGAATAGGAAGCCTAGAGGACAGCTGGAAGGAAAGGAAGCAAAGACCTCTGGACAGGATCAGAGCCTTCCTCAACAGTCATCTCTTTCAACCCTGGGCCATGGAAGTGTATCCTAAAGCCATCCTTGGGAAAGGTCTGGCTCTGCTGAGCATGAAGGCTACAGATCTCCTCCTCACTCACTCATTGCACAGGGCTTGTCGGCTGGACCTGTCTATTAGCATGACGGATGCCACCCGAGGGGCCAAAACACAGCTTGTAAATCCAACAGTACAGATTTCCTGACAGAAGCATGTTGCTTTGTTTGTGGCAGCTTAAATGCAGGAGAGATGGAAACCATGGCCTCTCCCTTCCTTTTTACCAGTGTGGCACTTAAAGTTGTCATCTCATCAGTCACTCCACAGGGGTTAATTTGAGCCAAGGCTTAAGCTAAGAGCAGGTGAAGGAATAAATAATAAAAGAGAGAGAGAGAAAGAACTGTGAACTGTGCTGCTTCCTCACAACCAGAGAAGTACGACTGTCTCATAGTTATGAGGAAGGAGGAAGTGAGCTCCATTTTATTACCCTAAGCAGGAGCAACAGAGAAAGTTCGCTCCCCTTTAAGAGTTGGCTGGATCTGTCCATTAAAGTTTCTCTTAGGCTGCATCCATACTACAGAAAAAAATCCAAGTTGTCACCACTTCTGGGAATTGTAGTTTTGTGAGACATTTAGCTTTCTCTGTCAGAAAGCTCTGGTGCCACAAGAAACTACAATTCCTAGAATCCCATAGCATTGAGCCATGGCAATTAAAGTGGTGTGAACCTGATTATTTCTGCACTTTGAATGCAGCCTTAGATTCTCACTCTTCAGCCTTTGGTTTGTTCCTTCCAGTGGTGGCTGATCCTGTTGTGTCTATGGTGAATCTTTAGAGTGAATTTAAAGGAGCTTTCCAAGGTGCTGAACCAATTTGGGGACAGCATCCAACATCTTGCAGCCTGCTGGATGCATGTGGCCCATGAGAGTGTCCAATATGGTCTTGGGACCTTCACTGACTCCCTCTCAAGCCTCTTGTGCCCTCTAAATTTTGGAAAGGGGGAGGCTGGAGAAAATCAGCTATAAAACAAAATTACAACAGTTCCAGACAATATGAAAATGATGGCCAAGAGCCTGCATCAATGTTGTTATTATGCTTTAACTCCCCAATCCAACCCCTGAAACCCACCTTAAACTCCAGTGAGCCATCCAGAGTTATGAAGGTCTATGCTGGTGGGTTCTTATAATCTGTCACCAAATTGGCCATCAATTGGCACCAAATTGGTCATCAAAAGATGTTAGATGGGATAAGAAATATTCCTGGCTACCTTTCTTTTTCCCCAAACAGCAAACCAAACAAACAAATTAGACTAACTGGATAGTAAGCACCCATCCATTTGTGCTATTCATTGTATGGACAAGTTCTTCATCCTCCACATTTAATACACATGCATTTTCCTCTGTGCTTTTTGCTAAAATAGCTATTTTCTCTGCCATGCTTAGAAATTGTTCTCTGTTCTTCTGTATTTATAGAAGCAATAACTGCATTAGCCTAATTGATCTATTAGACTCTCCTATTTATGGATTTAATCACCCTTCACTCTCCAACTCAGCCTGGATCCAAGATCCAATTAAGATCAATAATAGGAATTCAATGGGTTTTCTATCTGCAATCTAATAGCTAAAGGGTGTGTGTGTGTATGTGTTGCTGTGCATGTGTGTGTGTGTGTGTGTGTGTGTAATTCTGTTCTTATACTACAATTTCTTTCCATTGTGGTCACCGAATATCAGAGCAATCAAGAGAAAGGTGAACTGAAGAATAAAAGGGGGAAACTGCACATTGGATGATTAGATGTAAGTACTAGGATAAAAATCTGCAGTCATATGAAATATTTTTAAAGTACCTCCTCCTTTAGGTGACTATTTTCTGATAAACCCTTGACCTCAGGCCATCACACTTTTTTAATGAATGTACTTTTGTTCACTGTTATAGAACCTCCAAAAGTTGGGGAGGGGTAGGAAAGATTGTGCTTGAAAACAGAACACTGTGGCTGATGTGAGTTGGGTATATTTAAATGAATCTGGAAAGCTCTTCTAACAAAGGAAGAAAGATTTGGCAATAAGTCCTACCCTGAACACAATTTTAAGTCAAGGTGAAGGTCCCATATGGATTGGCTGGCATTCTGTGTTGCTGTAATGGATTCATAACCTAGAATGATGGATCTCTAACTGCTCTGCATTCACTAGCACTATGTTTTTGTTGTTGTTAACTGCCTTTGTGTCAATCTTGACTCGTGGTGACCCTGCTGATGGTGTCTGTACAATTAGTTGATGCCACTTTGTTTCTAGTGGGGAGAGGTGGTGGTGTCCATTTTTCAGGACAGTGATGCCACTCCAGATGTTTGGTTCAGACCAAAGGGGCCAAATCCTTTCCCAGAATCAGTTCAGCAACTTGGGCTGCTATCACATTGCAGAATTATGGCACTTTGGCCTCACTTAAACTCCCATGGCTCAGTGCTATAGTATTCTGGGATCTGTAGCTTGGAGGGAGACCAGAGCATTCTGACAGAGAAGACTAAATATTTCACAAAACTACAATTCCCAGAATTCCATAGCATTTAGTCATGGCAGTTAAAGTGGTGTCCAACAGCTTTATTTCTGCAGTGTGGCAATAGCTTTGGAAAGCTCCATAAAAGTTCAGACGAAAACCCAGAATGGAATCCTTCATCCCAATGAAGCTGGAGCAATCAGCGGTATGTTCATGTGCAGGTGTGATGAAACTGCATGCACAACGCCACTTCTGCAACTTTGAACTGAGTGCTTTCCTTATGACAAAAAAGTCCATCTGTTTTACAAGGGAATTTACATGTGTGAAAGAAATCAATAGGATTCTCGTCAGTGAGTTTTGCAATAAAATGTTCACAAAAAGTCCAGGAATGCAAGAAAACTCTTTTGAACATTGACCTTTTCCCCCCACCTCTCAATATGTTGTCTTATCGTGAGTATTATTTATTCCCCTATGCCAAGAGCCATTGTGCAACCTGGGAAAGAAATTGATCCTCCAACTCTAAGACGTCATATGTATCCTTGTACCAAGTGGTATTCATCCAAGGGAAATTTAATAGAGGTTTCTGCAGCTGCAAAGCAATTATGGTAAATTATAGCTTATGCTCACACTTATACTGGGATGTATACATGCATGAAGAATAAAATAAGGCAAAGCATAGCTCTTTTGGGGGGTGAGATGAATAAATAATTGAATCACATTTTCTTGACAGCTTTCCAGAAGTGATGGCCTCAGTCTGGTCATTCAAACCCCAAGAGAAATGATGCCTGCAGAATAAAATGATGAATGCAGAAGAAATCTACAGTAAATGGAGGTGGTACTAGAGAGGAATGGCAAATGGTCCAGCTTAATGACAGGAACCTCCATGAAAAAAAGTTACTTTTTAGGACTGCAATCTTAAATCAGTTCTTGGATGGTGACTCAACACCTAGGTAAGTCCCATTGATTCAGTGGCTTTATCTTAGGTAAGACTAGCTGTAGGATCCAGACCTATTTATTTATTTAAATTGTTTATATATCACCTCCCACCACCTTCATATACAGGGACACAAGACAGTGCTTTCTTGGTGGTTGCCCTTTGTCTCTCAAACTCCCTTCTCATGGAGACTAGGATGGCTCCCTCATTACAGTCTTTCTGCTAGCTAGTGGGGAAAAAATCTGTTCTGACATGCTTTTGGGAATTGACTGCAGTGAGCTTTTGTAATGGCCTTGTTGATTTTTATCTTCTATCTTTTGATGAATTTTTAAATGATTTTACTTCTAGATATTGTTCAATTGCATTTTAGAATAATGTTAATACACTCATCGCTCCACATTCGCTGGGGGTAGGGGCACAGGACCCCCATGAATGTGGAAAACCCCACAAATAACAGAAACACTATGTTTTTACCTGAGAGAATACCTCTCTAGGAATCTCTAGATCCTTCAGTGTGACTTTTGGTTAAAGTTGACCATAGATTTGCGCTGGAGGAGCTACAAATATCTAGTGGAGGGTTCTGTCTAGGAATCTCTAGGTCCCTCAGTGCGACTTTTGGTTAAAGTTGACCACAGAGTTGCACAGGAGGACCTAGATATTCCAAGAAATAACACATTAATAAAATCTGTGCATAATCAAATCCTCAAAAGTCAAAGCCACAAATGTGGAGGGATGAGTGTATATGTTACTGATGTTTTTATATGCATTTTAATCTGCATTAGTTTGAATAATTTGTAGACTATCTTGAATCCCAAAAGGTAGGATATAGTTTAATAATATTAAATAGTAACAACAACAACAACAACAACAACAATCTGGTGGTGGTGGTGAGGAAGTGGAGGAGGAGGACCAGAATCCTGTTGGAGATTTTTGTCATGGTGTAGTGGTTTGAGCATTGGATTATGACTCTGGAGACCATAGAAACCCACCAGGTGACATTGGGAAAGTCACACTCTCTTAGCCTCAGAGGATGGCATTGGTAAACTCTCTCTGAAGAAACCTGCCATGAAAACTTCATGATAGGTTCATCTTAGGGTCATCATGTCAGAAACAACTTGAAGGCACACAAAAACAACCAACATGCTGACTTATGTCTGCCTGTGGGAATTAGAATTGGGAAGTTCTATAGTATCTGTACCCAGTAAAAAGCTGCTGTTACGTTACAATGCAGGAGAATTAGCAAAGCAACCAATGAACATTGGGACCAATGCACAATGGTCCCAATGTGCATCAAACCTATTAGTCCTATTGTGCATTAGTCCCACTGTGTATTGGGACACCGGCTAGAGATTGCTGGTGTGCATTGGTAGACTCTGATGTGGGACACTCTTGCAATTCTCATCTTCACAATTCACTAACAGGATTTCTTAATGCCTGTGCTAAGTAGCTAAGTATGCTTAAAGTTACGTAAGGTACAGTGTGACAGAGGATTCTGGGCATTAATAATAAACAATTGAATCATTGCATGTCAGTGGCAGATCGTCCAGAGGCTGCACCAAATGACATTCAGTTCCTTTCACTTCTGGAGCACTGTAACCATTCATGAATTTCCAGCTTGCAGGATGTGTAAATCAGCCAGTCCAGACATTGGACAGCTTACAGGACTGCAAATCCTTCCAAGTATTGTTTCCTTTTGTGTTTGTTGATCACTGGAAAATTTATAATCATTTTTTCTTTGTTATTAGAATAATTGCTTCCCCCCCCCCCCCCCCCCGGTTCTTTCTGTATGTTATTGGGTTTGTCTGTTTAGCAAATAATGATTCGGCAGTTAATTGTTGCTTTCTCTTTCCTTCCTTAAATGATTGCTTTGGTCGTTCTGGGCAATCTTTTAAGTTAGATTATGTATTGAACTATTCTCTGTTGTTGGTTATTTCTTTAAAAAAACAAACTGGCTTAAAGTAACAGAATTGAAGATAACTTTAAAAGAAGAGGCATTGTAGGGGAGGCACTGGTAAGTCAGATGAGGACAGATGAGACCTAGATTCAGATCATGACATACTTAGTCATGATACCCATAGAGACATCTGTGGCTGGTTACTTCCAGTGGTGTTTGTTGATTCCCCTGTCAGTTGTGTGGTAAATCCAGCTTTTAGTTTGGACTTTAAAATATTTATTCAAGCTGGATGTGGCAAGCTGAAACATGTCCAGAAAAGGCAAGTCAAGTGAACAAAGGTCTGGAAACCAAGCCTGATGGCAACTTAAGGAATTGGGTAACTTTAGCTTGGAGAAGACTGAGAGATGATGTGACAGCTATCTTTAAATATCTGAAGGGATGTCATGTAAAAGATAGAGCCAGCTTGTTTTTCTGTTTGTCCGAAGACAGGGATCAATGCAAGAAAAGAGATTCAAACTAAAAATTAGGAAGAACTTCATTACTGTGAGAGCCATTTGACAGTGGAATAAATTGCCTCAAAGGTGGTGAACTCTCTATCTTTGGAGGTCTTTAGACTGTGGTTGGATGGGCATATTTCAAGACTGCTTTAGTTGTTTGTTCCTGCATGGAAGGACATTGGACTTGTGGTCCATCTTTCAACTCTAAGGGCCAAAACACACTGCAGAAATAATCCAGTTTGAGACTGCTTTAACTGCCCTGGCTCAATGCTAGGGAATTCTGGGAACTGTAGTTCTTTGAGACATTTAGTCTTCTCTGTCAGGGAGTTCTGGTGGCACAATAAACAAGTCCCAGGATTCCTTAGCACTGAGCCAGGGCAATTAAAGCAATCTCAAAACTGGGTTATTTCTGCAGTGTATTTTGGCCCTAAGATTCTATGATCTTTCCAAGGTGCTGACATATTTGGGTTCAGAACTTTGGACAGCTCTGTTAAACCTCTGTTAATCCACAATGGATTCACTGCTCCAGTGACAAGGAAGCCATCCTCTGCCACAGATGACTTCTCTCTCCCTCCTTTGCTTCCTCTATCTTTTTCTCTACTCTAATTTATTTACAGGGTGCATTGAAAGAGATGCCATGACTCACTAGAATCATGGGATCATAGATTGGAAGGGGATTCATGGGCCATTGAATCTAGTCCCCTGCTCAATGCAGGATCTCAGCTAAAGCATCCCAGCAGGTAGCTTTCCAGCTTCTTTTTGAAAACATCCAAAGGGGACCCCACCATTTCTCTGGGCAATTGAATCCACTACTGAATGGCTCTCACTGTCAAGATATTAACTTCTAATGTTCAGTCGAAATTTGCCTTAATAGCCCCTTAATACCTTTGTTAACCTTCAGTAGACTCCTCTGCTGCAGGAAAGGAATGTACAGCAGTGTGAAGTAAAGTGAGGGTCCATAAAGTGATGTTGGTCCAGGACAATTTACAAGGACACTGTGATCATGTGACACAAATATAATACCAATCCCTGGCATATTGCGGGGGGGGGGGGGGGGGGGGATGCCAGTCTTCCACATCAGAAGGTTAAAGAAACATTGTCCCACAGCACATCCAAAATACATTAAAGAATTGTGACACAAACATTCTAGCTTTGTGCATTTTTTCTCATTCATAAATTCTGCTACCAAGCATTCTTTAGAACTGTATCAAGGGGAGCCAGCATTCCCAAACACCTGCAGGCTAAGGTAGATAACCTCGTCTTCTGCTAGCTGCCAGAACTGCATGCCCCTTCATACATACCCATCTCATCAAAAAGTGCCACAGTTCTGCTTATCAGCTGCTGGACAGCCCCATGGTATCCTTCCCTCATTCATCCACCCATTCCTGCTTTCCAACCCAGAAGCAGCTGCTTTTGATAGTTAAGAAAGAAAAAGAAAGAAAGAAAGAAAGAAAGAAAGAAAGAAAGAAAGAAAGAAAGAAAGAAAAGATCTTGCATGATGCCAGTGCTGGATCCAGAAAGACTAAATAAATAAATAAACCTGTATTTATTTCTTGTCACACCACATGCCATGGCAACTACAAAGTGAGAGCTTGCCCTCTGCTCTTTCCCTTCCTGTGATAATTGGTAAATTCCACATGTTTATAGCAATGTCTTTGCAATAGAAACTACAGCTAGATTGCAGGACTTGGTTTCTTTTCCCCGGTCTGCAGTGCAAGGGGGAGGAATTGCAAGATAAGAGGGCTGCCTTGAAAAGTTGTTGTTAATTGGCATCAAGTTGACTTTGACCCATGGTAGCCCTATGAAAGAGAGACTTCCAAGTCACCCTATCATCAACCACCCTGTTCAAGTCTTGCAGATGGCATGTATTCCTCATTTCTTAGAACTCATGTGTTGTTGCTTTTTAATTTGAATAGAACAGTCTGTGCAAATATGGCTGATGCTTGATGTATCATGCTTAATGCCAACACCAGGGTCTGTCCCTTGTGACATTCATCAGGGACTATCTCTATGTCTCAGATTTTAGCCTTGAAATTTCAGAGCATGGGATGCTTCTGAGCTGGCAACCCTAAATGCAACTCTATGATGTCATGGACTTGGGTTAGTAAATTTTAATTTATTGGTTGCATAATATATTATTAGGTAATGAAATGCTGGAATGAACACTAGATTCTACAAAATGGTAGGCACCCAACAACACATCCCTGTAGAAAAAGAAGAAAGTAGGTAATTTCCTGCAACCATTCCTGGTGACCCCCCCCCCCTTTGAAGAAAATACAGAGAATTTTGTCCAACTGCAGACAGCTCTTTACTTGATCCTATTCATCCTCTCCTTCCTTCTCTGGGGCTCAGCCAGTGAGTTGATGCTCTTGGTTCTACCGATTGGTTTAAAATATCTGGACCAAGCTGTACAGTCTGTGATGAGTGCAGTTAGCTAATGTACCTTTGGCATGTTAAAATACACCAAGTGCCCTATTTAAGCACTTAGATGGTTATTAGTGTCATCACAAACACTCCAAAGTCATTTCTGAGATGAGCTCAAATTTTTATTCATGTGCAAGGTAAGGCAGGAAATAGGCAGAAATGATAGCATTTATCAGCATCCCTCTCAATTTGCACCAAGGACCTAGAATCATAGAATTATAGTGCTGGAAGGGACCCCAAGAGCTATCTATCCCAACCCCCTGCTAGTGAAAAGATTCTTAAATAAAGCATCCCTGACAGACAGCCTTCTGACCTGTCATCTGCGGGATGCTTCTCCAGGATTCCTCACTCCCCAGCACTGAAGATGAGGGTCAAATTAAATGGGGCCCATTTATGCACAAAATCTGCTGGAGACTTTAACCAAAAGTAACCACAAGAGTGTTTCTGGCTGCAATTTGAGGGATACTGGGGCTTTGGGTGAAGCATTTTAATCTGTGCTGTTAGCCACCTTGGGTCCCATGTTGGGAAAGAGGTGAGAGTCAGCTTGGTGTAGTGGGTTGAGTGTTGGTCTATGACTCTGGAGACCAGGGTTCAAATCCCAGTTTAGCCATGGAAACCCACTGGATGACCTTGGGCAAGTCACACTTTCTCAGTCTCAGAGGATGGCAAGGAGAAAACCCCTGTGATGAAACTTGCCAAGAAAATCCCATGATAGGGTCACCATGAGTCAGAAACTACTTGAAAGCACATAACAGCAACAACAATCAAGTAATTAAAATACTTAAACTAATTTGGAAAAAAAATCCTTGGAGCTGTATACTACCCAGGAGCCACACTTTACTCATTCCTCTTTGACTGAATGTCCATCCTTACATTCAAACAAAAATACAAATTAAAACACACTGCATAAAGAAAGCCAGCATGTAAAGGGAAAGGTCTCCAACTTAGCCTGAAGCACTCTTTTTTCCCTCCTATAGAAATGTTTGTTCTTATTCTAGATGGGGAGAGAAAGAACATTTGTTCTTTCTTGGCAGAATAATGGGCTTCCAGATGTTGGGGGGGGGGAACTTTGTGAAGGAGAGAACAGTAGTAAGATTCCTTACACTCTGAAAAAGCTTCTGGGGAATTATTTTGGGTGAGAGAGCTTGCAAGGTTTGCATCCTTAGTTTTTGAAGGAAAGTTCATTGGATCACGTGTGCCCCCAACTATGAGCTGAAGTAGTACAGTCCAAGGTTTACCTGTGAGAATTAGGCTGGTCCCACAGGAAGATTCAAGGGGTGCAAATGTCCTAGGCAGCATTTGATCCTTACTCGAGATCATTTCTTAAGATGAGAAGTAGGGTCACAGCACCAGTTTTTGCAAATCTACCAGCCCAAAAGCTGATGAATATGAAATGACTCCTCTTTTCAATTTTCCACATCACTCATTGGAACACCAGTTCATATTTAGGACTGATTGTTATTGAATCTAATCTAGTCAAGTGATGCAGAAAAAAGATTGGCTAGATTTTTCCCCCTCACTTTTTTTGGGGGGGCATGCTGGCTTATGTACAATTTTGCCCATACATCAACCCTTTTTAAAATAAAAATCATCAAAGGAATGAGCAATATTCAGTGGCATTCAGGGCTCAATGGTTTCCCTGAGATGACGTTCCATGAACAAAAGGCAGGAAGAGTCTCAGGGAATGGGCTGCTATTTCTTGGAAACAGAGCAATAAGCAAGGTTACTCATCTGCTTGCTCATCTACATCCGGGCACAGAAAATGTGGATTTCAGCAGTGGAGCTTAGGATTCTTTCTGCCTCCCTTGGTCCCAATTAAGCCTATTTACCAAGTGTAGCCGTTGGCCAACAGATGTTACAAGCAGAGAACTGGACGGTCATGGAATAAAATGGGAGGAGTTCAGTCTGATTCTCAGAAGGCCATCATGGGGGAGCTGACGTCTTGCTGAATTAGGCAAAAGATTGGAAAGGGTACTGCATCAGACTAGAACCAGAATCCTGTTAGTGACATATTTGCATTCAATAGTGTGCCTTATGTCCCTGTATGTCTGTTTTTGGATGGAGTGCAGGAAGCTGTTCTTCTGGTCTCAGGGGAGGGAGAAGGATATCCCTCAGAAGTGAGATTTCTTCTTGCAGCCACAGCAGGAAACATTAGTAGTTAAATCAAGTTTATTAGGAGAAAGAAATGCACTTCTGTCTCCCATCCTGACAAAGCAGAATCTGAACAAAATGGTAACCACAAACTCATGCACTCTAATATAGTTTGGCAAGGTTACTAAGTCACTACTGCAAAGGGCATGTGCTGGGAAAATTCCATCAAGCTAAAAAGCAAATTGAACTTTTGTCCATAGGCTGGTCTTCAGCTAGTCATGTGCAACTTTCTATAAGGTAAGCCCTTACCCTTCTCCAGTAACCCAGTCCTCAGTCCCTTGGTGTCATGGGGGGGGGGGGGAATTACTACGTACGTACCCTTTGGCAGTTTCAGTTTGCTCTTCTGAAGGAAATTTCCTGAGAGCTAGGTTGCATCTACACTGTGGAATTAATACAGTTTGACACCACTCTAACTCAGTTGGCTCAATGCTTTGGAATTCTAGGATTCCCCAAAACCTTGATACAGAAACCTGACACACATCATTACTAGAAGGAACTGGTCATAATCCTCTACAGTAGAGGATGCATCACAGTTCTTTAGCTTAGTGCTTCTCAGGCTATCAATATGGTTGGTCTAGCAGTTATTTCCCCCCCAATATGCCAGGGACCAGCACTGAATTTTTGTCCATTGGATGCAATTATCCCTCCCCCCCCCCCATAAACTTTCTAGGGACTGGCAGTCAATGGCTCCAAGACCAGCAGTGATCCAGGAAACATCACACTGAGTAGCACTACTTTAGCTGGTGGGTTCCAACATTGCTTCGCAACAAGGCCCCTAAGCAATGAACCAAAGAACTGGGCCCATAAGTAAGGAATTATACCAAAACTATCCCAGGGTCAACATTTCAGAGATCCATGGCTAGGTAACAGGTCCTCTAGGTGCGCCCACCACCACCACCACCACCCAGCAAGGCCTCTGGGAGATGGATCCCTGAGTTTAAATAGGGCAGAGCAGAAAACTAAAGAAAGGAAACTGAATTGCGCAGGTACGAACCATCTCCCATTCTAATAGTAGTAATAATAATAATAATAATAATAATAATAATTATTATTATTATTATTATTTAATACCCCGCCCCTCTGAGCGCAATCGGGGCAGCTTACATCATAAAATCACAACAAACAATTAAGAATAATTTCCTCCCCCTCCCCCCCTTAAAAAATTATTAAACCAATTCCAAATTAAAATAAAGTATAAAAGAGGTAGATTCCTCCATACAAAAATGACAACAATACAAACAAAAATGCTGGCGATGTATAAACACTGGCTCATATGAACCTGGTCACATAAAGGGGAGAATCTCGGAGAGAGATTCTGGAGCCGGAGCTGGTAAATTTGATTAATCCGGGAAGGCCTGCCGGAAGAGATCCGTCTTGACAGCTTTCTTGAAGCTGTCAAGTGATGACAATTGACGGATCTCCTCCGGCAGGCCATTCCACAGTTTGGGGGCAACTACCGAAAATGCCCTCTGGGAGGTTGTCACCAGCCTCATTTTTTGAGGCTGCAACAGATTCCTCCCAGAGGACCGGAGGGTGCGGGGAGGATTATACTGGAGGAGGCAGTCCTTGAGATAATCTGGACCCAAGCCATTTAGGGCTTTAAAGGTAATAACCAACACCTTGTACTGGGTTTGGAAGCTGATAGGCAGCCAGTGGAGGGACTTCAAAACCGGTGTAATATGATCCCTCCGAGATGTTCCTGAAACAAGTCTGGCTGCCATGTTCTGTACCAGCTGTAATTTCTGAACCAGGCACAAGGGTAGCCCCATGTAGAGTGCATTGCAGAAGTTGAGGCGGGAGGTTACCAACGCGTGCACCACAGTCTCGAGATCCCTTACTTCCAGAAACGGGCGCAGCTGGCGTATCAGCCGAAGCTGATAACAGGCGCTCCTGACCGTCGCATTAACCTGATTTGTCATCAGGAGCGGCGAGTCAAGGAGCACCCCCAAGCTGCGAACACAGTCCCTGGAGGAGAGCGTGACCCCATCCAGGACTGGAGGTTGCAACCCAATTCCTGGTTTCGGGGCCGCTACCGTGAGCACCTCCGTCTTGTCTGGATTCAGCTTCAATCTGTTTTTCCTCATCCAGCCCATTACCGCCCTAAGACATTCATTGAGAGAAGAGATGCCATTGGAATTCGAGGCCGACGAACGAGATATGGAGAAATAGATTTGGGTGTCATCAGCGTACTGATAACACCCAGCACCATAGCTCCGTATAATCTCACCCAGCGGCTTCATATAGATGTTAAACAACATCGGGGACAAGATAGCTCCCTGAGGGACACCACAAGTGAGGTCCCTCTTACTGGAGCTACTGTCCCTGAGCAGCACCCTCTGGGACCGACCCGAGAGGAAGGACCGAAACCACTGCAAAGCAGTGCCTCCGATACCCAACCTCCTCAGGCGGTCCAAGAGGATGCCGTGGTCTATTGTATCAAAAGCCGCTGAGAGGTCTAAGAGCACCAACAGGGTCACGCTACCCCTGTCAATGCTCAGACGCAGATCGTCGGTCAAGGCAACCATGGCAGTCTCAACCCCAAATCCTGTCCTAAAGCCGGTTTGAAATGGGTCTAGGTAATCGGTTTCATCCAAGACTGCCTGGAGCTGAAGCGCAACAGCCCTCTCGATCACCTTGCTCAAAAATGGCAGCAATGAAACAGGCCTATAGTTCTTCATATCCAGGGGGTCCAGGGAAGGCTTTTTTTAGAAGCGGCCTAACTGCCGCTTCCTTTAAACATGATGGAACATGTCCTTCCCTGAAGGATGCATTGATGATATCTGTGAGGAATCTCACCAATGCATCCCCCCCCTGGATGGCCAGCCATGATGGGCAAGGGTCGAGAGGGCAAGTCGTCTTCCTCACCTTATCAAGCAGCTTGTCCACGTCCTCGGTACTCACAGATTGCCACTGATCCAGTATAACTACATCGACGGAGTCATTGGACACCTCACCTATAGACTCTGAAACAATGGTGGCGTCTAAGTCGGCTCTGATCTGAGAGATTTTATCTGCGAAGAAGTTGTTAAACGCGTCACAACAGGCTGTTGTCGGGTTAAGCAAGGGATTTGGCGCATAGTGATGGGAATGCTATAAGTACTTTGCTAACAAGAACATTTTCTGCCCTGGTTTATTTCGAGCTGAATTGCCCAACTAAAACAAAACTAGCCATCTTGCATCTAGCCTATCTTGGCTTCTAGGGATATCTCTGGCTTGATCTGCAAGACCCATCTGTTTGTCTTTTTGGCTGTCCATAGAATCCTCAGCAATCTTCTCCAGCCCCACATTATCTCAAATGAGTTGATTTTCCTTCTGTCTTCTTTCTTAACTGTCCAGCGCTCACATCCATACATTGTAATGGGGAATACAATGGCTGAGTTGTATGTCTTTGCATTTTAGGATCTTTTCTAGTTCTTTATCCATAATGACCATTAAAAGGTATATGCAATTGTAATATTACATTATGTCCACATATGTTACCAACAGGATTCCAGCCATAATCTGATGGCCCTAAGTACCCTAAGTTTCCATTCTTTTACTTCATCCGTGCTCATTGCTCCTGTTGTCTTTTCCCACTTGCTGCCATCATCTAAGCCATCACAGTTATGCCTGCACAGTCCAGTCTAAGTCTTTGCCATCACAGTTAGTTCTACTTGCACGCTACTGTGCCTTCAAGCACCCATAATATTAGTCATCGAAGATCCTCACTTGGACCAGCTGATGGACATATTTTAATTAGCAAGAGAGTAAATTACATTGGGCTATGAAAGCCCCTGCCACTTTTTTTTCTTGACAGTCTGGGGAAATGGAGAGACTCACATTTTCAATTTAAGGTTTAGTTACATAATGCCTGTTGGTGCCAATAGATTACTGAGTGGATATTAAATCCTACAGGATTTGCAAGAGGAGACAGCCAGCCAACAGTTGGGAGGCAATGAGAGGCCAGATAGAGGGCCCTCTATCCTCTGGTGATTTTATTCAGCAATAAAGAGTGGGATGGGGAAACAAACCCTAATAGGTTATCGCATCAGAAGTGAATCTAGCTTTTTTGGCCATTCACTTTTGCAGGATTCTAATGAACAATTGAGATGAGGGGGGCAAGAAAGGAAAGAGATGGACATTTCTATAAAGTGAGGATGGGGAACCTGACTTGGCCAGATGTGGCCAGCAGAGGTAATCATCTGGCCTATAAGCACCATCTACTTCTGTCTCTATGTGATTGGACATAAGAAGTTATTTAAAGGCATTTAAACTTTTAAATTCCCTACAGAGAAGAGATGGACCTTTGCAAACTCAAAAGTTTTTGCATAGATTTCAGTTCTGCTACCTGATTATTACTGGGCTGTGTGACAAAAATGGTAGGGGAGAGGATGGAAAGGAGTAATCCACAAAATGGCATACCTGGGTGATTTCAGATGCGAGGCAATAAAATGTGATTTATCATCTAAAACGTATTAAGCCAGTTAAACAATTAAAACAGGTTAAAGCAATTAAAACCATACTCAGCTACAAATGAGATGAAATTATTAGGCCCCAAAGGTATGAATTTAAAAGGGGATGTTTTAAATCAATGCTAAAATAAAGCCAGCATTGGTGCCAATCAGTTCTCTAAAGAAAGGGCCCTAGAAGTAACTGTCATCTCATCCTGCAACACTCCACTTGGCAGCAGCACAAACCTCCATCACCTTGAATGACTGACTGGCTTTTAGGGTGTTTTGGGGGGTCATTTGCAGTTGTGACAATAGTGTCATGACTGCAAATGAGAATATGAAGCAGTCTAACTTAGGACATGATAATTGATTAACAGGATGTCAGCCATTATTTTCTACAAAGGAAATACATGTGAATTTTACATAGAATAAATCTCAAAAATAGGAATATGCTCATCTGTCCAGGATTGAACTCATCTAAAATTCCCAAGACTAACAGAACACATTTTTGACAATTTTTTTGTATTTTTTAAAAATATTCTTTCCATCCATTACATTAGCACACAACATGCATGCACAAGTTTCCTTTGCATCCCTTCATGAACTGCCTGCCTAAAAAGTAAATGTTTCCAGATTGTGTTGGAGTTGTAGCTATTCCATTATTAGGTACAATTAGCTCCATTGTGAGTTTAAACCTTTTACTGAACATTTTATGGCGTCTTTAAGGGAGGCTGTGTTATGGTCCACTTACTAACACACAATGCTTCAGAAGCCATTGTGGGATCAAGTAAATGAATTTAACACAGAGCAAGTGACAAAAGACCTTTTGGCAACATTTAATCAGCCCTGGTGGCGCAGTGGTTAAATGCCTGTACTGCAGCCACTCACTCATAGACCACAAGGTTGCGAGTTCAATACCAGCCAGGGCTGAGGCTCGACTCAGGCCTGCATCCTTCCGAGGTCGCTAAAATGAGTACCCAGCTTGTTGGGGGGCAATCAGCTCACAGTTGTAAACCGCTTAGACATCCCATAGCGTGATATGAAGCGGTATATAAATAAGCTGCTTTGCTTTTGCTTTTAATATGTGGGAGTGTGGAAAGAAAGAAAAACAAAGAGAGAGATCAGAAACATCTCTATTTTTATCTGTTGCTGCTTTTCCTCACTACTGAGCAACTTTATTGAGAAATTCCACTTAGAGGGTTTAACTGGTGTGGTAGGAGAATACCTGCTAAAAGAAAACTGATTGCATTTCTCCAAGGAATGCATATGCTCACAGGGAGCAGTGATGCACTATTATAAGGGTAAGTGGACCAAGCTCAAAACCAGGAATTGAGATCACATCTGGTCCAAGAAGTTTTAAAAAGAGGCAGCATGTGGGGTACCAATGGTCTTGCCAACTGTAATTTAAGGCTCCAAAATCTTAGGGCTTGGACCTTCCTCTCCAGTCCTTAGGTGAGGGAGAAGTATTGAATAGTAGGAGTGATTGCAGTGGATCTCACAAGAAGGGTAACTATTGCAGAAGTTGATCAGTTCACCAGTCCACTTCACCTCACATGCAAGATCTAATAGGGACAGACTTCTTTGTAAGGTATATAAAAGTAGTTTTACTCACAAATCCTTCTGCATAATCAACAGAGAGAGGTTCATCTTCTTGAAAAGTAGGAAAAGGTATCAGGGAAGTTGGAAGTATCAGGGAAGGCATGAGGGAATTTGAAGCAAAAGTAGGACATGTTCAGGAAATGTGTTGGCCTTTGAGTCCAAGGGCCCATTCTGGTTCCAACTAACCAACAAGAGTTGGGGCTTTACATGGCTTAGAAGTCAGCCATTCTAGCTGGATACTTCTGAGAGTTGAAGTTGAAAACCCCTGGAGGAAGAAAGAAAGAAAAATTTATGTAGAGGAAAACAGTTATGAATTATACTCTACTGTAGAACTGGGAGATGTGTCCTGGAAATTTAGGTCAGGTCCTTGAAATGTAGGATGGGGGTCCCAGAAATGCAGGATGGCCTCCACATGTAGTATGCATCCTCCACATTTAGTACTATCTTAGAAATATAAGACTGTCCTAGGTAGGACCTTCCTCCACATTCAGGACTGTCCTCCAAACCTGGACTGTCATACATATGTCTGTACTCCACATGTAGGACTGTCCTCCAAACCTGGATTGTCCTATGTAGGACCACCCTGTACAGGTAGGACTGTTCTCTAAATTTAGTTTGCCCTACGTAGGACTGTCCTCCACATGTACAATGTCTCCACCACATGTAGGGTTGTCCTAAAAATGTCCTGAGGGGGGCATGTTTCATAGGGGGAAAGTAGGGGAAAAGAGAGAGGTGAGAGCAGATGAGATGCCCAAGAACAGAGGAAAGGCTATGCCATGCAGGAAGAGGGTGTGCATGGTCAAACTCACAAGCAAACACAATGTTTCCATAAACATGCTGTACCAAAACTTTTAGAGGGTGACATACAGTTTAACCACCAGCGAGTATAGAGTTGTTAAAGTTGCTAAATGGCCTTACCATCTGTAATGGAACTAGGATTCCCAGATCTCAGGGCTTGGACCATCTTCTGCCATCCTTATGGTGAGGAAGAGGAACCTCAGAGCACTGCCTTGAAAGGTGTGTGTGTGTTTGTATGTGTGTTCTCCTTTGTTAGACTTGCATTGTTGTTTTGTTTTGCTCTGAAGAACTGTGATTGATGCTCAATGTATCACGCTTGATGCCATCACTAGGGCCTGCCTGAATAGTCATTGTTTTTTTCTACAAAATCTCAGGTTAGCCTGAAATGGTGCTAACCTGGCCCACCCTAAATGGAACAGTAGCTATGAACCAGTAACCCACAAGAGGGAAATGGTATGGGCAATTTGCAAATGAAGGTATTTTTAAGAAGAATATAAGAAGGAAAATTGGATTTTTCAATTGTCAAATGTGCCTTATTTTCCCACGAAGCACCATGACGTAAGTGCAAACGTTGAACATGATCTTATACTGGACTTTGACAAAATCATATATTTCTAAATTGGAAGCAATTGTGTGTGTGTGGAAGGGGTGTCTTTTTTATTTCATTTTATTTCATTTCTTCCCTCTCACATCTATATCACCCAACACACTGCAAAGAGAGGGGACATCTAATGAATATTTTAGCAGCAGGAGGTGTAAGAACATTTGGTATTTATGCAAGCGGAGTGCAGCAGGCTAGTGCTGTGGGCTTATGGCTATAAAACAGGAGTAATTACTCTAGATGTTCCTAGTAAATTAAAAAGAGAAAGCTTATACTTTTATCTTTAAACGATAGGATAAGAAGGGAGGAATGCCCTAGACTTAGATCTAATCTGCATTTCAGAAATAATGCAGTTTGATGCCACTTTAACTGCTATAGTGCAAGGTTATGGAATTCTGGGATTTATAGTTCTGCAAGATATTTAGCCTTCCCTGTCAGAGAGCATTGATGTCACAACAAACTACAAATCCCACAATCCCATAGCATTGAGCCATGGCAGTTAAAGTGGTGTCAAACTTTACTGTTTCTGCAATGCAGGTTAGACCCTGATTACAGAAAATCCTAAAGCTGACTTCCGTGTGAACAAAAAAAAAAATCCATATTTTGGCTGGGAAGATAAAAAGCAAAAAGTGACCTTAGAAAAAGGAGGAAGAAAGCAAAACCTGAGCATAACAATCTGCAAATAGACCTAGAAAAGACAAGAAGGGGACATACCAGAAGCTATTGATCTGCTTATTAGGCAGACATGCCGACATACATGCGCTGGGGAAGAAGACCAAACCTACGAAAGCTTATGCTAGAGATTCTTCTACAGACTTAATCTCAAAAATCCCTTTGTCTACTGATATTCCAGGGTAACATGGCTATGTGTCTGAACACACTATGGTATTCAGGCAACTAGCTGCAGTGTTGGTGCTTTGGGTTTTGAACCAAAGGGATGCTTCTGGTCTTTTTCCTCTGAATTTTCCATCCCCTACAACAACAGTCTTGGCTTGTTTCCCCTGGATATTGGCATTTGGAACTTACATCTGTGAATCATTTCGGTGAACTAAGAGACAAAGAGATACCAATTATGCTCAAATGCACATGTGCAAATGGGAATTATCATGTCTGATTCAATCCAGGGACTGTCTGGAGGCTTTGCAGATGACTGACGAAGGCCTCTAAGATTGCAAGTTTCAGTTTACACATTGGAGGGAGGGAAATCCCATATAAATTAATTACCACAAGTATCTGGCCATGTGTTCTGTTCTGTTAACCTTTGACTAAAAGGGTCGAGCAAGTATTAATCTCCTGTTCCTTACTGAAGAAAAGTTCCTTCTGTTCAAAGATATGAAGGTTAATGGAGAGCTTTTTATAATGAATCCTGCTAGCAGATGGAGATGGAGTGCAAATGAATTTGTTCTCAACTGTATCTTTGGGATTTAGGGTGATGGCCCCTGCAAATTCAGCATAAAATCTTCCCTTCCAGCCCAACATCAAAGCCCTTGTTAGAAATTTCTGAATATTGTAATGAGATCTAATGGAACTGCTCTGCATGACCTAGTCAGGCAACCCTTCCAAATCTTGCATTTGGAAGAGCAAGTAAAGTATTTGCTTTTCCTCCAATGAGATATGTACCAGCAATGCTCCCCTACACTGTATCATGGCAGTCTCTATGCAAGATGACTGATGGATACAAATCTGACATTAGAAATGGCAATATCCCCAAACCAGTTGCAGAATATTTCAATCTTCCTGGACATACAGTAAATGATTTACAGGTTGCAGTCCTTAAAGAAGGAAATCACAAAGGAAAACTGCAAAGAGAAACTGTTGAATTGAATTATATTCACAAATTCTAATCCATTAGCAGAAGTATGGACAAAGGAAAAGGCTTCATGGCACACTACATAGATTAATGCAGCAGTCCTTGCTACTGGACATAAAGCAAAAGGAATCTTCTCAGAGAGAGTTTTGAAACTAAGGAAACTGACTTTTGGTAGCAGATTTATTGCTTTCACACATTAACACTAACTGACCACTATAAAGATCTGAAAGATTTGTACTCCATTATGATAGTCCTTGAAAAATTTAGGGCAAAGAAAATGCTTTACATCTTTCTGGATCCTATTATATCACATCCCACTCCCGCAACTATGTAAATATGCTTTATATCTGAAGATGTATATGCTTTATATCTGCTTTATATCTGAAGATCTTTATATCTGAAGATCCAGAGAAGCACATGCAAAAATGAAAAACAGCCTTAAAGGTGTTGTCACATTTCTTTTTCTCTCTTTTCTTTTTCTCCTCCACTTCCCTTCCTCCTTTTTATGCTGCAAGAAATTAACACGGCTACTTCTTTGAAACATAGAGTTCCTAACTTTAAGATTTCTTCTATTCTGAGACAAACAAGACCTGTTAGGATTCAACAAATGGTTGATGATAAACTGCAGTAGACAGGTGATCTAAGATGGCCCCAAAATGTGTAGCTGATGGGTGGAGAATGATTAATTCTTAGTCTCCCTGCTTTCCTTCTCTGAGGAAGAGGTCCATCAAGTTGCATCTCTGTGAAGCAGCTGACAGAATGGTGACTAGGAGGGGGAAAAACAAGTCTGAGACTTTCCCTCTGCAAGAATTGTGTAGCCAAGGCAGTTCCCTTAGAAATCTAATAAGGGATCAGAAATTTATTGGAGGGTTACTAGTATCAGCCTCCACTTATGGTCAGCTTATGGATGTGAGCAAAATAAACATAAACGCTAGTGTTCTGTTAGTGACTTACACATGCATAAGTGCAGTTTACAGATAAGTAAATCTCATTTTAGATAGGGCACAGAGGGCTGTTCTCTTACATAGTTGCTCAACTCAAGAACTTCCCATAGTCTGCCAGGGGCCAAGCCCAAGAAGAGATACTTGCTGCTGTTTCTTTGTTGTTGTTGTTAACTGCCCTTGAGTCGATCTCAACCCATGGTGACGCTATGGATGAAACATCTCCAAGAAGACCCTCTGTCCTCCATTGCTCTGGTTAATTCCCGCAACCCCTTAATACCCATGGCCTCCTTAACAGAGTCCATCCGTCTGGCATGTGGCCTTCCTCTCTTCCTCCTTCCCTCCACTTTCCCCTGAATTATTATCTTTTCCAAAGAGTTCTCTCGTCTCATGATGTGTCCGAAGTATGACAGCCTCAGTTTGGTCATCTTAGCTTCTTCCAGTTAGGTTTCCAGTTTGATCTGCTCTAGGACCCACTTGTTTGTCCTTTTGGCTGTCCATGGGATCCTCAGCACTCTTCTCCAGGACCATATTATCTCAAAGGCATTGATTTTCTTCCTATCTTCTTTCTTAACTGTCCTGCCCTCACATCCATCCATGGGAATAGGGAATACAGTGGCTTGTATGATCCTAACTTTTGTACTCAGTTGTATATCTTTGCATTTTATAATAATAATAATAATAATAATTTTTATTTATAACCCGCCCCTCTGCGTGGCAATCGGGGCGGGGTACAACAAGATTAAAAACAGAACAGAGTTAAAAGTCATTCCCCCATCTCATAATCCCGCCCTCCCATCCCCTTAAAATAAGATTTTAGGATCTTTTCTAGTTCTTTTATAGCCATCCTCCCCATTCTTAGTCTTCTCCTGATTTCCTGACTGCAGCCCCCATTTCTATCAATGTTTGATCCCAAGTATGGGAATTCTTTGACTATTTCTATTTCTTCATTGTCTAGGCTGAACTTGTGAAGATCTTCGGTGATCATTATTTTTGTTTTCTTTATGTTCAGCATAAGCTGTTTCTTAATGGTGGGGGGAAAAGAGAGGAGATTCAGACCATGAAGATCCATCTACTCTGGGCTCCTGGGAGAAGGGAAGACAGGTCCATTTAAGAGCAATCCTCATTTCTGCCCCTGACCAAGCTGAGAACAACTGTCTCTCCATTGTCTGTATTATATTCCCTTTTCCTTGCACCAGGGGCTTCTCCCAGTCTGAACAGCTGCTGGATAGTAGGACAAAGAACTGCATGTGTGGAGGAAGCACATGGAGGATCTTGACCATAGGCTGAAATCCAGTTGGGTCCCAACTATAGTAGACCCACTGGGGGGAAAAAATACTTGACTGGTAGGTCAACACATAGCTAAAAACCCTTTGATTGGATGGGTCTACTCTATTTCAAACTCACCAATAAGACTCAATCCATAATTGCAACCAAAAATGTGACATAAGCCTCAAGAACTTCATATTACAGGGAGACAAGTGTGAAGGAAAATGCTTGCAGCCCTGAGGTGTTCACTGCTCACAGTCATGGAGTGTCAGTTAATAAAAAGATAATGAACTGCAGAATCCTATAATTGGAAGACAAACCTTAAAGGACGGAGGGTAAAAATGCTCACTGTTATTTGTTAGCTGACTGGGGGGAAAAGGGTTTCTGGACTGCGGAAGCCCAGTTGGGATAAACAGTAAGGAGGTGAGAATTCTGAACAATTTTCACCTGTTCTTCCATCTCAAGGTTTTTCAAGATATTCTGCACAGAGACACATCTGGCTGTGCAAAAAAAGAAAAGAAAAGAAAAGAAAGAGGTAATTCTTCTACTAAAAGCACACACACACAAACAGTGTGTGTTTGGAAACAGTGAAGGCTCTGTATGAACATGTGGGCTTTTTGCACAAAAGCACAATTTTTGCGCAAAATCACCCACAAAGATTTCTGCCCAGAACACTTTCCTATAATAATTAGAGAAGTGTGAATACAGGATGAAAACTGCATGGATTCCCCCCCCCCCCCCCCCCCGTTCATTGAAGAGAAAACTAAGGAAATGATTCATCTTCAGATGGAAGGATTAAATAGTTGATGATTTATATTCCTACTTCAAAGAACATCTAGGCCAACAGAAAGCCACTGGGACAGCATCTATAATACTTGTCTGTCCTTTGCTTACAAATCTTTAACCAAGGAGGATCCACCACCTTCTGAAACAATCTGTTCCACTGGCAGATAGGAAGCAGGAATGGAAATCTTGGACCCATCCTTTTCTCTTTTGATTGGAAGCTTTCTGAAAGATGCCAGGAAATTTAAAATTCATGGAGTGAATTGTAATAAAGACCCTAGAATCCTATAATTCATGAAGAAGACCTATTCTTCTGAACCCAGTATTTTCTTTTCAAGAGCAACCGGTCAGATGTTTGTGATGGTCTCCTCACTTAGGCGGCATCCACATGGCAGAAATAATCCAGGCGGATCCCACTTTAACTGCCATGGCTCAATGTTATGGAATTCTGGGAAGTGTAGTTTTGTGAGACATTTAGCCTTCTCTGACAGAGAGCTCTGGTGGCCACAAGCTACAGTTCCCAGAATTCCATTGCATTGTGCCTTAGAAGTTAAAAGGGTGTCAAACTGGATTATTTCTGCAGTGCAGTTGCAGTCGCTAGAAAGAGATATTCTTTCTTTATAGTTTTCACCAGAGGTAGACTGTCTCCAGGTATGGATACAACTTAGAGGAATCTCTTTATATTCGTCAAATCCTTTAAAAAAAAAAAACCATCTAAGTTTGTAGGCATCACAGCATCTTGTGGAAGCAAGCTCAAAGACGAATTGGAGATTTTAGGGATGTGTATGTTTAGCTTGGAGAAGAGAAGACTGTTAGGAGACATGAGAGCTATGTTGACATTTATGCAGGGATGCCATATAGAAGATGGAGCCAACTTGTTTTCTGCTGCTTCAGAGACTACGGCGTAAACCAATGGATTCAAATTACAAGAAAAGAAACTTCACCTAAACATCAGGAAGAACTTTTCTTTACTCTAAGAGCTGTTTGATAATGGAATGGACTCTGTCCATCCTCAGAGGATGGTGGACTCTTCTTCTTTGGAGATCTTTAAACAGAGATTGGATGGATATCTTTCAAGGTTGTGTGTTTCCCACATGGCAGGAGGTTGAACTAAAATCAATAGATGGCCTTTGTGATCCCTTCCAACTCTATGATTTTATGATTCTATGTTTGGAATTCAGTGTTTTCAGCAGGACTTATCATAACGTTATGTACAGTCATGGTGGTTGAGGGATTCTGGATGTCATAGGGTGTGTCCACACTGCAGCATTAAAACAGTTTGACTCTACTTTAACTGCCACAACTCTCTCCTACAGAATCCTGGGATTTGTAGTTTGGTGAGGCATTCAGCCTGGTCTCTTAGAGTGCTCTGGTGCCTCACCAAACTACAGATCCCAGTCCTGTAGGCTAAATTGTGGCAGTTAAAGTGGAACCAAACTGCTTTAATTCTGCAGTGTGGATACACCTTACATCCTCAGAAAAGAGTTTTTCCCAGTTTTGGGTTTACGGCAAGTGCTGCACTTGTTAAAGGGCTATAGCAGTGATCCCCAAACTTTGGCCTTCCAGATGTTTTAGACTTCAGCTTCCAGAATTCCTGACATTTGGTCAAGCTGACTGGAGCTTCAAGCAGTTGAAGTCCAAAACACCTGAAAACTTGGGCTGTAGTAACATAGAAAAGGACCGTAATGGCCTCCCTCCACTATACAGAATTGTCTGATACAAACCAAATTTGCAAATTTCAAAACCCAACACCCATCCTGTCAACACCTTGGTCAGCTACAAGCAAGGTACAACCCTGATGTATCTTCTTCCTCTTCCAGCTGCAAGGAGAGCAATGACGTTATCAAATCCCATTCCTGACATCCAGGTGGGATTGTTCTTGCAAATGAGGTAGATGATGGACCCCCAAAAACTCAAGGGGAGAAAAACAGCAGTAGAGCAAACAAAGTGGCACAGGTGAAGTGCCGTGGAACAGTGACACCTGCTGGACACTTCTGTCGGTGGCCTCCCCCTTCCCTTTGCTTAATGTCACTAGCTAGGAGGGTAACCGGAGAAGCACCGAAGCAAATGATACTGGCTTTAAAATTCAAGCAATGTATTTTTTTTTCCAGCCTCAAGAAAGTGTTCCATGTCTTTAGACCCAAAGAGGAAGATTGCACAGATGTCTATGCTGGCAGAACCTTTGTGATGGTAAGGGCCCTGCGATGGTGGAATGGACTACCCTCCTTTATTGGGAGTTTATAAACAGAGGACAGGTAACCACCTCTCTGGGATGCTTTAATTGTGGATTTCTGCACAGGCAGAAGGTTCAGTTTGGATCCAGTTTTAGGATTCTGTGATTCCACTGCCAGGCTCAGAGATAAGAAGGCCTCTGGCTGCTGCCACACTGGAGAATTGATGCGTTTTGACACTGCTTTAACTGCCATGGCTCCATCCTATGGAATCCTGGCATTTGTAGTTTGTTGAGGCACCAGAGCTCTCTGACAGAGAAGGCTAAATATCCCACAAAACTAGAAATCCTAGAATTCCATAGCATTGAGCCAGGGCAGTTGAAGCAGGGTCAAACTTCAATAATCCATGTTTTGCTCCTACTAAGGTCAGAACAAGCTGCCCAGTCAGGTGATGGATGATGGTCACCTCATTTCAGCCTCAGAGGGAGCAATGTGGACACAACATAGTAGGTTGCTTGTGCAAATCTCTACCCAACATTGCAAAGGAGTGCCCAGGTAATGAGGGGATGCTGGAGCAACTCTATGGCCAGAGTACTCTGGGCTGCTCCTGGATTCCCAGTGCTCAGTTCATTGAATGCAAACTACTTTGGTACTTTGAGATGAGTTTGCAGCAACTGACTTGAGGACAAAGGGGGAGGAAAAGAGAGAAACTAAGACACTTTAAAAGCAACTGAAATAGTGAAATGGCAGGGAATTGATTGGGCACTGTCCCTTCCAAATCAGAGAAGTTGGAAAGTATTGATGCCACCAGAGTTGGAGCGAAATCTTCCAAATTTAGGAATAGCTAATACCCCAGAGGACAGGATGAAAATTCAAAATGATCTTAATAGATTAGAAAACTGGGCCAAAGCTAACAAAATGAACACAAGAGAAATGTAAGGTACTGCAGTTAGGGCAAAAAAATAAAATGCATAGATATAAGATGGGGGACACATGGCTTAAGGAGATTTCTACCTGTGAAAGGGATCTAGGAGTCCTAGTAGACCACAAGTTGAACATGAGTCAACAGTGTGATGCCGCATCTAAAAAGGCCAATGCAATTTTAGGCTGCATTAGTAGAAGCATGGTATCTAGATCAAGGGTATAATAGTGCCACTCTATTCTGCTTTGGTCAGGCCTCACCTCGAATACTGTGTCCAGTTCTGGGCACCACAATTCAAAAAGGATGTGGAGAAACTGGAGCGTGTCCAGAGGAGGGCGACTAAAATGGTGAAGGGTCTGGAAACCATGAATCTCTATGAGGAACAACTTAAGGAACTGGGTATGTTTAGCCTAGAGAAGAGATGGTTAAGAGGGGATATGATAGCCCTGTTTAAATATTTGAAGGGACGTCATATTGAGGAGGGAACAAGCTTGTTTTCTACTGATCCAAAGACTAGGATCCGGAACAAAGGATGCAAGCTCCAGGAAAAGAGATTCCACCTCAACATTAGGAGGAACTTCCTGAGAGTAAGGGCTGTTCAACAGTGGAACACACTCCCTCGGAGATTGTAGTGGAGCCTCCTTCTTTGGAGGTCTTTAAACGGAGGCTGGATGGCCATTTGTCAAGGATGCTTTAATTGGGAGTTCCTGCATGGCAGGGGGTTGGACTGGATGGCCCTTGTGGTCTCTTCCAACTCTATGATTCTATGATTTTAAATTTTCAAAGTAGCAACTAAGGAGGAGGCTTTATTTGTTGGTTTCTTTGATCAAATCAATCGGACGGTAAGGTTTTGCATTGCTTTCTGACTCGCAGCCCCAGATCGCTTCTCAGTTGGCTTATGCTGGCTACACTCTTGAGTTTCCTCCATAGAAACCTGAAGCATCAAACCACCAGTGGCTAAAAGATCTTTTCCATACAAGGAGGTGGAAGGGAAGTATTTCCAGCCATTTTGGGAAGAGGCGATTTCCTCTGATTGTTTTTTAATCACAGTAATAACAGTAATGGAAGCAGCAAGCGGAAAGGATGCAAAAAGCCAATGAGTTTGCACACATAGGATAAATGAGGATAATGTATGGCTGGATCCACTTTAACATTGCTGCCTCAAGTCCATCTTCTTTGGAAATAGTTCCAGCTCTTCCAATCATTACAGGGCAAGATCTGAAATTATCATAATTTCCTTCTTTTAAGCAGCAGGTGCAAAGAGGGGCAAAAGAGCCAAAAGGCATCCATTTCCAGTCATCCACTTAGAAGGAAATGTTCAAGGAGGCTTTGAAGATCTCCACGGCTCTGCGGGGCAAAATGGCCTCAAATAGAGTTGCCAAATGACTAGGAAAACAGATTGTCTGTCTGCTCCTGTGCTCTTTCCACAGTTTGGTTTGCAGGAATCTGTAGGGGAAACATTTCCTCAGCATGAGAAACCTACTTATCTTTGCTAAAATATCTGCAGATCAAGCTGCTTTTAAAAGGCACAGCAACAGAGGGTGGGTGAAAAGTTGGCAACCCTAATTTTAAATTAATAGGATTTCAGAGGTTTTTTTTTTTTTAAAGTTAAGCAACTTAACATCTAACATTAAGTGATAAATAATAATAATCACATGAACATAATGAAGAATGAAACCAATGCCAAAGCCAAGGGTTTCTATGGCTGCACCTGCAGAAATAATCCAGATTAATACCAGTAACTGCCCTGGTGCAGTGCTATGGAATCCTGGGAACTGTAGTTTGTTGTGGCACCAGAGCCTCCGACAGAGAAGGCTAAATGTCTCACAAAACTACAGTTCCCAGATTTTCATAGAATTGAGCAATGGTAGTTAAAGTGGTGTCAAATTGGATTATTTTTGCAGTGCAGATGCAGCCTATAGCATGTGAATCTCCTGTTTTTCATTTCTGCAATAGGAAAATCCCATGCTTTATTAATCAACAGAGTATTGCTTTAACACCTCTGAAAGAAAACATATTTGGTCAATAATTTCTTCCCCTAGAAGCATTAATGCGACTGTCACCTGCAATATCATTCCTCTCCATCACCCAATTATTTACTGAAGAAGCCTAAACTATATGCATACAAACAAACAGGATTAGATATATGGCAACAATGCACCGAATGATGGAGCAGGACTAGAATGTTGTAGAAATTTTACATTTGTAGAAAAAAAAATGAGGGGAAATCCAAAATTTTACTTATTTTTTATTCTAACATTCTGTTTTCAGGGACAAAGCGAAAACATCTTCAAGAACAAAATGTTTAAAGAAAGTAACATTTGACTTGTCACTGTAGGTGTTTTTTTAAGGCTGTGTCTCCCAGTTCTGTCCAAAAGCTCCAAATGTGACATAATGAAAGTTGAGATAGATATAGAGAGAGAGATTAGCAGTTTTAGATAATTATATCAAACTTACAAAAGTTTACTTGGGATTCTCCTTTCCTTCCACCCACCCCCATTAATTCCAGTTTTTCTTTCTTTTCTGCTGGCAAAAGAAAGAACTAGTATGGTATAATTAAAGCTTGCTGGTAGCCATATCCTTCACCTTGAATATTTTGACTCTAATGCTAGGTGCATGGGAACAGAGTGTGCAAAGAAACTCTCTGTACATGCTTTGGAGCACCCTTGCCTTGATCATTTCATCCTCTGTACCATTTTGCATAGGGCAAGCCCTGGTGAACCCAAATACACATTTCTAGCCTAAATCCAATGTTAGTCCTGGCTAGAGCAGATCCATTGAAAAGACCTTGTCAGTAACCTCTTAAGGCCCATTGATTTCACCAGGTCTTCCCCAACTCAGGCTAAAAATAAATGGCTGCAATTATTGGGTTTCCCCGATATTCATGAAATGGAGAGTGAAGAGTATAAGAAAAGTGTGCAGAATTCTTTCCCTTTTCATGATAAACTGACTCTATAAAGACCAGTTCAAAGACATAGCTGCGCTAGCCTGGAAAATCAGTATGCAAAGGGATCTTGTGGCACCTTTGAGAGTAACGGAAAGAAAGACATTGGTAGCATAAGTTTTCGTAGACTTGAGCCTACTTCTGTGGATGCGTGTCTACAAAGACCAATTTACCTCTTCACTACATTGTGGATTCTCCTGAAGTGTCACAAAATATTTGTTTCTTCTTTCCCGTCTCTTTTTGCCTTTTATAAAACAGCAGTTTTGCAATATATGAGACAAGCTTTGCAAGGGTTCGGATGCTCAGCATTCAGATGCTAGGGCAAAAAGTGGATCACCTTGCAAGAGATCACATTTCCCATGCTTAAGCAAGGCAAGGAACAGTCACAATCATAAGCATCATGTTACACAGGCATGAGAGCTTTCAAAACTCAATGGAACAATAGCAATAAGCAAGCTTTCGGATCTGCTTTTTACTCTAAAAACTATGATGCCAATATATATTACAGCCCAATCCTTTACTTTCTGAAGTAAGACCCATGGAGTTCAATAGACTTCAATCCCAGGGAAGTGTGTAGAGGATTGCATGTTTCTTTGGCTTTTGCCTGGTTGTGAGGTGGGAATAGGTACAGCAAAAGGAACAGACTTCTGCTTATTTTACACAGGATTTTCAAAAGGTGCATAGTGCAGAACAAACAGCCCACTGTCCTGAGATCTAGTCTGTTAAGTAATAACAACACTTCTCTCAATTTCTCATTGGTGGTAGTTTAAAAAAAACAACACAGCACGCGAGTTCACTTTCATAAAGGACTTTTCAGCACCAAAATTGAAGAAACAACAAAGAAAATCAGAATTTCAGGCTGTTTAGCTTTGCAACAGTTTGACCTGGTGAGATCAGAAGCTGGAAAAAATATACTTTTGAGATTATCGTTCCAGGAATCATGCTAGCTGGGAGATTTTGGAAGCAGTAGCTGTAGTGGTTTGAGCATTGGACTATGACTCTGGAGATCAGAGTTCAATTCCCTGTTCAGCCATGGAAACCCACTGGGTGACCTTGGGTGAGCCACACACTCTCAGCCCCAGAAAAATATGTGATAGGTCAGAAATGACTTGAAGGCATATAACAATAACAATAATGTTTGAAGAGGAGGAAGAATTTCATTCCTAATTACAGAGGAAAATAAGTTACCTTGAGGGTACCTAGATATCCTCAAGAAAGGATGTCTAGCAGCAAAAGGCTGGGCCATGGAATAGACACCATTACTTCTGGGGTAGTGAGAAAGGAGCCATGTCATTCTTGCCAAAATAGGACAAGAGGGCTCTGCTTGAGAGTAAAGGTGTAAGTCTTCGTGAACTTCATTCTCCCAGGAAAGAATGACTAATTTTGCCATTGTTCACTTTGCTGAGTGGCAGTCATCCAGAACTGCAAAGTTTTCAAAGACAGTTTGCTGTTTCAGACTTATTGTGTGCCATTTTCCCCCCCATATTTTTAATGCAAAAATATAGGATTTTCTTGCACAGGAAATGGGATTGTTTACTCACAAAAGAACATTCCTTCACCGGAAACAGGTTTCTTGCACAAAAAACAGCATTTCTTTTCTGCAGAAATGTTATATTCTGTACAGGAAATTATGGTTTTCTTATAATAAAAAATGCCACTTTCTGTGGTAAAGAAACATGAAATTTTGCACAAAATATGTTTCAAATTGCAACGTTTCTTACCCTTCTAGAAATCTCCTCACCAGGATTTCCCAACACTCAAGAAACCTGGTTCTTGACCATTTTTTTAAAAAACCTTCCATCCCTACTTGAAAACAGCTTTAAACTCTAAATTCTCTTTTCTGTGAAGGAATACCTATCTGATGGTTTTAATGATTTGGAATCACCCTCATTTTTCTTTTCTTTTCTTTTTTTTTTTTAAAGCAAATATATTCCTACTTCTCAAGCTTCTTCAAAACTTTCTTCTGATTTCTAGAAATTCATTTCAAAAGGTGGTGTATAATGTTCTAGAGGCAGTCCCACACTGCAAGAAGGGACTTTAGATAATTTTCCCCTTCTTTTGGCTAAGGGATTAGCTGCAAAGTAATTTTCAGCATGCAGGAGGTGTGAACTTTGTCAGTTAGACTGTGCATGCATGTGTGGACTTGCAGGAGGGAGAGGTTTAATCTGAAAGAGGGGAAAAGCAGAGTCTTGGATGAGAAGGGATGCAATCCTTGCCTCTCAACCATGTCAGATTTCTTGAAAGAATGGCCTCCTAAGGAATGGTCTAGTCTAGTCTAATGACTCTAGCTCTCTCCCTGAAAATACTAGATGTTGGGGTTCTCAGAACCTTGCAGGAAGTGGTCAGTAGCATGGATGGAAAGAATAGTTTCTGCTATTAGTTTTCTGGTCCCCCAAAAAAGGATTTCTCAACAGACTCCTGATCATGAAGAATAGCACAGAGGCAAAGTATTTGCTTCACTCTGGTTTATCTTATCATAAGATTTGGGGGGGCGGGAGATATTCAGTAGTGGTTTATCAGTGCCTCTTTAAATACAGTTGGCCCTCCGTAGCCATAGATTCTGCTTATAGGGATTCCACCATCTATAACTTGAAAATATCTCCCTTACCCCCCCCCCAAAAAAAAATCCAAAACATATACCTTGATATTGCCATTTTATATAAGAGACACCATTTGATTGTGCCATTGTATAGAATGAGACATGGGCATCCTGAAACAATACCAATCCTCCACTATTGTCACGCCCCACCACCACCCAAGAGTGTTGTTGCCCAGTAGATTTTCTTTCCTTCATTGAGGTGTTTGGTACAATTAGTCTGGCTCCTTAGCAAAAGCCTGCCTCACCTGTTAGGCCCTACCAGTCGCAATGCTACCATCGGCATAGCCTCTTGGCTCATGGAAACATACAATTCCACCATCAAGAAGGAGATCACCATGGAGGACACTTTGGACACAGTGTAAGGGGTCATGAGTCACTGGGAAAGACAATAATGTGAAGCTGAAGGCTTTCACAGCTGGCATCCATGATTTTTTGTGGGGTTTTCAGGCCATGTGGCCATGTTCTAGAAGAATTTATTCCTGACGTTTCGCCTGCATCTGTGGCTGTTGTCTCCGATCCAACCACAGATGCAAGCAAAATGTCAGGAATAAATTATTCTAGAACACAGCCACATATCCCAAAAAAACTCAAAAAACTAAAAACAATAGCAGCTTCATTTATATACCACTTCATACCATGCTATAGAGTGTCTAAGCGGTTTACAATTGTAAGCTCATATATGTCTGGTAAAGTGAAAGGCAGTAGGAAAAGAAGAAAACCACATTACCGATGAATAGGCTCAATCAAGTAAGCCATATTCTTGAGTCTGCAAGACTTTAACAGAGATGGTGATGACTGAGAGTCTCATTCATAAGGTCACCAATAACTCAAAGCTCACATGATAACAAGAACAAGCAACAAATAGGAATTTTGTTGTTTTTACCTTGCATTTGTATATCCCAAAGGGTTTCAAGAGATTATTCTGTTCAGAAAATGCATGTGTATGTGTGTTCTTTACAGCAAAAAAAAATGTTCTTTGCACAAACACCCACTGTTCCCAGAATCACACTGTTTAGATAGAATTTTATTCTGCACAAAAAACACAGTCCTGGGTCACACACATCTCCGTATATGTTGTGCAGTATTTCTTGCACAAAATGCTGTTTATCTAGTGTTACCAGAAACATTAGGGTTTTGTGCAAAAAATGTGGGTTTCAGAAAAAAGCACCGACTTTGTACTCAAAACATGAATAATTCACCAAATCTCTTTGAGATGTGCAAATACTGGGCAAAAGCTGAAAAGAAATTTTGGTCGTACAGCAGATGGGGGGAAAAAAAAACTATGGATGATGAAATAATTGAATATTTTCATCCCTAATCAGTAGTATTCAGGCTTGGGGACTAATTTGAAGAATTGAACAAAATGGTTCCCATGGTGACTGTAGCTCATTGGTTTTCCCTTAAGTTAGTATATTCAACAGGGTCACCCTGATTCTTAGTTTGTCCTGGTTCTTAGTTTGCAACAGTTTTGTGCACACACATATCTATATGCAGGCACATTTGTCTTTCAAACACAACAATCTTTTTTTTTTTTTGGTAGCATGATATGAATGAATTTCCAAAATTCCCAATAACCATCCTTCTGGTAGATAAAACAAAACCATTGAAGCAAAACATATCAACCAATATTAGCTGAAGGTTGCAAGAGGAAGGCAATAGCTAAGACATCTAATCAATCTTCTATTTGCAGGATAGATTTCTCCCTTTTCTTTTTTAATTTGGGTGAAGGGCTGGAGGCAGCGATGGAAGATGTGTTAATGGACTACTGTAGAGTCTTTTGGCTATCAGTTCCACTTGACTAGTGGTACCAAAGTACAGTTAGCATTTTTATTATCATTATTATTGATCTTAGCAAACAGACTGAGTCAGTGTGGTGTCTGTACAGCCAGGATGGTAATGATGTTGTTGGACTGCATCTCCTATCACCCCAGCCAGCACCACCAATGGTGAAGAAGAATGGGAGATGCAGTCAAAGAACACTTGGATGATTGCATGAAACTGATCCCTGCTGTCCAACAAGACCTACTATTAAAACCACCCAAAGATTTGGAAGGAAGCAGACAGAATTGCATTTAAAACAAAACACTTATTTGGTTTATAGCCTATTATGGTTATGTCAGGAATACCTATGTCATGACACCAGCATCTCAAGGGGGGGAAAGTAGAGGGATGCATGGCTGAAAGAGCTCTTACTTGCTCAAACTTTTTTTTTTTTTAGCCAAAGCTAAGCAGATATGCAGAGAAGGGGGATGCACTGGAGATCTGGGACCAGTACATGGGGAAATGATATTTGAGGACTACAGCTCCCAGAATCCTGTAGCTGGAATAGTCATCAGCCTTGCTGGCTGAAAGATTCTGGTTTCTGCATGAAACATAACACTCAAGCATCTAAATCTCCTTCAACAATAGAGAAACAGAATATGGACTTTGCTCTGATGGATTGACCTCTCAGTCTGAAATGTTGAAGGGTGTACAAATGACTAGAAGTGTTTATAGTGTTTGTGTATTGTCTGGGGGATTCTAGGAGCTGTAGTCCAAAAAAAAGCAACTTCCCAAGCTATGTCTGGGTTTACATTGGGGTTCATGTTTTAAGAGGCTGCAAAGCTTTCATCCCATTATAGCATGATGGGATCCAAGCCCAACCTGGCTAAAGGTCCATTTGTCATTCAGTTCCTTCTAGAATGGGACATTAGTTACTACGCCTCCCCCCCCCCAAGTCCTTTTTCCCCTTAAAAACAAACAAATAAAATATTAGCACACAGCAGGGATAATACAATAGCAGAGGCATCTGTGAAAACTCTCATTTGCGCTTCTCCTCCCAGTGTGGTCGGCTCCTCCGGTGAACCTTGGTGATCAAGGTGCTTCATTGGAAGTGACTCCATTGCCCTTGTTCACGTAGAAAGGGCGGTAGTGAGACTGTGAAAGGAAAAGGCAAGTAGTGAACTGAGATGAAGAAGCAGACAGAAAGATTTTGCTGGCTTGTATCAAACTCTGATTATCCATGCCCCTTCCCCCTGTGTATATATTTCTACATGAATCCCTCCCTCCATCCATCCATGCTGAGGAGTCACAAAATCCATTTTTCATCTTTATCAATTAGAGGTATCTGAAAGCTTCACTGGAACTATCAATCTCCCTTTCCTTCTGTTGTTAATTGTGAACAACCTGCAAATACAATTTACTTAACACATCCATACACACATGTAATAGATGCACACAGCATCCAAGAGAGAGAGAGATCGGTACTCATTCTGAATGCTTGGTATGGATTTAACCAGTCTGTTTCTTTGATGCTGGATCTCAAAGGTGCTGAGAAAGAAAGCGGTGTGTTTCATCCTGCAGTTTTATGTACTGATAGGTGCGTCCTCATTCTCAATTTCAGCTGTTCAATGGACTGACTTTTTTCCAGGTGGATTTCTGAGAGTTCCAGGTACATGCATATATACCAGATTTTGGCCAGATCCTTTGTAATATAGCCATCCACTATTTTAGAAACCTATTTGATTCCTCTGCTATGAGTCAAGGCACTGGCCCACATTTGGCACTTCTTATCCTTGGTTCTCCTACTCTTTGGCTGGAATCCTGTTAGTAAGTCCCAGCAAGGGTAGACCAGCTGAATCAAACATTGGCTGGCAGTTTAACAGACAGGTAAATTCAGTTGATTCAACAGCTTTAACCTAGTTAGGATTGACAACAGGATTTAAGATCTTGACTCTTACCCTGTACTGTGCTCCTCCTGATGTCAAAATAGATTTGAGTATTCCTTATAGCATGTATCTACAAGGTTTGTTTGGCTTTTTTGCTCATTATATTCTATAAATTGTCATGTACATAACCAATATTACTGTAGTTGTTGTTTGTTGGCTTTATACTGTTTTATAATGTTTTAACTTGGACTGTTTTAGATTTGTTAGCCACCTTGAGTATTGAAAGGAAGGTACAATATAAACATAAACATAATAATAATAATAATAATAATAATAATAATAATAATAATAAACAATAATAGGCTTTAACTACAACCAACAATTAATCAACCAACCAACAGAATCTATTACAATAGTCCAGGGTTTTGTTTTTTTTTGGGGGGGGGGGGAGGTAGCAGATAAATAAGAATCACCATCACCATCTCCTCTTCCTCCTGTTCTTAACAAACATCTTCCACAAACTATTTCCATGTAAATTTGATAACAGACACAGATCCATATACAAATGTTTGTTTGTTTGTTTTATCAACTCTTGCATAACAGAGGCATTCCCCATTTTAAACGTATTTGCTATTCCTAAAGGCAGAGCTCTGGAACAGCTGCATCTGACTCAGAGAAAGGTTCTTGGGCTTGCAAACTTTTTAACCTGGGGATATCAACATCTGGAAAAGCTACTTAGGGTTGTTGCCCCCAGAATCATACTAGCTGGAGGATTTGATGCTTCCCTTGTAGACAGAGATGCTTCAACCCACACCAAAGGCATTATTAGGGAAATAGCTACCCTTGGATAGGGAGCCACTGCCCCATGTCTCCAGAAAACTATCACTTGCCCCTAGTCCCTTCCTTATAAGATAAGATGTTGCCAGTAGTTGGACTCAGGTGGCATTGTGCTTCTTGCCCCTTTGCACTGAGTTATGCCCTGTGCTGCATTAGCCACATTTCTGTTAACTTATCTGGTTAAAGATTTATGCTGATGGTGAAGGGCCTGTAATAGGACGTGGATTAGTACCACCTGCCCTTTCTTTCTGCTGCTTGCCTCTCCTTCCAAGTGCCTGCTGCTCAACCATTGCCTGGAGTATTAAAACCCATTTGCTTTACAGCACCAATTTTGTCCCTAATTAAAGAGGGAAATAAGCTACCCTTTAAATAACCCTCAGTAGGCTGGTGGAACAGGACTCCTGAAGCAGCACGGCTGGTTGTGAGGATTCATATTTACAGGCCTTTCCCAACTAATGTGGATTACTCAAACCCATATTGAAAGCGGCTTTAAAAGGTGGATTACTGGCCTAGTAGACCATAAAAGCTCCTGCCGAGACTCTGCAGTCCAATGGAAGTGCATCTATTCTGGGACTTTTAATGCTTTTTATTTATCAGTCTGATTGTTTGCTTTTGGGTATAACTGGTGAATATAAATGCAGTGTAAAAGCTGAGCAGCATTTGCTGCTACATATGCACAACACGGCAACTGGAAAGGACAATCTGGGGGAAAGGACAATCTGGGGGTGGCGGTTGTTGGCATCCTGACTGCATCTCAGAGCTTGGTCATGAGTCAGTCTTCTTCTACGGGAAGGAGGAGGCACTTCAGAGTGAGGGCACTGCTTTGTAAAGTGTACGGTAAGTAAGGGGGGTTGCAGACTACCAGAAATAGTGCAAATTGAGTCCACTTTTAGGGTTAGGGTTAGTGCTAGGGAATCATGGGAACTGTATTTTATTGTGGCACCAGAGCTCTCTGAGAGAGAAGGCTCAATGTGTCAGAAAAAAAAAAACAATCCCCATGATTCCTTAGCACTAACCCTAACCCTAAAAGTGGACTCAATTTGCACTATTTCTGGCAGTCTGCAACCCCCCTAAGTGTGTGTGTTTCTCTTTTATTAGACTGTGTTTCTTTGTCTGAACAGCATAGGGCTTGTCGATGTGGCACCTCGGAATATTTTGGCAAGAAGATGGGGCCACCATCTTTGCAAGTGTGGCTGATGCTTAATGCACCTTGCTTAAAGATATTACCAGGGACTGCCCACTCACTTGTGCAGGAGTGTCATGATGGATGGGCAAAATAAGGACAATACCATCCCAAATAAGAATTCTGCTCCCCTCACATATAATTTTCCTTCCCCAAATGTCTAGCATTGCAGGCAATAATATATTGAAAATGATTCACACTTAGCACTTTTCTGTTTGCTGTATACACATTCCCTTGGTCGCTTTTCTTTGGCTGACTAAATTTTATGACTGTGGATATGCCCTTCCATATCCACAGATTTTGCATCCTTGGATTTCACCATCCATAGCTTGAAAATACCCCCCCCCCCCGATAAATTCATAAAACAGACCTTGATTTTGCCATTTCCTAAAATAATAATAATAAAGGACACTATTTTACTATTCCATTGCATATAATGAGACAAGCATCCATAGATTTTGGTTTCTAATGAATAATAATAATAATAATAATAATAATAATTTTATTTATATCCCGCCTCTCTGCCAGGCAATCGGGGTGGCGTACATCATTACAAAACCCCAGTGGATACCAAGGGCCTAGTATATTTATAAATGTTGAACTGATATCCTAAGTTACCACAATGAGTACTGATGGGGAAGGGAAGAAAGTCATTGGGTTAGCAGAATTCTTATTTGGGAGGGCAATGCTGTCATGTGGCTCCCTCCATAGCTACATCCTTGCACCCTTGCAACATCATCACGACTCACTCCCCATGGCATCAAAGGGGTCATCCCTAGCTAGTCAGGAGTACCCTGGCAACACTAACTCTAATTCTCTCTTAAGGATCCACTTTCTGGATGTTAAGCCTGCCATCTTGTTTCTTCCTTAGGTTAGGCCCAGTCAAAGCAATCTGGGCAAACTAAGCCCAAGTAGAAATCAAGCAAAAGACAACTCAGTGTTCCTTTGTTGGCAAGGAGACCCATGTTTAGTTTAGTAAGTTGGCCATGAGTCCTACTAGGCAGGGGATGGTTCTTTATTTGAAGGGTTCTGCCCAGTCCATGCCCAGTTTTGAGATGATTAACCTGAAGAGGGCAGAATTGAGGGGTCTGAAGTTATCTAGCAATAATTCATCACCTGGACAGCAGAGGATTGACAGCATACAAATCACCTGGTCAAAATCTTCTCCCTGTGCTGAGATGAGATGTGTTCCATTTCCATTTAAAATTATATAAAATTCTATTTGAAGCCTATTTAAATATATAAATTAGCATATGCAAACATATGGTCTCCTTTGAGGGGGGAATGGGACCACCTGGAAACAGAGTGTACCCCAGTATCTCTTCTACCTTCACTGAGAACTCAGAGTGTTTCAGAGAGCGTGGAGAAGTTATATTTCCTAGTAGTGGTTAGTGAAGATGATACTGAATATGCTTACTGGGGGATTCTGGGAGTTACAATCCAAAAAAAGGATTTCTCCCAACTCTGTGTCAGATATGCACATGTGTATGTGACTTAAGTAAATCAGTGTTATTAGGTAGCTTAACCAAATCCCGTAGTTATTACAAAAAGTTTATGTCAAACTGTCCCCTATAGATCCAAACACAGTGAAATTTGCAATCATATTGCATTGTCTCTCTAGATGCCTTGTGGTGATTTATTTTTGTTGTATGCTTTTCTTAAAAAGAACGAAGAACTAATATTCAAGATACCTCTTCATCAATAGGGCTTAGACGCTATTACTTTACTTGATCCTCCTTAATCACTTTCACAAACCCCCAAGTCCTCAATGTATTCACACTATAATCAGTTCTTCCCTTGTGGATGTGTGAGTGACACAAGCAAGAAAGATTCAAAGCAGAGAACAGGGTGTGACAATCATGGGTTGCCATGTTCCACCTGGGCTGGGTGTTTCTTCTGATGAACCTGGCTGATAGCTATTTCTCTGAGTGAACCATACTGAGAGTTACTCGGCCATAGGGAGCTAGTATCTGCAACCTATAGTAGTCCATTCTTGAGCATATGGCCTATGGCAGGAGTGGGGATATTGTGGCCCTCTGGATGTGGCTGGACTGAAACTTCCACCGTCCATAGAATCATTGAGTTGGAAGAGCAATGTGGGCTGTAGCTGATATTGGACCTGTAGTTCAACAACGTCTACAGAGCGGCATGATCCCCACCCTTGCCTATGGCTTATATCCATTTGTTATTCCCAGTTAGAGTAGAACCTATGAATCAGTAAGACCTTAGGAAGACAACACTTTTGTAAGTTTTATTAATTCAGTGGCTTTGCTTTAGTCGGAACTAAAAACTAGATTTGGGCCAAAGTCTCTAGATTGCCCCCCTGGAAAATCAGAGCCCAGCCCCTTAGCCAGAGTTGGGCCAGGTTATTTGTGACTCCTACTTGAAGAGGTCTGAGGCAGATAGTCTGCTTTGTGTTGGAAGCACCACACCTGCAATGTGCTACAGGGGGCAATAAAGGTGGAGACACATAAACCAAGCAAACAAGTATGTTTCTTTTTTTTCTTTTTCTTTTGGTATCTAATTTCCCCAAGACTAATATCTGCACAATGACTTCATCTCCTTCCTCTCTCAGGTCCTGTCTCATCTTTTCCTTCTGTCTTCCTCAGGTATGTAAGTAGTAAAATAATCCAGAATTGTAGCTGAGTGTGAGTGCGTGCGGACGCACAGACACATGTTCCTTCAAGTCACCTTTCAGTTCCATGAATTTCATAGGATTTTCTTAGGCAAGGGATATTCAAAGACGGTTTAGCCAGTTCCTTCCTCTGAAATACCACTTGATATTACTTGGCGTTTTCTCATCGTAGTACTAACCAAAGCTGACCCTGCTTAGCTTCCAAGACCAGACTGTAACTACAGGGAGATAAAATGAGGATATTGCCTCCCCCAATAAAAATTTCCCTCAATTATTTTATTCTTTCAGTCCCCATTTTTTAGCACTGCAAAAAGTAAAACATCGTAAATCATCCTCATCTATAATTCTTCTATTTATTGTGCTGGCATTCCTTTGGTCACTTTGCCTGCCCCTTTTCTTTTGATTCCTGAACTGCATTTCTAAATGCTGAAGTTTTGAGTTTATGCAATGCTAGAAATCTGGGGACTAACAGAAAATTTCAGAATTATTATTTAGGGAGCATTTTGCCCCGTCCCCATAGAGTTCCAAACCTTTCTACCTATTTTTCTACATTGAATTCCAAAACTAAAACATTCCCACCTCCACCAAAAAGAAAGTTTTTTACTGCTTATTCCAAGCATCTGCTTCCATGTTTATTCAATAGCTCTAGATGGACACTAAAAGTCCTTCTCATGGAAGACGTGGCAAATGCAGATGGAACAACTTACCAGCATGCTCTGCTTGGAAGATTTCCATGTCTGTGGCTGTGTCTTAGCTGCAGTTTGGTGCCTCACTATTGAGGGATAAGCTGGGAAAGACACAAGGCAGCTGAGGTTATTCCCTTCAACAGCCTTCCTTGCATGCAAATGAGTGCATCCCAGAATTAGAGAGAGAGAGAGAGAGAGAGTTCTTATCTAAATGTAAGACTACTGTTATGCTTTGTTTTCCATCTCCAAGTTAGTAAGGCAAGGAGTCCAAAATGCCAGGTCAGATGGGGGCATTTGGAAATTATATGACCCCAAGGAAAAAAACAGTAAAGGCACAAATGGGAGAATGGAAGCAGTAACTAAAAGTGTATAGAATCCCTAAGGTACCATTCTTAGTATACAGGCTCCCGTCGGACCGCTTGCTGAAATCGCCGGGTGAACTCTGACCAATTGGGGGGAACTGATATGGCATCTTGGTCCCACTGCCCACTGGAAAATAGAAGAAGCAATAATACATTGAGATGGGGTAGAAGACTGTCTGTGTCTCTAATGTCTCCACCCTTTTAGGACTTGGTATGATGAGGCTCTGTTCCAAGGCTGAAGGTTGTTGGATTCACCATGGCTTCTGTCATTGATGCAAAGGCAGGATCTGTCTGTCCTGGTACAGAGGCAACCAGGTGAGATTAAAAGTAGACAAATTGGTCCATTTTATTTTCTCCCATGTTTGAATGTTGCAGACTTTGGTCAATTCTGGTCTGAAACAAAATTCTCACTCTTCTCTAGGAATTGGCAAATCTGTCCATTTGACTCACATCCACACGTGAAGTTTTGCAGATTTGGGTAAATTTGGTTCCAATTTTTGGAAATAAATTTGGGAACAAAATGAAATTTTCATACATCTCTAGGCAGAATGCACACTAGTTTTTCTGAGAGGAAGAGATGGGAAGCAGACAGCCATCCAATGTTGAATGGCTAAGAAATGGGAGAGATGAATGAGAATTACATTCATCTGATTTATGATTTGAGATCCACTTGACAGTGATTTGTTATTTCCACTGGTATAAGCCCAGATGCCAAGTTCTCCTCAATTTTTCCAGTGACCCAGAATAAGCAAGTCCAGATACTAATCCTGAAAATAGGTCTTCAGCTAAGGCTTGCAATGTTCATTGAATTAATCAGTTAAGTTAACTGGATTTCTTATTTTAAACTATTTATTTATACTCAGTTAAAAAGTGCCCCTGATGAACCGGACAATAGTTGTTTTGAAATTATTATTATCATCACAGAAGAAACTGCTCTAGAATGCCTGTTTTTACTCACTTGGAAATATATGAACATTTAATCCACCAATCAATAAACTGAATTAAATTCATATGAGTAAATGGAAATGAAATCTGCCACTTAATTAAAGAAAGGTTTAATCGAGTGGCAGATTTCATTTCCATTTTTGCTATAACTCATTTGCATAGCTTTGCTGTTTTTGATAGGGATGCTTACATTGTGTAGACTTTTTGTGCAGAATTTTGTTGTATTGAGTTTGTCTCTCTGACCCTTTTAGTGATTTATATTTATAGATTTGTTCACACATCACAATCTGGTTTACAAAGCCCTAGAAGTATACTTTGTGGCAAATTATCTTTGCCACCTTCCAGAGAACCAGGTGATGTTTGTTAACTAGTGACACAGAATACAGAATAATGCAAAACTTCTATGAAGTGCAAAGTCCAATTGCTGAGGAATGCTTCCACCAGCATTCAAACATTAATCTGAACATGCACAGAAAGAAAGAGCAGGTTTATGCTTATATGTAGCCACATCAGCTCATTCATTCCTGCCCACTGTTGGCATAATGTCTGAAAGAACCAGCATGTATAGAAATTGTACACAGGAAAGTTCCTCACGTGCTACTTGGTAATCTTTCAGTAGACCAGGAGTCTCCCATTTCACAGACAGGATTAAACACATAGCATTTGCACAGAATTTGGAAACACTCTTTTTTGAACTTCAGCCCTCTGAATCCCTCAAGCAGCATGACCATAGGAAGCTGTCACTTTTTTTGAAAAGTATTTTATTCCAAGCCCTGATGAGATTTGTATAGTTTGCATGTACGAATATCATATGGAATGTACATATGGCAGTAGTAGGTACAATTCTGCCTCAGTATAGGGAACTATAGTCTTCACAAACCACCCAGGTCCACATAAGTAATGAAGGTGTATCCCAGAAGACAGACACTATGAAAAGGAAGTGAATATTGGTTGCTGAATTAGACTTTCATATTAGGGTGCATTAGAGTAAAGAGGAATCATTGTACTGTAGAGCTGGAAGGTATCTCACACATCATCCAAACCAATCCTCAGCTAAGGCAGGAATCTACTGCTAAAGTATCTCTGAAAGATGACTGCTTAAGTCCTTCAGCTTCCAGTCATTTTTTTCTGCTGTCAAACAGCCCTCCCCACCAGGAAGTTCTTCCTACTGTTTAGTTGGAATCTCTTTTCTTGTCATTTGAATCCATTGGCTTGGACCCAGTTCTCTGGAGCAGCTCCATCATTCCTGTGACAGCCTTTCAGACATTTGAAGATGGCTATAATATCACCTCTCAATCATCTCTTTTCCATGCTAAACACACAGAACACCCTCAACTGATCCACACAGTTTGGCTTCCAGACCCTCTACCATTTTGATCACTCTCATCAAGACACATTTCACCCCTGATAGCCTTCATAAAATGTGGTTCCCAGAACAGAGCACATTGCCAGGAGAGATCTGGGCAAAACAAAACAGATTGGCACTGCTTCCTATTCCTACTTCTCATGATCAAGACACTTTATTGATGCAATCCAGAAGCACATTACCTTCTTTTTTTTCGGACACAAACACTGTTGACTCAGGTTTGGCTTGTCATCTAGAAGACCCCAGAACCATTTTACTCATGCTGATGTCAAGCCAGGTGTCATCTGTCCTATATTTGTGCATCTACCTAAATGTAAAACCTTGACAGTAGACCTTTGGAGGGATGTTTTGATAGTTTTGCTCCAGTACTCAAATCTACTAAGGTCATCTGGAATTCTAATTCTGTCTTCTACAGCATTAGTTGGTATTTGGTATCATTTGCAAATTGGATGAACATATCTTCCATTGCTTTGTGCAAATCATTCATAAAGATGTTGATCAACACCAGATGCAGACAAATCCCTGGGGTAGACAACTTACCACTTGTGTCATGGATGATAAGGAACAATTTGTAAGCTGTCTTTGAATGTAGTCTGCTAACTAGCTACAAATCCTCTTCAGGGCTCAGCTCAACTAGGGCTCAGCTGAGAATGAACTCAGAACAAATCCACTACTCCACGTCTATATCTGGTGCTCTGAAAATCCTACTCCTGTTAGACCAGGGGTGGAAAACATGCAGTCCTCCAGACACTTTGATTGTGTATTCCTGATTCCATGGGGTTAGACTGGATGGCCCTTGTGGTCTCTTCCACCTCTATGATTCCATGTTCTTGAACTACAAGTCCCAGCAGCCTTAGCTAGCATAGCCAATAGTAAGGAATACTAGGCATTGCAATTCAGCAGTATCTGGAACAGCTCATGATTCCCATCTATCTGTCAGAATGTTGTTTGGGTATGTTAGGACAAGCTTCATTCCCAACCCTTCCCCTTCAGATCATTGGGAAATGTAATGCAACACATTTGGAGACCACCAGGTTAGGGAAAGATGTGTTAAAGAGATATTCATCTCTGAATATATGATCATACACATTATTTACATCGTTGCACATTTCATTCTAAAAAAGTGGGGGCGGATCAACCCTCCAACAGATTGAGAAAGCATAAGAGATTGCCTCTAACTCACCAACACCATGAGAACAAGGGAAGGAAAGCAGCAAACAGATCTGTGCACAGAAACAACTGAGCTACTTTGTGATGTTCTGGGATGATAAAGTTCAAAAGAAGGAGTCACACTAACTCATTACTACAGGTGATATGACTTCTTAATTGATTCATGAGTGATATTTAATTATGTTTAGTTTAGGTAGGCTGTTTTTGTTGTTGGATTGCTTATGTATAATAGTCGGTCTGGTAACTGGAAATGTAAAGAGGGAAGGAGGATAAGTGGAAAACTTCCATTGCAAGAGTCCTGGCCCCATTTAAAACCAAGAACCAATAACCAAGACAGCAGATACAGAAGTGAGAATTTACTCTGCTTGTATTAGAAAGTGTTGGAAAGTCCCAGGACACACACACACACATGAAAAACCACACTCTGGGTTTAAAAAATCATGGCTGATCTCAGAAATTAATGAGAAATAAACAGAGGTACATCATATGGATTTTTAAAAAACAAAATCCCAATAAATATAGATACATCTCCCATCATATCCCAAGGCCTTTGGACAGTAACTCTTAAGAAAAGTAAAGAGATTACTCTGGCTTCCCTTATTTTCTGAAACCTAACTTGAACAGCTCTCTCTGTCTCTTGCCTACTCCATCTTGTTTTGCCCTTCCACCCCAGGCCATTTTCCCTTCCCATACTATCTTGTCCTCCACAGTGATCTCCTTCACTAGAATTACCTGGTGGTGGCTTTTAGGAAGTTTCAGCCAGGGGATAGTCTCTGCTACTTTGTACCTGATTTTTTAAAAAAATATATACTAGAGATGCCAAGATGTGAAACAATGGCAACCAACAAAGAACAATGGCAACCATCCAAAAGAAAGTTGAGATGGAAAAGTGACCCACCACCAATCCCACTAAAGGTGTTGGAGGAGTACCTTTCAGGGAGAAAGCAGAATTTCCTGTTGTAAGTGTCTCTTCCGCAGCCGTCTGCATAGCAGAAAATTCCCAGGCTCTGGTGTTGTAGTTCCCTCCTAGACAAGAGAATCCAGTTCAGAAATTAGTAGCATCAATCAAACTAGTCATGTTGAGGTTCTACCTTGTGTTATCATCAAAACAATCCTCCAAGGGGAAAGCTAGAAGCCAGGTGTAAGAGAATAGACTGGATAGGACAAGCCCAGAGAGCTACTGTATAAAATTGTCCATCCTTCTACTTACAGCACCAGAGGGACTTATGAGTCAAATGACCCAAAGCTTCCCCTGAGTGGCTGTTACTGACATTCATTTACCAAGCCACGGTCTGTCTTTCAGATCAATTATCTTCCAGGTAATGCATCCTAGGCCTGTTGAGATTCAAGCTGTGCAAAAAAAAGAGAGATCTGGAGCCAAGTTGTGATGCTCTTTGCTAAAAAGCCAAGGAAAGTGGAATACAAAACCCCAGATCCTGTAATAGAAATGCCCCCAAATACATGCATTTATTGAAAAAGTTTATATCCCAGGTTTTCTCCCAAACTGGGCTTCTGGAGAGTTTTGAGGGCAAACTTTGTTTTGAGGACAAACAGAGAGCAAACCCTTGCTCTGCTGTTCCAGCAATCCACTAGGCAGTAATTGATACAGGATCAAGGTGAGGAAAAGTGAGGAAAGGGTTCTGCACAAGATGTTGTTTAATTCTGTGTATATTTCTCTCAATACATTCCTGTATGTTGCTTTGTGCAATACACATTTTTAAAGCAACTGTCACACTACAATGCACTTTACATGTGATTGTCACTACTATATTCTCATCTCTGTGTGCAAATATGGGATAGCATATGGAATACACATGCATTAGAGACCTCTCCTGTAAAATCTGAATAACTTAATTTGAGTTTGTGCATTGGTTCAAAAAAAGGCCAAATAAGACAAATAACGAAGCAAACAAATTTGTCCTATATCTTTAGCATAGATGAGAAATGGAAAGAATATTCAAAAATATTTGAAAGAAAATGTTCAAAAACATTTGTTTCAAGTGTCAAGAAACCCTAACAATAAGAATTTTGCACTGGCAAGAATCTTCGCAGTTTGGGAATAATTCTGTGCAAAATTCACACAAAGTTGTTTTGTGCAGAAAACAGATTTTTGTCCTGGGTCAGGAAACAATATTCTATGCAGAAATATTATTTCCTGCACAGAAAAAGCTGCTTTATGTGCAGAAAATCCTGTAATTGGGGACTTACCTACAAGATTTATGTGTGGCGATTTGCATGGAAAATAGCCTTTTCTACGCAGAAAACAGCTTTTTCTGTGCCAAAAAAATAAAATAAAAATAAAAATAAAAATCTGTGTACCAGTTTTTCTCAGCCAAAAAAAAAAAGGGGGGGGGGGAAGGGGGGGGAGTTTTGTTTTCAGAAAAGGCTGTTTTCTGCACAAAACAACCACAGGAAAATTTCGCACAAAATTAGTCCCAAATTACAAATAGGCTTCAAGAAAGCCTACATTGTTTTCAAAGACTTTCTCACAGTGGGAAGAAAATTGTCAAATTTACTTGTTGTTATTCTTCAATGAGAAACTTAGTGAAGAATTGTATCCCTAGTACAGGTGCTGGTCCTACATAGGTATGATCTTTTGTCAAATTTGGTCCAGTCTGTGAATATTGGGAAGAAGGCCAGCAGCTGCATGAAGACCAGAAAGCTGGGCCAGACAGTGCTATCTTTCTCTGCTCTGTGTAATGGCTGAATGTAATGGAGGGGAAGCATGAGAAGGACATAATGTGATGGCATCATTATGGAATAGAACATGGTTTGCCAGAGTCAAACAGAATAGATGATAGCAAAGGCAAATAGAGCCAAAAGCAAATAATATAATTTTGGGACTATAGGTCTCAGAGTCCTCAAGCCGGCATGGCTAGACTAGGGATTCTGGGAGTTATAGGTTTTTTTAAAAAAATGTAATTTCCCCAATCTCTGCTAAGAGTGAAAAGGAAAAGAGAGGGAAATGGAATTGAGATAAAAGAAGACATGCAGGGAGGGGAGAAAAGGAAGCTGAAACAGCTCAGAACTGCAAGTATTTTCTGTAACATGGGAGAAGGGGGAAATGATTATGAGATATGTAATCTTAACTATTCTTTGTACCTTTTGGACTCAAGAACATGGAAAACCTCTTCAGGCTATCTGGCTGGTTCCAGTCAGTATAGTTGTTCATCATAAAGCGGTTATCTCCTGGGGGGGAAAAAAAGGAAAGAAATGTCCTGAGTCTTCATGTCATATTGCAGAAATAGGGAGATAACAAATGCAAGACAAGAAAATATAGGGTTAAAGACTAGATTGTAAAGGACATGTTGGAAGAAAACTCCATCATCCCCAATTAACATGATGGGTACTGGATTGGAAGTTAGAGTACAAAGTATGAATAACAGAGCCCTGCAGGGTCCTACTGGGTGCAAATGAGTCAACAACATCTGTGTATTTGCCCTTGGATGACAACAAGTTTATGACATGAGCCACTTTGTATAGTAGGTGGTGAATCCCCTTGTTGTTAACCGCCCTTGAATCAATTTCAACTTATGGCAACCCTGTGGCTGAGATATCTCCAAAACCCCTGTCCTCAGCTGCTCTGCTCAGGTCCTACAAGTCAAGTCCATGTCCTCCCTGAGCATGTGCTCATCATTTGGCATGTGGTCTTCCTCTCTTTCTATGCCTTCCACCTTTCCTAGTATTATTCCCTTTTCTAATGATTCCTTTTTCCCCATGATGTGACCAAAGTACAACAGCCTCAATTTAGTCATCCTGGTTTCCAGGGATCATTCAGACTTGATCTCTTCTAGAGTTGCGATAATTATATTCTTAGAGTATGCCCAAAACACATACTTATAGCAGTTGCATATCATTTTAACTGTTATGATTTCATCCTATGGAATCCTGGGATTTGTAGTTGGGTGCACTAAGAATTCTCTTCCAGAGACCTATAAGTCCAAGCCTAACATTTGAGGTTGAGTGTTGGCTGCTGTGAGGGGTGGAAGGCATTGGTCAAAGTGTTTTGCTTGGAGTGAGTAGAATGTGCCAAACTGAACAAGAAGAGGAATGATGATCGGTCTATTTCATGGTAGCTATTAGGGCATCGGTCAATACAACACCCCCCACACAAAATAAAATGAAGGATATGTTATTCCAACTTAAAAGCACATGGAATTGTACTCTGTGTGGTCTAATGAGTCTCCCATGCCGAAATCCCACTGACTGGTGGGGGGAAGCAATGTTTCCCAGAAGCCAGAATTTTATGCCCAAACCTGTATTTTATGACCAGCTAGAAACAACCATTATCAGCCCCAGCAGAGTTCCTATCCTTGTGTGTGCCATCTGCTGTTCCAGCTCATTGTTGAGAAGAGATGACCACTTATCTCCACTCCTTGCAGCTACCCACAGAGTTGGCCAGCTGTGAAAATTCCACTGCTGTATTCTCAAAATAAGAGAGCAATTACAGGGCCAGACACTAAATGCCCCTCCTCAATTTTTTCCATGTTTCTGCTGGTGGGCAGAAAGTGGAAAGAGCAGAATTTGGACTTGTGGTGGAAGAACACAGTATTTTCTCCTGTCCCGGATGCATGATTTGGGGTGGAGGGATATTTTTTCTAGCTTAAGTCACTTGAAATGTTCTAAAGTCAAAGAAAAGACGATATGCTCTAACTATCCCAATTTGGCAGAGGCAGTCCAAATTCATTATATGTCACCTCACTTTTTCAGTTGCTCTTCAAATGTCCCAGCTTCTCCCTCCTCCCCCTACCTTCCCTGTTCTCAGCTTAGTTCAGTTGCTGCAAACTGAGTTCAAAATGCAAAAGTAGTTTGCATTGAATTAACTCAGGAAAGGGAGGAGGGACAATGTCTTGCCCTTTCCAGCAAGCTCAAGCAAAAGCAAACTGTTGCAGCCTCTCCTAGCTTGTGCATTCTTCCTCATTAATATGTTTTGCTGTCTTGACCACACTCTGAAGTTGCTTGGCCATGCACATCCATTCATCTGTGAAATGTTGGTGTATGGATGCTGTTTATTTAAATATTTTGGAGACACGTGCCTTGCTATGTCAAAATGACAATCTCTGTCAATCATTAGGAAAATGCAAATCCCTAAAATGTGGTTGTGCAAGGTCTGAAATCTGCCAGGTCAGGCTAAGTCCCTAAACCAGAGATGGGGAATTACATGGGGGGGGGCAATTTTTACTCATTGCCCCCTAGCCTGAATCCCCCAAAAAAGCCCCCAAACCTCAATTTTCTTATGCAGCCCCTCTCAAAATGGCAACAAAAAGGGAATTTCCCATCACTTCCTTTCGCCACTTTGAGAGGAGCTGTAGAAGAAGACAGAGATGGAGCTATTTTGATGTATTTTTGGGAACTTTCAACACCGGAAGCAAAAACTGTGGGGAAATCATGCCAACATTTTAAATAAAAAAGTGGGGGTGAGGAGGCTTTGGAGACCACAAAAGTGGGGCCAAGGAGCTTCAGGTGACCTTCAGTCAGCGCTCTGGTCACTCCTGGCCTAAACTTTGGCTAAATCTGCACTGCAGAATTAATGCAGTTTGACATCGCTTTAACTCCCATGGCTCCATCCTACAGAATCCTGGGATTTGTAGTTTGTTGTGGCACCAGCAGTCTCTGACAGAGGAGCTAAATAGCTCAAAAAACTACTGATCCAAGAATCTCATCACATTGAGCCATGGCAGTTAACGCAGTCTGAAATTGCATTATGTTTGCATTGCAGATGCAAGCTTAAAGAAGTTCCTCACATCGCCCCAAAATGTGCATCACTTTCAGAGCTTGGGACAATGCTACTTTCTGGACTACCACTCCCCAAATCCTCCAGAAGCCAGGGTTGCTGGTGGATAATAGGGTTTGCACTCCCCAAAGGAACTTTCCCAAACTCTTCCCTTTTTTCCCCTCTTGTAGCTCTTTTAGTTTTGAGCTGTGGGTGTGCAGAAATGCCAGCGGAAGAAGCCGCAGCTGCACACCCATCACCGCCTCCACCCCGGTTCTGTATTTGATCTGCTTCTTCATATCTGGTTATTGCACTGGAGTGTTCCAGCCTGTCTCCAGCCTTTAGATGTGTTTGAAGCCTGGAGAAATGTGCGAGACCCTTTGCCAAGGCATAAACAGAGGCCTGTTTGATACAGATCTTAATGAAAGGATAAAGATCTGGGGTTTCCAAGGCAACCTTCATCAAGCGCCACATCAAAGACTTTGCTCTGCTACAGAAGCCAAACTCCAACTCCTCATCTTCCCTTTGCAGACTGCAAGGTGATGGGCAAGCCATTAGTTATCCATCCCTGCCAGCCCTCCTCCCCTGACCTGGGCTAAACAAATTCAAACATGACCACCAGAGATGATGAGCTAGCAAGACCTCAAGCTGGTTTCTCAGCACTAGTTGCTGCCAAGAGTCTGCCAAGACTCCTTTTTATATAATAATAATAATAATAATAATAATAATAATAATAATAATAATAATAATAATAAATGTATTTGTACCCCGCCCCTCTGAGAACAATTGAGGTGGTTAACAACAATTAAAATTACATACAATATAAATCCCCCAAAGCCCAAAACCCACCCATCCCTTAAAAAAGTATTAAACCAGAAAGTATTAAAACATCTTAGTTAAAATGATATGGCATAAAATCAAATCATAAACATCAATGATATAATATAATATATTTATTTATGTTTGTTTGTTTGCTATCACAGCTCCTTGCAAGTAGGAGAAATACCGTCTCCAGTTGGCAGATCTGAATCTGAAACATGGAAAAGACTGTGGTCTTCTACTCTCCCTACTCACACACTGTCCATCTGGGTCTGTTTCATAGCACTATTATTCCATTTTAACGGCCATGGTTGAATCCTACAGAATCCTGGAGTTTGTTGTTTGGTGTGGCACTAGAGCTCTCTGGTGGTGAATTCTAAATACCACTCCTCAAACTGCAAATAACAGGATTTCATAGGATGTTGCCATACCAACTGAAGTGGAATCATGGTGCCATAACTGTACAATATGAGCTTTTAAGCAGAGGCTGGGTGGCCATCTGTCAGCAGTGCTTTGATTGTATATTCCTGCATGGCAGGGGACTGGATGACCCTTGGGGGTCTCTTCTGGCTCTATGATTCTATGGATTCTATGATTCTGTGCGTGGGAATAATGCACAGCAGGGGCCACATGCCCTCCCCAAGACGTTTTGTGCTTCCACACTGCAGGGACCACTCTTTTTCTGGCCAAAATAAGGATGAATAGCCTTTTCAGGAAGCATCTAGAAACACTTAACATATTTTGAATGTACTGCAAAGTTTCTCTGTATTGTCAAATATCACCCCCTCTTTTTTTTTTTCCTTTTTCCTTTTTCTTTTTCTTTCCAGGAACCAGAATTGCAGGTTTTATTTTGGGGCATGTTTGGCCATCCATGCAGCCCCCAGAGGGTCCCAGGGACAGAAAAATGGCCTCTGAACCAACCACAGTTGCTCACCCCTGCTGCAGACCGCATTTTGAGCACTTCTCAAGAAAACCTCATGATAGGTCACCATAAGTTGGAAATGACTTGAAGGCATGCAAAAACTTGGTTCCACCTACCATTCTCCATATGGTTCCTCTCAATGAAGTTCCTGCTGAGGTCTGCCTTGCAGATCTTCTCAACGTGTCGCATGCATACATTCAGGAGGTCATCTCTAAGGAGCCCCATTGTTGGACTCATGTTCTCGCCCTCGAGCAGAATGCTGTATGTCGGCAGAGATGGCGGGATGGTGTAGTTCCTCATCATTGCACCAAATTCCTGCCAGGCATAATGATCATGAGAATCATGTCAACAACAACCAAACAGAAATGGAGCCAAAAAAATAAATAAAATAAAAGCAAGGCAAGGTCTAAAGCAGGAATCTTCAGGGATCATGGTGAAACTTTCTGCATATTGTTCTCACTCTGCTTTTTTAAAAACAGATAAATCAAACTGGAAGTAATGGGAAATTGATTTCTAAAAATTTAAGGAATGTCATTTAAGAGGATAAGTCTATGCACTGTTTTAACAGAGACTGGCTAACTGGGAAGTTCCCAGGAATAGCAATTTTGCTTCTCCACTCTCGATCTACCTCCTCTTCTGCCACCACCTTTTTGTTTTTTGGCAACCTCCCTCCAAGAAGTATAGCTTGGGTCCAAACTATTTGAAAGACAGTATCTCTCTATGTGGACCTGCTCAAGTTTTAACATCTTTGGGAAGAGTTTTTGACTCTGTCCCACCACCAACAGAGGCACATTTGGTGAGGACTCAGGAGAGAGCCTTCTCGCTGGCTGCTCCCTAGTTCTTGAATTGTCTCCTATAGGAAGTTTGCCTGGCCCCATCTCTCCTCTGAATCCACCAATCAGTAAAAAAAACCAACTTTTTTTATATTCATGCTTACCATTTTTGTGGTTAGATAGGGCTTCTAATGAGGTTATGTTATATTTTATTTTTGTTTTATACTGTTTGAGCATTGTGGGGGTTTTTAAATCTAAATTGTTGTTTAATTATACATGGATAATATTTTTAGTTGTTTTTTTTTTAATTGCTTGTAAAATAGCTTCAATCTTGTCCATTGGGAAAGGTGATTTAATTGCTTGTAAACTAGCTTTGATCTTGTCCATTGGGAAAGGTGAGATACAAATTAAACAAATATAAATAAATAAATGAGTGACTTAGCAAGTCACATAAGTCCACAGGCTACAAGATTGACACCTCTGATCTAAAGAGAATCCATGCAGCCATATTCTTGAACCTCAGAAAATGTCAGCCTGCTCAGTCATTCAATGGGAGGGCACTTCTGAAATCTTAAGCATGTCAGTGTAAAGTCCAGTGGAAGAAGAGCAGACTATTCCCATAGACAGTATAAAAAGAAAACTGAGTGCAGATTAGATGACAATGAAGATAAGAATCAAAGCACGTGGTCATGGGTTGACCTCATTTCCAGTGCTCTGAATAGAACTTCCAGAGGTTAACTGGACTCTTGTATTTCCATAAATCTGGTTAGATCATCCTTCCACATTGCTAGTAGAATCAATTATGCATGTAGATCTGTAAACAGTCATTTCATTTGCATAACAGGTGAATTCTATTGTTATCCTCAACTAGAGTAGACCATTGAATCAATGGGATTAACCTATGTGTTGACTTGTCAGTCACATCTTGGTTCATTGGGACTACTCTAACCGTGAGGCTTAAGGCCAGTGTATCAGGAGACTGAATTTCGCTTTCTCACTGCATGAAGAAATGGGAGACACACATACATATTTCTGAACAAACTGTAAACCAGGCGGTGGGACTCGGGAGCTGCAAGTTGACTGCACTGCCAGGTAATTGGCTTGAAATCATGCAGGTGTTCTTCAATCTGAGATCACTCTCCAGGGCAGGGCAGAGAACAGCCTTGCTTACCTGCAGAAAGAGCACTGAGTCACTGATTTGGCTGATCTGCTCCCTTGTCTCCTTATCTTCTTGCAACAGCTTGGCCCTTTCTTCCAGTTCTTCCACAATCTCCTTGATGTTCTCCACGGCAACCTTCTCCCTGTGGTCCAGGCCAGCTTTCACTTCATCCCGCTGCTTCTCCAGGTCGCGGATCAGCTCTTTGAAATGCTGGTCTACTGTAGCTTTCTCATTGGTGGTAAAGTTCTAAAGACAAAGAGAGAAAGAGAAAGAGGTTCACTTGGAAGGCTCTCACTAAGACTCTTATAAAGTTATGATATAGTCATGAATGTGTGCATCTATGCCTCTGAAGGTCAACTTCCAAACCATGCAGGAGGAAACTGATTTTATAATAGCTTTCCCAACCCCTGCATGGTTTGGAAGTTGATCTTAAAATATATGAATACATGCATGCATAGCCATAGCAGAGACGATTAAGTTAGATCCATTCTCTCTTATATATTTATTGTACAAGGATGCAAAACCTTGTACAATAAATATTTCCATACAAACCTGTAACTTAAGGGGGAAGGCCAGAAAAAACAGCATTGAAGTATGGAGTAGGGTGCTGGTAATTTCATTCTCACCTGAGGAACATCTTTGAAGCTACAGCTTATAACTGTGGGCCACAAATGGCCCAGGGATTTTTTTTTATCTGGCCTGCAAACTCTCCACTGTCATCTCCAAATAGCGATTGGACCAAGAAGGCTTGTGAAAGCCTTTGAACCTTTTCGATGAGACAGGGCTTTCTCTGTGGCTAAGATGTGGCTAAGATGGCTCCTTCTTTGTAATTTTTTCAGCAACAGATGGAGACCTTGGAGGCCCACATGGTGCCAACGCTGGCTTTGTTGAGGTCACAAGTAAAAACACAGCTATTTATTAAAGCCTCTGGGCCTAACTGTTTTACTTCAAAAGGTGTATGCACATGATTTTAAGCTGTTTACATCTTTTAAACCTGTTGTAACTCGTTCATGTGTTTGATATGCTTTTAGTCTAGTTTTTTGCTGTTTTAAAATGTTTTAACTTGCTTGCATGTGGTCATGAAAACTATGAGTACATTCCAGATTACGAAAATTATTAATGCAGAAGTTTGCTTTTGCCTAAGTCTACTGGAAAGGGCAAGATTCCATCCTTCCTTTCCACTCCCCTTTTTTGAGTTAACTGAGGGGAAATTAATCTTGCACTTTTAACTCAATTTGCAGCAGTGGAAGTAAGCTGAGGAACAAGGGGGAAAGTGGGAGGAGGGCAGAGAAACAGGGACATGTTAAACAGCTGAAAAAGTGGGATGCCAGAGGATTAATTAGAACTGCCTTTGCCAAATTATGACAGTGGGAGGGTATGCTGTATATGGCCCTGAGATAGTGTGATATAGAAATATTGCAATTAATAAATAAATAAAATCCCAGCATGGTTTTGGGAATGATTGTTTTAGAAGAAAGACTCTGGCTTTGCCTTGTAATACGTAATGCATCTGGTGCAGGAACCCTCTTTCTACTAGTATTGTTAACAGCAGCTGAGCAAAGAGAAGCTTGAAAGGGTGTTTTCATCCTTCATAATATAACCTCCGGCAGAGAGACAACAAAGCACATAGATGTGACATCATCAGTTTATGGCTTCCCAGGCTTTAACAAACTTAGCAGTTTCTGCTGAGATGTTTTTTTCCACCTACACATGGATTCTCAGCAAAGTTCTCATCACATTGTACATGACCTGGGTTGCCATGGCCTGGACCCGCATCTCCAATTCTCAGGAAAAGGGAAAGGAATCTCAGGACAAAAACACTGCTTTGAAATTTTGCATGTTTTCCTCTTTTGTTAGACTTGGGCTGACATTCTGTTGGTTCATCCCAACAAGAGTAGACCAACTGAATTTGTTGAAGTTGTTGAATGGTAAATCAAAACATAGGTAACTTCCACTGATTCAATGGCTGGATTCTAGCCAGGACTAACAATTGAATTTAGGTCTTGGTGGTTCTTTTTTAATTTAAATAGCATACTTTGTGCAACTGTGATTCTTTAAATGCAATGAGTGCTGGATACAGTAATGTAGCTATAAGGGAAGCCAAATCAGAATTCTGCCATGGAGTGAAATTTTCTTTCACTCCCCAAATGGCGAGCATTGTATAAAGTGAGACAATGAAAATAATTCATAACCCACCACCACCAAACATTTCTGTTTGCTGCATTAACATTTCCTTGAGTATCTTGGCCTGCCTTTGGATATCGATAGCCTCATTTCCAAATGCTTGATTCAAGTCTTAAGGTATTGCAATGCTTGAAATTTGAGGACTGTAGGCAGAATTCATATTAGGGGCAATCCTATCATTCCCCCACCCACCCCCTATAGCTACATCCATGGTGGGATATTGGCCTAAATAGCAAAGGAGTGTAGTGCTATTTAATGCAAAATGTTGTGAAAATGTTGGAGACTGACCAGTAAAGCAAAACATCTCATGAATCTGGAGGAAGGGCAAAGATGGTTGATAAGCCGAATGACATTTCTCCAGGGGTCAGAATGAGTTTATGAGGGTTCTGCACAACTTTTCAGTGAACACAGCATATGTCCAGATACCTTTGGATTATCAAAGACTTTTACTATATGGTTACACAATCAAGTGATGTAGTGGTCAAAGTGCTAGACTATCATTCTCTACAAAATTTCATAGGTGTGCCACATGGGAAGACCTGGAAATGTGTGGCCAAGCAACATGAGACTGTGAGAAAGAAGGAAAAAATCATTACAGGCTGAGTCTCCCTTATCCAAAATGCTTGGGACCAGGAGTGTTTTGGATTTCAGATTTATTTATTTATTTATTTATTTATTGAATACCTGTGTTTGCAGATATGTAGATAATGATATCTTGGAGATGGAACCCAAGTCTAAACACAAAATTCATTTATGTTTCATATACACCTTATACAAATTGACTGGGGGTAGTTTTATACAATATTTTTAATAATGTTGTCCATGAAACAAGGTTTACCTATGCTGAATCACCAGAAAGCAAAGGAGTTACTATCTCAGCCACCCATGAAAAAAAAGTTTTAGTTTTTGAAATATTTCAATTCAGCATACTGGATAAGGGGGACTCAAGCTGTAAGGATGAAGAACAGACAAGTAAGGAAATGCTGCAGATATTTTGCTTTTGCCACAGCCTATTTGGAATAGCAAAATTCCACCACTCTCCTCTTCTGAATCCCAGCTGAGTTAACTGAGAACAAACTACTTTTGCAGTTGGAACTCAGTTTGTAAGAATAGAAGTGAGCAGAGGGCAAAGGGGAAAAGTGGAAGTAGGGGAGAGAAACTGGGACATTTTAAAAGCAAGTGAAAAAGTGAGGCATCTGAGATTTAATCAGAATAGTTCCTGCCAAATTGGGACACTTGAGGGGTATGGACTCTAACAGTTGGGATTTAAATCTCTATTCACTCACAAGGTCCACCTTGGGCTACTTGTATTTCACCAGGCTAACCTACTTCACAAGGTTGTTGCAAGGAGAAAGCAGGTGGAGGTTAGAAAACTATGGAACTTTGTGCTCTTTGGAAAGTGGGAAGGATAAATATGTAACAAATAAAAAAATGTTCAAGTGCTTTCATGCAGGACACTTTGAATTCATATAATGAAAGTTCACATCCTCAAGAGTTCTCTATGTAATTTGGCAAGTGCAAGACAGCTTTGCATATTTTGCTGCCCGTAATTTTCGCAGCCCCCTCAGATACACCAGGATGAGCACTGGCAGGAGAGATAAGCCGACATCTTGGGCAAAGATGCCAGCGCACAGCAAAACTTTTAATGCGTTGGGTTGAAGTTCCCTGGAGTGCAAGAACGAGTTGTGTGTCCTGGGCTTGCTGCCAAGTTCATTTCATGGGAGCCATTTTCCCAGGCCGTGCGGTTGGTCAGGCCCTGAGGAGGTCCTCCAGAAGAAAAACGAGAGAGAGGTGAGAAGATCCTCAAAAGGGAGGAGGGGAAACTTGGGATGAGCCAAAGGAAAAAATGGAAGCCCAGAGTGGAAAGAGCAAGGAGGAGAAGAAGGAAGAAGGAGGAGGAAGATTAGAAGAAGGAGAAGAAGGAGAGAAAGCAAGCCAGCCCAAGATGGTGGTGAAGGACAAGAGCAATGGCAGCTGGTAGGTCTCCATGGCACTGAAGCTATTCTGGGTTTTAGTCTGAACTTGAAGCTGCTATCCCAATGACTCAACCTATTTTGAGGGATAGGGATTAGCAGTTTAGATAGTTCCTTTTAAGATTCACATTACATCCCAGAGAAGATTCATATGATACACACACAACATGTAGACTACTAGCTGCCACTAGGCAAGGATGTGAAGATTTGTGGATGGAAGGGAAGGAATGGCATCATCTCACCTTGATACGGTCCCGTTCTTTGTGCCATTTATCCACCTCATCTTCAAGCTCAATAATCTTGAGTTGCAGCTGCTCTTTTTGCAAGGAGAGTTCAGTCTGTGGGAGGAAGAGGAGGAGATCAATGAAACCACGCTGCCCCAGACCACCTTCCAAGGCCATGGATACTTCCTAAAACTTGTACATTTGGCCACAGACTTCAGTACCTGGGAGCTACAGATTCTTGGCAAAAGCTAGCTATTAGTTATTGTGGCTTTAGGACCAGCCCATATATAGACCTCTCTGGTTCGCTTTTGCCTGAGCTTACTGGAAAGGGCAAAAAAATAATCCAACAACACCTGTTCAAACACAAAGATACACAAAAGAGCTTGGAAACGTCAAGGGGACTACAACTCCCAGAACTGCAGCTGGGGGTTCTGGGAGTCATAGTCCAAAGTAAATTAAAACTTTCCAGTACATGCTCCATTCAGCACACACTCTTTGAAAGGTGCTAAAGAGATAAATCTACTTCCTAAATACTTCCAACCAACAGGAGACGATTGTGGATTGAAGAAGAGGTTGAATTTGTTTCTCTTCCTCAGAAATGATTCGCCAGCTGAGACACAGGTTGGGTAGGGGCAGGGGATGCAGGGAGTTGGATTTCAAAACTCAGCTGCGTTGGAAGGAAAGGGCCCTGCCCAGGGTGTGTCTTTTGCAACAATAACAGTTTTTCATGTAATTATGGGATGACGTCTCCTAATCTTCCAACAGGCTGGGGTGACGCCCTTGGCAGAAATTTTGTTTAGACATGACCAGGGATTCGTTTGCACTGGGTTTAGCCCTTCAGTGCTGTGAAGATGGGTTGGGTGGAAGAAGTTGTTGTTGTTGTTGATAATAATAATAATAATAATAATAATAATAATAATAATAATAATTCTGAGACCCTTGGTTGGTGCATGATGATCATAGGGATGAAGGAAACTGTCCTATATTGAATGAAAATCTTGGTCCATCCCTCTTAGTACTGTCAACTCTGAATAGTAGCAGCTATCCAGGTATGGCTGGAAATACAAAAAGGACTCCCATCCAAGTGTTAAACCCATATCCTAAAACATTTCACAGGTTTAAATCAGGACAAGCTGCATCAGTATGCAGTCAAGATAGCGTAAATAATTCATGAGAAGCAACATAGAAGCTAGGAGAGGCTGCAGCAGTTTGCTTTTGCCTATGCTTACAGGAAAGGGCAAGATTCTTCCTAACTGAATGCAAACTTCTTTTTGCACTTTGAACTCAGTTTGCAGCAACTAAAATAAGCTGAGGACAAAAGGAAGAAGTGGAAGAAGGAGCGAGAAACTGGGTCATTTTAAAAGCAGGTGAAAATGGTGAACAATGGAGGATTAAATGGGACTGTTCCTCCCAAATCAGGACAGTTGGAGGATATGGGAAAAGATGGCAAAAGTTATTAATGAGGGAGGACATGCAAAATGCAGCAGTTTGCTTTTCCCTGAGACTACTGGGAAGGGAGATATTCCACCCCTTCATCTCCTCCCTGATGAGTTAATTGGATGGAAACTTCTTTTACACTTTGAACTCAGTTTGTAGAATTGAAAGTAAGGGAGGAAGAGGAGGAGGCGATTTTAAAAGCATCTGGAAAAAATGGGAAAATAGAAGGTTAATTGGGATTGGAACAGAGGGAGGGTATGCTAACTAAGCTAGCCCCCTGATCAGCTTCCAAAATCCAATGAGATGAGATATGTTCAATGTGTACACTAGTCCATCTGAACTCTACATTTTTCTTTTAGTGTTTGCACCATTGCAAGTCTGGGAGCCAGTTTTCCTTTGTTTGCACACCAGCATATTGTGATCTATCAGGTTAGCAATGGATCAGTCAGATTATTTCTTCTCTGTGCCAATTGCTAGGCAGAACTTAAAAAATCCATGGTCCTGCTTGTTTGGAAGTGCTGATACCCCAAAGAGTTTCTTTCCCTGAGATTTCATAAGAATCAAAGAACTGCCTTGCAAGGTTTCATCCAATCCAACTGCTTGCATCCAGCATTATTATTATTATTATTATTATTATTATTATTATTATTATTTATAATTTAAATCAAGAACAGTACAGGTAAAAAAAAAGAAACCACAAAAAGTGGACAATAAAATGAAATTAAATGATTCACAATATTAATTTAACTTAGCATCAATAATTAAAACATACACAGTTTAACCTACAATTTAATCTACATACAGGTTGTCCCCTGTAGCTTTTCCCTGGCACCGAATACACATAATGCATCTAAAGATCGAGGTTCCATTTACTCATCATTGCTAATGCAGGAGCTATTATGTGAATTAATTTTATGTGCAAATGAACTCTCCGTTCCCACAGTACCTTTTCTGACTCTGTCATTAGGGCTGCAGAAATTGCCCAACAAGTGGTTTTTAAACACAGCAAAATACAGAGAAACAATTCAGAGCTCTCACATGGATCACATTAAAGTAGAGGCAGGAATCAGACTGCCTTCCAGATGTTGTTGGACTGCAATTCCCAGCATTCCTCACCATTGCCTCTGCTGGCTAGGACTGATGGGACTCACAGTCCAAGCCCATCTGGAGGGCTACATAATTCTGAGCCCTGATGTCAAGGATATGATTCATCAAATTTCTTGTCCTTTAAAAGAAAGGAAGCTGAAAAATTGGGAACATCTTGGAAATTTTTCACTCCCATGCAAAACACATGAAGAAACAAGCACTTTTTGTGCCAGTAGCTTCTAATCTCTTGAAGGACAGAATTAATGTGTCAAAAAGATGTAAGCCACCAAGCCACTGCTCCTGCTTTTTGAAAGGCTATGCAAAAAGGTAGTAGGAAATTAATTTGCATAAAAACTGGTTGTAAAAATTGCACACTGCGAACGTCTCTCTGGCAAATGCAAAAAATAATAATATAATAAAATAAAAATCTCATTTGGTCACCCAGCAGAGAGAACATGTTGAGAATATTCATATTTGTGTGTAATGACAAGATAAGGAATTGCATCCATAATCGCCAGTTCATATCAGTGCCCCAGAAACAACTTCAGGAGCAATTTGGAAAGGTAAAAAGGTGGAGTGTGCGTAGGAAGGAATCCCCAGGATATGCAAGTGGAAGCTTCATCTGCATCAGATCAGTGTTTTTCTGTGTATTGCAAGTATTTCCAAGTACTGAATTAAATCTGAAGGAGAAATTCTTCTTTCTTTCTTTCTTTCTTTCTTTCTTTCTCTCTTGCTTTCTTGCATTCTAATTTTCTGCTTTTCTCCCAGTACTTTACTGGAGTCTACATGAATTTCTCTTTAGTTTGCAAAAATTCTTAAAATAGATATTTGAGGATATTTTTGTAGTGGTCAGGACCTGGCTACCAATCTGAAAGTGCCTAGTTCCAATATTGCTTCTAGCATGAACAAGGTGGTCTTAGGCAAGCCAATCCCCATATCCCCAATACGGTAGATAATAATATCCTAGGGGCCCAGGGATGCATTTGTACTATAGAAATAAAGCAGTTTTATGTTAATCTCGGAGTAATTTTTAAATAATTAAACTGCAGCTCATACTTATGCGCTCCATATGTGTATATACTTATTTGTAAGCTTAATATTCATATGCATATTAGTCAAGTATTTTTGTAAGCCTATTTTAGTATTTCATTATTTTTATTTATAGAGTATGTATTTGTCTCTATACCTTTACCTTAATCTATTGGTAATGTTATTTCTTTCGTTACCTAAGACTTTCTCTGGAACATCGTTTCTCTACCAAATACTATCTATTCCTCATCTTTAGGTTGTTACACCTAAGTTATAAATTTCCTTGATATCCAACAACTGCTATAATCCCCCATTGGTTTTCCAAATAGTTCAAAATTAACATAGATATAATGGAAATATAAAATTACGTTTGCTGTTAAGGTGATAAGGAGGTAAGATCAATTTCATGTATCAATCCAGTTTGGAAAAGAAGGAAGTTTAATTTTGTAAGGAAAGGATGAATTTGAGAGTGTAGGTGTGGAAGTAAGGAACATAGAAAGGTTTTGGTAAGTCGAAGAAGGTATGAGTATGTAGGAAGTAGGAGAGAGAGTGTGTGAAAGGAAAGATAAGAAGTGGGAAGGTGGAAAGGAATTATGGATGAAGAGGGCATGGATTGGGTGAGGAAGAATGAGAAGGGTATGGATGATGTAGGTTTAGGCAAATGTGGGATTTTAGGCGAGAATTATGAACGACGAATTTTGCTTTGTTATAACGCAAGCAGAGAAAAATAACAAATGCTTGTTTATTTATTTTAGAATACAAAATGTTAAAGGTCAAATTGAAGATAGCGTAATTATACAATTATACAACTATATTAGGCTTTATATGCTAGACTAATTCTCTTTGCTTTTTGGATATTACTTGATTGATTCTTTTTAGAAATGCATAATTTGCAATTGATATTGTGCGATTGTAAGTGTGTGAACAGTTTTCTTTTTAATCAATAAAATTAATTTAAAAAAAAAGAAATAAAGCAGTTTGACACCACCATTAACTGCCATGGCTCTACCCTACAGAATCCTGGGATTTGTAAAGTTGTGAGGCGCCAACACTCTTTGGCTGAGAAGGCTAAAGATCTTGCAAAACTACAAATCCCAGGATTCCATAGGCTGGAGCTACAGCACTTTCAAGTGGTGTCAAATTGCACTATTTCTACAGTGTAGATGCACCCTAGGATTCCAGGACGCAAAAATTTGGATCTCTACTTAACTCTGGAAACCCACTCAAGTCATACACTCACTTCCTAGCACACCACTGAATCAGTCTTGCCAAGAAAACCCCAGAGAGAGTTGTTGTATGTCTTAGTCAACTTGGAGGCAAATATCAAGAAACCTCTCTAAGTTTATTAAACAGTGTAGTGTAATGATTTGGGGTGTTGGACTACGACTCCTGAAAACCAGGGTTTGAATCCTGTTCATCCATGAGAACTCATGGATGACCTTGGGCAAGTCATACTCTCTCAACCTCAGAGGCAGACAATGGCAAACCTTGTCTGAGTAAATCTTGCCAAAACGAACTCTATGATAGGGTTGCCATAAGACTTTGGTGCATCCCCAATGCAGAAACAATCCAATTTGACACCACTTTAGCTGCCGAGGCTCAATGCTATGGCTTTCTGGGAATTGTAGCTTTGTGGAAGATGCTGATAAAGTCAACTTGAAATCACACAACAACAACAACCTATTACAGCACACATCCATGTGGTTCCAGATAAGTGGAAGTGCTCCAAGTCTGCAGAAGAGTTGTATAGCCCAATCACTGTGTAACTCTGCTTGAAAAAAAATATCCTTCTGTTGGATAACAAAAATAATGCACATGAAGAGCTATGAAGGCCTCCAAGCAATATATAAATTATCTTTTTATCCTCTTCTTCATTATCTCAGTTCTCCTCCAGATTTCCTTTCCAGCATTTCCACTTAGGGGTAATGTCAAGAATAAGCCATCTTTCCCGCGAATTAAAGTGAAACACACGTCACCTTCTGCTCCATTTTGATGCTCCACTCTCTTGATTAAAATCGCCAAGGTACTGCTTTGGAGCACATTTTCATGATCGTATTGTGCCCCTTATTTAACCTGAACAGCAGCTACTGTTTGAAAGCTGTGTTATTTACTTGAACCAGAAAACAAAAGGGAGGCAAGCAGTGAGTTATTTCCCTCTGCCCGATTCAAAATATAAATAGGAACACTCTCCAATAAACGTATGCTATTAATAAAAGGGAGGCTATTCTGCAATAAATCCAAAATGTAGATAAACATCACCCATCCATATGCTGAATGACTTATGGAGAGGGAGGAACACAGCCAACATTATCAGATCTCCTGGGTGGACACCCTTTTTATTATAAATATAATTGCTTTCACATCCCCGAAGGCTCAGGATGGGAAAATCTTTCATTGCATTTTATCCTTACCATGCTTTCCTGGCAATAACCTGCCCTAGGCCAGTCGATGAGAACAGTGAGAAAGCAAGATGTTCCACCCAGGTCCACCTCTGGCCCTCATAGTAGATACCAGAGCCTGGGAAAGTCTCTTTGGAAGACTATATTTCTCAGAATCCCCATGTACATGCTGATTATGGCTGTCCATGGTCCAGACTTGCTGGAGAAATTGGAAAACTATTGTCTCAAAAGGACATTTTCCCAAGCTCTTGTTTCCACCATGATAGAGCTAATGAGGGATAGTCTATACCACCTCATGATCTCCTGGCATCCTTTTCAATACAGAGCTTGAGAAAGAGTTTTATGATAACTTCCATTTGCATTAGAAATATCAGAGAGGTTCTCCTTGAAGCAGAATGGGGACAGACATAGGGGGGTTGCAGACTGCCAGAAATAGTGCAAATTGAGTCCACTTTTAGGGTTAGGGAATCATGGGAACTGTATTTTATTGTGGCACCAGAGCTCTCTGACAGAGAAGGCTCAATGTCTCAGAAAGAAAAAGAAAAACAATTCCCATGATTCCCTAGCACTAACTCTAACCCTAAAAGTGGACTCAATTTGCACTATTTCTGGCAGTCTGCAATCCCCCACAGTTTACAAAATGTTCCTTTTTAGAAGCTCTTGGATGGGACTTCTTTGGACTAAGGTTGCTTTTTCTGACCAGATCTCCCAGGCTAGGGGATTCTGGGAGCTGCATTCCAAAAAGGCAACTTTTTGAAGTCCTGGGTAAGTACTTGTTATTTGCCATCAAGTTGGTTCTGTCTTATGCAGAATATAGTCTAACCTACACTGCAGAAGTAAGGTAGTTTGGCAGCACTTTGACTGCCCTGGCCCCATACTATGGAATCCTGGGATTTGTAGTTTGTATAGCACCAGAGGTTTCTGACAGAGAATGCAAAATATCTCACCAAACTACAAATCTCTGGATTCCATAGCATGGTAGTTAAAGAGGTGTGGAACTGTATTAATTCTGCAGTGCAGATCAGACCCATATCACATAGGGTTTTCTTGGCCAGATTTATTCAAAGGGAAGTTAGCCATTGCTTTCCTCTGAGGCTCAGGAACTGTGACTTTTCCAAGCTCACCCGATGATTTGCCATGGCTGAGCAGCAACTAGGACTCCCAGAGTCCTAGTCCAACACTCAGCATGACACACTAATGGCTATTGATGACACGAAATCCCATGCCTGTTGCTTTAGCTACCACATGAATTGAGATATGCCCTGTTCCAAGTCTCAAGCATGTCTCCATTGTCTACTTAAATAAGATTTAATTGCTAAATCAGCCTTGCTCCAACAACACTAGAAACTGTGGCCCTGCCATGATGCCAAAGATAGGTGGAACAATAATGATTTGTAGCCCTAGAAGACATGCTTCCCAGAGTGCCTATTGGGAGGGAGCGATGACAGTCAACCCATTTTGGCTTAGGGGGAACAGAGCTTAGAAAAGTTACTTCAGTGGCTACAACTCTCCAAATCCCTCATCCCAGCATGGCCATTGATCACTTCAGACTGGGAATTCTGAGAGCTCTAGGCCAAAAACTGAATATTTCCAAGATTTCACCTTGAGCATAAGATTTGTCGCATCCTGATTATGAAACACACTCAGAGTCCAAAAGCCCCCGCCTAAGGATGCAGAAATTGGCACAAGACTGAGGCAACAGAATGATGATTAGTACATTATTAATTAGATAATTATAACATTCTCTGAGAGTCAGCATGGTATAGCAATTAGAATAATGGACTGGAACTTCAGGAGACTAGGGTTCAAGTCCCCGGTCAGCCATGGAAAACCTCTGGATGAGCTTGGGCATGTAACATTCTCTCAGCCTCAGAGGGAGGCAATGGCAACACTCACCTTTGAACAATGTTGCCCAAGAAAACCCCATAATAGGTTTACCTTAGGGTTGCCAAAAGTCAGAAATGACTTGAAGGTACACAACAAAAATAACCATTCTCTAGTTAGAGCTTGAAAGATTTTGAGGAGGAGGAGAAGAAAAGGAAAGAAGGAAGGAAGGAGTGTTTATGGTGTTTGTCATCAGCATGGATTCTAGAGGAATTTCTAAACCTTCAGTTATTAATTCATTGTATAAGCGCCAACCCTTTTGATCATTTCTGATTTTGGAGGACTGGAAGGCGTGTCAACATCCATCTCTGTGGGAAAAAGTAGGACAACCAGAGTGGCTGTAAATGAAAATTTCATCAGTAATTTAGAGCAGCCCACATCTCGGAATCATTCCAATTGAAATATGCATGACCCAAAGATTTATGTGGAAGGAACCAAGAAGATGCTCCTGCATGGCTCATTCCAAGCAGGTGTATAGAGAAAGGTAGGCAGGTGGAAGAAGAAATGTGACCAGTGAAGCAAGTAATGGAAGACACCAAAGCCGTGTGATTTATTAAAGGGGTGGGAGAAGTGTGCTTTCTCATATATTAAACACGCTCACAAAAGGGGTGGAGGAAATCATATTAAAAAATGAAAATGAGAAGGACATAAATCAGGAGTAGGCTCAAACTAAAGATGTGGTTCAGTCCTGAGGTTCAATCTCAACTTCTCCACAATCAAGTTGGAGGACAGTGGTGGGCAACCTGGAGCGCCCTAGATCAGTGGTTCCCAAACTTTGGTCCTCAAGATATTTTGGACTCCAAATCCCACAATCTCTGACAATTGGCCAGGCTTTCTGAGGGTTATGGAAGTTGAAGTTCAAAGCATCTCGATCTTGCTGAGCTCCAACTTCATCCATGTCAGTAGGATGGTGATTCCACTCCAGGTTTTAGAATATGCTTTGAAAGCACTATCCAATTTATAGAACCTACTTTAGGAATGGGTTCCCCACTTTGAGTAGGTTCTTGAAATTAGGACTAAAAGTCAAAGCTGATTCTCTATTCCACTGAGATAGAAGCCCCCCATCATCACTACGCAGTTCCCCGTAGCCAGCAGAACAAATGAAGATGAGGAATGATGGGAACTTTCATCTAGTAACTTTGGAAGATTAGTTGCTTAGTCTTGTATTAGATGACAGAAAAGACACCTCTCTATTATAGAACCTTAGTTTGAAACCCTGGACAGTTGCTATCCTTAAGATAAAAAAGTGGGCAACATATGGCCCTTTAGGTCTTAAATTGTGAGTCCCATCAGTCCTTGCCAATATCATTGATGGCCAGAAATGTAGAAAGATACAATACAACATCTTCAAGGTCATATTTTGTATATTCCTATTATCTTTCACACTGCACAATTGTAGCACTATGAATTCACATGATATGTTATGGCAATAACCTATGGAATTCTGGGGTTTGTAGTCTGGCGAGGCAGTTTGGAGTCCCAGGATTCCATTGGATGTTGCCAAGGCAGTTAAAGGAGACTCATAGTGTTATAACTGTGTAGGGTGAAAAGGCCCCTAGAGTAAACAAAACTGGCTTAAATCCTGCTGCTGCTAATGCCAACTAGAGTAACTCATTGACTCAATGGGATTTACCAAAATGTTGATTCACTATTCAACAACTGATTCAATGGGTCTATTCCAGTCCAGACCAATTTGCTGCCCTTCTGTTGGCAAATGAAAACTTTTTCTGTTCTAATAGGCTTTTAAAAATGGGTTGCCAGGACTCAACAGTCTGCTGTTTGATTTATCTTAATGTTTTGGATGGATTTGTATTCATTGTAAAGCTAACTTAATTACATTTTAATAATCATTCATGCATACTTTTATCTATGCTTTGGTAATTTCTAAATGGGTTTTGCTTTGACTTGGGAAGCTGTCCTGGATCCCAGAGTTGGGGAAAAGGTGCGGTTACGAGTGAAGGAACAAAAAACAACAGAATTCAAGCCATTGTCTTTGACTTGGAAAAAGAAAGCTTCCTATGTTGTTCTCTTGCAATACCAAAAATAAAAAATAAAAATACTAATGAATTAATTTTCTTTCTCATAATGCTAGGCTGCAAGTATTCCATATTTCCCTTTAAGGGCAATATTAGCCTGATTTGTCTCAAGAAGCTAACCACAGTGTTATTTGTTGCATTGGCTTCACATTGGGAAGCTTCCAAGTAATTATTATGCTTCAGAAGGCTTCTCCAGCTGGGACCAGAGCACTGCTCTGTTAATTTAATTGTCCAAATAGTTCACAGACTGTTGGAAAGGAAGCAACAAGACACAAAAGAGAGAGAGGGTTGAGTTTGCGTATGCTTTCCGCACAAACTTGGGCTGTTCTTATCCGTCTTTCCTTGAACTGTTTTCCTTTGAAGCAAAAGCCGGATTCACCTAAGGGTGCATCTACAATGCAGAAATAATGCAACTTGACACCACTTTAACTGCCATGACTCCATCCTACAAAATTCTGAGATTTGTAGTTTTGTGCAGCACCAGCACTCTTTGGCAGAGAAGGCTAAAGACTTAGTAAAACTACAAATAGGATGGAACTACAGCACTTAAATTCATGTCAAACTGCATTATTTCTACAGTGCAGATGCAGCCTCAGACATTCTGAGCTAAGAATGGTTATTTTTTGGACTACAGCTCTCAGAACCTGCTGCCTGGTGGATTGTGGGCATTCTATGAGACCGAGCCAACATCCAAGCAGTTAAATCTCCTTCAACAATTGTGGAATTTTGCTCTAATGGGGAAATTGCCAGCTCCGTCTGAAATGCTGAAGGGTGTTCAAATGACTGAAAGCTTTTAATGTTGGGTCTCCATTTGTTCAGTATGTCAATTACCACTGGCACACTGTTCATTCTACAAAGCAGAATGGTGTGCTCTACCCCTCATTTTTGATAAATGGAACAGATTCTGTAATTTCCTTTTTCCTATTTTCCTTTTGTATCTGTCCATTTTTGTTGTCGCTGTTGTTATCAGTTTTTAATGTAATGTTGTGTGCACTTTGTATTACTGTATTTGTGGTTGATATTTGCCATCATGTCAATTTCAATGTATGGTGACCCTATGAATGAGAGGCGTCCAAGTCACCCTATTATCAACAGCCCTGTTCAGGTCTGACAAACTCAGGCGGGAGCAGGAATTTGAACCCTGATCTCCCAGAGTGCTGCTCCAACATTCAAACCACTACACCACACTGGCTGTGCTTATGCATGAATTTATATATCAAATCTGAAAAATCCTGTTGTGTAAACATTTTAGCCCAGGATTTCCAAGTCAAAACAGTCTCAAACCCTAAGATTTTAGGGCCCAAACTCAGATCTAGGGATGAACCCTTGTAGTATCACAAAAGTCTGGATTCTAGTGAAATTACATGTGTCATGTTACAATAGTTGGTCATGGAGCATGATACCTTAAGTATCAACCACAGTTGCATAGAAAATGTCATTCAAATCAAAAACATATATATATATATATATATATATATATATATATGTACACATACACACTTTTCAAGAAGGCACTCATGCCCTGAGTTTCCTCCCCAAGGACTAGAGAAGATGATCCAGACTCTGAGATCTGGGAACCCATATGCGGCCAGGCAATTGTAACTCTGATCTGAATATCTCTGCAGTTGCAAGCCAAGGAATGAGGTTGTAAGACTGGAATCCACTTCCCACAAGAAGCGTTTGGTGACTGCCGCACATAAACTATTTGCACAACAACCTCCTCTTCCATCCCAACCCATGACCCGTAGCATTGAGCACTGAGAAATTCCAGCTTCTGAATCAAAGAAGCCTCTCTATTGTGCTTTGAACAGCTGCCTGGTGGAAAAGAAAGAACAAAAATACACAGGTGCATCTTTCTTTTGTCACAACACAGCATTGCCTGAGACAATGTACCTGTAGCCTGCCTCTCCACAATGACAGGAGAGGCACGAGAGCCCCCTTTAGGTTAGCATTTGGCAAGCCTTGCTTTATTGTGCCACATCAGGAGCACAATAAAACCTATCCTGAAAAACATGCTCTTGAAGCATTGCAGACGGTGGTTTTTTCCCCCTTCCCCTTTGTTTTCATTGAATATACTCTTGAGCTGAGTCACAGCAGCATTGAAAGCACTTTTGAGACCTGTCAGAGACAGGAAAGATCGTCCTGATCTCTAAAAGAGGATTAGTTACCTCTTTAAACATGCTTCACTTGCTTGGCATTACACAAAGCTGTATCCTACCAGAGCCTAGGGGGAAAATATGTTTAGGGATTATAGCTTCCAGAATCCTCCACCACCATAGCCCCTTGAATTCTGGGTTTGTAGTCGAAGAAGAAAACCACATTGCAGGTGGTCAGACTCAATCAAGGAAGCCATAACTTTGACTTTGCAAGACCAGACCAAGGCTACTGATGATAGACTTGGAGGTCTTCTATTCATAGGGTTGTCATAAGTCAAAGTTGACTTAAAGGCAATTATTTACAGCATCTAATAATAATAATAATAATAATAATAATAATAATAATAATTTATTATTATTATTATTATTATTATTATTATTATTATTATTATTACCCCACCCCGCTGTTAAAATAATCGGGGCGGCTTACAACAATTAAAAATACATCAATACAATCCCCCACCCTCCCCCATAAAAACGTATTAAACTAACATCCATGAAAACCAAGTAAATTATAACTAACATACAATAAAGAATAAAAATAAATAGACAATAAGGTTACTTGGAATAAGGAATAGACAATAAGGTTACTTGGAATAGACAATAAGGTTACTTGGAAGTAACCTTTCCAAGTTTTGTGTTCCTCTCTTGATACTTTATGGACTGTATCTCTGAAGACAAGAATTTTTGAAAATATTCAAATAGGAATGAGAAGTATATTTGGAAATATTTTTTATAGGTTGAAAAATGACATGACAAAAAACCTTGATTGGATGAAACCTAGACAGACAAGGATCTTTGCATTTCAACACTTATTCTATCCAGAATTTACTTGTTTGAGGCAAGGAGAAAAAAACATTATTCTACACAGAAAAAAAAATTATCTGCATGGAAAATTCAGCCTATTTGTGCACAGTTTTCTCTGCAAAACAGCCATGTGAGGTTTTGTGCACAGTGTAAGTCCTGAACTGCAAATAGTCTTTCAAAAGTTTGAAGTTTTCAAGGAGGTTCTCAAAGCAAGAAGAAAATTGCCAAAGGACACTTGTGCCTTTCTTCCAGAAGAAAATTAGAAAAGAAATTACATCTTTAATCAAGAGAAGTGCTCTCTTGCAAATCTAAGGCCCAGGAGAATAGAGCCATTCAGATAGCCTGGACCTAAGAGTGACAAGCTCTCTGCTTAGCGGTGTTTTTCCATCACCAGTCTTCTCTGACTCTCAGCTTATTCTTGATTTCTGAACTCCCAGATTGGACTTCTAGCTCCTAGGAATCACCTTCCTATGGATTGTGAAGGGAGAATGGCAGTGCTATTCAGCTCTTTCATAGTTTCATGATACCAGAAAATGCCCTACTACACCATTTTCAGGAACTGGCTGTAAATGTGCCTTCAGAAATTAAAAGGTGAAACAGAGTGAAAATAAGCCCAGCAATCTTCAAGGGAGTAGGAATGGAAAGAATATTCAAAAATATTTTTAAATAGAAAAATGGGCAGGAGGTAGTGACAGGAGGTGGATGAGGATATTGGCAAACCAAATAAGAATTCTGCCCCCCCCCAAAAAAAAACTTTTCCTTCAGTTCCCCAGATTTCTAGCATTGCAGTGACATAGTGGTTTGAGTGTTGGACAACGACTCTGGAGATCAAGATTTGATCCCCAGCTCAGCCATAAAACCCATTGGGTGACCATGGCCAAGTCGCATGCTCTCAGCCTCAGGGGTAGTCAATGGCAAATGTGTTCTGAAAAAATCTTGCCAAGAAAATTCCACGATAGGTTCTGAGCCTGGGGGGTTCACCTTAAGGTTGCCATAAGCTGGAACTAACTTGAAGGCACACAACACACACACATACAGTTGAGCATTTGGAAATCTAGACATCAAAAAGAGGGAAGGAGAGAGACATTTGAATCCTGCAAACACTGGCACTAACACTTCATCAGCTTAGTAAAATATTGTACATGCACAAGGAAGCCTTTCCACATAAGTGCACCTTCGGTGAGGAAATTCATTCTCAGCTTTGACACAGTACTAACACCATACATGCATGGTGTTATCGGAGGAAAATATTTTGAGTAATCTTGACTGTTGAAAGTAACACATTTGAAGGAATTTCAAGTGGACAGTTTCTCTGCAGGTTTGCAGAGAAATCATGATGCCTTAGCCCTTACTAAATGTTCTGATCATTATATTCTAAAGTATATACCCTTCCCAAACTGTAAATCCCTAAAATCCATAAAATGGAACCATGATAGTTTAAGTGGAATAATAGTGGCATAATTCTGTACTGTGGATTGATTCCACCTCAAAGTACCAGTACTCTTCTTCTACCACATTCTACCCAAAACTTTCTTCCAGGAACCAAAGATTCTGTCTGATCATCTCCAGTGATCTACGCTACTTCCTCATTTACTGATAGATTTCTAGCTAGCTACTCAGCTGATGACCTCAGAAAACCTTCCAAAACTGACAGGCTTAACATACCAATTCAGAGATTCTCTTCTAGGTCAATGGGATGGGTTATATATTTAAAAAATCAATTTAAGTATTCCATCCCCACCTCTGTCATCAAAATACTTGAGAACTTTGGGTTTAAAACTCAGGGTTTGCTTTTGGCCTGTTCTATGGCCAATGAACAACTGATGTGTGCAAACACAGAACTATGCAAAGGCTAAAATCAAGGTTGCTGTTGTCATATGTCTTCATTTCCCACTTCTGGTGACCCTTATTTTCAGTCATTTAATGTGCCAGCTACAACACAGCAGCACATGCATAACCAAAGAGAACAAGCTTCAGTGTGGTAGTGTGTGTGTTCAGCAATGAAACACTGTGCTACAAAACTCTGTCCTAAAAACAAGACACACTCTTCTCTTCTCCATCTTCTTGTCCCATCAACACCCAAAGTGGAGTTGGTGCTATGCCTCATCCACACTTCTTGTTGTGTTACTTCAAGTCATTTCTGACTTACGGATGGGGACTTTTTGGCAAGATTTGGTCAGAGGAGTTTTGTCTTTGCCTTCCTCTGAGGCTGAGAGAGATTTCCCCAAGGTCACCCCAAGGTTTCCATAGTCAAGCAGAGATTTGACCCCGGTTCCCTAGAATTATAGTCCAAGCTATACAACTATAAATGTAGCTAAAATGTTACAGTCACAGTACCAAAAGAATGAAGGCTTCCCTTGTCAAGTTGCAACTATAATATTACTTAGTCATGCCTTTATAATTACAGAAAGTAGTTAATTATAAGCAAATAACTGATGAAAGGAATTAATTAATCCTTTAATGAAAGGAGAAAAAGCTGCCTCAGTCTTCCAGAGAAAGAGAAAGTCCTTTCTTTTTGTTGCTATACAAAGGTGATTGGCTGCCATGTCCATGGGGTAGTGAATCTGCTCCAAGTTTGAGTCTGAAGTTGTCCAATGTGCTTAACAGTACCCAACAAAATAGATTCAGCAAGTTACAGAGCAGAGCCAGTGTTGTGTAGTGGTCTAAGCATTGACTAGAACTCCAAGAGTCCAGGGTTCAAATTTCTGATCAATCGTGGAAACCCACTGGATGATTTTGGACAAGCCACATTTTTCAGCCTCAGAGGAAAGCAATGGCAAAACTCCTCTGTATAAATCTTGCCAAGAAAAACCAAGGATTAGTTTGGCATAAATGATGACTGACTTTAATTGACAACAATAACAAAAAAATGAGAGCCAGTATGGTAGTGAGAGAGTTGAACTAGGATTGCAGTCCTCCGGGGTTCAATTCCTTGCTCAACTATTGAAACCCACTTTGTGTCTTGGACAAGTCACACTCCCTCTGTCTTAGAGGAAGGCAATATCAAACCAGCTTGCCAAGAAAACCCTAGGAGAAGCTCACTACAAGTTGGAGTCAATTTATGATAGCCATGTTTAAATTTGTGAAAGACTATCATATTGAGGCTGGATCAAGCTTGTTTTCTGCTGCTCCATAGACTAGGACCCAGATCAGTGGATTCAAGCTACAGGAAAAGATTCAATAATAGGAAGAACTTCCTGATGGTAAAAACCATTCAACAGTGGAAGATGCTGCCTTGGAGGGTGGTAGAGTCTCCTTCATTGGAGGTTTTTAAATTGAGGATGGATGGCCATCAGTTGGGACCTTGTGTATTCCTGAATGGCAAGGGGTTGGACTGGATAATCTTTGTGAGCTCTTCCAACTCTAAGATTCTATGAACATGAAGGCACATAACAACAATAACAAAAACAACAGCTATAATCACATAGCTCTTTTGCAGTTCACATTAAAGGCCAAACGTGATCCACTGTTCCAGACATGGAAGCCACAAGTCACCCTTATGAGCTGATCTTTCAATAAACCCCCTTATTTTCTTCTAAGGGTGCTTAGAAGAAAGCCACCAAACCTACTCTGAAACCATAGCCTCCAAATTGCAAATTAAATCCCTTTTTTTTCCCATAAGTGTGAACAAGAGAAGGAAGAAACAAGTTATGTCTGAGCCACCAGTCCAAACTCAGAACCTCACGGCAAATGAATGCCGAATCCTTGAGCCCTTTATAAATACAACCCTTCTTTTATCAGCAAGAGCTAATGAGACTCTCCTCGAGTTGCATCCTTGAAGTTTTGTTTGTTCTCCAGGAGAACACTTGTTACAAAATACAAATCTTTTACAACCAGTCCGGGAACTCCCAGCAGGATCTCTCCAGTATGTGGGCTATCAAAGGCAAGGGAAGTTCTTTGAACAAGGTTTTTCATCTACGAAACACTTTGTTTAAATTAGAAACACCCCATGATGGCTCTTCTAAGGCACTTCATTAAACCCCACCAAAGGAAAAAAGAAAGGTGGAAAGAGGAAGAGAGGAATTCAAACCACCTCTGTTGGATGAGATCTGACACGCAATGAGGGGTGGACTAGCACTTCTTTGTTACTTGCAGATGGATGGTTATCAGATATTTCTGGTGCTTTGTTAGCCTTCTGTCTTGCTTCTTAAGGCCGGTGAAGCAGGAAGAAAAACAACCTTCAAAAACATGTTGTTGTGTTGTGTGTGTGTTTTCTTAAAGGACTTGCCTCTGTGGAAGTTCTTCCAAATTGTTTGTAAAATTCTTTTGCCTGTTTCACTGAGGTGAGAGAAACTCTTTCAATGGTCTCTCACTCTGTGGGAAAGAGAATTTTATTCAGTAATCCTTCTTTTCCCCACTGTGTTTCATACTTAGATTTTCACCTTTTTCCTCTCTCATCCTGTTTTCTTAAACCTGTAGGCCTGAGAGTTTGACAGATTTGAGAGGTTAGAAAAAGTAACTTGGGAGAGAGAGAAAAAACCAAAGAAGCAGAAACCATAGGCAAGGAGTTTAAAGGGATAATCAGTTTGGTAATATGACACCTTGCAGAGACTTACCATTTCCTTTGATCCAAATAGAATGATGGGACTGGAAAGTGCATATAATCCTTCCAGGATCCCTTATAAGAGACTAAAGTTTTGGAAAGTAATAAATCTGGAAAGATTTGGATGACTCTCTGGCTGCTAATGGGGAAAGTATAGCTTACTGAGGACAAAGAGGCAAATGAATGTCAGCATCACCAATCTTATCATGAGTCTTTGATGTAAAGACAAGTCTTTTGGACATAGTTGCTGGTTTGCTTATTTATTTTTTCAACATGCATGAAAAAGTTATCCTTCCCAGCTACCTACTCCAAGTTTTATTCAGTGGCAAAAAGCATTTTTAAAAAAATTCTAATCCTAAAGATTTCTGTAGCATGATTTATATGTGGAATCAAGTTGGGTCAGCTGTGGTAAGGACTTGGATGGGAGACCATCAATGAATACCAGGTGCTGTTGGCTACATGTTTGCAGTGATTCCCAAACTTTGATCCTCCAGGTGTTTTGGACTTCAACTCCCAGAAGCCCTAGCCAGCTTGGCCAGCAGTTGGAAATTCTGGGAACTCAAGTCCAAAATATCTAGAGGACCAAAGTTTGGAAACGACTTTTTTAGAAGAAGAGAATTGGCAAATCAGCTCTGAGGATTCCTAACTTAAGAAAACCCTAGGAAAATCATGGGGTCTCCATAAGTCAACAGGTGATTTGAAGGCACATACTCTCTCACACACATCCTGCATACCTCCAATTGCCCTGATTTGGCAGAGACTGTTCAAATTAATCCTCTGCCATCCCACATTTTCCAGCTGCTTTTTAAATGTCCTAGTTTCTCTCTCCTCCACTTCCTTTCGCCCTTGCCCTCAGCTTACTTCCATTGGTTTTATCTTATTGTTGTATTTTTAATTCTTTACTAGTTTAATTCTGTTTTAAGGGGATGGGAGGGTGGGATTATGGGATGAGGGAATGTTTTAACTTGTCTGTTTCAAAATGTTGTACCCCACCCCGATTGCCGTGCAGAGGGGTGGGCTATAAATAAAAATTATTATTATTATTATTATTATTATTATTATTATTATTATTTATTGCTGCTATCTGAGTTCAAAATGCAAACTCAGCAGAAAGGAGAGGAGGTGGACTCTTGTCCTTTCTAGTACACTCAGGCAAAAGCAAACTGCTGCAACCACTCCTAGTTTATGTGCTATTCCTTATTAATATTGTTGGCCATCTTGATCATACTCTGATGTTGCTTATCTACACGTGTCCCAATTTCTATCTGTGAAATGTTGGAAGGTATGATACTGTGTGGGATAAATTTTAAACAGCTAGAATAAAGATAATAAATCAGCTCAGGAACTGCAATACCAAAAAGACAGGCTTCCAAAATCTAACTCTTTTTCAGACTCATTCTAAATCCAGTCTTGTGCTTTTTCCAAAGCAGAACATCTGGCTTCTTTTAAACTGGGTCAACCATTTTCTGGATGTTTGGTCTCTTGGCTTTGACTTAAAGAGGCATTAGCACACTGTCTTTCGGTTCCTGTTTTTAAGTGTCTCTCAAGCTAGCGACTTGTGTACACTTTCAATGCAGAAGTTTCTTGCCAGTTTTTACATCCAATCTATGGGGAATGAGCAATGGTGTTTTTTTTTTAAAACACACAATCTATAGCTGAATTAGCAATAAGAATTAAGTCAAAAGATTTCCAGTTAATTTCATCTCATCAAGTCACAGCATGCCTTATATGAATCACAGGCTACACTGAAGTCTTTGGAACAAAGTCGGGGAGGCTTACAACTTAGGGGAAGGAATGTTGCTAACTGTGATTAATGTTCATCCAAAAATGTCATCTTCTGATATATATTTTTTTACAGTAATTACTTTCCCCACTTTTTTCTCTGTGGGGATGTGGGGTGTGTTTGTCCAAAAATGGTAACTTTCCTATGATCTGCTTTTCCCAGTGTATAGAGCAAATAAACAGGTAAACAGGCATATTACCCTGAAGTAACCAGAACCCATCCTATCTTGGAAAATAAACAATGGGCCTTTGCAGACTGCCAGAAATAGTGCACATTAAATTGAGGCACTGCCCTGGCTCAGTGCTAGGGAGTCATGGGAATTGTATTTTTTCTGAAACATTGAGCCTTCTCTGTCAGAGAGCTCTGGTGCCACAACAAATTACAGTTCCCATGATTCCCTAGCACTGAGCCAGGGCAGTGCCTCAATTTAATGTGCACTATTTCTGGCAGTCTGCAAAGGCCCAATGACTGCTCTGTTTAAGTGTTGGATGGGAAATCACCAATGAATACCAGGTGCCATAGGCTCTATTACAGAGGAAGGAACTGGCAAAACTGCCTTTGAGTCTTCCTTGCCTAAGAAAACCCTATGAAATTCATGGGGAGCCCATAAATTGACAGATGACTTGAAGGCATATACACTCACAAACAGGTGAACAAAATGGCACTTAGGAATTTAGGAGGCTCCCTTATACCAAACTAGGTATCCATCTGTCTCAGTATTTTCTACTTTGGCTGAGAGCAAATCATCATCATGTCATGCAGAGATTTTTCCTATCAGTTGCAACCTGATATTCAAGAGAATAAACCTTGGACAAAGAAGAGAATTCTTCACTGATTCCATTCTCAAAAGAAACAAGTTATTTTAGCCATTTTTTTTTTCATTGTGAAAAATCTCTTTGCACAGTGTGCTGTAAAAAAAATGAAAAAACAAAAAACTTCTTGCAAATCTTGCACAGAAGACATTCCAAAATGAGAATAGTATTCAAAGGTTACACAGTTTCCAGAGACTATTTGGGCAAATTCTGTGCAAAAACTACATGTTGGTGGGTGTTGCACAAAAAACAGTCTTTTCCACACACGAGACATCATTTTCTGAGCAGAAAATAATATTTTTGCACAGGAATTCTTTTCTGTGTAGAAAATGTTGCTCCCTGTATGTAGAAATGTTGTTTTTTGTGCAAAAATATATTTATTTATTTATTTTGCACAGTGTATGTCTCAAACTGAAAATCCTCCTCAATTCCGCATTCTCCTCAGCAGGATTTTTGTGAGACTCTAAAAGCATATTTCTCAACCATTTTTGAGTATTTTCAAATATTTTTCCACCTCTATCTATGAACCTCTGTATACCAAGTTCTCTGCTAGTGAATAGCAACCACTTTTGGGGGAATTAAAAAATTAAAAAACTATAAAAAAAAGTGAGATATGAACCCCAATCCCACATCACACAATATATTCTTAACATTTTCACACACTTTGCTCCATGATGCTCAATGCTGCATCTGGAATTACCTACATCAACCTCTAGATTTTGCTTGTCATCTGATTTGTGCAGTCAGCACATTTTATACTGGTTATTCTCAGCCTTCAGTGTTTCAGATTCTTTGGACTCCAGCCCACTGAATACTTTGTCAATGGTGTTGTCGGTAACGATTTCTGAAGGCTCAAGCCCAAAGCATATTGGCCTCCAACGTCTGAGAGTTGCTGGTTTAAACCATGGTGCATTGTACAGGTGTTTCACACTCAACAAAGAGTTGCCCTCAAATAAACTCCAGGGTGGGAATGGAAATGGCTCAGTCTCTATCTGAGTCTTCATGCTACAGCAGGTGGAGAGATAAGCCTTGGTCTACTGTAGATCTCTGGATGATCTGCAATACACTAAGATTGATTTCTGTCTAGTAGTAGCAACATGACTTTCCCACACACACCCTTCATTATACAGCTGAAGTCAAGAAAGCTTGGAGTCACCACAAGTCAATTTCCATGGAGAAGGATTGTGAGCCCAAATGAGATTCAGACTCAGAATTTTTTAACTCTGAAGTGTGAATCATGCTCTGTTCCAGGTGTTCCTGGACTCCATTTCCTATCAGCCCTAGCCAGTATAACCAATAGTCAACAGTTGTGGGAGTTGCAGTCCAGCTATGTGTGCCTATGTCCATGGTCCAAAACACATTGCAGAAATAATCCAGTTTGGGACCTGCTTTAACTGCCCTGGCTCAGTGCGAGAGAATCCTGGGAATTGTAGTTTATTGTGGCACCAGAGTTGTCTGATAGAGAAGAACAAATATCTCACAAAAATGCAGTTCTCCCAAGCATTGAGCCAGAGCAGTTAAAGTGGTCTCAAACTGGATTATTTCTTCTTTTTTTCTGCAGTGTGTTTTGGACCCATATTTCCATCGTCTTTCCAACTTTCTTCAGAGATTTTTGTGGATTTAAAAAAAAAAAAAAGATTTTAAAAGCCTGTTGCCTGTTCTAGGGTGAAAGTGCCTTTCAGTAACTACAGCCTTACTCACCCTGCAGCACTGTGTCAGGACAAATTGAACCGCCTGCTACAACTCTCTCTACTACTTCGGTATGAAAGGCAAAGGAGCCATGTCTTCCTTTCATTTAATCATCTTCCCAGTGACTCAAAAGCTGTGCCATATAAATTACCTGCTTCTCTCCTCTTCTCCTTCAGGAAATCCATCACATTTGTACCTCTCGGTCACCTGGACCTTGTAAATTGTTAACTGAAACTGTCATCCAACGTGTGCAATACAGGCAAAGACGCCCTTGAGACCCTATCCCATCAGTGTCAGCTCAAGAGCTATGCACATCACGGCTCTCATTCCCTCTGTACCTTCTGTAACTGCTATGTACATACACATCATCCAATTCCCTAGCCCTTACAGTCACAGGTGCCTAAAATTTCCAAACATGCACACCCCAATCCAGAGCCTGAAAAAGTCCTACTTTTGAACTGCAACTCCCAGTATCCTTGAGTACACATAGCAATGGGGCTGAACAGGCTGGGAGTTGTCCACCACCACCACTACCCAAGCTCTGCCCAAAGTTGCTTTATTTTCTAAATGTCAGAGAGAGGTATAAGAGCCATCTGAAATTCCATCCTTTTGTTTTTCACTGTTTTGAGGAATGAGGCCAGGGCATTGCTCATTATGGTGTCAATATTAAAGGATGTGTACTTTTTCTAAGGTTGAGAGCCATGTGGTGTAATACTTTTGAGTTTTGGACTAACTCTGGGAAACCATAGTTAGAATCCTCACTTACCTAGGGAAACCCTTGGTTGATTTTGGGTGAGCCATACTCTCTCAGCCTCAGAGGAAGGCAATGACAAACCCCCTCTGAACAACAATTGCTGAGAAAAACCCTTGATAGGTACACTTTAGGATCATCATGTGACAGAAATGACTTGAAGGCTGCTGACAACAACAACAATAAAGTTAAATTCACCTACACATGTTCTTCACCTGGGTATTTGCAGCATCAAGTGACAACTTTAACATGTGAATGAGCCAGCTATATAGACTTTCATAAAACATTTGTCCCATATAGACCACTTTAGTGTAATCTGAGCCCATATGTTTGGGCGCAAATTATCATGTGCTAAGCAATCAAATTATGGATTATGCCCATACCAACCAGGTTATCATAGGATCAACAAGAAAGGAGAGCCCTGCAATATTTCTGATTATATATATTTATTATATTTCTATTAAACATTATATATCTATTATATATCTAATATATTTCTAATATAATGAGATATATTAGAAATGGGCACTTGTCTTTGGCTGAAAATGCATCATCCTGGGAAATGGGGATAAAAGAGTAAAGTTTTCATAAATATTCCCTTCCCCCCCCCCCAAAAAAAAAGAGAGAGAGAGAGAGAGAAAGAAATAGGACAGTACCTCCTTGCCAGATTTCTCAATCTCTACTGTCACTGTGGTATGGTTCTTGTGCTCCTGGAACATGCAGAGATAGCAGATGCAGACTTGGTCAGTCTGGCAAAAGAGCTCCATTGTCTTGCCATGCACAGGGCATTTCCGGGCTTCAAAGTCCTTGATGGGATCCAGGAGCTGGTGGTCTCTGAAAGCTGCCCCTTCCAAGTGGGGCTTCAAGTGGAGCTCACAGAAGCTGGCTTGACACACCAAGCAGGACTTGACAGCTTTCTGCTTGTTGTCAATGCAGGAATCACAAAGGACGTCTTCCAGGACTCGGGGCCTGGAAGTGGTACTCCGGCTGGCCCTGTTGTAGTTATTTCTCTTGACCTCTCCCGATTCCCCGAGGGAGACTGTGGGTTTCCTTAGATCAGCAATTGGCCCACTAGAATACAGTGGTTTTTTCACCTCCCCTTCATTAGCAAAGGGCTTCTTCATTTCCATGTTGAACAAAGACTTCCTGAGATCCCCTCTCTCTGGGAAGGTCATTTGGGATCTCCTAGTTTCCCCTAGCTGGACATTCGGGAAGCTGGGCTTCTTAGATTCCCCAGACTCCATATTGAAGTAGGTCGACCTCTTCTCATCAGATGATTCAACAAACTGGATGATCGGTCTCTTCCAGTCACCCCCAGCATAAATAGAATTTTTCAGCTGGCCAGTCTCCAGCGAGGGACTGGTGTTGTTTTTGTTGACATCCTTCTCCCCTCGATTTGGGCTGGTGGCATTCTTCCCCTCTTCTCCTTCCTTCTTAGGAGAAGTTGAGTTCTTCCCTTCCTCTTGCTTTCCAATGGTCCCATTTGTCCTTGCCGTCTCCATTCTGTAGAGTTTTGGCTAGATTCCTTCACTCTTTGTTTTCTCCCTGGGCCCGCTGTTTAGAAATAGTCAACTTTCAGTCTCACCTGCCCCTGTTGCAGAAATAGACAAAAGTTGTCAGCTCTTGTCCTGGCAAGGAATGGAAGAGGAATACAACGTAAGCTCTACCTAAATGCCACACCTGGAAATTGGGGAGGAGAAGGCTGACACCTGAATTATACTGGGTAGAGCCAAAGAGAGAGGGAGCGAGATGTTACAAAAGGCATCAAGAAACCCGGCTACACAGCTAATTATACAAAAGAGCCCCACCCAGGCACATTCCTGTCGAACCAGGTTTGGGGAATGAAAAGCTGTTTATGTGTCGCCCTTTATTTATTTATTTATTTATTTCCAAAATAATTTTCACTAAGAAGGCTGCAGCAACCAGTTTGTCTACCTATTTTGAAAATGGATATCTGTTGACAGCAGGCATGGAACAATCTGTTTAAAGGCCTGGGCAGTCTATTAGAAACAGAGTAGAAGGCCATTTAGTTGGGTGGGTCATGCGTATATTCACACAAAGAATGAGACTTGTAATTCAAATGAGGCAAAGCAATTGGAAACCAGGCAGATCACCCATGGTGCTAGGGGAGAGCATATCAGCCCCAGACCTGGAAGAAGTGGAAATCTGCTGAGTGACAGCTGGATTCTCCATGAGGACCAGAGACAGAATATAAGGACGGTTGAGAATTTCAGGCTTTTTAGTGGCATTTCAGACCTGACTGTTTGAACTCTTGCACTTTAGTATTCATCTCATTTGTCCAATGGAGGATAAAATTCTAAAAATTTCTGCCCACTTTCCATTAGAGGAGAGAGAGAGAGAGAGAGGACTACGCTAACAAGATCATCCAGCCTTCACAATACATGCCACTGAAAATGTATTGTTTTTGCTGGTTAGGGGGACACAGCTCTGACACCCCAGGTAGCAAACTGCAAATGTAAACAACAAACTTTGTTCATTCCTTTTGGCTCTGAATCTTTCTCTCTCTTTCTCCCTGACTCTCAAACATGGACACGCACACACAAACAGTTTTCCTCTGTGAATCGCCCTCTGATTTCTCTGCACACCCAGCTATTTTTTAAAGCTTTTAATAGCTACCAGGGCATTTCAATAAATAAGGACATTATGGGTTTCTGTGCTTTTAATTTTCCACATTAGAGTTTCATTGCTGGTACACACTACACCTTCCTTCCACCTCCTTTGTCAGAAATACAGGAGAAGCTCTACTGAGGGGGGGATGATGGAACACAGGTCATACATTTTTATCTTTTATTGTTTTTACAAGTGCTGTTCATGATTTTATACACTGGGGAGCAGATCCTATTCCACCTTCCTCCTCTTTCCTCCTCCATTGCTCTGTGTATTTCTTGAGCTAAGGTGATCTCTTAAGGCAATAGCCTTGGGGAAACTTACTTGAGATGATTAAGGAATTTTCTAGGGTGGAGGTTTGTGTTCTCAGATGTACTGAGACAAATATGCAGAGTGTTTGGTAGATTATTATTCTTTCTTACAAAAAAAAATCCTTTCAAGTACAGATTAACACTTAAGGATTGAAAGAGCTGCTCCTAACCCAGCAACTAAACTCTTGAGAAATAATAAATTTATATCTAGGTCAGCAGTCATGGGGAGTTTATGTTGTCCCAAGGGGACCCCAGCTTCATCAAGCTGAAGGAAACTTCAGATAAGTAAGCTTTTATAGAGTTAGGTTTCTTTGTAATAAGATTAAGGATTGGGAAGGGAGTTGGCTGGTGTGAAAGTGTCTACACTGCTGTGTTAAGCCACTTCAATAGCCCCCCATTTAAGTCTCCCATATCCATCCCATAGAATCCTGGGATTTGTAGATTGGTGAGAGACTTGGAATTTTCTGCCAAAAATTATTTGATTTCGGTCTCACTTTACTCCCAAAGCTATGACTCAAAGTCTGGCTCGGGTTGGTTATAAGGAATTTCTTTGAGGAGACAAAGCTTCAATGGATGGCAATCTATTTCTGCCACTTGTGACCTATAGGCTGAGAACTACATTAACCAAGTGGAACATAGTTCGAATTACCAGGTGTCGCTTACGATAAAGGAAAGCTTGTCCCTTATAGAACTGGCAGGAGTCCTTTATCATGAGGGATGTTCCCATTTGAAGGTTGGAAAGCTATTCTTTTTCTATAGACTGAACAAGATGCCAAGAAATCCCATATTTAAAGACAGAAAATTGTGAATTGTATAATTTATGAATTTATGAATGACTTATTAATGTAATTTATGAATGTACCCTATTTTTGCAGAGAAACAAATAACTTCATTTATTGGAATCAGTACTTTCATTTGGTATTTAGATAGAACACAAACTTGATAATAGTTATTTCCTGATTGTCAACTCTGACAATGTCACGTACTTCGACTGTACCTTATTGTTTTTTAAAACATGGTAACACTAAGCATAATGCTCTGCTTGCATAGACAAGTGCAGAATGTTACTTGCAGAGCGTTACATTCCTCTAGCACAATGCCAGATCTAGGCCATAATATTCAAATGCAATTATCTCTCATCCACTGGGGCAAGACATTTTATTCCCCTGAGTTACATTTTGTTGCAGAATTCAAATGGAAGTCACACTACACAGTAGGAATTCTACTGCATTCTCACCTGGAGATTTGCAAACAATATCCGTGAGTTTCAGTCCCTTGCCATGTTTGGTTGTCTTAATTATGCTTTGTTTTGCAGATTTAAAAAATGGTGGAACAAAAATTATACCAACAAATTAATTACTTTTTGCTATTCCAGTACTTTCTTTTTTTTTAAAAAAAAAATCCAAACCAATAAACTGTATATCAGCCATAGCATGATTCCAGCTGTACAAGCAAGAGTCCACTGGTGTATCCTTTGTGCAAGTTGTTGAGTTTTTCCAAGATATTCTATACATGCATCCTCCAGCATGTTTTGACTGGAGGGCTGTTGACCACTGCCTAAATAAAGTGTGCATCGACATGGAGTAATTATTGTTTATTCCTGTAGCCTGTTTGTACTTGGGTGACCTATTTTAAAAATTGTTTTAATTTATGATTGTTTAATAACTTTTTAAGGGGTGGGTGAGTTTGGAATTTGAGATGGTGATTTTATTGTATTTATTGTAAGCTTACGCTTAATTTTAATGCTGTAAAGCCGCTCCAATTACTTTGCAGAAGGGCAGGATATAAATAAATCATTATTATTAATAATTTGTGCTACAGGATCTACAACATTGTTAACCAGTAAATAGGTAGTGTGGTGTAACCTGGCCATAGCTTTGCTGGTGTAATATTATGCTACACAAGTCAACTGTTGAAGCTCAGCCATTTTCATGTTCACTCCAGGATCCCTGACTGTCTAGAAACCCACAGCAAACAAGGAAAAGGCCTTGTTTGTTATACCATCCCTGACTGTCTAGGACCCCACAGTGAAGAAGGAAGACGATTTAAAATTGTGCTGCGATGACCAACATATTTAAGCTCTGAACAGGGATGAAAAGATGTGAAAATCTATTGAAGCAAGGGAGGGGGGTGTAAGAGGATTTTACACTCTACCTGAAAGCCTGCTTTTCACACTGCAAATCAAACCATGGGAGAAAAATCAGCACTGCATAAAAGATTCATCTGTCCTCTAAGGATTTGCATAATCCCTTTAAAATATATGCTAGCAATTATCATGAGGCTCACAGATCGGGGCTGGGGGAGGGGCAAAGAGAGAAGAAGGACAGTTCTATACAGATCATACCTTGCCTATATACAGCATACTTAGCCTGATCAAGATATGCAAAATATCTAGGTCATGGAGGTAGGACCAGGAAGGGAATTTCTGTGTCCCTTAAGAGTTGCTCAGGGCTCTCTACTAACTCACCTCTTTTTTGCATTTTTCCTGCAGACATGTGGCAGAGAGCAAAACTTTGTCAATAGTGATGGGTGATTCACATCTCTGTAAGCCTCTGGTGTGATACAGTCCTTCTGTCATCTCGCTCAACCCAAGGTGTGTCTAGACAGTGTGTAGAGGGAGTGGATGGTAGTGACAGATTGTTGCTATTGTTGCCTCTTAGGCATCGGAAGCTGTTGCATCCTCTCACTATATGTATCTTCATAAACAATTCCTTGCCACAGCTGGTAGTCCCAAGTCAAACCAAACAAGACTGTAAACCACGAGAGATCCGATGTGCTGGGAAGCTACTTTGTACACAACACACCAAATATATCAACACCGTCTTGCTAATGGACATAATCTCTATGAATCTGTTCCAAGCTTCATGACAACAAGGGGTCATGGGAGCACTAACTGATACTGTTGGGGTTCCTGACTGGTTATACTCCATGTTCAGAGAGATTAGGCACATCTCCATTAAGACAAATCAAATTATGGACTACATTTCCAGAACTCTCCTACCAGCATTTCTACTGGCTGAGATGTTCTTGACAATGTGTTCCACTTCAAAATGATTTGGTAGATACATGCTTGGGTGGATCATCTCAGAAATGTGAAGGGAAGTTAAACAGGTTTCAGTAAGACTAGCAAAATTTCTTACAGGGATTTTCCTCATCCGTTGTTCAAGTCAAACCATTATAAGAGGATGATAAAATGTTTAGAGAGCTATCTGGAAACACCCTTACAGTGCTTAGGGTGCTATTTGTGGGTAACTGAATTAGAGTATTAGTCATTCCATTGTGGTTTGATGGTGGTTAACTCCTTATTCAGTGAGACTAGACAAAACACCATGGGAACAGAGCTTGGGAAATGTCTTTCTTTGGACCACATTTCCCAGAATCTGGGACAAAATGTCATTTTTTTGATGAACCATGATGCAGCAAAGCCTGTCTGTAGGCTGGCCTTGTTCAAAAAAAATTGAAATTTCTTCCATTAGACAGACACTGGAATTCCTTGAAGTCAGGAAATACCAGCTGCAAGAAAGTCTTCAAAAATTGCACAGCCTTGGAAGACTATTTGCCATTTGGAACTTATTCTACACAAAATTCACATGTGGATTTGTTTTCTTCTCACAGAAAATAGCGCTTTTTTCATTGAAAACAGCATTTTCTACATGACCACAATACTATTTTCTGTGCAGAAAATATACTCTTTCTGCACAGAAAATGCTATGTGTTCATGTGTGTACCTTTCACCCTGGTTAGTATTATGCTCTATTTAGCACTGCTATTTGATACCCCATTTCAGTTTGCACACCATGCTCAGATACAAATCTTTTAATTATGCAAATCTTTTAATTAAATAAATACCATTAGCTCAGAAAATAGCAGCTCATCCATCCCTCCTTGAAAGACAGGCATTTGGAACATTAAAGGAGGAAGGCAAACAACATTGAAATTCTTTTTCTTTTCCCTTTCATTTTCTTTTTGTGGTCTACAGGACTAGATGCTTTGCCAAACAGCTCCCCACGGCTGGTCAAGGGCTTGTTCTGCCAGTTCCACTTTCAATTTGTGTTATCTTTGGCCTCAACTCCAAATTAGTCTTCTTCACAGCTGTCTGTAACTGGATTTTCACACAGGATTTTCTGGGCTGGAACAAGTCTCTGCTGCCACTGCTGCTTGGCAGGTGTCATCTGAAAAGGTCCTGAAAAAGAGTCAGCTTGTGAACAATATAAACTTTCTTTTCTCAGTGTCATAGAATCATCAAGTTGGAAGAGACCTCAAGGACCATCCAGTCTAACCTCATTCTACCATGCAGAAACTCACAAAGTCCTCCCAACAGATGGCCATTCTGCTTCTGTTTAAAAACCTCCAAAGGAGGAGACTTGACTACGCTTCAAGGCAGCATATTCCACTGTCACACAACTCTTACTGTCAGAAGTACTTCCTAATGTTGAGGTGGAATCTCTTTTCCTCTAGTTTGACTCCATTGCTCTGGGTCCTGTACTCTAGAGCAGCAAAAAACAAGCTTGTTCCATCCTTAATATGATATCCTCTCAAATATTTATTATTATTATTATTATTATTATTATTAGCCTTATTTATTAAGTGCCGTAGATGTACACGGCGCTGTACAAAACCAAATAAAAAAATCGAGAATATATAAAAAGCCTGCCTGTGGCGTACAATCTAAAAGTAAAACAACAAATTAAAACATCATAAAAAACAAGTTAAAACATCAAATATCCAAATTAAGTCACGCATTTACACATGGCTATTATGTCACTTCTTAATCTACTCTTTCCCAGGCTATACATACACAACTCCCTAAGTGGCTCCTCAAAGGGCTTGATGGTTTCCAGACCTTTCACCATTTTAGTGGCCCTCCTCTGGACATACTCCAGCTTTTCCAACATCCTTCTTGAACTGTGGTGCCCAGAACTGGACACAGTATTCCAGGTGAGGTCTGACCAAAGCAGAATAGATTGGCACTATTACTTTCCTTGATCTAGGCACTATACTCCTGTTGATGCAGCCTAGAATCATATTTGCTTTTTTAGCTGCTACATCACACTGTTGAGTCATGTTTAGCTTATGGTCTATGAGTTCTAGATCCCTTTCATGTATGCTGTTGTCAAGCCAGATGTCTCCATCCTATATCTGTACATTTCCTATATATATATTTGCCTAAGTGTAGTACCTTACATTTCTCCCTGTCAAAATTACATTATGTGGACTTTTCTATGTTCTCAATTGTTTGTTGTTGCTAACTGCCTTTGCGTCAATCTTGACCCATGTTCTTTTAATGTTGGGAGCCACTCTGAGTCTCAGTTCTGGGAAAAGAGTGGGATACAAATAAATATGATGATGATCAGTTCTATAGAAGACCTGCTGCAAAATCACCTGTATCAGTATCCATTCAAAACAGTTTGGGCTGAAGGAACACTGGATGCTGCTCATACCAAGCCAAACCATTTCATCTGACTAGCCCAGTATTAACTATTCAGAGCAGTAGCCCTTCCTTGGAAGAATCATATGCAGAAAAGGCACTTTCACATCCCCAGCTCCTTTTGCCTGGAAATATCAAGGAATCTACAGGGAACCTCTTGTGCACTAAGCATATCCCAGGGTCTGAAGGTGGCTTCCATGTCAAAGGGAAGTTGGCAAGCTTTATAGTACCACCCTTAAAGAAACTTTCCAAGCTGCTGAACCCTATCCCCAATATTGACCATATTGTACAAGGAAATGTAATGTTGGTGGGAAAGAACATTAGTTATAGGGTGGTCAAAAATGCAATAAATAAATAAATGCATCTTACTCTGTCCAGCACCATATCCCTGATTCACACTCACAACCATTTGTGGATCTTTTGTGGCTTTGAAAAAGATATCAGGAGATCCGATCTCAAATCTGCCATAGTCCATGTCATTCAACCCAAAAAGCTCAGCTAGGAGTTTATGAATAGATTGTGCTTTGTTTTTGTCATTCCAGTCACCTAGAGTTGGAGTCTGAGTCATAAAAAACACACACACCCCAATAAAGCAACTGGATGTGTCATTAACCTGGGGAATCCAGAGTCCTCTGCAAATCCCAATAAAACAAGCTTCACAATGAACCTGTGAAATAAGTTAGTGTTGTCAGAGCAGAATTGGCAGAACTGTGTGCTGAGATTCTGTTCAAAGTACATAAGAAATTATTAAACCCAATGAACAATATAGTCCTGCATTGTCTTCCCACAGGATCCAAAAAGCTCCTTCCACAAAACCCATGAACAGGGCATAAATAAAATTGGGATCCTCCTTTTTCATGTCCCCAAGAAACTGATATTGGTCACATCTGTCACAGGAAGTGCTTGGATTGGGTATGATTGCATGGCTGAAAGGGATTGGACTGGATGCCCCTTGGAGTCTCTTCCATCTCTATGATTCTATGCTGAATCTGTTGAGGGATAAAGTACAGCACCTTGGATAGTTCATTTCAGGTCCAAATTAATGTCCTTGAATGGATACACTACCTCCAATATACAACAAATTCAAAAATCCACAAAACGGTGATTTCTTTATTGTGCCACCTAAAGAGCACAAAATGCATCATGCAAGCTTTCAAAACTCCACTCACTTGTTCATCAGGCAAAGGTGTTAAAAATCATTCAGGAAAAGAAAAAAATGACTGTGTTAGAGTCACAGGCCTACATTTTGTCTTAAGATGTTGCTTTTGTTGTCAGTTAAGACAGTAATGCAGGCAGAGGCCACTCCCCCTTTGACCATGTGGGAACTAGGAAACGAAGAGCCCTAAAATACAGGTAATAAAATTTCAACTCCATTAGCAACAGAAAAAAGTAACTTCCCTTGAGATCCAGTGTGTTTCTGTCCTGTGTGAGACTACCTGCCCTTTTATTAAGCTGAAAACCTTGAATTTCTCAAGAAGCCTCTACACTGTTGCATCTGGAAAAACTTTTAGTTGCTGTATAGATAAAATTGATGATAATAATAAGCCTAAATACCTTGAAGGCACTAAATTTGGTCTGATCTTGGAAGCCAAGCAGGGTTGGCCCTGGTTAATATGTGGATAGGAAACGATCAATGAATACCAGATGATGTAGGGTCTATTTTAGAGGAAGGAACTGGCAAAACCACCTTGCCTAAGAAAACCATATCAAATTCATAGGGTTGTCATAAGTCTACAGATGACTTGAAGGCGCACACATACAAGTAAAACTTGCCAAATGTAGTCCCAATGAAAATGTCTGACCTTTGTTGGAGGCACAAACTCCCTGCACTGACATGGAACCTAATATCATTACTATTACCAGTTAAAAACAAGTGGGACAGTATCCTATGCCAATCCACTCCACTGTTGACTGATAAGAGGACATGTGGAGGAGCTGAACTCAGATGAAAGACTTTTGCGGTGATGAAATCAGGACATGAGGTACAGCAGGAGGCTTTGAGTCCGTTGTTTGGGAGGTGTTTTCACTGTGAGAAACTCTTGGGAAGCGATTAGGGAAAGCATGTTTAGACAAGAGAGTATTTATTCATGCCGTTATTGAGTCACCATCAAGCCAGGTTTCTTTTCCCCCCTTTTTTTCCTCTCTCTCCATTTTTTTTCCAAAAAGAAAGAAATAGGAAATAGAAGCTGAGGCTCAAACATAAAAAGATGAAAATTGATAAAGAAATAAGAGGAAGACAGGAAGAATGAACTAGGAATGCTGCCAGATTAAGAAGGAAAATAGGAAAGAGAATAAAGGCAGAAAAGACAAGGAACTTAGGAGATCCTGAGATGATCAGAGTGAACGGGAGAAAAGAACCGACTAAAATTGGTGTAAACTTGATATAACACTTACCTTTTATCTGTTACATTTGTTTTGAGCTTGGAATCACTGTGGGCAACTGCAGGTGGAAATGAGAAGTTACCACACAACCAGAGCCTATACTGATCTCTTCTTTTCAGAAAAAAAATAAAACCTGTTCATAGGACTAGAGTAGGAGTGCAACCTTAAGACTGCATCACTTTAAACAGAAAATCAAGGTGTCCTAATGGGTATGGGTTTTGATGTGGTGTCAATTAGGAGTAAATTTAGATGCAAAAGGGGTGTATTGAATGAAGAGCTAGCTGAGGACTAAACCATGAGTAAATGAGGGTTAAACTGGTGCTTTATTATTAAGGCAAGCTCGATGTAACATTTACACTGCAGGATGATTTAGAAGCCACCAATCCACAATTATTTCTTCCTCCCCCCCCCCCCCCCGGCCCCCAGACTGCCTTCTTTCTTTCAGCAGCCATGCAGAACTTTCTGCTGCTCCTTTTGTAGGTCAGATAAACTCCATCTATTGCTAGTCTCCCAGTTCTTCAGTTGAAAAAGTGTCCACCAACCATGGTGAGATGAAATACAAGCCCAGCCTTCCTTGCTAACCAGGAAGGCAGAAGGGTGTGCTGCTCATTTTCCTCCAGATGAAACTTGTCCTAGCTTGCTGAGCATTTTCCCTTTGATTAGCACTTCTTTGCCTGTAAGATGGCTCCTCCAGAAAGTTTTTTTATGGAGATGCCTTTGCCTTCTGTGCAAAACCACTGAATAAGCTAAAACAGTGGCATGAAGCAAGAGTAGTTTCTGTCTTTTTCTGCCATGTAGCAAGACTGCACATTTCCCTGTGAATCAGAGGTCAAGGCTCAGTTCCTTCCCCTGCAAACATGTAGGCAAATGTTTAACAGCACAAAGAACTGTACTGGGCCTCCTTCCTCCCTTCTATTTAGGGTAGCCATGTGTCCTACTTTGCACACAATACCCCTCTGATTGATAGTGCAGCCAGCCCTCAATATCCACCGATTCTTTATCCACATATTCAACCGTCCACAGCTTGAAATATATATATTGTCATGTTCCATAGGAACCTGCCATCAAAGTGTTGTGTATATAGTATAGTATGTCATATTCTTATGTATCCATATGAGTCTGCCATCAAAGTGATTTGTGAAGGGGGGAAGATCAAGGGGGATTGTAAATTGATGTAGTTGGCAATGGGTGAAAATATGACTGTTTATGATGGTGCCATCCTTTCCTGGAAGATGGTGGGGAGATAGCAATTGAGAAGGGGCAAACTTCAAAGTGCAACTTTGAAGTGGGCAGATGGTGCTGGCTACAAGGGCTGGACAAAGGACTTTTAAAGTGTTGTTTAACTTGGGAAAACCCAGAGCTGATTCTAACTGTTGTGGGGTAGTTTTGTGTATCATAGAATCCAGAATAAAGCAATAGTTAATTTTCACTGCAATGCTGTCCGGGTTCTTCAAGTTTCCAACTGCCAAACATGACATATATTGCCATTTTATATAAGAAACACCATGTTACTATGCCATTGTATTGAATGGGACTTGAGCATCCACAAATTTTGGTATCCACCGGGGGGTCCTGGAACTAAACCCTAGAGAATACCAAGTGCCTACTCTGTTCTGTATTTCAATGGTGGGAAAATGTAGTTATTATCCACATGTAGCCCCAATGCTACTTTTGACCCCTTTGCAGTCTTTGAGTCCCCAGGATAGGTTCACTTTAAAGCTACTCTAAACTGGAAATAACTTCAAAGCACACAAAAACAATTATATTTTATCTATCTATTTATTTTATATTCTTCCTTTCTTTTTACACAGGATCCAAGATGACTTACAAGCATATAAAAAACAGGATACACTTAAAAATTATTCATGCAAAATTTTGGGGAAAAAACAATTAAACTACAGTTTAGTTTAAAAACACAGGGTTAAAGCAATATAATGCACAATTAAAACACGGTAAAAAGGATGAAAGGAAATTTTTTTAAAAAGCAGATTTTTTATAAACTCCACCCCATTAAATTATATCACATAAATTAATGGGGTAAGGTTGCCTTACAGGTTGTTAATGGGTGTTATCACACACCAAAAGTGTGTGCTGATGCCACTGGGTGACAGGAACCTTCTGTACTTGAAAATTGGTGGCCTAAGCATGGCTGGGAGACAGGCTGCCTGCAGGTTGTAGTCGCCCAATGACATTGGTAGCATTTTGGTATGCAATAACACCCGATAGCAACACATAAGGCGACCTTATCCTGTTAGGGAAAGGATGCTTTATTTGGCCGTGCGATAATCTCCATAGTCCAACACTCAAACCACTAAACCACGCTGGCTTGCAACAGCACTGTGGTGTTGGTTAAGCTGAAAAGTGTGACTGGTTCAAGATTATTTCAAGATTTGAACCCCAGCCTTTCACCAATCTGAGTCCAATAATGACATCCATACATTTCACTGCCTCTTTGGCTTGTCATATCCTGAGATCTAGTCCACAGCATGAAATCATTATGCAGTGAATTTTCCCACTCCTACTGACAGCTGCTATGAATGGTGTGAAGCAACAGAGAGAAAACCACAGGACAGTGACATCAGGACAACATGCTGTGGGAGATGATGCGGTTAGGAAGTCCATTATACTTCTGCATCTTGAGGAATTAAAGGAGCCTTCCTTTGCCTAGTGGGCTTTTGTGGCTAAGAGGGAATATCAACCCTGGTCTCCCAGAATCCTAATCCAACACCCAAACCACTATACCAGTTGGGTTCTTTACACTACAAACTACTAGTCCTCACACTACAAACCAGGCTTCAAACAAATCAGACTTACTATGACTTCCCAAAGATCATTTACGGCTGCAGCTCCCAAGATGTGGAACAGTCTGCCAGAGGAGATCCATCTTATCATCACTCTAGAGGTCTTCAAGAAGGCACTCAAGACGGAGCTCTTCCGGCAGGACTATCCACCTGACCTCCTCAACAAGCCTTAAGTTAACTTAAATTAAGTTAGTATGACTACATGGCTTGGAAGTGGATATTGATTAGGTTGTTTTATTGACTTTTACAATTGTTGTTTATTGACTTTTATAATGTTCTTATTGTATTTATTTTACTTGATTGTAATTTTGTATAATGTTGCTCATTTTATTGGTGTAATCCCACCTCAATCCGTAGGGAGAGGTGGGAAATATAAATTATTATTATTATTATTATTAAACAAACTTTGTTATTATGTGGCTTCAGGTTGACTCTAATGGGTGACCTTATCTTAGGATTTTATTGACAAGATTTACCCAGAGGAGTTTTGTCATTGCCTTCCTCAAAAGCCGAGAGCGTGTCACTCGTCCAGTGGGTTTTTAAAGCCAAATGGTGATTTGAACCCTCATCTCCCAAACTCCCAGACCAATGCCCAAGCTACTACACCATGCTGGGTCTTTCCTACAACCTTATTGTGTGTGTGTGTTGTGTGCCTCCATGTCATTTCTGACTTATGACAACCCTAAGGCAAACCTATCATGGAGTTTTCTTGGCAAAATTCATTCAGAGGAGGTTTGCCATTGCCTTTCTCTGAGGCTGAGAGGGTGTGACTTGCCCAAGGTATCCTTCCCAAAAGTAGCTTATTGCAGATAATTAGAAGATTTGTAATGGATAAATTCTAAGCTGCGTTCAATGGCAACAAACTATTGTCTTCCAAAAGTAACAAAAACTAAGCATTCAAGTCAGTTATGGGGGCAAGACTGGTATTTTCTGGTCAAGATAGGTACTGTGAAAAATACACTTCATTCTTCAAGGGTTGCAACATGGTAGAAATGCAGTCCTGTGCAGGACATAGGATGTATCTGTTGCAAGTTCCTGTTCAAGACCCACTGTCACATCCCACAAATGTGCCACACATTCCACAGCAAAGCTGTTATTTTCAGAGGGACAACTCCATCGCCACCATGTATTCCTTGTGATGTTCTGTTTGCTTTTAATATTCAAGTCAACATTTGCTGTTGTGTTTCTTTTTTGGTAAATGGTAGGTGTGAAGCTATCAGCCGTGCTTATAATTCCCACTTTGTTCTGAATGAGGTTATTAATACAGCTTCTTAGTGATTCAAATGGAAGGGGCGCTTAGAATTAATTAGACTTACTCGCTCATTAATCACCCTCCACAAATTATGACTTCACAGTAAATTGCTTCCAACTGAGCTCAGAGACCATCAAGCTTAGGGAAAATCACATTGTGGTCTGAATCCTGACAGTGAGTCTAAAAGTGTAGTTATGAGAAGTAAAATTAGGGTGTTGTGCCCATCCTCAATAAGGATTCTGGATCCTTGGCAAATATTTCTTCCATTCTCAAATTTCTAGTATTGGAGCAACTTAAAACTTCAGACGCATGTTTAGAAATGCAGTTTATGCATCCAAAAAAAAGGGGGGGGGGGGGCGGGGGGACAAAGTGATCCATGACTAAGTGGGGATCCAAACCCTGGATTCCTAGTCCAACACTCAAACCATTATATCATTCTAGCTCCAACTGTATTAACCCTGCCCCATATCACAAGTTCTCTGGGCAATTTACAGTAACATCAAGTGGAAGCATTTAAAATGTTAAGACAGGAAAATTTAAAATGATAAAAAAAATTAATTAAGCATTCTAAAAGCACATTAAACACTGCATAGATTTAAAAGCTAGAGTTGAAACAATATAAAACCATGTGCCTGTATGCATTAGGTAAGGTCAAAGAACTTGTGTGATTAAAACCACCCTTTTAATCAGCCCCCGCCTGGGAAAACCCAATGTTCTGGTACAACCTGCTCTTGGCAAACAGGCTGAAGCTGCAGCCATTTGCATTAGACCAACCCAGCAGCACGTAGTGGACTGTGGGAAGATGATCCACCCCAGAAATGGCTGCAATAACAGATTAGTTAACTATAGATCACAGCAAAGAATTCTGCACTCAAGACACAAAGATATCCCAGGTTTGAAGCTGTAGGGACTCATAGAAAGGGCTGGGAAAGGTCCTGCAGAACATACTGAATCATCTAAGGTGGTAGTTAGATGTCAGCTCCCAGAATCCCTGACTACTGCTGACGCTGGCTGGGGCCTCTGGGAGATCACATGGAAAAAAGAACAGGAGGGCCAAAGACTGATGACCACTTCCAGGGATGGGCAATTTGTGGCCTTCCAGATGTTATCCAAGCCATCATCCCCTCACAATGGACTACTCAGGGCTGATCAGAGTTGCATTGCAGCAAAACTTCATATCCTTCAACATTTCACAAATGAAAACTGGGATACATGTGGCCAAGTAATATCAGGTGGCATTATTAATGCAGAAGGAACAAGCTAGGAGAACCTGAAGGATTTGAATTTGAGCCTACTGGGGAGGGCAAAATACTACCCATTCCTCACCCATTTGCTGAGTTCATTGAGTGCAAACTACTTTTACACTTTGAACAGCAGCAATGGACATAAGCTGCGAAAAGGAACGAAAGTGAGTGGAGGCAAAAGAAACTGGGATATTTTAGAAGCAGCTGGAAAAGTGGGATGACAAAGGATTAATCTGGACTGTCCATGATAATTTGGGACAATTGTGTATGATAACTGGAAGACCAAAGGTTGACCACCCCTGGCAGTGGTTCTCAGTATTTGGCCCTTCCACTGTATTTGGACTTCAGCTTCCTGAATCCATAAGCATCAATCATGTTCAAAAACATCTGGAGGACCAATGCCTGAGAGACACTGAGAGAATATTGACAAGCTGGAGCATGTCCAGAGGACAGCGACTAAAGTGGTGAAAGGTCTGGAAACCACCAAACCCTATGAGAAGAAGCTTAGGGCGCTGAGTAAGTTTAGCCTGGAAAAGAAAAGTTAAGAGGGCACATGATAGTCATGCTTAAATATTTGAAGGGATGCCATCTTGAGGATGGAGCAAGCTTGTTTTCTGCAGCTCTGATTGCCTCCTGTTGCATTTTGGGGTTTATAGTTCAGTGAGGCTTAAAGGCTCTCTGGCTGAATAGTCTAAATACCTCTTTCTAAACTACATGTTCCAGAATTCAACAAGAGGCAGCCAGTACAGTTAAAGTGACCTAGCCCCATTTTAAGAGTGTAGACTAGAGCAATAGTCTCACAAGTCTACAAATGCTTCTGCTACAACTTCCTTCACACAGTTAGCTTCGAAGGTGCTACAAGAATCTTTTGCATATTAATCTTTACTGTTTTTAATAAGTTCTAAGCTACTTTGAATCCCAGCACTGGAGGGAAAGTGGGATATTAATGAATATCATCAGCTTGTGAACCTAGTCCTAACTACTGATTGCTTGATTGGACTCTACCATCCCGTTGCCTGATTCTTTGGCCCATGTCCACTGGTTGTGTGTATATGTGTTGAATGCAAGCCGATGCAGTTTGTTCAGTTGCAATTAATTCAAAAGCTCAGTCAAGTCCCAACTCAACCCAACATAGCGTCATGGGACTGGCTGACGCCCAGCGAGTGCACATGGGGCTTGCCTTGGGGCCATGGATGGCCTAGATGAAGGCAAGGCGGGGTGTGTGATCTTGCCACTCCACCCAGACCCTCTGCTTACCTCCTTTCCAGGGTTCTCCCACTGTCTCTGTGGTTTCAAGTCAGGATGCTTGAAACAAGGAGGAAAATCTCAGGTTGGAAGATCCAACAGATGACTGTTGAGTCGACACATGAATAAACCCCATAGATTTAGTGGGTCTACTCAACTTGGAACTCACTCCAACCCGAGTGTCCATAGCAGTGGCTTGGTTGGTGGTGGCCCCAGAAGGCATTCCAGGTTCACAAATAGGATATGTGAAGAGGAGCTTTTTCCAGAGAGTGCAAAAGTTCCTTATTTGGACTATGGAACTCCCCAAATCCCCACACCCCCATTTCAATTTCTGTATGGCTTGAACTTGCAACTACGCAAAGGTACTAAAAGTCTAAAAGGGAACTTTCCTAAGCACTGTTTTGGTTGAAAGATATTTGTTTCTTCCACCCACAAAATAAAGGGGGTTGTGAAAAAAAAAACTGACCAACTTCCAGAAAAGACAAAAAGAGAGGGGGAATTACTTCTTTGCATAATTTGTGAAGAATTATCATGACTATAATCTCCTCTGGCAGCAGTGAATTCCACATGGTCTCTGAAACTACCTACTAAAAGATGGGATCATGCCTACAAAAAAAGTTATGCCTACATTCGGCCACACTGGTTTAGGAAACTTTAAACAAAATTGAACAAAATAAATTGCCCAAAATAAATGGCAAGTCATTGTCCTAACTAAGGATGTTATCACAAGGGGAGTTGCGGGGAGAAAGTGGAAATAAACAGGCATGAGCGGAAGTCTTTAATTTACGGGATTTGTCCCGTTCCGCCTCGTCTGATAACTAAATTCGAATTTAAAAAGGGGTTAATTCGAACGAAAACCTGATCTTTTCATTTTCGGGATTTTGGGGGATTTGAAAAGATCAGGTTTTCGTTCGAATTAACCCCCTTTTAAATTCGAAATTAGTTATCAGACAAGGCGGAACGGGGCAAATCCCGTAAATTAAAGTCTTCTGCTTGTCCGGTTTATTTTCAGTTTTCGGTGGCGGATCGTGATAACGTTCTGAGATTTTGGGTGGTGTGTTTTATATAGAAAAAGAAAAGAAAAGGACAGGGAAGAGATGCACTGAAATTTGGGGGAGGATAAAAATGATCTTTCTGTGTTCAGAAGTTTTTCCATTCCATCACGATAATGCAAGTATACCAACATAGCCTCCAACTATCCCAATTTGGCAGGGACCATCCCAGTTTGTCCTCTGTTGTCCCACTTTTTCATCTGCTTTTAAAATGCCCCAGTTTCTCTCACCTCCTCTCACTTTTCCTCTTTGTCCTCAATTGACTTCAGTTGTTGCAAACTGAGTCCATAGTGCAAAAAGGAGTTTGTACTCCATTAACTCAGCAAGGGGGAAAGGAGAGAAGGGAAGGCAGAATCGTGTCCTTCCCAGTAGGGTCAGGCAAATGCAAACTGCTGCAGCCTCTCTCTGCTTTTGCTTTCCCCCTCATTGATTAATTTTGCCACTGTGACCATACTCTGATGCTGCTTGGCCACATGTGTCCCAGTTTCCATCTGTGAAATGTTGGTGGGTATCTACCAAGGAGTGTTGAAAAATCACTGTCAAAGAAGGTGTTTTCTGAAGTGTTGATAGCTTTACACACACATGACTGTGGTCAGGAGTATCTTAACTGCAAAGACAAAGCTTTTAAATGCCATTTTATTAGAGGCAGTGGGTGGAGCAGCTTGGAAATCACAGTTGCAAAGAATTTTAATAAGAGCTCTGGGTGTGGGCACACTTGCTCTACTATTCCTCCTGCTCCACCTACCTGCAAGGCGTTGGCATTTTTGCTTCTTGAAATTTGCCATCCTCTGCCCAAATAAAGCTACGTTCATTGCATTTTGACACCAGGACACGGTTTGGCTGGCAGCATTCACCAGTTTGTAAAAATTGACTTGTCATTTTTCTGGAACATCAAGGAAGGTGAAGCAGTAAGTGACAATGGCAAGAGCACCCCCAGACCCTTCTCCATTATGCCAGGGAGAGAACAGTGTGGGAAATCCAAAATCTTTTAGCAGAGCAACTCCCAATCTTCTTTTAGGCCAAGCTAGGCAGGAAACAAGCTTTGCTTTATTAATTTATTTAATAAGACTAGTATTCCCTCTCCTCTTGTCTGAAGTGGCTAACAAAAAGACAGCCAAACAGCAAGCACAATAAGTGCCATTTTTAAAAAAATAGTACAAAAGGAAAAGGTACAAGCTTTTCAGGATTACATTAGGATTGTGTAAAATAAGACTTAAAGGTTGCATTAAATAAGACTTAAAGGGTTGATTGGTCAGTTAGTGACATTGGCTGCATCTACACTGCAGAATCAATGCAGTTTGACACCACTTTAACTGCCATGGCTCAATCTTATAGAATTTGGGGATTTACAGTTTTGTGAGATACATAGCCTTTGCTGTCAGAGAGCTCTGATGCCACAACATACTAGAAATCTCAGGATCCCATAGAATGGAGCCCAAGGCAGTTAAAGCGGAATCAAACTCCAATAATTCTGTAGTGTGGCAGCAGCCATTCAATATCTATGTTGGGAAACAAATAGTTAAAGTTTCTTGTTAAAACTAGTTATGTTTCCTTAAGGTGTAATTATTTCCCTCTTTCACTGGAGGCTTAACTGTTAGCACTGACTACTGTTGTGACACAAGGAATAAGAGACATTGGCTCATTTTTCATTGCAGAGAGTAGTCTCAAAAGATGGAGGCAGAGGACACATGGTTCAGTGCTGGTTTGTTGAGTCTAATTTTTTAAAGTGTAAAATTGCTAGAAATAGAGATTGCAGAGGACTAGACTTCCAGAAAATTGTAAAAAAGAGAAAGGGTAAAGAAAAAAAACACCTTTCAACATTGCCTGCCTGCCTGAACCTGTCCTGAATTGGCTGGTCTGGTCTGCCAATCTCTCTCTCTCTCATTCTTTCATTTAAATACATTAATGAGATCTGTAACTCTCATTTCTTACTATCACTTTATGATATAGAGGAAGGCAAATTTTAAAAAATACCACCCAAAAAAGGATTTCTGGAGGTACCAATCACAAAGTGAAAGAAACTTGAATGCCAACCATCTAATTTGAGGTTATGGAGATCTTTCCATTATGATACATCTCTAAACATGCAACAGTGCATATAAAAATAAGGACTTTATGAGAATTATTTTAGGTCCTTAATGAATAATGACCACAAGCCAATGACTGGAGTAACTGTGCGTCCAGTGGTTGTACTAATTTCCTATTCCTGTGCTAATGGAGTGCAAACTATTTTGGCACTGTGAACTCACTTTGCAGCAATTTAAGTAAATGGAGGTTGAACGGGAAAGTGGGAGAGGAGAGAGAAACTGGGACATTTTTAAAATCGATGAAACAATGGAACAACAGAGGCTTAATTGGGGCTGCCTCTGCCAAAGAGCCAGTGTGGTGTAGTGGTTTGAGTGTTGGGTTATGATTCTGGAGACCAGGATTCAATTCCCACTTGACCATGAAACCCACTGGGTGACCCACATGCTCTCAACCTCAGGGGAAGGCAATGGCAAACCTCCTCTGAACAAATATTGCCAAAAAAAACCCATGATAGGTTCACCATAAGTTGGAAACAACTTGAAGACACATAACACACACACACACACCAACAGCCAAATAAGAATAGTTAGAGGTGTACTAACACAAAGGTACACAAAAAATGGAGCACATACAGCCTTCTAGTCCTTCATCGTGAACAAGCCAAAGCACTTAGGGGGGATGTGTCAGAGACAGGAAAAAGAAATAATATCAGACAATATGATCAAGTGGGCAACAGACATTGGTAGGACAATAATGGTAGATCATTGGGAGAAAGCAAGGAAAATGACAAGAAAATTTACTCGCTCTCAAGACATAAGAGAAAATCAATGGAAAATGGAACAAAGATGGTATCTCACCCCTGCTAGAATGGCAAAAATTTATAAACTACAAAAGAACGAATGTTGGAAATGTAAAAGCAATGTTGGATCTTGGTATCATGTTTGGTGGAGATGTCCCAAAATGAAAAGGTACTGGAAAAAAATACACATGACGATGGAAGACATACTTAAAAACGGTCTTGAATTATATCCAGAATTATACTTATTAAATATGACATACAAACTAGAAGCAGATATAACTAGAAAATATTGGAGACTAATACTTTACATGGTCTCGGCAGCAAGAATACTAATAGCCTCCAAATGGAAACAGGAGACAACTCCAACGGTAGATGAATGGCTATTGAAATTGTTAGAGATGAAGGAAATGGACAAATTGACAAGGTTATTGAATAATGAGAATGTGGAATTGGTTGAGGAAGAGTGGGCTCCAGTGGAAGAATATATAAATAGAAAATGGGAATAAAGCAGCAAAGTAGTTATTAAGATTGTGTAAATGAACTGGATCTGAGATGATGATAGAAGTAATAGATACAGAAATGATGTATGCAAAATGTGAAAAAAATGTACTTACTTTCAAAGAACTATTGAGAGGTCTGAACTATGGGTAAATGTACTGCAAAGATGACTAAGAATATATTTTAAGTGGATTTTTTATGTTTTTTAAAAATAAAAAAAAAAAAACAAAGCACTTAGGGGGGTTGCAGACTGCCAGAAATAGTGTGAATTCAGTCCACTTTTAGGGTTAGGGTTAGAGTTAGGGAACCATGGGAACTGTATTTTATTGTGGCATCAGAGTTGTCTGACAGAGAAGGCTCAATGTCTCAGAAAAATAACAGTTCCCATGATTCCCTAGCACTAACCCTAACCCTAAAAGTGGACTGAATTCACACTATTTCTGGCAGTCTGCAACCCCCCTTAGATTCCTTCCCCCTCCCAAAATATAGGCAAAAAAAATATCAGTACCCTGAATTGCCACCCGCCCCCCCCAAAAAATAATGAATTGGCTCAATTACATTTCATGATTTCCCAAACTGGAGGGGAAACTGCTGGAAATCACCCACCACCACTACCAAGTGAATCAAAATAGTGGCATCTGGTCACTTCCCTCCTGCTCAAAATGTGGCTTGACCTGTCCCCCAGCATAGTTGCCTACCTCTGATCTAATGCCATCTGTACCCTACAAAGGCCCCTTGACCACAAGGGACATCTCCAGAAGGTGGCACCGCAGAAGACAGAAGCAGCTCTGTTTAGGTTGCCGGAAGGAATAAGAGTTAGGGCTCCTCTATCTTTAATATGTGTGAAACAGAATGAATTTCAGCTGGGGGAACTTGCAGAACAAGCAACACTTGTTGAGGTCCCATCTTCCACGTAACTCTTAAAGGTACAAGAGCTCTGACCCTCATTTCATCTGGGAACCCTATGCTATATACTCCAAATAATGGCAAGTCCTTTGTGCCCAAGGAGTACAAAACAACATGGGGTAAATAGCATCAGCTCTCCCCACTTTTTATTTGATTTGCAGATATGTTGTAATTCAGACAGAGCAACTTAACAATACACTGCTGTCGTATCAACAACCGAGATACTAAAAATTTCCATAGAGATTTCATTCTCTTCTCTTGGCTTAGGAGAAACCGTATTGTATTTTGAGCCCTGCAGGTGAGATGTATAGATCCATTGTGTTATATATTGTTTGCCTTCAAGTTGTTTCCGACTTATGGTGACCTTAAGACAAACCAATCACAGGGTTTTCTTGGTGAAATTTGTTCAGAAGGGGTTTTCCATTACCTTCTTCTGAGGCTGAGAGGGTGTGACTTGCCCAAAGTTACCCAATGGGTTTTCATGGCCAAATGGGGATTTGAACCCTGATCTCCAGAGTTATAGTCCGACTCTCAAACCACTAGGACATGCTGGCTCACATAGACCCATTAGTAATCCAGTTATGAGAAATCCGAGTTCTGTAGCCAGTGTCCAATGGAAAACACATTGTGGGTTTTGCATCAAGAAATAAAGCAATAACATACATGCACCCTGAAGGGATAGATGCTCAGTTGTCCTGAAATAATTTAACTAAGGCATTACCTTGTATTGTAATTTACTCAGATAGGCCATTATCTAACCACACAGCAAAGCAACAATTGGGGTCTTGTGCAATTGAAGCAGGAGCTGAGATTCTCCACAACAGCCACGAGATGGCCACCTTGGTGCATGGAACACAAAGAATTCAGTTACTGGGGTAAAAAATGGGGATCCCATAGAGGTAGATGTCAAAAACTTCATACTGAAAGGATGTAAAAATTTGGTCCCTATCCAGCTAGGGAGGGACTCAGTGGAGAAAGACAAGGATGTAACCTGATGCTTCTATTCTCATCGTGTTTTCAGTTACTAGAGATCAGGGATCTGCATGGGATCAGGATGTTTATCCCATCAAAGTTGAAGTGGATTTTCATTGCTTTTAAAATTGCATTGTCAGGTTTTAACTGATTTCTTTTATGAGCCACCTTGGATCCCACTCTGGAAGAAATTTAGCATATCAATGAAAATAATAATAATAATAATAATAATAATAATAATAATAATAATTGTTGTTGTTGTTGTTTGTCTAGAGCTTAAACCACTACACTACTGTGGCTTTATGCATCATCACCAGAAACAAGTTGAAGGCACACAACAGCAACAATCTTTTACAGTCCATAGAGAGTCGTGGTGCAATCTGTACAAGCTCACTTCTACCCAATCATATAAAACATTAACGCATCCCCCTGGCTAAGAATCCCATTTGCTTATCCATGCTGCCCCTTAAACCCATTTTGTAAATTAATTGTGTACAAGTTGAGTCAGAGGGGAGAATATTTTTCTATTAATGTTTCTCTTCTGAAAAAAGGGAGCATACTTCCTATTCCCTCTTTGAGGATTAAGAATTCAATGGCTATCCCCAGACATTTACCAGATGTTATCGCACATAGAATAAAGCTTAGTTGTCATTGTTTTCAAAGCCTCCAGTCCTGTTTGCCACATGCTGCCAGGATATATTGTGTTATGTTTGTACAATGTTCTCTGAAACATGCAAATATGATGAGATGTCCAAACATAGCAAGAGATGAACGCCACATCCCTAGCTCTCTTTTGTTATGACAATATTCTGTGTAAATAGTTTCCACAGTTGCTGGACTGAGTGCTTTTTATCCAATAGTCATACTCATTACAAATGTGGTTCATGCCTAACTAGCATGTTTCATGAGATAACTAGGAGGCTGCCCCATGAAACCCAAGTTACCCATGTAACTTCACCAGGGTCCATCAATTATGCCATCACAATCTAAATCTCAGGTTGTGGCTTGGAAATTTCAAGGCCTGGGGTAGACCTGACCTGTCAACCCTAGCAGTGATAGACCTCAGCTACATGAATTTGTCATATCTCCTCTTAAAGCCATATGGATGGGTTGTGAACTCCACCATTTAACCAGTGGCAATTAAAACGTCTTTCAATGGTCTGTATATGCTGCAGTTTAATTTTTATTGTTATGATTTAAATGCTTTCCTAATGTATTCAATTAGTAGTGTTTTAATGGGATAGCTTATTTAATTGCTTTTCATATTTTTAGCAGCAATGGACTTTGTATTCCTTTTATTTTAAGCTGTGAAGTTCCTTAGATCCCAGGCTAGGAGAAAGGTGGGTTATATATTTATATATTTACTCCCTGCCACTCTTCAGCCATAAAGTCTGCCAAAGGAGCTTACAAACTGGCAGTTCCCTGACGGTCTAATAAGACACAACACAGACGGAAATGGGGATGGCAGTAGAGGAAGGGATAAAGTCCAGCAGATACTGGCTGTTCTTCTCTCCCTCAGAGGCCACAGCAGACAGAGGGTTTCTCATCTCACCAGCCTTTGGGACCAGGCATGATGGAGCTGTGCTGCCTTGGAGGCCAAAGCAGTGGCAGCTGAAATAGAGAATAATAGATTTGGATGAGACCCCAAGGGCCATCCAAGTCCAACTGTCTGCCATGCAGGAAGACACCATCAAAGCATTTTTGACAGATGGTCATCCAGCCTCTGTTTGAAAGTCTCCAAAGAAGGAGACCCCATCACACTCTGAGACAGAGTCTTCCACTATCAAAAACCTCCCCCCCCCAGAAGTTCTTCCTAATGTTTAGGTGGAATCTCTTTTCCTATCATTGGAATCCATTGCTCTGGAGCAATGCACAAAATAAGCTTGCTCCTCCTTCAATATGAGATCCTTAACATGGCTATCATGTCACCTCTTAACCTTCTCTTCTCCAGACTAAACATACCCAGATCCCTAAGCTGCTCTTCAGAGGACATGGTTGCAGACCTTTCACCATTTTGGTGACCCTTCTCTGGACATGTCCCAACCTGTCCACCTCCTTCTTGAATTGTCATTCCCAGAAAAGGACACAGCATTCCAGATGAGGTCTGACCAAAGCAGAATAGCAGAGGAATGGCTTCTCATCAGTCATTATACCAAGGCACATTGAGGCTGTGCCTGGCTGATCTTCTCTCTCTCGGAGGCAACTCTGAATTAAATAAAGACAAAATGTGATGTAGAAAACACTCCCATCAAAACAGATTCAACTGCCAGTCCAACTCATTTTCTACATGGGACAGGATGGGGATGTCTTCTCGTCCTTTCCTTCTCACTCATCAAAATGCTTCAGTTTTGTCCTGAGGATCATACAGTTAGTGGTATCAAAAGTCTTTTCACGTGGCATCTTACCAACTGTGCAAGAGCACACCATGCGCATTTGCGAGCAGTAGAAAACCATTGCTCAGTGAGACAATGAAGTCACAACACACCACCACATCAAAACAGCTTGCCTTTTTTGGCAGAGTTTTATCAGTTCACAGCCCTGGGAATTCCTGCTGCCCATTGAAGGGGAGAGCATGTGCTCCAGGCAGAAATAAATGAATCAGTGCACACGCATTGGCAAGATACAGGAGGTGAAAGCAGGCAAAGAAGCTGAACAAACTGAAATCGAGACAAGCACAATGTGTTCCAGGCCCTGGAAATAAAATGAGAACTCCTAATACTTAAAAAGGAGAAATTCAGGAATTTAGGCTTCAAGGAGGGTGGGAATACACAGCAAAATGACTATACGTGGAACAATAAAGGAATAGAACAAAAAACATTGCTCATTCCCAGCAGGGATTTTATAGAAGTGCTGTACTAAGAGCTTCTGACTGACTCAAAGAACATGGAAAAGTTACTCTAAAGGCCAGAATTAAATTAGAGACATGCACGCATGTAAATCATGTTATGCATACAGGGCCAAAAAGTCACCATTGCATAACCAGAATGCAGCAGCCCCTCCCAATTCATGGGGGACCACCACCACCAGCCAAAATGGGGGCAAATATTCAAGCCCCATTGCAAATAAAGGAGCGCCATTATATCCCTCCCGCTTGTCCCTCCTGTGAAGAGCAAGACCACGGACTTGAAAGTCCATGAACAGGGAGGGACAACTGTATTCTGCTGTTAGCAGCAGAAATAAAGTTGCACAGACAGCATGCTCCTCTGCACCTTGCCTTTGCAAGTTGAACACGGTGCACACTGATTGTGCATCCTACACTTGCATTGAGTTTGTACACTGTGGTTGTGCATCCTATACTTTAATTTGAGGTAGTGGAACATGTATTGTGCATTGTGCAATGGCACACAGTTGCTATTCTGCATGGGAATTACATAAAACTGCCATGGGATTTGTCTGCATGTGGGTATTTACACTGCTATATTAAGGGGATGTTGGATTGATGCTATATATATATAGGTTTTTATCCTTTTTTAATTATGGGTTGCAATGTTTTAACCTTGTGTTATTGTTTTTTTATCTGAGCTATCAGGTGATTGGGTCTGCAATTGTTTGATGGCTCCTAATATTATTTGACTGGATATCAAAGCTAGATGTTGCTTTGGGGAGGGGGCAATGGAGCCTTTCTACTCCCCTTCAATTGGTTTGATCCATGTTTTAAACTTTCTGACTTAAATGGAATTAGTTGTCAAACTAGAGCAGTTGGATCAAGTTGGTAAGTCAACACTTATGTACATGTAACAGATTCCCTGGGCCTGTTCTGGGGGAGACTAACAAGTGGATTTAGTCCTTTTTCCCTGTATTGTTTGTAAGTCTGTACAAGACTTTCTTTGTCACAGAGGAAGTTGGGCAAAACAGATAAATAGGACTCCAGCTGCTGGGAACCTTCTTGGTGGAATGACTGTTCTTTGGAAATTGGCTGCTTTGCTCTCTTTTGCAGAGGAAAGGCAGGAAATCTCTTTTAGGGGGAAGAATCCTCCTCAGCTTGTTTTGTTTTTGTTTTTTTAGATGGTCTGCAATTTGGGTTTCTTTAACATTTCCTAAAACCCACAGAGATCTGTCCAAGTTGGAACAAAAGATCCATAAGTATCTAGATCTGTAGAATTCAAATATATAGCTGTGTTATTCTGTAAAATCAGTATGTAGAGAGATCTTGTAGCACCTTTGAGATTAATTGAAGGAAAGAAGTTGGCAGCATGAGCTTTCATAGACTAAAGTCTGCTTCCTCCAAATGCATCTGAGGAAGTAGACTTGAGTTACGAAAGCTCATGCTGCCAACTTCCTTGTTTCAGTTAGTCTCAAAGGTGCTACAAGATCTCTATCTAGATCTGTGATGGATTTTGCAGCCCATCCTCAACTGCTTTGTTAGATATGTTTACTACGCACTTAAAAAGAGTTCTGCTTCCCAGGGCCAGCTCTGTTTTCACAGACCTTTTCCAACCTGGATCTCAGCATCACCAGACATGGCCACAAGTGGAGCATCAGGACAAAAAGTCGAGAAAAGTCCTGAGATCTTAAAATGGGGTGAAGCATTCTTAGGATCTAGAGATTATTTGTCTGGGGAGCAGGGAGTGAAACATGTGAAACTGCAGAGCTCAGCGAAAATACTTTTTGTATTACAACTCCCATAATTCTATGTCCACAACTGCTCCCACCCATGGCCATGCTGGCTAGGGGCTCTGGGAGTTGTAGTAAAAGAAAAAAGTAACTTTTCCATAGTCTGGAAAAATCCAGTCTTGTATTATCTCTCCCCCGCCCCCCACACACTTTGCCACACACAAGTTATTATTTAGCTATAGCTGCATTTTCATGGCCTTCTTGATTTCCTGTAATCCCCGCATGAGAAAGGATGAGAACCACCATGAGGCTTGAAGGATTAATGGGTCCAAGGAGAGATGAAAAGGAACAGATGGGTGCCAATTGACATTAATCTTTTATTGCACATTCTGATGTCCTTGGCCAACTCATTTAATCCTCCTTCCCACAGAGGCCCATCCCTGCAGGCAAACCACTTGATCTCCATCTCTCAGGAACCAAGCTTTCTCCCTCCCTATCACTATCACTCCTTGTGCTGATGTGAGCACACCTTTCGTCTATCTGGCATGCAGCCACGCCTGGCATTCAGTCTTGGTATTGTGTGCCAGCTGTTTTAAAACTGGCATCACAGCAAATTGTATGTACAGAGACCATGAGGGTTTGGGGGGGGGGGAATCACTGAATGAAATTATCTTATCTCAGAGCTTGGAGAAATTCCTATTTGGACTACATTTAACAATATTCCCAGGCAGAAGCCAAATGGGTTAAGGAAGGGAATGGTGGGCCTAGGAGTTGTCATACAAAAAAGGAGATTTCTCAAACACTTGCTCTGCTAGTTTATTTTATTTTATTTATATGCCACCTTTCTCTGTGACCATAATTCCTTAGGGATGTGGTGGCCTAGTGGTTAAGATATCAATTCTGACAATTGCAAGATGGGAAAGTTGGCAGTTCAAGGCTCAGGTGCTACATGATGGGTTGAGCTCCCATCACTAGTCCCAGCTTCTGACAACAGAGCAGTTCGAAAACATGCAAATGCAAATAGATAAATAGGTATCACTTTGGTGGGAAGGTAACAGTGTTCACTGCAGTCATGCTGGCCACATGACAACTGGAGTTATCTTCAGACAATGCTGGCTCTTTGGTTTAGTAACAGAGATGAGCACCGCCCCCTACAGTCGGTTACTAAACATTCATGTCAACCTTTACCTATAATTCCTTCATGTGGCCATGAGTTCCATATATTATGAGCACCAGGTGAAGAAGTATCTTCCCTCTCTCTCATCTGGAGGTGCTGCTATTCAGTTCCACTTTCACATTATGTTTTGAGCCAAAAATGCACTTCCCTGTGTAGAAAATGCTGTGTTCTGTGCAAAACATCACTGTGTGCAAATTTTGTGACAAATAAGTCTTACGCTGCGAATAATGCTAAATTGCTAAATTTGCTGAATGGCTAAAATTCCATTTGCTTCTTTCAAGAAGAGAAGTGGTGAAGAATTACAGCCCTATTTTCAGCTGGACATATCAGGGATCAAACCTGAGATCTTGTGTATGCAAAGTCAATGCTCTCCATTCCAACTTTATATCCAGCTTTTCCCACAAAAGGTTTCACCCTCTGGCTTCCATGTACCAAAACAGTCTTTCAGCCAGTATTAGAGAAGGCAGAAACAAATCATTTCTGCTGCAAGGGAAGGCTTCTAGTTCTACATCTCTTCCTCCCTAAAAGGTTTCCCCAAGAAAAATTGTCTCTAGACATTTTAGTAAGTCACTAAACATAACAGCAATCCACATATCTCTGGTTTTCAGCTTCACTGTCTGTATCCATCTGTGACTAGATACTATGGAAGGCAATGCCAAATGTAAAGGGCAGCAAGATTTTAGAAAGGAAGGTCATTTCAGGAAACCAAAGTGAGTGTTGCAAGAGGTCAGCTATGATAGCAAGCTAGAGTTGCTTACAAACAAGAAAGTTGTATTTAAGAGGATATTGGACAAGGGAAAATCACAAACAAGGATATATCAGAATATCAGAGAAGAGGAAGAGATTGCACCTAAACATTTGGAAGAATTTCCTGATGGTAAGAGCTGTTTGGCGGTGGAATACGCTCCCTTGGAGAAGGATGGAGTCTCCTTCCTTGGAAGTTTTTAAAAAGGCTGGATGGTCATCTGTTGGGGGTGCTTTGATTGTGTATTCCTGAAGGCAGAAGGGGGGTAGACTGGATGGCATCTGGGCTCTCTTTCAACTCTATGATTCTATGAGAGGTAATGGTGGAAGACCAAAGCCATGGAAGGCTTGGAAGAGATGGATGATCATTCAGGTGTAGGTTGCCCATTTACATCCCACCAAAATAAGGGAGACAAAAAGATGATGATTTGCATGTGCATATGCAAAAGGAGAAAATATTTGTATAAGCTGAACAAAGTTACAGTACATCTCATCTGCGTGGAAAAGACTAGAACTGGGGGGCCTGAGTGCCAACTAAAGTCTGCTGACCAGGTGCTGCTAACAGTGGATGATGAACAATTTCAGAGACCCTGATCTCTCTTCTTATGATTCTTTATCTTTAAACAGATTTGGATTGGGATAGACTTTCAAACAGAGAATACCAAAAAGGCAGATTTTCTGCTGGGAACCATTATTATTATTGTGTTTTCTTATATCCCGCCTTTCTCCCAATATAGGAACTCAAGGTGGTGCACAGCAAATTTAAAACAATACAGTTTAAACACAGTGCAACATTAAAATATATAAATATAAATTAAAAAAACAATTAAACCACTTTATAAGTTAAAAACAGCAAAGAGAAGCATGGGAAACTTTCAAAAACTGTCCTCTTTCAGAGGCAATATATGGCCACTGGGTGAGGTGAGTTGTCAGTCTGCAACCACCTGCTTTCTGTACTTGTCCAATGCTCATGCCACTACACCATGCTGGCTCTCCATCAGCCTCCACAAAGGGGTATTTTGTAGCAAAATTGATAAAAATGGACCCCTGGGAGGGCATAAAATGGCCCTAGGGTAACTTTGGCCACTCCTGCTATACAGGCTTAATGAACATTTTATCTAAAAGCTAGTCATTTCTGTGTCCGTGAGAGAGAGAGAGAGCATTTGCCAGCTCTTTCCCAAATTCTTCATTAGCCTCTGGGGTTTGATGCATTTAGATTCCCTTTGATTCCTTTTATGGGTGCAGATTTCTCTCCAACTTTTTGTCTATTATAACTTTCCACCTGAAGCATTCTGGCTGGAACAGAGGAATGAAGATCCACAATAGAAAAGAAGCAGAAGGGACCAATCTAGCTGTAACTATAGGAAAGCTTGCCAAAAGACAAGCTTATCATCTTTTCCTCTTTGGGATGCTGATGACTCAATTCACAATTCCTCTTAATTTTCCCCATGCTTTCCTCTCCCTTCCACTGTCTTATGGTTCCAATAAACACACTAAAAAGTTTGCAGAACATTTCTCCATGCAGGTTTCTTGAACACAGACAGTACTAAATTAGGACAAGCTTTGCAAGAGTTCATCTGCTAGGACCAGCTTGAGATCAGTTTCTCTAGGAATATTGAGAAAGAAAAATGTCAGAAGGAAAGCAGGGCCCATTTTGCCTTGCCTTGCAACCACACACTCCCTGCAACCACATAACAGGACTGGTCTAGTTTCTAGAGCATGGTCTGCTATGTTTTTCCTCCATTTCATAGGGAATAATAACATGTATTACAGTCTTAAGAACTTGCAGTAAAGAATTGCAAGAGAGAGAGAGAAAAAAAATTAGAGGAGGGGAAACAGGTAAACTTGAGATTCTTGAGCACCACCTGCTGGTCTACAGCCTATTGTTGGTCGAACACCCAAAACTGAATTTTCCCATGTTGCCACGTTCACAAAGACTCAGAGGGTTATTCAGATGCTGCGAATGATCCTGGTAGAATCTGGGTTGAATTTGTGTTGTACACATGCATTTTGAATGCATCCAATTAAGCTTTTTGGAGGGCTGCCAAAATAAAATAAAATAAAAAACCCACTTAACCCGATATGATCAATGTTGGGTTTTTCCCAAATTTTCCTAAAAGATTTACATTGTCAGCTGTGTGAATAACTGATGCAGATAGACCTGGGATAAACCAGGATGAAACTCTGCTTGAATGTGCTTTGAATATATTTGCATCATCAACTCCATCTTTATTTGAGTACTGATACATGTGAGCAACAGAACTTGCAGAGATGTGCATAGATGTGGTTCCATAGTGTGAACAACAAACCCGGAATGCGGGAGTGAGATTATTTGCACGGTTGCACTCAAAAAACAGCAACATCTGAATGACCCCTTAGAGTGAATTTAGGGCCAGTTCAGATGATTTCAACTATCTGCTATTGGCTTTGAAGGGCTTTCTTCACTTGCTGGCAATCACACCCAAACATTCAGAGGATTATTTCTCAGTGCCTGGTCCCATAGTCAGACTGCATGTCAGGAGCACCCTTAAGCCCTGAGACTTCACAGCCAAACCATGAGACCTAGGGATGATGCTCAATGATGGGGGAGAGGACCTGAGAATTGCATTAAACTTCATACTTTAAGCACGAGCCACACATGCTCAAAGTGCAGCATTCAAATTAGTCAAAAGAAGGAAGAGAGAAGCTCTCTGGGAAGTCTGCAGCTGAAGCAACCTGAAACAACAAGGGCCAGGTGCAGTTAATGGTAAAAAAAAGTTTCATTTACAGGACAAAGCTCTTGCCCTGAGATTTCTCCCCTTGCCTGCAAACTAGAGATGTGGGTCCAGGCCCTGAGATCTGGGAACACTTGCCTACAGGCCCAGTCAAATGCCAGTTATGTACATACTAGAGGGCCAACCAATCTACAGAATCAAAATATCAGGTTATGGTGTTTGTTTTTCTGGACACAATAAGAGCTCTGCTGCATTAGATCAAGGTTCCATCTATTCCATCAACATCCTTCCATTCATAATAGGTTGACTTAAACCAGGGGTGGACAACAGTAGTGGATCTAAGGGCCAGCTTTCTTCTCCACAATGCTCTGTGGGTCACATAAACTGCTCCAAAAAAACCAAAGTGGCCAGAAGTTACTTTTTTGAACCACAACTCCCACTATGAGGATTCCAAGTTCTGTTTCAAGTCATCTATGTTGAAGTGAGTGACCACATCCAGTACTACTTTAGGCAGCATGTGTGTTCTTTGGCAAGTTACTTTGTTTGGACTTTAATTCCCAGCACCACCTAGGCAATGTGGAACTGGTTGGATGAGTGCATCCTTTAATGTCCTCCCAAAATCTCCCTGCAGTTTGTCAGAGGAAAAGTTTCATTCTTAATTTCATCCTAAATGATTAGTATTCTATGTGGCATGAAGAGGAAAATATACATGCCACTTCATGCAAAAGGTTTGGAAAATGGGAGGCTAAAGTTATCTGTTGAAGAGGAGAAGGAGGGGAGAAATCATGGACCATTGTCTGCAAAGTAGAACACATGGCTACTGGTCTAGATTTCATCTCCTATGCAGCACTTGCATTTTAAAACCAGTTGTGATGGCCAGTAAGAATTTGCTCAATGGTACCTGGTTGGGGGGATCTCTTCTTCCTGGATCTTCTTAGGGATGGAATAACTATTGGAAAGTAGTTGGGAAATGGTCCAAAAATGTATTTCTCAGGTGTTTGGAAATTGGCAAGGAAAGTTCTGGACTGATGACAGTCTTCACAGTTCAGGAGTTATTCTGCACCAACTTTCCATGTCGGTTTTTCTTCTCACTGAAAACAGCATTTTTTGGCGCAGATCTGTGCAGAAATATTATTTTCTGCGCAGAAAACCCTATTTCCATTTTTTATTATTATTATTTTGTGCAGAACAAGTCCTAACTACAGCATTTCCAAGACAGGGAGCAGTATTATTTTCTGTGCAGAAAAGGCTGTTTCCCATGTAGAAATGCCATGGGTGAATTTTGTGCAGAATAAGTCCCAAACTGTGAATAATCTTCCAAAATGGCACAGTTTTCAAAGACTCCCTTGTAGCAGGAAGAAAATTCCTAGAATTACCAGTGGCTTCCTTTGAGAACAAAATTGGCAAAGAGTTACCTCCCTGCCTCCCCTCTAAAGTCATTCCTTCTTATCCCTTCCCTGCCATCTCCTTCCATGTACAAAATACGGGCCATTTTTATATATCCAACAGAGCCTCTTTTCGGCTAGGCCAGCTTTCAATTCGAGCTTGTTAGCTTTAACTGGAACATTTTTTCCTCCTTTGAACTCAACTTGAATTAATGTCACCATGGCAATGGGGCAGAGGCTTTGTCTTTGTTGGGCTGCCCTTCACCCCTCAGCAAGAGGTCTTTTGGGGGGGAGTGTTCAACCAGAAAAGAAAAACAAGAAGGAAAAGAAAGGGCATGATCTTGTCCAGCCCCCCCACCCACCCACCCAAAAAAAAAACCCAATATTGTACCACATCACTAAGTATAATTTGTCAACCATCGCCATCTTCATCATCTGGTATATGATTGTGTTCAAGCCAGAGCTTTGGAAAGTTACTTTTGGGGGCAACAACTCTCAAGAGCACCTCAGACAATGTGACCACTACCGATGAGAGCAACTGTTCAAAAAAGGAACTTTTCCAAAGCCTGCCCAGGCTACCAGAAATCACCACACAGGTGCCAAGCTCATACCCTCCAACATTTCAAGGATGAGAACAGATATCTGTGACCAAGCAACATCAGAGAGTGGTCAAGGTGGCAAAAGATATTAATGAGAGGGAACAGAGAAGCTAAGAGAGGCTGCAGCAGTTTGCTTTTGCCTGAGCCTCCTGGAAAGGGCAAGGTTCCACTTCACTATCCTTTCCCTCTGGCTGAGTTAATTGATGCTTTTGCACTTTGAGCCCAGTTTGCAGCAACTGAAGTAAGATGAGGACAAAGGGGGAAAATGGAAGGAGTGGAGAGAAAATGGGACATTTTAAAAGCAGCTGAAATAGTGGGATGGCAGAGGAATAATAGGGACTGCTACTGCCCCTTCAGAGGAGTTGGAAGGTATGCTAGCTCTTCTAGTTAGTGTTGTATCATGTGGATTGAGAGTTGGAGAGGGCACAGCAGTCACAAAGTGGAACTGGCCCCATTAGGGTAAGACTTTGTGACAGATGGTCAGCAATTCTCTCAGAACTGAGCATGAGAGTCCCCAAGCATAACAAAACTGTTGGCTTGCAACCATTTGGTGTTAAGTGCAGCAATTTATATTTGTGAAATGAGGTAGTGTAAGTAAAGAAATACCACCGCTGCCTGTGTGCAATAAGACCAGAGTCTAAGGCAGAAATTCTACAGGTGTCATACACACACATACGGTTCCCAATGGAACCTGTTGGATATTTCTGTCTATTGTAGAACGTCTACATTCAGTTCAAGGTTGTGCATGCATATTTGGTGGTACATTCAAGTGTGCATTCAGTGACTCAGTACTCAGTGGCAATGGAGTAGTTTGGGGAATTCACGGCATTCCAAGTGGCAAAGATGTATCCTTCAATGCCCATCTCAGTCCAGTGATGGCTGAGCCACTGTCATCTGCTATCATTTTTCACTGACATGTTCATAGCAAAACCCAATCTTCTGGATATTTGTTGCTGTGTGCCTTCAAGTCAGTTCCAACTTATGGTGACCTTAAGGAGAACCTATCATGGGGTTTTCTTGCCAAGATTTGTTCAGAGGAGGTTTGCCATTGCCTTCCCCTGAAGCAATGTAATTTGCCCAAGGTCATCCAGTGAGTTTTGTGGCCACTCCTGTCCAAATAAGATCTCAATTTTCCTCTTTTTTTATTTCTCCCCACTGGAAGGTTGTGAAACATTTGCAATGAAGTTCAGTGAGATTCCTCCCATGGCCATCAGCAATTTCTCCATGCCTCTGCAATGCACTGCAACCTTTCTACAAATGCCAGTCCTGCCTTAGTCTCTGGAGGGAACAATCTTAGGATAAAGGGCTTCTTGATTCCATCTCATACATTTCTCCCACTCCCATTTCAGGCATGGTGTGATTTGATCATTTGACAACAATGTGTGTTTCTTTCCAGACCAGAGGAAATTCTTTGTAACCAGACCTGTAGGTGGGCTATGGCTGGGGAGAAATTCACTCTGCAGCTATGTTTGCTGGCTAATTTTTCAGAAGCCTGCTCTTCTTATTTTCCTGGTGGGAGAGGATGTAGATCTCCAAGCCTCAGAGTGCCCTTTTTACCTTCTTTTTCCACAGTCCCTTCCTTTTTCCAATATATAGTCAAATATATTTTTCCATCCGCTTTGACCCCAGCAACTGATAAAAGGCTCTTCTTCCTTTCCTAGTGCCACTGTTGTGGCCTCCAAAGGAGATAAGAGCAGCCAGTGAGGAGCATTATCACCACCCTCAGTGAGAGCTGGACAGTTAAGAAAGAAGATAGGAGGAAAATCACCGCATTTGAGATAATGTGTTGTTAGAGAAGAGTGCTGAGGATCCCATGGACACCCAAAAGGCCAAACAAATGGGTCCTAGACCAGATCAAACCAGAGATATCCCTAGAAGCCAAGATGACAAGATTTAGACTGTCGTACTTTTGGACATATCATGAGAAGGCATGAATGGTTGGAAAAGACAATAATGCTGGGAAAGATGGAGGGAAGTAGAAAGAGAGGAAGGCCACATGCTAGATGGATGGACTTTATTAAAGAAACCATGAATATGAGTTTGCAGGAGCTGGACAGAGCATAGAGCACAAGGGGGCCTAGAGATGTCTCATCCATAAGTTTGCCATGGGTCAGGACCAATGCGAAGGCAGTTAACAACAACAAATAACAACACTGCCATCCCCTTTTCCTTGTGTATCATGCCTTGTTTAGATTGTAATCCCAAAGACCAGGAAATGTCAAATTAACAATTTGCAAGCCACTCTGGGAGGCTTTGGGGCTGAAGGGTTTGATACAAATATTCTAAATAAATAAATAAATAAAATTTGTTTTAGTTCTGTGCCAAGAACCTAACATACCTGGTCTTTCAGGAAAAAAGACCCACCATTGCAAGGCGAGGTTCAAAAACCCAGTTAGATACTGGCACTGAAGGAAAACTAGACCTGGGAGTTGGCCACTGAGTTGGCTTGGTGCCTAGTGGTGGTTGATGGCTTCCATGACAATGGGGAGGCTAATAGGCTCTGGGGTTTAGTATCATCTTTACAGGCACAATCCAAGCCTCTGAACCTACTTGGGTGTTCAGCACACTGGGGAACATTTTAAAGTCTGGACTACAGGATGGAGTAAATTCATTTCTTCACTAATATGGAGGCCCCAGTGATGAGGTCCTGAAGGCCATCAAAGACAAAAATATACCTTAATCACTGCAGGATATCCAGAACTAAAGCATCCCCAGCAGTTGGATGCCCATCCTCTATTTGAAGACCTCCAGCTAGGAAAAGCATACACATACACACATACACACATGTAATTTATTTCATTGTCAAAATGCTCCTAGATGCCACCTAGATGTTTCTTCTATTGTTCAACCGAAAGTAACTACCTCTTAACTTAAGCCCAGTATATCTAGTCCTCCTGGCCTCTAGGGCCAGCAAAGAAGGAGTCTTTGCCTTCTATAGGCATAAACTCTATTTGAAGAATGCCATCATGCCCTCTCCCAGTCTCTTCTCTAAACAAAACATTCCAAATTTCTTTAGTCTTCTCCTCAACTTTCCGCTAGACTGGTTTTCATATATATATATATATATATATATATATATATATAAACTGTTGAATTGCAGCACCCAAAAATGGACAAACTGTTACAGATGAGGTCTTAATAGCACAGGCTGAAGTGGAATGATGACTTCTTGACATTTCCAAACTCTAGGTGAAATTCAATTTTAGCCCCATTCAAATGAATAAACATGCTGGTTGTCAGTCTGGTAAGTCCTATTGATTTCAGTTAGTCTACTGTAGTTGGAGCTAGAATTGAATTCAACCCTATTATTCTGTTAATGCTACCTAAAATCATTTCATTCTTCTCTCTCTTCTTTTTTGCAGTCATCTCACACTGCTCAATCATGTCCAGTTGACAACAGACAATAATCCCAAGATCCATTTCACGCATACTGCTTCCATCTTATACCTGTGCATTTCCCATTTTTAATCTATTTATTGTGCTGGTGGGTGCGTGGATGTATGTATTTAATGGTTTATGTTTAATTATTATTTCTCTGCTCACTTAATCACATTTTAAGTGTTATATTTTGTGAATTTTTAACTATATGTTTTTAAATCTGTTTTAAGGCACTTTGAGTCCCAAATTGGGGGGGGGGGAGTAGAATATAAATATCATCATTATCTTTGTCGTTGTCATCATCATCACCTAAGGGAGAAAGTTTGCATTGTCTTTACTGGGTTTCAATTTCAGCCCAGTTTTACATTGCTGACTCTGTGGTGTCAACTGGTCCTCCCAGATTCTGTGCAATCTACAAATTTAATAAGGTTTCCTTCTGCTATTTCTTTTAAAAAACAAAGATGCATTGAAGTAGAGTGGATCCAAAACAGAGTGATACAGGACTACATTCACAACCTCCTTTCAGTCAGATGGGGAGCTTTTAGTATTGCCAAGTGAAAAACAGGACAGAGCTCCTGTAACATTAATAGTTATTGTCAAATAAGCCCCACTTTTTAAGGGTATAGCCACCCTGATACAGAAGTCCCAGTTTTTGTCCCTGTTCCTTCTGCAAAATGGGTGGGTTGTTTGTTTAAGATCCACATGACTGTTAGCTTATCTCTAAAATTCCTTCTTCCACAAAACCATTAAAGGTATAGAAGCCTGGTCTTGTTTTTCAGTGGCAATCCTAGGAGTACTTGATGAAGATGATTTTATTCTGTCTTTTCAAGCAGCTGTGAATCCATCTGGTGGTATTAGCATCTAGTTCACAGTCATCAGTTCCCTACCAAAATAAAACATATCCAAAGGGATCTTGTAGCACCCTGGAGACTTAATTGAGCAAAAGACGTTGTAGCATAAACTTCTGTAGACTTGGTCTGCTTCCTCAGATGCAACAGTAGACCAAGGCTGCAGCCATATGGCAGAAACAATGCAGTTTGAGACCACTTTAACTGTCATGGTTTTATCCTATGGAATTCTGGGATTTGTAATTTGTTGTGATACCAGAGGTAAAATAAGGTTAAATATCTCATAAATCCCAAAATCCCATAGCATTGAGCCATGGAAGTTAAAGCGGTGCCAAACTCCATTAATTCTGCAGTGTAGATGCCGCCTCAGTGTACGAAAGCTTATGCTACAATATATTTTGCCCAGTTTGCCTCAATGGTGCTACGAGATCTCTTTTGCATACTGATATTCCAGAGTAACATGGCAATGTCTCTTAAAAATATCATGGACAGCTTTGTCAAAGGCTTTGCTGAGACTTGGACATCCACCATTCACTCAATCGGTAACCCAGTTAAAGGAGGAAACAAAATTAGTCTGGCAACAGCTATTCTAAATGGATCCATGCTAGATTCTGCTAGTCACTATTTGCATATCCTTACATATTGATTCTTTTGTCTTGCATTCTCACATCTTCTCTGGTAGCACCTTAAACCAGGGTGTAATGGAGGAATATAGTTGCCTTGTATTGAGTCAGACCACAAATCCATCCATTCCAATGTTTCCATCTCTGATAGGTGGCATCAGCTCTTCAGTGCATCATCATGATCCTGCTTAACTTCCCAAAATCAGGAATTTATATTCAGGCTAGTACAATCCAGTCCTGACTCTACTCCTTTAGCATTTCAGCCTTCCTCCAGGATTTTGTAGAGATGCTAAAGAAAGCTTTTGAAAATAAATTCCCCGGTTCCTTTAGTACCCTAGGATGCCATTTATCCAGCACCGAAGACTGGAACTCATTTAAAGTAGCTAGGTATTTCCTGGCCAGCTTCTTATCAGTCTATTAACTGCATTCCTCGCTGCTCATTAGTCATGCTTTTTATGCAAGGTTGCCCACAGTTTGGGAGGCCAAATAGGAGACGAAAAGCTCAGACTTCTCCTTTTCCATGTGTATTGCACCAAGCTCATTGACCAGTATTGTGCTTCTTCCTCCAAATGGATTGGGAGGGGGACTTTCTTGGCTTTTAGGTCTCCCATCTTTCACACCACACGATTATAGTGCTATGATACCACTTTCACTGCCATGGCTTCATCCTATGGAGTCCCAGGATTTGTCATTTGGTGAGGCACTAGAGATTTCTCACAACGAATTCTAAATAGCTAATACTACAGATAGATTCCATAGGTTGGAGCCATGGGAGTTAAAGTTCAATGTACTATAGCTGGGCATAGCATACCCCCCCAACTGTCTGAGTCTGGCAGGGGCAGTCCCAATCAATCCTCTGCCATCCCATATTTTCAGCTATTTGCAAAATGTCCCAATTTCTCTCTCTTACTCTCACATTCTCCTTTTGTCCTCAGCTTACTTCAGTTGCTGCAAACTGAGTTCAATGTACAAATGTAGTTGGCACTCTACTCATCAGGGAGGAGAGGAGAGGAGGGTGCAGAATCTTGTCCTTCTCAGTAGGCTCTGGCAAGAGCAAACCTCTGCATCCTCTCTAAATTTGTGACTTCTTCCTCAAAAATAATCTTGATCACACTTTCATATTGCCTGGCAACACATCTCCCATTACAAGGGCTTCAAGTTGTTTCCAACTTATGGCAACCTTAAGGTGACCCTATCCTGGGGTTTTCTTGACAAGATTTATTCAGAGGAGGTTTGCCATTGCCTTCCCTTGAGGCTGAGAGCATGTGACTCACCCAAGATCACCCAGTGGGTTTCATGGCCAAGCTGGGAATCAAATCCTGGTCACCAGAGTCCAGCACTCAAACCACTCACTCCACCGCAGTGACTTATTTATGCCTTAGTTATCCCTGAAATAATTACTGAAAAATAACTTCCAACTTATGGCAACCTTAAGGCGAGCCTGTCATGGGGTTCTCTTGGCAAGATTTGTTCAGAGGAGGCTTTCCATTGCCTCCCTCTGAGGCTGGACTTGCATTATATTTAAAACGCAGATGCACACCCTGGCTAGCTTTCCAATTTTTTAATTTTATTTTAAATAATCTCCCCCTTTGTAAACACACATATTGAAACGATTAGAAGAAGACAAACAGCCAGGCTAGCCCTGGGATTATGATCACAGCCAATACACTGGAAAGTGAAGGAGAATGCTCTTTTCCACACGAAGCCCAAAACTCATGATCGAAGCCAAGTTCTACCTGATCCTTCAGAACAGATGCTTGGTTCTGGAGTAGCCCCCTGTTTCCCACACTCACACCTTTTGTAGCTCCATTTTAGGTGAGCTGAGTTTAAAGTCTCATTCCTGGTTAATGAGCAACTCCTGCACTTTGTCCCTTGAACTAGAACGCCAGCCAGCAACACACATATGACTCTGAGACAGGACTATGGAAAAAAGAGAAAAACAGAAGGAAGGAGAACTGAGTTTGCCAGGGCTCTATCCCAAAGCTTGATCTCAAAACCATTTATGAATGCTGAGATTCGGCCTTGGAATATCACTATATGGTGTTCATATCCTCCTACTGTTCCAGTTATGCAGGGACACTTCCGATTAATCCTCTGTCATTTCACTTTTTCAGCAGCTTCTATCTAAAATGTCCCAGTTTCTTTCTCCTCCAGCCACTTTCCCTCCTTGTCCTCAGCTTACTTCCATTGCTGTAAACTGAGAGCAACATGCAAAAGTAGCTTGCACTCGGTTATCTCAGCAGGGCGGAGAGGATAGGAGAAGGTGGCATCCCACTCTTCTCAGTAAACTCAGGCAAAAGCAAACTGCTGCAGCCTCTCCTAGCTTGTGCGCTCAAGATAGTTTCAACGTGAGACAGTGGGTGTGATGTGGGAAGGGGAATTGGTCATTTAAATAATGTCTTGACCATCTCTTTGCAGGATTCTTGCATCAGGGCAAGACTGAAGTCTACAGAGGTGGGTGAAGCACGAAGCCACCAGGCATCTTGTGAAACATTTGTGAGGAACGGATGAAACTGACCCAAAATGGACAGCTGCATCCCATAAAACCTGACCATTAAAGGCTTCCTTGTTTCTAAGTTGGCCTCTCCAGGTCACAGCAGGGGGCAAGGGCAGCTCATTTTACAGGGGAAATGGAATAGTGTATGGTATTGACTGGCAGTACCTGATAGGGAGAAAAGATCCTGGCTTTGAAAGAAATACAAAGGGGAAGGAAGGAAGGAAGGAAGGAAGGACTGAGCTTGGGGAAAAGTACTTCTTGGACTACAGTTTCAAGAATTCCCCAACTAGCATGGACAATGCTGGCAGTAGAGGTTTAAATGGACAGAAACATCACATATCATCCAATGGTCCTGATTTGATAGACCGTCCCAATTAATCCACTGCTGTCCCATTTTTTTTCCCCAGTGGCTTTTAAAATTGTCCCAGTTTCTCTCCTCCTCTCACTTTCCCCATTTGTCCTCAGCATACTTCAGTTTCTGCAAACTAAATTTAAAGTGCAATCAAGTAACTCATTCAGTGGGAGGGGAAAGGAAAGGATGGAACCTTGCCCTTCCCAGGAAGCTCAGGCAAAAGCAAACTGCTGCAGCCACTCCTAGGATGTTGCTTGGCCACAAAGCCTGGTCTCCAGAGGTGTAGTCCAAAGCTCAAACCACTACACCACACTGGCTTTGATACCCTCCCTAAAAAAAAAAAAAGAAGAACCTTTTCAAAACCTGGAGGGAAAGAAGGGAGGCAGGGAGTGCTTATCTCATGAAGATGGGACAGAGGGCTATGAAGGTGGAGGGCTGAGATGTACATCTGCTTTTTCATTAAAAGCCCGTGGAAAAAGTGACGGGAAAAGGAAAATATTATTGCAGATTTGGTTGCTGTTCTTGGCTGCAGGCCAAGGGGACCTGAGAGGGTTGTTGTGGAGGGATGGGGAAAGGAGAGGAGTGTTAACCTGGCAGAAGCTGGTTTCCAGCCCTTGCCTGGTGTTTTATCAATCCCTTGATGGGAGCGTTGGCACCAAGGCTAGCCAGACGAGAATGGAGACCCTTTGCGTTCTATCCCTGAAATGCCACATCAGCAGCAATGAAGGCCACGAGCCGCGTGTTGGATGAGGATTGTAATGAAGAACAGATTTGTTGCCTGGCCGGTTTCCAGATAGCTTTCTCCCAAGCCCTAGTGAAGCCAAATCTTTGAATACAGAAGAGAGGGGTAGGGACTGGGGGAATCCCCAATGTCTGATGCTGACAGAAGAAGAGTCAGGTAGCAAGGTAGATTGGACCCAAGGCAAGTGTGTGTGTGTGTGTGTGTGTGTGTGTGTGTGTGTGTATATATATATATATATATATATATATATATGTGGTGGAATATCTCAGAAGACCCTGAGGATGAAAAATTGGGCAGAAACTTGGCTGATGATGCCTGATGATGATTATTATTTTCCATCCCTGATCATCAGCATTCGTTGGATTCTTGGCAGTTTGAAGCACAGTTTGTAACTCTGGGAGAGAAAAGAATGCGAATTTAGATCAGTAAAACAAACAGTCAGGCCTGGAAATGAATGAGATAGGTCCTTCCCACCTCCCTTGAGTTAACCATGCAAGAGCTAGACTGATCTATCTAGACTGGGCACCTCTGCATGTTCAGAAGGATCTGGCCTGATTAGGACTTGGATGGGAGACTACCAAAGAATACTAGGCTATATTTTGGAGGAAAGCAATGGCAAACCACCTCTGAATAGCCCTTGCCTAAGTCAGGAGCCAGCATGGTGTAGTGGTTTGAGTGTTGGACTATGACTCTGGAGTCTGAATCCCAACTCGGCCATGGAAACCCACTGAGTGAGCTTGGGCCCAACTTGTAGTAGTGCCCCTAAAACCCAGCTGTGGAAGCATTCCTTCTTTCTTGACCTCTGTTATGACTGTGGAGTCTCCTAAATCCTCCTTTCCAGCCTCCTAGTCAGAGCAGGTTTTATGGCCTGTAAAACAATGCTGCCTTTGTCATCCCCCTTCCTTGATGTCCTTCCCTATTGCTTCTTCCCTTTCAGAATGTCCATTTTATAAATCATTTTAATTGCATTTATATTGCTCCTTTGTGACTTTTACATGGCTCCATGTTGCTTGCCTTATACCAACCAGACCCTTAGATTATATTAATGGGGCTTGGAGTGTGTTGCGTTGCTTCCCACTTTTGCCTGGATATCATTTTCCCTAGATATACAGCATATTACTTTCCTTAGATTAATATAGCTTTAATTAGATTTATACCCGCTATGAAATTCATGGGGTCACCATGAGCTGGCAGACAATTGGAAGGCACATACACACACATAAACAATTTGGGTTCCATCAAGATTAATAGGACCATTTCCTTGGACTTGTCAAGCATGGAACAGATTCATACACACCTATTTTGCCTGCCTACATATTGTTTACTTTCCCATTCATTTGATTATAGGTAGTACTTGGATCCATGTTGTGGCACTATAACCATCCAATAAGAAAAACATTGGCCTTGATTTTCCACCAGTTTGCAAAGTGTTTCATTGCCCACTGATTTCAGAATTTCTCCAAATGTACACCTCATTCCAAATTTTACACCTCTGAGTAGCAAAGAGAGCCACAACTGTGATACTCAGAATCATCCCCAACATCCAACCTCCCCTTACGGTGCAGGACAGACTCATTGAACCCAATTGTGTGAGTTTTCCTTTCTGATTGTTGTCTTTATTTTTGAAGGAGCCCAACACATGTGCTGAGCCAGGATGGAAAAGCAACTATCAAAGGTGTAGCTGCATTAGTCTCTTACAACAAAATACCAAAGAGTCATGCATGGACCTTCAGAACTAAACTGATTTATTAGAGCATTAGCTTTTGAGGACAATAGCCAAATTTCTAAGGTGTACGGAATATAATTGGGAGAGCGTTATCTGTGGACCATGTGTGCCCCCAAACTTATGTGTACTGTATGTACAGTACATTTTGCATTTTAGCTGTTGTTGTTATTGTTGTTGTTGTTGTTGCTGTGTGCCTTCAGGTCATTTCTGACTTACAACAATGCTAAAGGGTTTTCTCAACCTCTCCTAGCTTGTGTATTCTTTGATATTAATAAGTTTCACCTTTTTCACTACACTCTGATATTGCTTGGCCACATGTGCCTTGGTTTTCATCTGTGAACTGTTGGAAGATATGTAATTATTGCACAAGTCTACATGGGACAATAAATAAGACTGAGGCCATGATATGCTAAGAAAAATATATTTCAGTGCAAACCTCTGGAGAGAGACTGGAACTTGTTGTATTGTAATCCTGCCATTATCTTAGACATTAAACATCCTTCCAAACTTTGGCAGAAACAGCAGGTTGGGAGGGAGGGAGGAACCCTTCTTCAAAGGCAAACTCAGAGAGGACCAACTCTGTTGGCAATGCAAAAGGATCTTCTTGTAGCAAATGCAAAAGGATCTTGTAACTGAAAGAGAGAAGCTGGTAGCATGAGCTTTTTTAGACCTGAGCCTACTTCCTCAGATGTGCACCCAAAGGGACAGAGAGGGAAAGATATACTCAGAACAGGCTTTGGGAATCCCATGCAGCATGCTGACAGAGGCTTTTTGGAATCTTGATTTGCAAACAAGAAAGTGGCTGGATGAGGTTGAACATCTGGCTGTCCTCCTCTGGGGACACTGGGGGGTAGGCCTCCTTTGGCCAGGCAATTGCATCTTACTTGGTGTAAGTTTACTCCTGAGGATGAGGGGTTATTCAGAGTGCAGAGCTGGTTCAGCTTTCCTGACATTTTGTTACCAATCTGAGAAAGCAGAGAAAATATATATTAATTAAGATTCTCTGGAACACTTCCTCAACTATATATGTTAAGAATAAAGAGCCTTCTCAGTTGCAGCACCTAAACTGTGGAACTCCCCGTCCCAAGAGATCCAAGCATATATATTTGTGAATTTTTTTTCCAATGGGAACAAGTCACAGTTCTTGGAAAACTGGACACTTTCTTGCTTATTAAAGATAGAGAGCACTTCGTCAGCTATCCCTATATATGTAAAGAATAAAGAGCCTTCTCAGTTTTGGCACCTAAACTGTGGAACTCCCTACCCCAAGAGATCGAAGCATCTGTCTCCTTCCTGATGCTTTTCCCATACCTCATTTGGATTTACTGTGGTCTCTCTTCTTATCTTTGCTGAAGTTGCTTGCCATCCCTATCTAGGTACTGGATTTCAATCCAGCCTTGGCTAAGTTGACTTAGGGTAGATACACTGAAATCAGAGGCATTTATTTGTCATGACTACGTTGTGCCATTAATTTCAAGAGACTGATCAATTCAATACACTGGTGTAAGACTGGCTGCAGTCCTTTGTCTAGTTGTTCTTTTTTAAAAGTGCATATATTCAATTGTTGATCTTGATTGCCTTGTGTGTCTCAGGTGGAATTGAAAAGGTGGAATATAACTGTTTGAGAAAAAGGAATAAAAGGTAGAGCAAAGCCATTCAAAGCTTCCATTTACCTCAGAGGAATGCTCCCAAGTGTGAGAACTGTCACACTTGGTTCAAGAGGCAGTGATGCCAACTTTTATTTTTGTTATATTAGGCCTGTTCCTGTGACTTTCACCCATTGAAATCTAGCAGGTGAAGCTTTCTTTGGCATTTTCCTGATAGAAACAGGGAAAGCTTCACTCACTTCATAATTTCATGTCAAGCTGCAGTTAAAAGTATAGAAGCAGGAGTCATCTTAAAAGTTGACAATCACACAGGGAACTCTTTGTCCAAGTTGCTCCTCCTCCTCCAGTCTTGGAAAAGTTACTTTTTAACATTGTTGTTGTTGTTATGTGCCTCCAAATCATTTTTTACTTATGGTGACCCTAAGGTGCCATATAATAGCAAGTTTCTTCAGACAGAGTTTGCCATTGCCATCCTCTGAGGCTGAGAGAGTGTGACTACAGCTTCCATAATCCCTGAGGGATTGTTGGAATGGCAGTCCATAAAAGTAACTTCCTTCATCTGAGTCTCCTCCACTGGTACCTACAGACAAGCCATGTCTGTATGAAGTTTTGCCTCCCCAGATTCTCTGGAAGGCAATTGGAATTGAACCATATCACACGCTAGCAAAAAGCAACTATTTATATATCCCACATAATTGGCTGCTTCAGAGGACTTTGGACTCTTTATGGGTTTTTTTCCTTCAGGGTGAATGCCACGCTTCTTTGGAATGTTAAAAGTATTTGCCATCAAATAAACAGACATTGCCCTAGGTTTGTGGAGGGAAGGAGGGGAGGAGAGTGGAGTTTACCTTGACTGGGTGCATGACTCTGGAGGCAAAGGAGGAAAGAGCTCATTGCAACAGAAAGCCAGTTGTTTGATAGTTAATTCCAGATGTGGAAGGAGAAGGTCCCAAAGTACAATACGGACTTGGGTGGAACTGAGCAAAAGAAAAAAAGAACATCAACAATATTGCCTTTGGCACAAAGTTCGTTGCACTCATGAAGGGTGGAGTGTGAAGTGCATAGAATCATAGAGCTGGAAGGGACCACAAGGGTCATCTAGTTCAACCTCGTGCCATGCAGGAGTACACAACTAAAGCACTCCTGAAAGTTGCCCATGCAACCTCTATTTAAAGACTTCCACCACTTGCACCATTAAATAGTTCATACAGTAAAGACGTTTTTCCTAATGTTAAGGTGGCGTCTCCTTTCTTGGATTTTGAATCCATTGGTTGGTGTGGCAGTCCCTGGAGAAGGGGAAAGAAGATCATTCTATCATCTATATGACATCCCTTCAGATATTGAAAGATGGCTATCATGTCACTTCCCTGTGTTCTCTTCTCCAAGTTAAACACACCCAGCTCCTTAAGTCATTCCTCATAAGGCTTGGTTTCCAAACCTTTGATCATCTTGGTCATCGTTCTTTGGATATATTCTGACTTGCCAGTATCATGCTATCGGCCAACCCATGGAGGGATGGGTGGCAAGAGCATAAGCAATACCTTTGGGCATACTAAAGATCAGGGCTGAAAAACACACTTTTTTGGATTACTAGTCCTTAAATCTTCCAGCCAGTGGAGGCTGGAAGTTTTCTGGGAGTTGCAATCCAAAAAAACAAACTATTTTTCTCCCAAGCTCTACAAAAAGTTTACACATAGGATCATGTGGGAGAGCCAGCATAGTGTAGTGGTTGAGGGATCAGCTATTACTCTGGAGGCCAGGGTTTGAATCCCTGCTTGGCCACAGAAACCCTCTGGGTAACCTTGGGCAAGTTACACTTTCTCAGCCTCAAAGGAAAGGAAAGGCAACCCCTCCTCTGAACCAGTCTTGCCAAGAAAACCCTGTGATAGGCTCACCTTAGGGATGTCATAAGTTGAAAATGACTTGAAGACATATCATAACAACAACAAAATGTGCCCTCAAGTTAACTTCAATTTATGGCACCCTGTCATAGGGTTTTCTTGACCACCATTCTTCAGAAGAGGTTTCCCATTGCCTTCCTGTAATGTTTGGAGAGTGTGACTTGGCCAAGGGGTTTCCATAGGTAAAAAGGAATTTGCCCCTAAATAATAGAAGTTTAAGAAAAGCATAAGCAGCAGCGACTGATGGCTTCAATGTCAGTGGGACAGTGAATCTTCTCAGGGTTTTCATACAAACATTAAAGGAACTGTCCAACATGCCCAGCCTGTTTGGGGATAGGGTTTAGCACCTTGGATGGCTTCTCTGAAGTTCAGACTTAAAGCCAGATTGGATTCACTACCCTCCTGAAATGGAAGCTGACAGCTGCTGCTGCGTGCCAAAGACTTAGGATCTACTTTGATTTTCGCAACCTTTGGCTTTATTTATGCTCCTGCTTCTGGGGATTTTGTCACAGCATGTGTGGCCATAAAGGAGGTATGAGTCATGCCACAGAAGACAAACTCGCTTTGTCCTCACTTCTTATACATGTCTGAATCACCTCTGTCAAAGCCTTTTGTGCTCCTCATCCTTGTTCTCCAGGTTTATTACTGAGAATAAAACCCCACTCAGCTAAGGTCATAGTGCACCGAAGTCTGATAGATTAGTTTGCTACAGTGAAAATCTGGAGGGCTCCTATACCTGTAATGGTTGTGGGTTGTATGTGTGTGCCTTCAAGTGGCCTGTTGACTTATGGCAACCCCATGAATTTCATCGGGTTTTCTTAAGCGAGGAATCCTCAGCGGTGGCTTTGCCAGTTCCTTCCTCTGAAACAGAGCCTCCAGCACCTGGTAGTTATTGATGGTTTCCTATCCAAGTACTAACCAGGACTGGCCCTGCTTAACTTCCAAGATCAGATGGGATCTGGTGCCTTTGGGCTTTGCAGAAAAGGGAATTCCAGTTGCTTATTGCCTGGTTTCATGACAAGCAACCCCTGCTGAAATTCCTTGTTGCTGCTGCTGTGTACCTTGTATACCTATAGGCACCATCCTATAGATTTCTGGGGTTTGTAGTTTGGCGGGGGACTTAGAATTCTCTCCCTTAGTTCACTGGAGAGTTCAAAGCACCCACCAAACTACAAATCTCAGATTTGTGGATTCGGAAACAGAACTCCCCCAATCAGTGTCCATGCTGGGTAGGAAATTCTGGAGCCTGTAGTTCAAACAAGCTCTGCAAACTAAACTGTGGGAGGTCCTGTATACAAAGCCTATGCTCTGCCACTGAGCTACAGCCCATGTTTATTTTTCCATTGATGCAACTTCCTTCCTTGGATGAGAAATCAATCCCAAACAAGGGCTCCTGGCTCCCAATCTCTGCTGTTGCCTTTTGTTCTCATTCCTATCTCTTAAGAGGAATCAGTGAAATGAGCATAAACAGGATAGAGGGGTGTGTGGGGAGAATTGCACCTTGTCCCAAACAGCAGAGGGATGAGACCATTTGGGGTTCACATATTATTAATGATGAGAACTGCTTTATTCTTTGGCTCAGGAAGCAGGAGAATTGGAATCCACACTGTCAAAACTTTGGAGTAGTTAAATCTTTAAAACAGTTCCTGGAATGCAATGAACTCATGGCTTATCCTATCCCAGGGGTATAGCTTGGTTGCAACAGATGGAGCTTTCAGAGGGGTGTGTTGGGTCTGTATCATATTAGGTTTAAATGCATTTTTAAACTGTTTTGTGTGTTTTTTAACTCGTGTTTTTTAAAAAAATAAAACTGGTTTTACAATAATTGTCTTTTGTATTAATAGTCTTTGGTTTGTTGTTGCTGTGTGCCTTCAAGTCATTTCTGACTTATGGCAACCCTAATGCAAACTTATCATGGGGCTTTCTTGGCAAGATTTGTTCAGAGGAGGTTTGCCATGGCCTTCCCCTGAGGCTGAGAGCAAGTCACTTGCCCAAGGTCACCCAGTGGGTTTCCATGGCTGAGCTGGGAAGTGAACCCTAGTCTCCAGAGTCCAACACTTAAACCACTATGTCACAGTTGTACTTTGTTTTAAATGGTTGTGAGCTGCCTTACATCCCGTGCAGGGAGAAAGATGGGGTATAAATTCAATAAAACAATAGTCTGGAAGGATATGAACCCAGATCTTCCCAACCAAGTATAACCCAGGCAGGCTTTTCTGAATATCCTGCAGAACGCAGCACCACATGTTTGCTTGCAGGCCAGGTCCATTGATTTGAAGGAAGGTTGGGTCTTCCTGATGCCATCTCCTTATTCCCTGGCCAGACACACACAAAATGGGGGCAGCAATTGTACTTGACTGTCTGGAGTCTTATTTGCACATCGTAACGCAAGGGATTGCACTTTTTAAAATAAGTAAAAATTTACCGTATGTCTGCAAATGTGTGTTGCTGTTTTGGCTTCTTATCAGCTTGCCTTAGGGAAGAGAGAGGGAGGGAGAAAATAATTTAATACATACTATTTAGCTTTTTTTAAAAAACCATGGGAATCCAATTTCTGGCAAAAGAAAAAGAAACTTGGTTAAGATGGTCTTGATTAAGGATTACAGGGTTCTCGCCAATCGAAATGACGGAAGTTTGAAGAAGATGACAGCTGTGCGTAGTATGCATAAAAGACATTTATACAGTTTAGAAATTGGTTTATTTATTTTTTTATTACAGTTTCCCTAAATCCATCAGCCAATGGCCATGCTGGTTGGGGATTCTGGAATCTGGAATCCAAAAGAGTGATATATTAAGGACACATTTGTATGAGAAAGTCCCTTTTCTACATCCTGAACTTCTTGACAGCTTGGGAAACTCAGAACTTCGAGGATGAAATATAAAATGCATTTCCCCTCACCCCACCCTGGATCTGGTGGCAATGAATTCCTTATGTCAAGAAAGTATTGTGTAAGGAAATGTATTCTTTTTTTCAGTCCTGAATCTCCTGCCAAGTAACTTGATTGGTGGAAACACTCTTTAAGGTTGTGGTGCCCCAAAGTAATTCTTCCAAGGCCTAGTGGTGATGAGTTCCACATGTTAATTATGCATTGAATTATGAATTCTTTCCTGTATCCTGAATGTCTTGCCAAGTAAGTTGATGACTGGGGAAACACAGAACTCTACATTGATGTTATTTGTTGCCCTGTCAACTTCAGCTTCTGGTGAGCTTATGAATGAGAAATCTCCAAGATGCCCTGCTATTAACAGCCCTGCACATATTTACTTATTTATTTTATTTATTTCAAGGATTTATATCCTGCCTTTCTCCCGCAATGGGATTCAAGGTGGGTTCAAACTCAGAATCTTCCAAGCTCAGGGTTCCTGGATTGAATCAATCCACCTATAATGCATTTTTCCTCTTTTCCTAGTACCTTCCACTTCACCAAGCATGATTCACCTTTCCAATGAGTCACATCTTTTTATGATATGGCCAAAGTATGACAGTCTCCTTTACTCAACTTGGCCTCCTTTGAGGCTGAGAAAGTGAGACTTGCCCAAGGTCACACAGCTGCTTTCCATGCCGGAGTGGGGATTCAAACCCTGGTGTCCCAATGTCCTAGTCCAACACTCAAACCATCACACCACACTGGCTTTAAAGCTATGTACATCATCTGCACAAAAGTCTCAGAATTTAGTCTGAAAAGCATGTTTTAAAAATTCTGGGGGCAATGAGTTCCATATGTTCCCAAGGTATTGAATGAGCAAGTCTTTTTTTTTTTTCCCCTTCTCTCTCTCTCCTGACTCGACTCTCCTGCCAAATCACTTGATAGGTGAAGAAACCCAGAACTCTATGGCTGGGGAAGGAGTGTTTTAAAGTAACTCATCCATGTTCTGAGTTTATCTAAACTTTCTTTTGTTCTTATGCTGCCTGGCTCTCTCTCCTTTTCTCTCATATTCCCACACACTCTGCAGATCTCCTATTTTTATTGCAAAGAAGGGAGGGAGGAAGGGAGGGAGAACTTCAGCTGGGGTTGTTGTTGTTAATTGTCCTTGGGTTGACCTCGACTCATGGAGACCCTGTGGATGAGATGTCTCCAAGCCCCCGTCCTCTACTTCTCTGCTTAGGTCCTGCAGGCTCAGGCTATGGTCTCCCTGACTGAGTCCATCCATCTGGCATGTGGTCTTCTTCTCTTTCTTGAGAGTCCATCCATCTGGCATGTGGTCTTCCTCTCTTTCTTGAGAATCCATCCATCTGGCATGTGGTCTTCCTCTCTTTCTTGAGAGTCCATCCATCTGGCATGTGGTCTTCCCCTCTTTCCTACCTTTCCTGGCACCATTGCCTTTTCTAATGAGTTGTGCCTTCTCACAATGTGGTCAAAGTACAACAACCTCAGTTTGATCATCCTGGCTTCCAGGGAGAGTTCAAGCCGATCTGTTCAAGGACCCATTTGTTGGTCTTTTTGATGGTCCAAGGATCCTCAGCATTCTCAAATGAGTTGATTTTCTTTCTATTGGCTTTCTTCACTATCCAGCTCTGAAATCTGTACACAGTGATGGGGAATAAATAGCTTCGATGAGCCTAACTTTGTTGTTGTTTACTGCCCCCAAGTTTATTTTGACTCGCTGTGACTCTTTGGATGAGACATCTCTAAGACTCCCTGTCCTCAACCTCTCTGCTCAAGTCCTCCAGGCACAGGCCCATGACCTCCCTGATCAAGTCTAACCATCTGGCATGTGGTCTTCTCTCTTTCCACTCCCCTCTACCTTTCCTAGCATCATTGTCTTTTACAGTGGTTCATGTCTTCCCATGATGTGGCCAAAAACGACAGCCTCAGTTTTGTCATCTTGGCTTCCAGATCAAGCTGGATCTGTTCAAGAACCCATTTGTTTCTCTTTTCTGGCCATCTATGGTATCCACAGCTTTCTTCTCCATATCGCAAATGAATTGATTTACTTTCTATCCAATCTGTTCACTGTCCAGCTCTCACATCTGTACATGGTGATGGGACATAGGATGGTTTGGACAATCCTCACTTTAGTGTTCAGAGTTTTAACTTTGCTCTTTAGGAATCACAGAATCATAGAGTTGGAAGAGACCTCAAGGGACAATGAGTCCAAAATTTTATCCAGTTCTTTCCAATCCTAGCCTTCTGTTAATTTCTTGACTCTCACATCCCTACATGTTGATAGGGAATACAGTGTCTTGGAAATCCTAACTTTGGTGCTCAGTTTAATCACTTTGCACTTGAAGAGCTTCCCTAGTTCTTTCATCACTGCCCTTCCCAATCCTAGTCTTCTTCTGATTTCTTGACTCTCACATCCTTACATAGTGATGCAGAATACCATGGCTTGGACGCTCCTAACTTTGGGGCTCAGTTTAACTTCTTTGCACTTTATAATTTTGCCTAGTTCTTTCCTAGCTGCACCTCTCAGTCCTAGACTTCTAATCCCTTGATTCTCAGGTTCTTACATGATGGTGGGGAATACCATGGCTTGGATGATCCTAACTTTGGTGCTCAGTTTTATCTCTTTGCACTTGAGGATCTTGACTAGTTCTTTCATAGCTGCCCTTCCCAATCCTAATCTTCTTCGAATTTCTTGACTCTCACAGCCATAAATGGTGATGGGGAAATACCATAGCTTTACAATCCTGCCTAGTTCCTTCATCTCTGTCCTTCCCAAGCCTAGTCTTCTGATTTCTTGACTCCCACATCCCTACATGGGGAATACGATGGCTTGGATGATTCTAACTTTGGTGCTCAGTTTAATCTCTTCGCACTTTACGATCTTGTCTAGCTCTTTCTTGCTGCTCTTCCCAATCCTAGTCTTCTGAGTTCTTGACTCTCACATCCATACATGCTGATGGGGAATACCATGGTTTAGAGTAGACAATCCACCTTGGTGCTCAATTTAATGTCTTCACACTTTACAGTCTACCCTAATTCTTGCGTTGCTGCCCTTCCCAATCCTTTTCTTCTGATTTCTTGACTCTCCCATCCATCTCTACATGGTGATGGAGGGATACCATGGCTTGGACAATCCTAACCTGGGTGCTCAGTTTCATCTCTTTGCACTTGGGGATCTTTCTTTCATGGCTGCTTTTCCCAATCCTAGCCTCCTCCTGATGCCTTGACTGCGGTCTTCATTCTGCAGCTGGGGACCAGATGCAAACGTGCCCCCCTTCTCCATACACACACACACACAGACACACACACACACACCCTTCCCTTGGAAGAGGAGGAGGAGGAGGAGGAGGAGGAGGGAGAGGGGGCCTCCTGTCTCTTTAAGGCCGGTCCCTCTGGCGCTGGGGCGAGTTGAAGGAAGTGACGGGGCGATTGAATGAAAAAGAGGAGAGAGAGAAAGCAAAGAAAGGAGCCCGAGAGGAGGGGAGCCAGGGACATCGCGGCAAGAGATCCCAAAGTGGGGGGCTGGATCTCCCCCAGGAAGGACTTGGGGGGATCCCTCACTCCCAGGAGCAGCCCAGAAGGACTCCACACAGCCCTCCAAGAAGAGGGGGGGGGTTGGAAAGTTGGGGAAAGTTTCCCCAAAGTTTGGAAAGTTGGGGAAAGTTTCCTCAAAGTTAGAAAGTTGAGGAAAGTTTCCCCAAAGTTTGGAAAGTTGAGGAAAGTTTCCCCAAAGTTTGGAAAGTTGGGGAACGTCCCCCCCCCCGTTTCCTTTCTCCGGCTGCTGGGAAAGAGGGGATCGGAGGATGTCCTCTGGGGGTCCCCGTCTGCTGCTGCTGCTGCTCTGCCTGTCCCTGGGGGCTGTGGGGGCGCCCCCCTCCGAGCTCCGCGTCCGCGTGCGCCTCCCCGACGGCGCGGTGGCCGAGGAGAGCCTCCAGGCGGACAGCGGCGCCGACTTCGTCAGCCTGGAGCTCCGCAAGGGCGACGGCACCCTCCTCACCCTCACCGCCGACTTCAAGCAGGTGAGGAGCGCCCCAGGGCTGGCCTCTGGGAGCCCCAAGACCGAGGCAGGAGGCTCTTCCACAGAGGCATCTCTCAGGGTGCTGGGCTTGAGGCTTCCTACAGGGGTTGGACTGGATGGCCTTGGGGGTCTCCTCCAACCCCAGCATTCAGCAATGGGGGCATTGTCCAGAGGAGGTCAACCAACATAGGGAGCTGGAGATGTTTCACCCGGAGAAGAGAAGGTCAATGAGGTTCTTCAACAAAGGCTGGGTGGCCATCTCTCAGGGGTACTTGGGTTGAGTCTTCCTACAAGGAGAAATGGGTTGGACTGGATGGCCCTGGAGGTCTCCTTCAACTCTAGCATTCAGCGATGATGGCATTGTCCAGAAGAGGTCAACCAACATGGGGAAGGTCCTGGAAACCATGCCCTATGGGATGCAGCTTAGGAAGCAGGAGATGTTTAGCCCAGAGAAGAGAAGGTTAAAGAGGTTCTTCAACAGAGGCTGGGTGGCCATCTCTCAGGGGTGCTTGGATTGTGTCTTCCTGCATGGCAGGGGCTTGGACTGGATGGCCCTCCAGGTCTTTTCCAGCTCTATGATTCCAAGGTGAGGGCATTGTCTAGACAGCTTTTTGGTTGTCCATGGTATCCTCAGCACTCTTCTCCAGCACCACATCTGCAATGAGTTGATTTTCTTTTTATCAGCTTTCTTCACTATCCAGCTCTCACATCTTCGCCTGGTGATGGGGAATAATACAATGGCTTAGATGATTCTAACTTTAGTTGTATACCTTTACTCTTTAGGACAGTGATTCCCAAACTTTGGTCCTCCAGATGTTTTGGACTTCAGTTCCCAGTTGACCAAGGTGGCTTTTGGCAGTTAAAGTCCAAAACAACTGGAGAACCAAAGTTTGGAAACCACTTCTTTAGGATCTTGTCTAGTTCTTTCATAGCTTCCCTTCCCATCCCGAGTCTTCTAATTTCCTACCAAACTTTCGCTTTTCCATATGAAACTATGTACGCGTAAATACACTGAGGCTGTGCGTATGATGTTGCAATTTAAAGGTATACTTTTTAATTTCACTAGTTGTTTATGCCACAACTCTTGCTGTGACATTCAGTGATATATGGGAGCTACAATTTAGGAGTAACATTAGTACAAAAGAAACATTGCTAAGGATTCTGTATGGTGTAATATGGGAGGAGGTGGCACCATGCGTTACCCCACTGGATGTTGCCAACCCTACTAATGCCACTGGCAGAAGAGAAGACTCATGGGGAAAGCAGAATAGAGTGTGGGAAAGGACCTGGGGAGGAACAATATTTCCCATGATCCCCTCCCTGCCAGAAAGGCCCTAGCCTTGGGAGACTTCCTTTCAGGACTTGAATAGTCAGAATCCCCCAGCCATTGGCTTGGAAAATGTACATTTTGGATGCTAACTCCCAGAACCTGGCTTGGAAAATTAACTTACTTGTAAGACTCTGGCTCCCACAATCCCCAACCAGCTTCCCTAGTGCTTGGATTGAGAAGCTTACTTTTAGGATTCTAAATCCCACAATCTCCCAGCCAGCGGAAACATTGGCATGGGAAACTTACTCTAACTCCAAGAATCCCCCAGCTCTTTAGGTTGATGTTATGGGAAATAGGATTCTCACAAAAAAGCAACTTTACCATTGGTTCGCCATAGGGCAGTATACAATTTATTATTATTATTATTATTATTATTATTATTATTATTATTACCAAGGTTTGTTTTTGGTTCCAAGAAAGAAGGGAGGGATGCTTTGTTGTGGTGGTTGTTGTTATTGTTGTCATGCACCTTCAAATCACTTTGGATTTATGGTGACCCTAAGGTGAACTTAACAGTGTTTTCATGGCAAGTTTCTTAAGAAGGGGTTTTCCATTTTCATCCCCTGAGGCTGAGAGAGTGTTAACTTGCAGGAAAAGAGATTCCAAACATTAGGAAGAACTCCCTGATGGTGAGAACTGTCTGACAATAGAATAGACTGTCTTTGAGGGTGGTGGAGTCTCCTTCTTTGGAGGTTTTCATACAGAGGCAGGATGGCAAGAGTGCTTTAATCTCATTTTCTCTCCAAAATTCTGGATGGTGGGGAATATTAGAGTATATATCTTGTGCATTCCTCCACCATCCTGCTGCATTTGATCTTCTCAAGAGCCCTGTCAGGTAGACAAGGCTGAAATAACTGGATTTACCTCCAGTCACCTATAGGCTCTATGGTCAGGCAGGGATTAAAACTTTGGACTTCCTAATCTCTAAATGTATTCCCTGCACCTTTTCTGGAATGAGAGATTTAAAAGGTAATGGGTGGCAGGATTATGACCCACTCTTACTAAAGAGCAAGAAGCTTTTTTGGAGAGGGCCTGTCCATTAAGTAAGAAGAGGATCTACAATTGAGGCGGGACTCAAGTGGACCTCCAGATGCTGTTCAACTGCATCTCCCAGCATACCACATCAGTGGTGAAGCTGACTGGGGCTGCTGGGATCTGTAGTTCAACAACATCTGGAGGGCCACCAAATTCCCTACTCTGCCTTATAGGCATCGTGACCTTACACACATCTGTTTACTGTGTTCTGGTGCTTCCAAGGCTGCATCCGCGTTGCAGAAATAATGCAGTTTAAGCTTTAACTGTCATGGCTCATGCTATGGAATCCTGTAATTTCCTATTTATTGTGGCATCAGAACTTTCTGACAGAGAAGGATAAATCTTTCTCAAAACCACAAATCCCAGAATTCCATAGCATGGAGCCATGGCACTTAAAGTTGTGTCACACTGCATTAATTCTGCAATGCAGATGAGCCCAAACAAAACTTTTACTTTTGCCTTGCCTCGTTGCCAGAGTTTTACCCTGGATCCAGATGCCAAGACAGGATTCCTTCTGTAATCCTCCACTTTCCTGAAGGAGGAAAAGGTGGAATCACTCCAGAATACCCTAGTGCTAGGAGTCTTCTGTCTGGAAGCACCTGTATTTCCAAATTAGGGGAAATATGCTTCCAGCCTCAGGACTTTTTCCAAGATTGCATGTGTTCTCATTTGATGCCACAGGTAGAATTTTTCATATCTGCTCAGATCATCTGGTGCAGTAAGTGTCCATAGTCAGTTCCCAGACATCAAAGATTCATTCAGACATTCCAGGAACATTAAAAAAAATCACAATTAATTACCTTCTCTTCCCCCCCCCCCATCAACAATGCACCCCCATGGACCCTGTTGGAAGGGAGGGATGAAGCAACCTTGCAAGAGTCTCTTGTATGTAGGGATGTAAAGAATGCTTATAGGGGAAAAGGTGTCTCCCCCCCAAAAAATAAAATGAAAAACCTCACCAGCCATGACATTTGTTGCATTTGAGAATTTTTTACAAAAATAAATAAAATCATAGGCACAAAAAGATACCTGCGAAACAAAAAAGAGGAAGACAATAGCAAACATCTGGATGAACGTTGACAAGAAAACTTTAGGGTCGGGTCACCAGATATTGGATCCACTTGAAGGCATATAACAAAAGAGTATCTGAAGGGCAGTCATGGTAAACCTCATGGAAAGGTTTCTTTGAATGTCTGAATGACGCTGAGGTGTTGCAACCCAGCGAATTGAAACCAGTGTGTTTGGGACATTAATAAGACAATTGTCATAGCTAGTACCTTCTCCATGCCAACATCCCACTACCATTTCCATGCATTGCTTATATACATAGTTGGCCCTCCATAGCCATGGATTCCACCATTCATGGTTTGCATATATATATATTTTAAAAATTCCAAAAAGCAAATCGGTTGATTCAGACATCATTTTATGATGCACTGTGTGTAATGGGACTTCAGCGTCCACAGATTTTGATATCCATGGGAGTGCTGGAACCAAACCCCAGCAGATACCAAGGGCCCACTGTGCCACTTTATCAAATCCATAGATTATACTGTTTGGATTGTGATCCCAAAAGATCACACTGTGATCGCTCTGTTAATCTTCAAAATAAAAGCTGATTGTTTCTTATGCTAGTGTTGTGAAGAGGAAGAAAATTGGCACCTCTTGTTCATTTAATAGTTCTGGACCACCCGACTAAATGAAGTTGCTTTGCAAGCGATTGAGGACAGAGAAGAGAAAGAGCTAATCCACACAATGAGTTATTACCTTATGGAACTCATTACCACAAGGGGTGTTGATGGCCGTTAGCTTTGATGCATGTAAATGGGTCTTGGGCACCATTTGTGGAGGAAGACCCATCATTGAAGAATGATGGCTGCATGGAGCCTCCATTTTCCAAAGCAATATATACCTAGACATTTCAGCTGGCTCCCAACTGTTAGAATGCAACAGGACTAGAAAAGCCCTTGTGCATATTGTGTCCAGATGGGCTCCCTTTGTGACGCTGATGGGACTCAAGTGATAAGAAAGGATGTGTGTGTATATATGTGTGTGCTTTATATTGCAGTTGCCTTGTGCTGCAGCTGTTGCCTACGCAGACGCTGAGGCCATCTGAAAATGTGACCCTGAGTCAGTGGCCTCCGACAAAGGCCATCATGCCAGAGTAATCACTGTGTGGTCACTGACCAGCAGAGCCAAACAACCGGCCCTTCTGTGTGCCAGGCGTGTGGGAAGCATTTGGGGCCTTTGGTGCCAGGGCATTGTCCCGTCTGTCCTGATTAAGCCAAGGAGCCTGTTGATCTCCCATCTTTTCCCTGCTCACAGGCTCTGCATCCCTTGTCTGAGATAGTCCCTGGGGTATTTTGCATGGATGGGGAAGCAGGGAGAGATGGAGCACATCAAAGAGGCTCCAGCCTGGGAACACCGGACACTGATATCTTCTCAGGGGGGAGAGAAAGAAGGGGGTGGCAGGAGGGGGAGAGTTGGTGTTTATTATGGCGTATCTTGAACTCATGATTGCTGGGATGAGACTTACATCTCCTCACATAGGAGAAAGTGGAGGGGGAGGAACCCCATATGGGACAAAAGGAGGCCACTCAGTACATCATGAGAGAATGCACATACAGCCATCCGCTTCTCCAAAGAGAAGAGGAACTATCTAGCTGTGCATGGACTTTCCCTGATCCAAAGTCCAGCTGATTAGTAATAGACTCCCTACTGTTTCAACTTCTTGGCTTGAGAAAGTTACTTCTTTTGGACTACAAATTACAGACCATACCCCTAGACAACCGTTGTAACCTCCCCTGCAATGATTTTCAAGCTCTCGATATATAGAGGAAGGACCAAAAAGAGGATATATTTCGGGTGGGAAGTAAGCAACAGTAAAACCTGCGGACTCAAATGCCCACATTTTAGGTTTTGTCTTCTAACCAGCTGTATGTAAGGTTGCCTTTTCCAAATTAGTGACCTCCAGATCAGTTGGGCTACAACCCCTATCATCCAGATCAGTTGGATTACAACCTCTATTATCCATGGCCAGCCTGAGAAAGGCTGTGAAGTGGGGATTAGAGCAAGCTTGTGTCCCTTTAGAGTAGAGGCTCCCAAACTTTGGTCCTCCATATGTTTTGAACTTCAGTTCCCAGAAGCCCCAGTCAGCTTGGTCAACAATCAGGAATCCTGGAAGCTGAAGTCCAAAACATCCAGAGGACCAAACTTTGGGAAACACTGCTCTAGAATTTCAGTTCTCATCAGTTCTAGGCAGCTGGGACAGTGATGAGGAATGATGGGAATGATAGTTCCTCACTATGCAGAGCACTGTTGGCTCTCAGGAATGAATGTCTTGCTTACAAAATTGAGAAACCTGCAAACCTCTGAACTTCTGACATCCCTAAGAGTAATTTTCAGATGGCATTCCCAGGGATTCCTTGAAGAATTGTGAGGAGTTCTTCAGAAAGAAACATCCAGCAATGGCAGACAAATTTTCAAAACATAAAAGCTTTCCCTTCTCTGGCCACTTCATGTTCCTTTGCAGCATGGAATAGCAGATGCATGTTGAACATATCGCTGGAAAGTTTCCCAGCTTATCCAGGACAACAGTGCAATTCTAGATATCTGATACTCCTTTAACTGCTATGGCTCCAAATCCATCCAATTTGGTAAGATCCTTAAAATTCTCTGCTGCTATTCCAGGAAGTGTGCTAGAGCTTTCTAGCAGAGAATTCTAAGGGCCACACCAAATTACAAATCCCAGCATTCCCTAAGAAGGAGCCATGACAGCTATAAGAATGCAGCATAGATTCTCTGAACCAAAATACTCCCCATGAACCACTGTGCTCATTCAGCCATGTTAGCTGGGGCTGATGGGCACTGTAGTCCCAAACATCTGGAGGGCACCAGGTCAGGCAACAGCTCTCCAGGATTTAAGGTAAGGCTTTTATTCAGCCTTACGTGGAGATGCCTGGGATCCAACCTCAGTTGTTTTACAGATAAAATACAGGCTCTAGAGCAGAACTATGATCAGTCCTTGAAAGTAGAAGGTTTGGAAACCATTATCTTAGAGATAGAGGGGGACAAACAGAGCAGGAGTGACACCTCTGTTTTGTCTTTGATTATCTATTTATTCAGCTTTAGATATCTTCATTGTTATCAGTTATCCTAGGAAATGATGGCCTTTGAGTTAGAGACCAGCTGAAATCCTTGAAGTTAATGAAGTCCTTGCAACTTTCCCTCTCTTTCCACCAAGTGATAGTAGAAATCAAATACCTAGAGTGGTTTACCACTGCCTTGCTCTGAAATATAGTTTATCTCCCAACAAGTCTTGACCTTGCTTACCTTCCATCAGCAGATGAACAGATCTGGAGCTTTCAGCTATTTAGGCCCCGTTGATATTATATAATAAGAACAAAAGGCTGTCTATCAGGCCAGTGGAGGTTATAAACCCCAATATTAGTTTAAGGAGAAGCATGGAGCTCACCCTGGGAATCATGTTAAGAAAGTTGAGTTGCATCAAAATCAGGCTCTACTCGCCTACTTAAAATACTCTTCACAAGTCCAGCTTTTGGTATCTTACAGTCTTCTAGTGCTATACTGTACAGTGGCAGAGTGTTAGTATTATCATGAAATACATATCATTTTCCCTCTGTACTTCAGATAACAAATCTAACCAGGGAATGGTTTGAATCTGCACAATAGCACCGGCAGGGGGTTAAAATCCTTCTCCTTCTGGGTTGCAGTTTTGATCCAGGGTGCAACTAATATGCACAGAGACACACACGCATGCCTGTTTTTCTCATTGTTTCCTTTTCCAACATCAAGATTTCCTGAGCATAGAGGCAGAGAAAGGGCAGTTAACACTGAGGATGCTGCCACACCACAGAATTAATGCAGCTTGACACCGCTTTAACGGCCATGGCTCCATCCTATATAGTCCTGGGATTTGTATTTTGTTGTGGCTCCAGAGCTCTCTGACAGAGATGGCTAAATATCTCAGAAAACTACAGATCCCAGAATTCCATGGCATTGAACCGTGGCAGTTTAAGTGGTGTCAAATTGCATTAATTAATCCAAGGCATTACACTATCCTAACAGACAGTGCTGACTTTGTAGCATTAGCTCATTGTGTGTAGGAGGAGGACCTACTAAGGTTAATTCAGCCCCGGAGGAGTTAGAAGGAGTTTATTTAAGCTCTTAAGACAGAGGAGGGGGAAGGTCCTTCTGGAAGAACCAACGTAGAAGATCATGTGTGTGCTTTGTAGCATTTCCAGATGTTCCTTATTACCATCCTGCCTTCCCTCCCCTTCCACACACAAAGAAACTCAATTGAATTCCAGAACCCTGACGCCATTGCCCCCCCCCCCAAAAAAAACCCCTTCTTTCATTTGTGATGGATCCTGGGAGTGGATGGAGGAGGAAAGATGTAGCAAGAGATCCTGGAAGAGTTTGAATGTGGGTGGATGAGAATGAACATTGCCAGAAAGGAAAAAAGTTCTGCATTTGGGAGATCCTGAGTCTTGTGATATGGAGTCATCTTCATGACCAAGACTTCATCCCCACTCCAAAAATAATGCAGTTTGGCACCACTTTAGCGGCCATGGCTCAACGTTATGGAATCCTGGGGTTTGTAGTTTTGTGAGATATTCTCTGTCAGAGCATGCCGAACAAAGTACACATCCAAGGATTGCATAGCACTGGGCCATGGCAGTTAAAGAGATCGCAAACTGCATTATTTCTGCAGTGCAAATGCAGCCTGAGAAGCAGTCTGGAAGCTGTAGCACTAGTGGGCAGCCGGCAGCCCATGAGGTGAACCTGGCCTGTGGTTGATGGCCAACCAGCTTTACATTTATGGCTTCTCCTCTTCTTTTCACCCACTGTAAAGTTGACATCTGTATGGCAGCTGGAGGTCCAGAAGCAGAGATGGAGAAGGTGTCAGCTGCTGAGCATCTATTGAAAGTCACAGGAGACATGCCCAGGGAGGGAGGCACGTGTGATAATGTGGCAGTCTTGCACGTTCCCGTCTTCCACAGACCCCCATGCCCATTTGAATTCTTAACTTATTTGCAGTGTTTCTGCCCTACTCCATATTGTAAGACCTTTGGGCGGCCGACCATATAATCAGGGGAACAATTTCAAACGTAGAACAAGAAAACTGGAAACCATAAAAACAGTGCAAACAGTCTAAACATATGTTGAACAATTGCAAAGTTTAAAAAGTTGGAGTTAAAACAATATCAAATGGCATCCTCTCCAACTGTCCCGATTTGGCAGGGACAGCCCTGATTAATCCTCTTATCCTCCCCGCTTTTTCAGTTGCTCTTACAAATGGCTTCATCTCTCCCTTCCTTTTCCACTTCCCCCCTTTGTCCTCAGCTTGCTTCAAATGCTGCAAACTGAGTTCAAAGTGCAAAAGGAGTTTGTGTTCAATTCATTGAGGGGTTGGAGGGAGGAGAGTAACTTCCATGCAAGATCTTTTACCTGGAACCTTTTGCCTGCAAAGCATGTATTCTTGCTATGTATTGTACCTCCCTAAATCAATTGCATAAGGTAGCTCTGAATTGTCCCAGTCTATCTGATTCAAAATGTTGGATTATGTGGAATGCATATGCATACACACACCCTTCTGTATATTAGCAACCTTACGGTGGCATTTCTGTTTTTTCCAGCTCAGTACAAAATCTGGGTAGGTTTTTAATTTTTTTAAAAAAAAAGGTTTTCCTTCTTTTCTTTTCTTTTTAATGCAAGTGGAATGACCAAGTAACCATTCTGCCTTGCCATGTGGGATTTCGAGAAGGGAAAGCGAAAGAATTTCTGAGATCCGCTGGGCCTCCCACTGTTACTGATCACTGTTTACATTGAGTTGGCTCGTAACTCTTCATTCACCACCAAGGAGGGACCAAGTGCCAAGAAACAGGGAGGTCTGGATCTCCAGTGTTTAAAATTCCTAGCTGCTGGGTGAGATGTCAAGGCACCTTTTAGGGTAAAGCATCTCTTTGTGATTTGGCATTAATGCCTGTTGCTGGTAGAAGCAACCCAGAGTATTTGATGGAGACACTATATATATATATATATATATATATATATAAAAAACAATTCTGCAAAGCAGGTATCAGGCTCATTGCTTCCCATTTTGTAGACTGGGGTGGGTGAACTGGGCCCAAGACATTTTGCTGCCTGAGTCAAAAAATGAGCTGGTACCTCTTTCTCCCTATTCCATACACAGAAGCCGAATGGACTTACTATTGAATGCTGGTAACAGAAAACCAGTCTGAGGGCATGTCCTCCAACAAAGGGGCATAACCAAGGGACAACTGCTGTCCTTTGCCACTTCCCAACATCTGCTGCCTGAGGCCATTGACTTGCATTGCCTTATGGCAGTGCTGGCCCAGATGGACGAGACTGATGTCATTGGTCCAAAACACACTGCAGAAATAACCCAGGTTGAAATCGCATTAACTGTCCTGTGTCAGTGCTAGGAAATCCTGGGAATTGTAGTTTATTGTGGCACCAGAGCTCTCTGACAAAGAAAGCTCAGTGTCTCACAAAACTTCAGTTCCCAGAATTCCTTAGCATTGACCCTGGGCTGTTAAAGCACTCTCAAACTGGATTATTTTTGCAGTGTCTTTTGAACCCTTGTTAAGACTGACCTAAGGAATGCAGGTACACTTAAATGCCTTTTGGGGCTTTAGAAATGATCATTTAAAACTTTTGACCTGTTCAGCTCCGGGACTAGCATATGGGTTTGGGATGATGAGAGCCAAACTCATTGGATCCCAAGAAGTTGGGGATGCTGGAATCACAAGCAGAAGAAGAAAGAGGTCTTTGTGTGCTTTTAAAAAAGAAACACAGGATAATCAATAACATTTCTAAAGGATAATATTTAACCCTCAATAAGGATGAGAAGACTCGGATCCCTTTAGGGTCTCTGAACTTTAAAGGAGCTATCCAACGTGCTAAGGATAGGCCTAAGCATCTTGGAGTCCTCTTTTTACTTTTCAGACTAAAACCCAGAGCAGATTCACCACCCCAAAGACATGGAAGCCACCAGCTGGTTCCTGGATCCAACATCATCTTTGCATGAAGATGGAGGAAAAACATGCAAACTGCATGCTCAGAGCTTGAAGAATTAATGCGCAGCATAAGATCTACAGACTAACATGGCTATATCTTTGAATTTTACCACCTGGGAGACAAAGGCACCATTTGTCTTCCCCAGTAAGGTGGCTTAGACGTTGCAAGCCTCCTTCGCTGCAACGTTAAACATTAGCAAATTTATCACACAGTTGTGAAAGTATATGTTTCTGGCCAGCTGTGGTGGAGGGCAGACAGGAGGGAAACCGTTGGCAGAATAGCGCTTTATGAAAGCTGCATTTTAATTAATCACCTCTTTCCCAGCAGTGAGGGAAATGGATAGTTTGTATGGAATATCTGGAATTCCAGCAAACTTGAAACCTGAAAGGGATGTAACTGATTGGCAAAATCCCAGACAAGTGTGTAGCTGAGAACCTGATCCTTCCAGGCTGTACCCACATTAATGTGTATGTGTCAGAACCTTTAATATTTTGCACCTTTCTTTCTTTGCTTATTTAATTATTTTGCTGATACCCCCACCTGTCACCCAGCACAGGATGCAAAGCAGCTTGCAATCATTTGTAACAAAAATTCAACCAATAATCACGGCAAGAATGAAATAACAATTAAGGGCACATGGTTCAAAATAGTTTGAAACACGTTTCTAACATAGATTTTAAAAAAAACACAGAACACCACGGGCACGTCACCCTTCTGCCACATGTTTTAAGAATCAAAGGCCTGCCAATAGAAAAAGGTCTTTGTTTCAGGAAAAAGGAGAGCAAAGAGCGGGCCATTTGGGACCTCCTGTGGCAGGGAGTTCCACAGCCCTGAAGGAACCAGTCTGTAAAATGGGAATGTAAACTACCTAGCTGTAGGAACAGAATAGACATTAGGATATGTTGTTGTTGTTGTTGTGTGCCTTCAAGTTGTTTCTGACCTATGGCAATGCTAAGGCAAACATATCATGAGGTTTTCACGGCAAGTTTCATCAGAGGGGTTTTACTATAGCCATCCTCTGAAGCTGAGAAAGTGTGACTTGCTCAAGCATTTTTTTTTAAATACCTCTATAAGAAAGCTTCATTAGGCAGGCATCATTGACCATTTATGGATTCCAGATGTTTTCCCATGGCTCAGATGAGCAATCTATTTGGGGATTTTTAGGAATATAAATGCAATTGGAACATTAAAGACACAATTGTCTAATTATATCTTTATCTTGCTCCCTGTCTTCTGTACTCTGTTCTTTTCACCTCTCTTCCTTCCCTTGCTCCATATCCTTCTCATTAAATTCACAATTTCCCCAAAATCCAACAACTCATTGTGATACACACACACACTGTAAAGGTAGGGGGAAGAACAGTGGATGAGGACTGCAAATCTACATGACTTCTGTTTTGCAGATTTCTCATTTGCACCAACTGCTCTCAGTTGTAGAGCCTGGAGCTCTGAAATACTGCATTTATTTTTTCTAAGGTACAGCTCAGCATTCTAAATTCACAGCAAATTTAGAGAAACTTGAGAACTTGGCCTCTGTTTAAATGCAACACATTTTGTTGCCAAGTCTGGAAATGCTCGATCAACCCACCGCCATCCCTTTCCCTTGCATCACTGATGTCCCTGAATCACTTTTCAAAGCAGGATTTCCTAATATCCTTCCTCTGGGAGCAATAATGCAGAGAGTCCCTGATCACCTCTAGCTGGAACATCTGTGGAGGCGTTGATGTCATGCTGGAACTAGTTGCTATACTGGGAAGTTGCGTAGAAGTCCTTGGACACAGGCTGTATCTTTTGTTTGCTCGGCCAAGAAGTTACTCATGGCTGAATCACCTGGTTGTATCAGGCAGGAAGGGAATTGGTGTTGGAGAAGAGGAATCGATGTCTGATGAGAGGGAGTATGAGGCTCCTTTGTTTTCTGAAGAAGGAATTACCCTTGCTAAGAAAACAAGAGCCAACGTATCGTAGTGCTTGGTGTGCTGGACTAGGATTTTGTTACCAAGCGTTATTGCTTTCTTATGAGTCATGTCCAGGATAACCAGATGTCCTAACCACAAAGGAGGATAGGGCATGGTAAAATGTGGGACGTTCAAGAAAAATGTAGGACATGACCAAATAAAAGCTAAACACACTCATATAAATATAAATTCATGCTTCTTAGTCAGGCTCAAAATGGAGGGTATTTTGAAATTCGTCCTGGACAAATGAGTTGAAATCTAGGACATGTCTGGGAAAAGGAGAACATCTGGTCACCCTGGTCATCTCATGATATAACCAAAGTATGATAGCCTCAGTGTGATCATTTTGGCTCCTAGGGTGAGTTCAGGCTTAATCTGCTCTAGGACGTATTTATCAGTTGTTTTGGCAGTCCATAGTATTGGTAGAAATGTTCTCCAACACTACATTTTATCTCTAGGCAAGTGGACTAGGTCCTTCCCATTACCTTCAGTCTCCAGGAGTCCCGGTCTACCCATGAAGAGGTGCAGCAATAGACACCAACAGGCAGTCCCTTTCCACAAGCACTCCAGGTGACTTTCCCCTCTGAGGTGTCACCTGGTGCAATCTGCACTCCCCAGCCACCCATCCCTAGTGATATCCCTGCATACTATTCCTAATCTGTGTGTATGTGCCTTCAAGTCACCTGTTGACTTATGGCAACCACATGAATGTTCATACTGTTTTCTTAGGCAAAGAGTACTGAGAGGTGGCTTTGCCCATTCCTTCCTCTGAAATACAGCTTACAGCACCTGGTATTCGTAGGTAGTCCCCCATCCAAGTACTAACCAGGGCTGACCCTGCTTAGCTTGCAAGACCAGACAAGATCTGGTGACTTTAAAGTATTTAGAACTATTACTACTGTTCCTAGTAGAGACGTCTAATTTCAGCATATTAACAAACTACAGGTCTCAGGATTCATGGCTGCTGTCATGACTGTTAAAGTGATATGAACTCATCATTGCTTTATCAGCTAAACAGGTCCTAGATATGTCAATTTGTGACACAGACAAATGTTCTGGAAAGGAACGGGGGTTTCCTTGAGTCCATTTTGATATGGAAACCACACAGCTCCCCATAACTGGGAGATCTTTGAACTGCCCTTGACATGTTTGCATTTGGGAGCAAAAACCAAAACATCATTCCCCTCTTTTTTCTCTGAATTTTTCAATTCAGGAGATGGTTTGTTTGGATAACTGGTTGGCTTTAGAGTTTAACATGCCCGCTTGAAATAATAAAGGGAATCTTCCAATGTAGCTGATGGGGCATTTTGAAAGAAGGGAGGATAATGTTGTCCCAGCAACACTGAGTCCTTGCTCTGGAGTTTGCAGGGGCAAGGGGGCTCAGGAGGGAAAACAAGATTTGAAAGTGGGAAGGAGAGAAAGATGGCCTTTTATTTTATTTGAGCAAACAATGCACCAAAATCCAGTTGCTAGTGTGCTTTATGATCTAGGCTGCTTCCAAGTGCTGCAATCTCTGCCTGCAGGGGCTAAAAGGCCCATTCCCACCCTCATTTCGGCAGCATCTTATTCGGATGACATATGGCCCAAATCCTGGTTCTGGTGCGAACAATCTGGACATGTCCGGCATGTTTTGCACCAGAACTGAGGTTGCTATTGTTTGTGGCTGTGTGTCTTCAAGTCGTTTCCAACTTCTGGCAACTCTAATGCAAACCTAGCATGGGGTCTTCTTGGCAAGATTTGTTCGGAGGAGGTTTGCCATTGCCTTCCCCTGAGGCTGAGAGCATGTGACTTCTCTAAGGTCACCCAGAGGATTTCATGGCCAAGCGGAGAATTGGTCTTCAGAGTCACAGTCCAACACTCAAACCACAGCATCTGTTGGCTCCCAGAACTGAGGTATAGCAACCTTCAAATGGGTTTTAAAGACATTTCTTACTCTGGATCTTCAGGAAAGTTTCAGATTCTTCAGTTCCAGTACCAGGGTAGCTGTTTGAAACGCGTCCCGCTGAGCCACCCAGCACATCCACATGTCACCAGCCACTCACTCTGAGGTCAGAATGAGGTGCCCAGCAATACAATCGAGGTTGGGCATCTTGTTCTGACCTCAGAAGTGAGCGATCCATGGTGGCAGGGGACAGGACAGGTGGCTCAGTGGGACATGTGGGCAAATAGCCACCCCTGCACTGGAAAAGAGGTCCAGATAATGGTGGAGAGGTTGCAGCAGCTCTGGGGATGGCCTGGAGTATCCTGACCAGTGCAGACATGGCCTCTCTCTCCTAGCTGGAGGATTCTGTGAGCTGTCAGCTTGGACAGCTCTTTAAAAGTTGGATTAAAACTCAGAGCAGATTCCTTGCCCACCAGTGTCACAACCATATGTATTCTATGGACAATACATCAGTGTGTCAATTCATGCCTCATTCCTTTCCATCACGCTGGGCAAGTAAGAGTTACTACTCTGTGCCTCATTGTATCACCTCCTTCTCTAGATAGCTTTCCCCTTTCTTTTCTGTTTATCCCTACATTCTCCCTTTACTAACCATTCTTGTGTCCCTCATTTCTCTCCAGCATCCAAGCTCCCTCCATTTCCTCCTCCTCCTGGTCTTGTTGCCACTAAAGGAAGGTGCCATGCCGACCACAACTCACACCACCAAGAGGCCAAGCAAGGACCATTCCTTTCCCTGCCAGGCATAGTGAGAGAACTGGCAGCTTATAAATCACTCCGAATATTTGAAAGAGGGAGAGAGAAAGACAAATATTTAAACTAGCTCAGCAGCACTGCTGGGTGACCAGCTTGCTGGCACAAAGGTAACTGAGCTTGCAGAGGCTGGAGAAAACTGTGAGGGTTGCAAGGCTGAGATGAAGCAGCCCATTGGCATGATGCCTATGGATGAAAATAAACAGATTTGGGGATCAAAAAAGCCTGAATGTTAGTAGTCCAGAGTTGTAGTCCAATGCTCAAACCACTTGACTAGAGATCCAGTGTGGTGTAAAGGTTTGAGCATTGGACTACAACTCTGAAGATCATGATTCAGTTCCCCACTCAAGCATAAAAAGCTACTGGGTGACCTTGGGCAAGTCACACTCTCTCAGCCTCAGAAGATGGCAGTGGCAACCCTCCTCTGAAGAAACCTGCCAAGAAAACCCTATGATAGGTTTGTCTTAGAGTCGCCAAAAGTCAAAAATGACTTGGAGGCACACAACCACAACAATAGCAAGCTCAAACCACTACACCATGTTGGCTCTCAATAGCAGCCTTATAACAACTGACCAACCAGGTCAGCTTGGTACCTATTACTTCCTTCCCATCGTTGTAAATACATTGCAGTGGTTCTCTCTCCATTCCTTTGGTCATCTCTATCTTTTTTGCTCTCCATCTTTCCCTCAACCTCTGTGGGGTTGGGTTCTGTTTCTGTTGCAAGTGGGACAGCAGACAGGGTGGTCTCCATTTCACTGACAGCAGACGTGTTTTGTGCCTCCTGGTAGTGTCATTAATGGCTCATCCATCTCAGGAGGAGGGAGGCCTGGATTTAGCAGGAGTGATTGTTTTGTGGCTTCTTCCAGTTAGCATTTCCATTCAGAGAGGGAAAAGAAAAAGAACAGCTGTATGCCCTTATCCCAAGATGGGAAGCCTGCCCCAGGAGCTTATTGCACAGCCAAAAACACTGGCTTACCTTTGCCGGCTTCAATCTTCTTCCAGGATACACCTGGACATTATCACATGTAAGTCACCACCAATTTTGCTGCGATGCCACTGGGCCGAAACCTCATTCAGCTGGCACTTTTTCAAAAACAGAACCTTCCGACTTCAAAAATTGAGCAGCTGAATGTGGCTTTGGCCCACATCTGACCCAAGCTGTATTTCGCCAGCGGCATCGCAGCAAAATCAATGGTGACTTACATGTGATAATGTCTGGGTGTATCCTGGAAGAAGATTGAAGCTGGCAAAGGTAAGCCGGCATTTCCTGGCCATTCGATTAGCTCCTCAGTTTCCTTTCTGTGTTTTGGGCATCATTTTCCCACAAAATTCCATACCTTCCAACATTTCACAGATGAAAACCAAGACTCATGTGGCCAATCTACATCAGGGTATGGTCAAGATGGCAAAGTTTATTAATGAGGAAGAACAGACAAACTAGGAAAGAGTGCAGCAGTTTGCTTTTGCCTGAGGTTACTGGGAAGGGCAATATTTTCTTCCCCTCTCCAATGAGTTAATGGAGTGCAAACTACCTTTGCACTTTGAATTCAGTTTGCAGCAATCAAAGAAAGTTCAGGATTCCTGTACTGCAGTGGCTCCCAAACTTTGATCCTCCAGATGTTTTGGACTTCAGCTCCCCGAATTCCTGACTGTTGGCCAAGCTATCTGGGACTTTTGGAAGCTGAAGTCCAAAACACCTGGAGGACACAACTTTTGGGAATCCCTGCTGTACTGTTAAGAACTTGCTGACTGGTTGAGATGTAGCACCACTTTCAACCTCCACAGTGGGAAAAGATTGGGCTTGGGCAAATGTGCAACAGGAGGAGTAGACATTCACAGTAGACTGAAACCCACTTCTTCTCTCTTCTCCCCACCCCTGTTTTTTCTTAGGAGGTGAAGATTTTCCGAGCCCTGATCCTCGGGGAACTGGAGAGGGGACAGAACCAGTTCCAAGCCCTCTGCTTTGTCACCAGGCTCCACCGTAATGAAATCATCCCCAGCGAGTCCATGGCTAAACTTAGGCAGGTGAGATGAAGGGCATATTGAAGATCGAAGATCGAAGATAACATTCACATCTGGTTTTGGGAAAATAATGGGTGATGGGGGGGGGTTGGTTTTTTTTAATGTCAGACACTCCAGGAGGGCTCTGCATAATTGCCTTGCCCTTTCTAGAGACAAAGGGAAAAACAAGTTAGGGTTGCCAGAGAGAAATGTGGAGAGGACCTCTGAATCTTTATTGATTCTGTAGAAGAGGAAATTTCAGCAGCATTGATTGTCAAGTAACAAGCAATACAAGCTAAAATTTCCATTTTTCCATATATCAATGGCACTACATAAATGAATGAATGATGATGATGATGATGACGACAACAACAACAACAACCCTCTCCAGTTTTCATTCCAACAACCCTAGTTTTGAGGGTTGTATGTCTCCTAAAGGCCACAGTTTACTCATTCCTGTTCAAGTCTATCTGTTAATGGGCATGTCTACATGGGTCATTAAAACTGTTTTTCCCATACCCTCACTTTGTCTGTCCAGACAACCCAGGGCCAAAGCTCCAATTCAAGTGCAGACCATCTTCACATGGAAAGGCTAGTTTCACACCAAATCCAGGCCACCACTCCCTTAAACCAGTAAAAATAACTTACCTTTTGCTCCAGATCTTCCGGGAGCACTCTAGAACAGGGGTAGGCAACCTTTCCCCTTTAAGGGCCAAGGGACTTCAGCTCCCAGAAGCCTCAGCCATGTTGGCCTATAATAGTCCCATGTTGGCCAATAGCTCCTGGGATTCTGGGAGCTGAAGTCCCTTGGCCCTTAAAGGGGAAAGGTTGCCTACCCCTGCTCTAGAACAATGCCAAGCAGCTGTTTACACAGCATCCCACTGTACCACCAGTGCCAATGCTGGTGCAGGTCTCTTTCTCTGGGGTCAAAAATGAGGGCCAGCATCAATCACATGGCTGGGCATCTCATTGTGGCCTCAGAAAAGGTGATCTGCACCAGCAGCATTCATGCCAGGTGGCATAGTGGGATGCTATGTAAACAGCCACCTGGCATCTCCCCAGAATGCACAGGTAATGGGGAATTTGGGGCAACCTTGTGGCTAAAATACTCTGGGAGCAGAATGGAGTAGTCTGTCTAGTGTACAGCTGTCCTAAATTCCTTATTTAGTTCTCAAAAAGTTTCAATAATTCTTCCAACAATGACAACCCAGCATGGTCACTGGCCATGTATCCTGGAGCACCCTGTGAACTGTGGTACAAAACCATAACATTTCCCAGGCTCTTTTAGAACAAAATGACCTTTGACTGTCTGTCTCTCAATGCCCCACTGTTAAAATAATCATCATAATTAAAAAAAATTACATGAGTGTCCCAAGAAAATGAGTAAAATTCCACAACAAATACAAATACCATACAACTCTTAAATGAGCACACGGAAATTTATTGCAAAAGATAAACTAAAACATACAGTGCTATGCTGGTTCCACACACACTACATGGTAACACCTTGGTCACAGTTGGTCCTCCACATCCATGGATTTTGCATCCATGGATTCAATTATTTATGGCTTGAAAATATATATTTAAAAAAAATCCAAAAAGCAAATCTTGATTTTGCACTTTTATATAAGGAACACCATTTTACTATGCCATTGCATATATTGGGACTTAAGAATCCATAGATTTTGGTATCCAAGGAGGGAAAGTGGAACAAAACCCCAGCATATGCCAGGGGCCCACTGTAAGATTTCCCTCTGAAGTCTTTCCATATTTTCAGCTCCCAAAACGCTATTCAGCTCTTATCATCTCCTCTCTTCCTAACTTGTCCTGACTGTTGTTTGTAACTGGTGCTATCCCTAACTGGCTATATATATATATATATATATATATATCTCCCTCCATAGCATTCCATGAACTGTGGCTGACTTTAACCAGGCTTGCCCAGTTTCTCTGTTCCCACCTAGGTCTCAGATTTTGGCCCTGAAATCTCAACACCTGTGATGGTTCTAACCTGGCCACCCTAGTTGTGATTGACAGGGACAACAGAAAAGCTCACAAGTCTCTTTTTAAAGATTGTCTCCCCCACCCCTTGTTTTCCTCCTTGCCAGAAAAACCCACGGACAGTACGCCAGGCTGAAGAAGTGCGAGCAGTGGAACATCTCAGCATGGATGTAGCTGTCAACTTCAGCAAAGGGGCCCAGCTTAGTTCCCACATCCACAATATATGTTCAGAAGCAAAGGAAGCCATCTACACCCGGGAAGAGGATGTGAAGTTCTGGCTGGAAAAAGGTAGGAGTTACTCTTGCTTTCCAGGTACCTTTGTAGGTAGGGTTGCCAGTTGGAAAATGGGAGCAGGTTCCTGTACTTTTAATGGGTGGTCTAGAGAACTGGGTGACCTTGGGCAAATCACTTTCAGCCTCAGAGGAAGGCAAAGGGAAATCCACTCTGAACAAATCACGCCAAGAAAAACCCATGATAGGTTGGCTTTAATGGTTCCATTAAATGGTTCCATTGGAAACAACTTGAAAGCACATAACAACCACCACAAAGCTCCTCAAGTAACTTTTCCAAAGTCTGAGCAGGGTTGAAAAACTTTTAGCAATCCAGATGTTTTGGACAACATCTCCCATAATTGTTTCCCATGGGCTATGCTGACTATAGAGTGTTTAGAGGTTCAAAACACACTGCAGAAATCATCCAATTTGAGACTGCTTTAACTGCCTTGGCTCAGTGCTAGAGAATCCTGAGAATTGTAATTTATTGTGGCACATGAGCTCTTTGACAGAGAAGGCTAAAATATCTCACAAAACTACAGTTCCCAGAATTCCCTAGCATTGAGCCAGAGCAGTTAAACTGATCTCAAACTGGATGATTTCTGCCATGTGTTTTTGGACCTGGAAATATAATAGATCTGCGGAGCCAAAGATTTCCCACCCCAGTTGTGTAGGATGTTGCAGGCATTAGGACTGACTGAAGGAGGTTGTTAGAAGGCTTTCAAGCTTTGGAGGCTTGTAGAACTGGAGAAGGCTTGGTACAGGCAGTGACTTTTGACTTTCTTTGCCTTTTTTGCTCATCTCCCTTGCAGGTGTGGATGGCTCCATGTTTGAGGTCTTGCCCCAGTCAGCCGACCTGCCTGACTTGCAGCGTTGCCGGCTGTGCACAGATCGTTGGAAGCCCTGCATCTGTAGCTATGCGCTGAGCATTGAGTGGTATCCCTGCATGCTCAAATACTGCAAGAACCGCGATGCAGCTGGGAAGGTCTCCTCCTACAAGTGTGGCATCCGGAGTTGCCGGAAGGGCTACAGCTTTGACTATTATGTGCCACAGAAGCAGCTCTGCCTTTGGGATGAAGAGACCTAGCAGGGTGTCTGGGTGGCCATTTTGGTACCATTGGTGCTTCCCATCCACCTTCTTCCATAGGGCTCTGGGTCGCGCTACCAAGATGGCTGCCTGGAAAAGGAAGGAAGCAATGAGGCCTGGAGGGGGGAAAGTAGACATGACTCCATTTTGTGAAGGCTTTCTGTGAGTCTGCTTGTCTTCATGCCTATGCAACTTTTACCTCTCTCCAGACTTGCGGACACTGGCTAGAGCTGCCTATGATTTTTGTCAAAGGAAGATGTGACCTGTTAATGTGAGGGGCTGTGTTCGGTCATGAACTGAATGGGCATTGCTGAAATCTCAGAGCCAGCCCCAAATGTCTTCGTCATTAGTCATTTTGACTGTCTCAACCAAAAAACCTAATTGTGACCCATTGCTGCTTCATTTAATAAAGAGAACTGAGGAGAGAACATGGAAGACCTTTCTTGGAAATCTCCCAGAAAGAGACAATGAGAAGAAAGAAGGAAGATCTGGAATGAGATGGATAATACAATGCCTCTGAGCACAACTGTGTGGGCATTTCACCAGTTCTGTAAGTGGAGGGACAGTGACTTCTAGATTCAAGTGGATGAGCTTCAACAGTGCTCTGAAATGTGTTCAAATAATAGATGAAGACAATGCACCAGGACAAAATGGCTCCCCCCCAACAGAAGTACTAGGCTCTTGTGCATTACATCTGACATCAAACTAGGAGCAAAAGTGGGAGAGAGAAGCCAACACTCTCTTCGCTCTACCCAGAAAATATGTTCAGGAAGACAACAGAACAACCAGGATCAATATGGGATGGCTACTGTCCTTGTACAACTATTTGTCATTGCCAACACCACTAGACCACACAATAATTGATGCTTATTTATGTGCATGAATCTATCTTGGAGCCACTGCAGGATTTAATAGTGGTCCAAATGGGGCAGAATATATGTAGTACATAGCCTAGACTCAACCTGGGGGGAAAATGATAATGAAAGTGTGTCACTGAGCTCCACCCCTTGATCCTGATTGGCTCCCTGGAGCTCGAAAAAGAAGTCAAGTATGCTGGTTCATCAAGGATCCCTGCCTCTTGCTTCTGATTGGTGCTCCTTGGAAGGCGGGTGTACCAATCAGGTTCCATGACATGTTTTTTAAACCTAGCTGACATTTTAATCCCAGTGGCTAAAGACTAAAAGATAGTCAGGAGTCAAACATTGCCGCTGAAAACTGCAAAGACCAAAGCAAGTGTTTCTCTTTCTGTGCCTGGAGATCTGTGCCTAAGCACCTTCTTTTCTCCTGAACCAAAAATAATAATAATATTTGTGCATTTTCTTTAAAAAATAAAATACATCTGCTATCCACACCAAAATGTGATAGGGTAAAACAATGACAACCCCTGGTAGACGTGGCCACCTTGTAACCCGACTGTAGCAAACAAGGTGGTATAAGAAGAGGGGTGGGCTGATACAGCCCTGGGGTCCTATTGCTGTTTTTGTGATCCACGGTCTCTCTATACTCTCCAGGGTGCTCTTTTTCTGGTCTATAAAAAAAGTGAATTGATTTGCCTGGAAGGTTTCAGGAGCTTCAATATAACTTTTTGAACTGATTGTGGGAGGCACCATTTAATGATTTTTTTTTTTTAAAAGTACATTTTTCTAATCATTTCCGATGGAGTTTTTGGCTTGAGTTTTATGGCATTTTTAACAACCTATACAACTACCAGAATGGGATCATAAGCAGAAAATTGACCTCTGCATAGGATAGTCAGGTTGGATATTGGCTGTCGCTCCTGTAACTTTTGCTGTATTGCAACTCTGCAGCTGCCTTTCCTGGTCTGGCAGAGCTGCTGGCCAAGTAGGACTCTCTTTGTTGCCTGGCTAGCAGAGCCACCAGTCCTAGAAGGAGCTCAGTCCCACCAGCATCTGTTGGTTGACTGAGCTGCTTCTGCTGACCTGCAGCCTTTTTTGGGTCTGGCAGAGCTGCTGGGCGACTGGAAGAAGGAGGAGACTTGCTTTCTTACCTGGCCAGCAGAGCCATCAGACCCAAAAGGCAGCTCCTTCCCACCAGCACGTCGGGTGACACCCCTCTCTGATTCTACCTTGCAGTCAACAGCACATAACTAAATAGGAGAGGCTCAACAAAAGCTTGCCAGTGAATTGGATAGATGCAAAACAGCCAGAAATGCGCAATGGGCACTGGTACAGCTTGGGACACTGCGCATCAGTCACTCCTATAGGCACAATGGGCACCATTATGTGGTAACATCATAATCCCACACACATAATGCCACTTATATCAAGGGAGTATAAGTATATTTTCCAACAGACTGCCAGAATTCTGTTGTTGTTATTGTTGTTGTCTGCCTTCAAGCCATTTCCATCTTATGGCCACCCTAAGGAGAACCTATCACTGGGTTTTCTTGGCAAGACTTGTTCAGAAGGAGTTTGCCTTTGTCTTCCTCTGAGGCTAAGTGTGACTTGCTTAAGGTCGCCCAGAGGGTTTCCATGGCTGAGCGAGGATTCGAATCCTGATCTCCAGAGTCCAATGCTCAAACCGATGCATCATGTTGTTTCTCTTTTCTACACATACAAATTGTCTATTTAGCAAACAAAAGCAGGAGTTCCAAATTGTGAAACATTGGTGAGAAATGTGCAACGCCTCCTGTAATCTCATTCAGCAAGGAAGAAACACCTGCAAAACACATTTTCAATTTGTTGTTTTGTGCAAAGATGAAATAAGCAGCAATTTTTTCCCATCTCCAGTCCTTCAGTGCCCTCTCCTCCTTGTCACACCTCAAACCACAATGTGCCTTCTGCCTTTTTTTCATTTAACGCTGAATATTTCCAATCCATTGCAGTTGAAGCCTTCAGGATCCCATGTCAAAACAATTGTACTTAACTGGATTGCTTTTGTATCTCAGCCTACAGGAAGGGATAGGTGGGGAGGGGGTATAGGTTTGCAACTGTTGTTTTCTGTTGTGGGGGGGATGCCACGTGAAGGGAAATAAATGTAAAACTTGAATGGAAATTATTTTTAAAATAAATTATTTATCCTATGTAAGGTGAATAAATTGATAATTTTTTGGAAAAAAAATCCTCTCTATAGAGCCTAGGTCTCTGTATTTCTTAGATATGAGCAAAGATGTAGCTACAGGTTTTGTTGTTAACTGCTGTCAAGTTGACTTTGACTTATGGCAACCCCATAAATGAGTAAGAAAGAAGAACAGCTTGAATGTGTTTCAGCAGACTTTTTATTAAGAACAAAAGGTAGTTGTTGTTGTGTGCCTTCAAGTCATTTCCAGCTTATGGCAACCCTAAGGCATGAGGCTTTCTTGGCAAGTTACTTCAGACAGGTTTGCCATTGCCATCCTCTGAGGATGAGAGAGTGTGACTTGTCCAAAGCCACCCAGTGTGTTTAGATGGCTGAGCTGGGATTTGAACCCTAGTCTCCAGAGTCATCGTCCAATGTTCAAGCCACTACACTGCGCTGGCGCTTATGGCAACCCCATCAATGAGCGAGAAAGAAGAACAGCTTGAATGTGTTTCCACAGACTTTTTATTGAGAACAAAAAGTAGGCATATGTGAAATGAAACAACCTGGTCAGGTAAGCATTGCATGAGTAAACGAAAACATTTGGAATCTTCTAAAGACCGCTTCAGAGCTTCTTCCAAAATACATCCAGGGATATATATTTTTTCATCTTTCACCTGCCTCCACTTTTCTAATAATTTCCATTTTGGAGACCAAACTTACAAATCTATGTTTTTTTCACATGCTGGGGGAGTTACTGAGGCTCATCGGCTCTCCCTTTGCCTCTCTTTTTCACTGTTCAAGGATGCTCACGAAAGCATTCGAAGGGCAGCTGCTGTTTGCCTTGCCTATTGTAAGAAGGCACGTATGGCTACAGCTGGATTGATTGGAGGAGACTCCGACTTCTTCCCTACTTAAACTTTATTGCATTGTTTACTACAGCCATGCTTCTGCAACCCAGCTCCCAAAGTGTTCCAGTGTGGATGCTAAAAATGTTGCTGATGCTGCAAAACCCAAAACCTTTAGTTAGAGGACAAAAAGGAAAAGGAGGTTGGGCAGGCCGAAAAAGACTTTGTAAAAAGAAGCTTATTTTTCAAAGGCTTTCTTAACTGAGTGCTCCTGTAAACTAATATATAAAACCATATCAAAAGCCTTTATTACAGTCAACAGAGCATTAGACAAAAATAATATATAAAGGGCAAAGGGAAATGAATGTAGCAGCACTTTCTAAGACTAACCTTTTTTTTATATTTGTATGAGCTTTCGTGGATGTAAAAATCCACTTCTTTGGATTCTTCCTGGGTTTATATCCATGAAATCTCATGCAGAAATAAAAATCAATTAGTCATAAAAGTGTAGATACATTCCCTTTCCCCACCCACCCCCTGTCCCTTCCTCCTTTTAATGCTGCAAGAGACTAACACAGCTATTTCTGTGAAAACTAAAGTAATTCAGAGACATAGCCGTGTCAGTCTGGAATATCAGCATGCAAAGAGATCTTGTAGCACCTTTGAGATTAACTGTGTGAAAGAAGTTGTAGCATAAGCTTTCGTGAACTTGGCCTACTTGCTCAGATCTGAGAAAGTGGAGCAAGTTTATGAAAGTTTATGCTATAATTCCTTTTACGTAGTTATTAGTCTTGAAAGTGCAACAAGATTCCTTTGCATAAATATAAACTGGTCTTGTGTAATTCCATACGCATCCACAAGGAAGAGCTGCACACCAAGCATCTAGACAGCTACAGTATTGGTGGCAACAGAGAAAGCAACATGAATGGCATTGTTAAGCATGCATTGTATTGCAAAGATGGTACAAGGAAATAGTTATGGATCAAAGGCATAGAAGTGCATCTGGGTTTCAAGCCCTTAGAGTCTAGATCAGGGTGGGCAACTATGCCAGGTTCAGGAGCCACTTGTATGCCCTGGGACTCCTTGGAGTCCACAAGGACTACTAAAATAGAGGAGGAAACCCAAAGTGGACAGAAGTTCCTTTTTGATTTTCAAAAATAGGTTTTTTAAAAATGTTAAACTGTACAGTTGGCCTTCCGTATCTAGAGATTCTGCATCCATGAAGTCCGCCATCCATGGCTTGAAAATATTTTGAAAATCCAAAAAGCATACCTTGATTTTGCCATTTTATGTAAGGGACACCATTTGACTATGACATTGTAAATAATGGGATGTGGATTTTGATATCCAGAGGGACCCTGGAACCAAACCCCAAAAGATACTAATGGCCTACTGAATTAGGAAATGTTGTAACCTATTTGAAAGGTGAATTGTTGCATCTTGAGACTTCAAGGGGCAGTGATCTAGCCTTCTTTTCTGGCCAGAAAAGGCGAATCTAGTGATTTGGGGGCTAGGATCCTGTTCATGACATACACATGCATAAGTCATGCTATTACTCCTCACACAATGGACATATTGTGCTGACAGTGGCAGAAGTGGAGTCGCCTGTACAGCAGCATAGTCCATTGTGGTTGTGCATTGCTCATTGCGATTGAACATTGCACAATGGCACCTAGTCACTGATATGTATTGCACAGTGTTGCTGTTCTGCAAGGGGGTTGCATAGTGATGTAGTGATGTATTTCTATGTGCAAATATTTATGAGGTGATGTTGGATTGCAGGGGCCACCAAAACATCCTTGTGAAGGGAACCCACATGTGCTGGGAGCACACTTTGCCCACTCTGTTCTAGATGCATATGTCTGAGTGATTTGTGTGTGTGTGTTTCAAGGAGTTTCTGCTATGTATGTCAGGACAGAAAAATGACATTGTAGACAGACAAAATACCCTAAAGTCCCCAGATCCTGTCTGATCTTGGAAACTAAGCAAGGTCAGCCCTGGTTAGTACTCGGATGGGAGATTTCCAACGAATGCCAGCAAATGCTATAGGCTGTATTTCAGAGGAAGGAACTAGCAAAACCACCTCTGAGTGTTCCTTGCCTAAGAAAGCCCTATGAAATTCATGGGGTCACCACAAGTCAACAGGTGAATTGAAGGTACATACACAGATGGAACTCAGGTGTTATGTCCAACCTTTTGCTCTTTGCAAAGAGCATGGGGAAAACATTGGCATGTGCCTCTTTTAATGTCCAGATTTTCTTTGCATGCTTCTGTCATGAGCTTTGGCTTGCATTTTGTGCGTGAGCAGGGCAGGATTTACTTTCTTCCTCACCTATGTTCTGGACAGCACAGTGTGGCAGAATTTAGAGTAGAAAGGAAGCTTGCAAGGTCTCTGGTTTCAGCAAGGAAGCTCCATAGCAAGATTTGCATAAAGTTCATGCAGATAGCCAGCTTTGCATAATTTGCATACAACCTAGGCTGCAGTCATCCTCAGCTCATGTCCCCAGTAGCACCAGATTCTCCACCTTGGCTCATCCCTCTTCTTTAAGCCTCACACACACACACACAGCATTTTTTGTTTAAAAGTTACTATACCGCTATGGACAATCGCAGTGAATCTCTGTGGCATTTGGGCATGGAGTGTTTCAGGTGCCTTGATCAATGGCCTTTCGTGCCTGCCTCAGCTTTCTCCTTGGCTACAAACACAATCCAACCCCTTCTGTCCCTTACATTATTGGCTGAGCAAGTGTCATTAGTGGTCATATTTTACTAGCTGTGTGTGTACCTTCAAGTTGCCTGCTGACTTATGGTGACCCCATTAATTGTATAGGATTTTCTTAGGCAAGGAATACTCAGAGGTAGTTTTCCTTTATAGCATACTTCACATGGTATTGCTTGGTGGTCCCAGCATGGCATAGTGGTTTGAGTGTTGGACTACAACTCTGGAGACCAGGGGTTGATTTTTTGCTGAGCCATGAAACCCACTGGGTGATCATGGGTGAGTCACTCTCTCTCAGCCTCATGGGAAGGCAATGGCAAACCACCTCTGAATAAATCTTGCCAAGATAACTCTAGGACAAGTTTGTCATAAGTTTGACTTGAAGGAGATTGTTTTTGAAAGCTTTATAGATAAGCATGTGCTCAAAGGTACACCGTTCCATAATTCTTTGCAAATGTCTTCTAGAAAGCCTGATTTTCTCATCTGATTTGGCTGTATTGTGGAGTATTGACTTCTTTTCCAAATGTGGGGAGCATGGCAAACCATTCAAATGGAAGGAGTGACAAGTGGCATACCATTACCACATGGAACTCACTTCACAGTGGTGGGTCCATAGCCCAGTAGGGTTATTCCTCCACAGCTCCCAGGATAGCTGGATAGTTGGATGAGAGATGGTTTTTTTGTGGTGGAGGGTGAAGTGCAGCCCTTCAACATTTCCTCCCAGTGGTTCCCAAACATTGGTCCTCTGGGTGTTTTGGAATTCAGCTTCCAGAAGACCCAGCCAACTTGGCCAACATTCAGGATTTATGGGAGCTGAAGTCCAAAACATCTGGAAGACCAAACTTGGGAGCCTCTGGTGTAGACAAAACTGAATCAGAACAAAGGTCTAACAATATAAGGCACCTTCCTATCATTTTTCCTGTGTTGTTGTTATTGTTGTTTCTATGTTCCTATCACTTCCACAGACAGACAGTGTGGTGTACTGTGTTGAGAGTTGGACTGCGACTGTGTGGACCAGAGTTTGAATCTCCACTTGATTCAAATCCCCACTGGGTGACCTTAGGCAAGTTACAATTTCTCAGCCTCAGAGGAAGGCAAGGGCAAACCTCCCCTAAACAAATCTTGCCAATAAAACCCCATGATAAACCCCTAGGACCCTCAGGTCTTAAGGTTGCCATAAGCTGGAAAAAAACAAGTGAAAAACTGCACCCCTGCTAGCAACAGAGATGATTCACCCATGGCTTTATGGGGAAGATAGTGGCAGAGCACCAGGGTTGGTGTCTGGTTACACCACCCTTGAGGCAGGCCTGAGCCTATGTACCCAAAGCAAGGAGCACATCTTCCAGCCCAAGGCATCATAACCTGGAGAGGAAGGGAACAAAGCATGCCTACTCTCCAATCTTTCCTTTGCCACTGAATGCCTCCCAGGCTCCTCAGGCAGGCCATGTTTCCTCCCTGGCTGTCATCTCTCTGAGCTCCAAGTTTCTCCACTTCTCCAGATTGGTATTGCGAAGGCTTAGTCACCGGGACCTTGCAATCCTCAGAGGCTCCATGCTCACACACGCTGTTCCCGTACCCCCACACCTCTGCGCTGTTGGAGGTAACCCACACATCCCATTGCCTCTTGGGGCTGAGAGAGCAAGGCAAGTGCCTTTGGAGGAGACCGTTGCCGGCCTTGGTGCTTTGAAGATCAAAAGCCTTCTCTCTCCCTGGAGTTTTTCGGAGCACTTCGAAACCTTCCTCGCAGGGTTTTGGATTGCTCCTTCCAGCATGCCTGAGCAAGTGTGTCTTTGGCCTGCCTGCAATCCCAGCCTTCCAAGTGGGAAGGAAGCCAGCTATGCTTCCTAAAGGGGGTGATGAGTAAGACCCAGGGGTAGCCCCCTAAATCACAAGGAGAGTGGCGTTCCTCCCCAACCCATCAGAAAAGATCCCTGAAATGTTCATGGAGTGGGGTGCATCTGACCGTCTCCCCCCACACCTTTCCCTTCCCTTTCCTTCTTCTGCTGCTCCACCTCCCTACTCCCAAGACTAGGGCCCAAATGAAAAAGTTGCTCATATGCAAATTGCTTGCTTTGCATGGGCCGCTTGCCAAAGTTCCTAGGACATAAAATGAAAACACACACACACAAGAAGAAGAAGAAAAAAACACAGGGGAAAAATCAAATAAATAAACTGCCTTACCTGGGGATGAGCTGTGCAAAGGGGGTGCGGTTCCAGAAGCCCGGGCAAATGTTCTCACCTGCCTCCTCAATGTGGCAACCGGCACTGCCACGCCAGAGGTGCTAGCAAGGAGCAGAAAAAGACACAGCTGGCAAGACAGAGAGGGCGAGAGGGAGAGAGAGAATTGGGGGGAAGACAAAAAGGTGGCAGAAGGAGAATCTTGGTCTACTTAAGGGGCAGAGGGAAGCTGGCAGCCCCACGAGCCACCACTTTGGACGAGGGCTGGCTGGGTTGTGGCAGATACTTTTCCTCTGGCAGGATGGTGAATTTGGACCCAGTACATGCAGGTAAGGCCCTTCTCTTTCTCCCCCACAGGACAGGATGGTTCTTGTTGATGTAAGAAGAGAGAAATAGTTACTTTCCAAGCTTTCTTTCCTTTTCTCCCCTCCCTGTTGGGGGAAAAAACCCTAAAGGGTTCCTCTTAAAGCTGTCAGTTGTTCCATCTTGACAGGTTCTTGTTTGCTCTCATCTTTCCCTGTTTCAAGATACACAGGTGGGGTGGGGGGGATAGCAACTAGCTATGCCAATGCAAAGAGTGGGGTGAGATGTGCAAGGTGTTGTCATTTCCAATGGGATGGGGCACAGGGAAGGGGTGTTATAAGGCAGAGAAATATTAAATTATCGTATGAGGTTTGTTTTGCAAAACCTGACAGGTGCCCAAGCTCCAGTTTGCCTGGAACTTGGTGCTATTTGACTTAGAAGATGCTTTTCGCCCTTCTTCTATTCTTAGGCATCTCAAGAGCTGATGCACAATTGTAATGAAAGGAATGTGTTTTCTCTCTTCTTCTAAGGCTGAGCTCTGAAACTGAAATTTTGTAAAATCTTGGCTGTGCAGCTGTGCCTGAATTTGGCTAGAAGTGAGTAGAGGACGAAACTAAAGAGATGGGCATTTGAGCTAAGATTTCAGAAGTTCTTTTTGGGGGGTGGGGATTATCCAAGAATCCACCAGCCAGATGGGAGTCTGACTACTGTAGTCCCCAAAACCAATTTTTCTGGATTTAAGTGAGCTACATAGTTCTGGATTTAAGTGAGCTACATAGATGAAGAGAGGGTGTTTCTGTATTCTCACATGGCAGGGGTTAGGCTAGATACTACTTGTGGTCCCTTCCAATTCTATAATTCTATTATTGGCTCCACAGAGATCTGTTCCCACCCACCCACCATTTGGCATTCTGCATTAGTGAATGTATACAAAGGTAGGGCTCTGCATTTTTGTAAGAATGATGCTGTTTCTTCTGATTCCCACACTTTTTGCCAAAGCATGGATGGAAACAGCGACTGGGGGAAAAGAGAGCTCCCTGCCCAGAACTGTAACTGCTTTCTGAGATATAAGTGACTCTGTGGATAGACTGGAAAGAGAAACAGAGTACAGACCCTTCCTCATTCCCTCTCCAAAGAGATCTGGTAGAAAGCAGGCAGGCCAGAGTAATAAACAAGGAAAGTAAGAGAGTCAGGTGGTTCATGAGAGAATGCTAACCAGGCTTACATGCTTACACCTGGTTTTCACCACTGGAAAATCTGAGAAATTAAGTGTGTTTCAAAGCATGTGCTGAGTATTTTCTCCACTGGTGTCAAGAATTCTTCAACAACCTCCCTTGACTTACAAGAATAGGCATTTGGGATAGGGAAGAGAACTAACAGACCATACTGATTTAGAGATTCCTGGAGTTATACTCTAAAAAGGTAACTTTTCCAAATTCTGTTCAGAAGAACAGTCTTCAAAATCAGGTATGTAGCATCTTCAGTGCCATTTCGGTACCTTCTGGTACCTGTTATTGCTCCACATTGTCTTCATTGTCCATCACTCCCCATTCAAAAGCACTAGCATCTTTTAAAAACATACAATGTTCATTTTATTGTCACAGAATACATGGAATCCTGTTGGTGTCTTATGCATGAGTAAGTTCCTCTACAGAAGCGGTTGGGCATTTTTGCTGCATGTGGAATAGTCATATTCAGTTCAAGATTGAAGAAATGGAGTTGTGCATGTGGCTCCATGGCCCATGGTTGCATGTTGCCTGTGGTTGCACATTGTGCAGGCAGATATGAATTAAGTCACACAAACATGACAGTTCACTAACGAGAAAGTGTTACACTGTGTTACTCTGCGAGCATCAATTTATGCTCCATCTCTCTGATGTCGAATTGCAACCATGCACAAGTGGTTTCCTAGTCACATCAGTGTGAAAATCCACTTATCTTCACCTCCACTTCATTTTTACTCTTGCTTTTCCATTCAGGAGATTAGTCTCTTATAGCAGCTACCCAAAACCAGCAAAGAGTCTTGTGGCTTTTAAAAGGCAATGGCCACAAGTCTATATCATGGTCTACCCTGCATAACTTTACATATCCTTAACTACATAGAAGATGTGCTATGGAATTGCCAGTGAATTGCAAAGATGCATATCAGGACATCGGCAAAAGTGTCCCAATGCATATCTGTCTCTACTAGCCATTTTCTGGATGGGCACTGGGACTGCTCAATGCACACCAGTCCCAAGGCACATCAGTGCCCCATGCTCATTAGTTCTGATACACATTGGTCCTAACGTGTAACGGTCACTTCACTGGCTCCTCTACATATTAACATCATGGCAGGCCCTTACTGGATATGGGCATTATGAAACTGCTAGATTCTATTTCCAGCAGATTTAAGTCCATTTACCTAGATGTACTTCTGATGGTGAATTGCAGTCCAAATGTTTTAGGAGGGCTATGATGATGAATCTCATTAATACAGACCACTTCGCTAAATGCAATGAAAGTTCCATTTTTTTCAATGAAAGTTCCACATCATAAATAAGAGCAGCATCCCTAGCAAGGATCCAGGATGAAGGTGAGGGAGTGTGCTACTTTTCCATATGACCTGACCACAGTCCTCCTTCCTTTCTGGGAAACATTTAGGTTAGATTACTCAATGCACTTAATGTGGGGTAGCCTTTAAAGACTTTGGGAAGTTCCAACTAGTTCAGAAAACAGCAAGGACTCTGATGGCTGATCATGGGAGAAGGAAACATGTCTTGCCAGTATCGAAAGGCTTTTTTGTTTTTCCTTCTGGGTCAAGTCAAAATGCTGTCTTGACCTACTAAGTCCTAAAATGGTATAAAGCAGAATCTCAGGATATCTGGGAGTCAACTCACTGCCTGGTGAAACTTTGAGGCCTATACAGTTTGTCAAAAATGCCCCCAAGTTAGGCAGAGGGACAGAAGGGGACATAGATGGAAATCCCGTTCTGATTTTCAAAAACTGGGGACAGGACAGGTAATGTTAAAACAGCCAGGAGAGGCGTTGTTGTTGTTGTTGTTGTTGTTGTTGTTTTTGTTGTGTCCCTTAAAGTAATTTCTGACTTATTTGCCTTCTGACTGGAGATGAAACAATCACAGGGTTGGCATGATCTCTTGGGGAGGGCCGCCATTGCCTTCCTCTGAGGCTTAGAAAGTGTGACTTGCCCAAGTGGGTTTCCATGGCAGAGCTGGGATTTGAACTCTCAAGGAGAGGCATACAGTTAATTTAAAAGGTGACTTGCTCCTCCTGAAGGCCTCAGCACTTTCCAACAAAGTATATTGTAGCCTTAGCCTTAGGGGGGTTGCAGACTGCCAGAAATAGTGTGAATTCAGTCCACTTTTAGGGTTAGGGTTAGTGCTAGGGAATCATGGGAACTGTTATTTTTCTGAAACATTGAGCCTTCTCTGTCAGACAACTCTGATGCCACAATAAAATACAGTTCCCATGGTTCCCTAACTCTAACCCTAACCCTAAAAGTGGACTGAATTCACACTATTTCTGGCAGTCTGCAACCCCCCTTAGACAGGATCATGCCTTAGGCTTGCCATAAGCAATGGCATATCTGGTATATTTGATTCTCAGTGCCAATCCTTTCCCAATAACCCCCCTTCTTTCTTCAGCAACCTTTTCTGGGACTGGTGGAGATGCTGGCCAGGCAGTAGAGGGAGGTGACCACCTGACCATTGGAGCCATTGGAATCAGAAGGCAGCCCCTTCCCACTCCGGGTGTGCTGACCCCTGTGATTTCCCCAAATGACACCTCCCTCTGAAGTGTCACCCAGTACGGTCCTCAACCCCTGCACTCTCCTATTGACTCCCATAGCCATAAGTCAGAAATGACTTGAAGGCACACAGGAAAAATTGTTGTAAGCCACCATACGAGTCATAAGTTTGCAGACATACTTTTGGACTACAGGTTCCAGAATCCCCCAGCCAGCTTGGCCACTGACTATGCTGGTTGGAAGACTCTGGGAATTGTACGCCATGCTCTGAGTAGTACAAGCAGCAGTAGCTGTTACTTGAGTTTATCTAGCCTTTGTGTGTGTGTTTCTGACTTATGACAACCCTATCTCAGGGTTTTCTTGGCAGGTTTTGTTCAGAGGAGATTTGCCATTGCCTTCCTCTGAGGCTGAGAGAGTGTGACTTACTCAAGGTCACCCAGTGGGCTTCATGGCTGAGCAGGGAATTGAATTCAGAATCTCCAATATCGTAGTCCAGTACTCAAACATTTGCTTGAATTTATTAAGCCTTTCTTTAACCGATGCAACTAGAGGAATGAAATGGTTAATACTGCAAAAGACCCAAGTCTATCTCTGGATCAACTTTATGTAAGAACTGTCATCACATCCGCACATAAGTCTTTCATGAATACTCACTTGCGTTGCAGCAAGTATAACCACAACCATCAACTCATTTTTCAGTGCTTACAGGTATCTTTCTATCCAGGAAAATATTTTGCATGTACATGGACATATCTCTTCATTTGTGTGCAGTAGCTCTGTCCAAGCTCTGTCTGGGTACATTCAAAGGAAAGGCGGCCAATTTGTTTAAGTCCCAAAGGCACCAAGTTCAAAAACATGGCATACATGGAAAGACTACCAGGAGACTGGCATAGTTATAACACTTTGCGGTGAGACTAATTGTCTTGGCTTTTCATGAATATGGCAGCTAGACAATGGAAATGTGGAGAGGTGAAAGGGATCTGAGTTAAAAGAATTCAGATTTTTTTTTTTTTTAAATTGTGAAAACTGAATTTGTGAAAAATCAGTATCATATTAGCCACCCTGAGTCCTTATGCTGGGAGGAAGGAGGGATTCACACAAAATCCTAAAAGAAGGCTTTTAGCACACTATCTTTCCTGTTTTTAGTTGCTTTCTTAGGAAATGATGAAACTTGGAAAAGAAACTATGAGGCCTGGAAACTAGCTTCTTGTTTAACCAAGCAATGGCATTGTCAAGATTGTACAAACTCTCTGACCACACATAAGCATCTTGGGTGCTTGAGAATTGAAGGCTAGGCTTTATGCTTAGAAGCAGTTCTGAGAATTAATATTGCTTTGTCAGGAACAACATGAACTATGAGCTGGGAAGCCTTTAGTTCATCTTAACCACAACTTTCACTGTGAGAGCTTTAGGCATTGTTTCCAATATTCTCCACACCCAAAATCCTCCATTGATTTTGGATTTCTGAGATACTTTGTCTAGTTCAAAAAGGTGACCCTACTCCTTGGTGCCAGTGCTTAATTGGTAGACCCTTGTTGTTGTTAACTGTCCTCAGGTCAACTCTGACTCATGGTGACCCTGTGGATGAGACATCTCCAAGACCTCTTGTCCTTCAGTTCTGCTTAGGTCCTGCAGACTCCTGCCTGTAGCCTCCCTAATTGAGTCTATCCATCTGGCATGCAGTCTTCCTCTCTTTCTCTACCTTTCCTAACATTATTGTCTTTTCCAATGAGTTGTGTCTTCTCATGATGTGGCCAAAGTACAACAGCCTCAGTTTAATCATCTTGGCTTTCAGGGAGAGTTCAAGCTTGATCTGCTCTAGGACCCATTTGTTTGACTCTCCAGCTGTCCGTGGTATTTTCAGCACTCTTCTCCAGTGCCACATCTCAAATTAGTTGATTTTCTTCCAGTCTACTTTCCTCACTGTCTCGTTCTCACATCTGTGCATGGTGATGGGGAATACAACAACTTGGACAATTCTGACTTTTGTGCTCAGACCCTAGACTTTGTTTATTATTATCATAACAAAATCCAATTGAGCAAAACTTACTAAGCATTTTGGTCAGGTTATAGTGCCAAACTCTTCACAGAGGGAAGTATCCAAAATGTGTAAATGGCAGTGTCAACCCATTATGGTAGGTAGTCTTGGCCACTCACTACTACTAGAAAAGATGGCAGCCACCAATACATCCCTCCTACCAGAAGCTGGCTCTTTCTAGCACAGCCTGTTTCTTGACCGCATTCTTTAAATACCTCTGGATGATTTCAGAAAAAGGCTGGAAATCTACCTGCTGGGGATGGTTTAGTGGAAGATCCTATACTAAGCATGGCATTGAACTCAATGGGGCCCCTTTCAACCCTGTGATGACTCTTTTAACTATGTTTTCAAAGACCACGTGTTTCTTTTTAATGTCTTTAACCTATCCCACTACCATCACACACTTTACAATAGGGGTGGGATTTATACAGCTCTGCCAATGTTATTGGATCAAAATACCCAGCATTCTACAGAATTGGCTGTTCTGGCTAGAGCTGTTGGGAGTTGCAGTCTGACAACTTCTGGAGGCTGCATGATCCCAAATCTGTTTTACTCTCTACATTCCTGGTATGTTAAAGCAAACTAGACCAGAGTGTTGATCAGCTCTGATGAACTGGAATACAGTGGGCCCTTGGTATCCACTGGGGTTTGGTTTCAGAACCCTCCGTGGATACAAAAAGTTGTGGATGCTCGAGTCTCATTATATAAAATGGGGCAGCAAAATGACGTCTCTTGTATAAAATGGAAAAATGAAGGTTAGTTTTTGGGAAATTTTATTTTTATTTATTTGTTATTATTTAAACATTTTCAAGCCATAGCTGGTCAAATCCATGAATACTAAATCCATGGATATGGAGGATTGACTGTAGTCTAAATAGAGCAGTTTCCCATTTTTAAACTTACTTAAGGTTTTTCACCATCTTGACAACAGGAGAGAATCAACTATCCTGATCCTCGGCATACTTGCTTGTGTACGATTTAGAGTTGCCAGGTAAAATAAGGGACAGGGCTTCTTTACAATTAATGGTTGTACAGAAGAAGAAATCCTAGCCAACCAACACCTGTTGAAAATACCTCTTCTACACAACCATTCACCTCGCAACACTAGTGTGACTGGATCACTGTTTTGTTGCGGTAAAGAATAGGATATTCAAAGCCTGGAAAAGTTACCTGTTTGATTGTCCCATATGGGAGCATTCTAGGAGTGGTAATTCAAAAATAACTTTCTCCAACTCTAACACTTGCATGTCAAGCAGAATTACAATAGGATAATAGCACCCTTGGGAGGGGGTTATGGCATGATGTTGTTGTTGTTCTGTTCTTCTGCTGTTTTCTCTTGTTTAAAACTTGCTCCTTTTTAACATCATCAAAAAAATGATATCTGGTGCAAAAGTTCAGTAGCACTTGTATGGCAATTTGGGCAGAACAATGGGCATGCTGCAAATGGGGAAATGCTAGTCCACTTCCAATAATCAGGGGAGAAAGAAAATTTCAGTTTGGCCTGCAAATGGAAGCTCTCTTCCAACCCTGCTTCCACCATGGAAGAACTGCAATGTTTAGAATAAAAAGGAGGGGATTATATATTATAAAATGAGTATCTTATCCATGGATTTGTCCAGTCGGTCTCCCAAATGTTAAAAGTTATTAAGAAAATGATGTGATAAATTGTGTGGCCTTCCAGATATCATTGGACCACACACCTCCCATCACCCATGGCAAGGAAAACCAATAGTGATTGATGATGGGAACTGTAGTCCTGCAATATCTGGAGGGTCAATTTCCTCTCCTTGAACTGGAGAATAATCAGAAGTACATATTTCTCTTTACTGAAGAAGCAATTCATTTGAGAGCTGTGAAAGAGAAATCTACTTGCCTCTTCAGCAGTTTATTGTTGTTGTGGGCCTCCAAGTTGTCTCCAACTTATGGCGACCCTAAAGTGAACCGATCATGAGGTTTTCTTGGCAAGTTGCTTCAGAGGGGTTCTGCCATTGCCATCCTCTGAGGCTGAGAGAGCGTGACTTAACTGTTGACTAAAATGAACATTTCAAAGACTTAATAACTTCCCTTGCTAATGTTTGGCTTTATAGCAAAGTTCCCTGTCTCTGAATGAAGTTGCTTTGGAGTATATCAGTTTTCCACTGAGAAGCAGCTTGCCTCTTTAAAGGCAGCTGTAGGAGAAACTTCAAAGCATCCCTCTCTGCTGTTCTTTGGCTTAGTAGCAACGTCAGGCTCTTGCAGTCCTATTAAAGGAGCAAAGATGTGTGGGAAAGTTATGATGGGTGAAACTTGCTCTGTGTAGTAATGAAACTGACTAGTCTGGCTTCGTTGTGCAAGACCTTGATGGCTGACTTTCATTCCTTGTTGGTGTTAACTCTTGAAGACACAGAAGTTGCCTTCAGAGATGTCTCTGTATTGGTGGTTAATGGTTACATGCAGTGAAGATGATATGGATGATCATAGCCTCCAATGGTTCCAATTTGCCAGGGACAACCCCAATTAACCCTCTACTGTTCCACTTTTTCAGCCGCTTTTAAAATTTCCCAGTTTCTCCCACCTCCTCCCACTCAGCTTGCTTCAGTTGCTGCAAACTGAGTCAAAAGGAGTTTGGACTCAACAAACTCAGCAAGAGAAAGAAGAGAGGAGGAGATGGACTGTTACCCTTCCCAGTGGGCCTAGGCAAGAGCAAACTGCTGCCGTCTCTCCTTGTTTGTTTCTTTGTTTCTTTGTTCTTCCTCATTCATAATTTTTGCCATCTTGACCACACACTGATGTCACCTGGCCGCACATCTCCATTCCCTCCTCCGAACAAATCCTGCCAAGAAAACCCTGTGACAGGTTTACCTTTGGGTCTCTATAAGTTGGAAATGACTTGAAGGCAACCAACAACAAGAAGAATATATGTTTGGCACTATTCCTAGATAACAGGTTGTGAAAGTGAAGCCCCTAGGCTGCAAGTGGCCCCAGGGCCAATTTTATGGCTGACCAGATCTCCTGGTTTTTTAAAATCCATTTCCCCTCAAGATGCTTCCCAATCCTCCCTGAGATGGGTTTTGGGAAGGAGCTGAAGAGTGCAAAAGAGATCTTCCCTCCAACAAGGTCTTTCATGAGCTGAAAATGGCCCACCGATACGGTGAAGTTGCCCATATGCACTCATGGGAGCACTTGTGTGTGGGGTATGTGTGTGTGTGTGTGTTCAAGTTTAGGGATTTTTTCAATAAAATACCAGAGTTACTCGCCAAGGTCCTCCAGGGAGGCAATGCTGCCCCATAACCCCGACAGTTGCCACTCCTGCCTTTGATGGTTTCAGCCCACCCAAACCCCCATTTCCTAAACTAAATGGATTGCAATGCATTTGGGCTTTAGGTTTATATTTAATGGCGTTTCCACTGTGTTAGGGATTCAAAAGGCATTTGGCTGTTGAAAGAACATGTGACAGGGCCTTCTTACTGTAAGTGATTTGTTTGATGTTAAATCCATTCAGTTATACCTGGCAAGCCAGCAACAGCTCCAGCCATTCTCCATTTTATTTCTCTGTATCAGGGCCAGGCTAAAATTGTAGGCAGGTATTCTTGGAGTGTGTGTGTACTCCGATCCAGGCTTTCTGAGGCTGCTTAAAATTTAAAATGGGTAGCAGCCTGATGTTATCATAAGGATTTAGCCACCGAAATCACTGCCTGGATCCATCCCAGGTCCATCCTCGCTTACAGGGATGCTCCAGCGGCCATTTCCCAGCTTTGAAAAGAGGTGCACTGAGCACCCCTGGAAGCAGGAATGGACCTGGACCGGACCCAGGCGGAGATTTCAGCAGCTAAATCCTTCTGATAACATCAGGATGCCACCCATTTTAAATTTTAAGGTAAGACGGTTTCATTAGCAGTGCGATAATCTCCATAATCTGAATGCATTCTGGAGTTTTTGGCTCCGGAGTTGCCCTGAATCCACTGCGGAAGCACCACACATACCAGGATGACAGTGATGCTGTCAAAATGGTTGGCTGGGCCAACAGCACATTGACAGCAATGCCCTGTCCTCTTTAGGGCCACTATTGCTGTCTTACCAGCTAAGCAATTCCCTGGCAGAGCCTTGCTGGTGATGTTGCTTCTGGTGAGGTCAACATGGGACATCCAGCCATGTGATCAATGGGGAGGGTGTAGAGTGACCCCCTCAAGGCTGCCCACAATTGCGATGGAAGATGATGTTGTGTTACCCATGTTGATGCAAAATTCAGCTCTCATTCCCATCAATTCCTGTACATGGGACAAGGAAAGATCTTCTTGTCTATTTGCAAAATGTCGTGAATCAGGCGGCCTTAGGGTCTCCATAAGTCAGAAACGACTTGAAAGCACAAAACAACAACGACAAAAACAGTCCTACTGGCACACTCTTTCATGAGGTCAATAAAAATGGAGAAGAAAGTGATGGAAAATGGATACTTTGTGAGACTATGCCACTGTGCAAGCAATTTATGAAGCCTCTCCAAGCTGTAGATATTTGAGACAAACCTCATCTGCTCCATTTGAAATTTCTTTGCCAATCTTCTTGTTTCTTAAACCCTTAAATGATCTTTTGTTATCCCTCTGGATTCTTTGTGGTCTTGTTGTATGAATGATACATAAAGCCCATGTCAATTATCTCCTCTGCCTGCTTGAAAAGAACAATTATACTTAATAGGGTTTTGCTTGCCATGTTGCTTTAATGGAAAACTCACCTTGCAAAATTGCAGAAAACAAGTTCAGAGTAGGTTTCTTTTTCTCTCTGTTTATTTATTTTAAAACGTGATAAATGGATGCAAATCACCCTGCTACTCTCCAAAAGGGAGGTGGCTAGTGGAAGCTTATGCAAATTGCCTTTTTTTAAAAAAAAATCTAGTTCTAAATATGTTGCAAAAATAGCTGTGTGTAATTTAAATATTGGGTTTTTTCTTGATGTAACTGGTGCTGGAGAAGAGGATTCCATGGACAGCCAAAAGGACAAACAAATGGGTCCTAGATCAGACTGTCCTACTTTGGACACATCATGAGAAGGCATGAATTGTTGGAAAAGGCAATAATGTTAGGAAAGGTGGAGGGAAGTAGAAAGAGAGGAAGGACTTTATTACATGCTACATGGATGGACTTGATTAAAGAGACCACAGATATGAGTTTGAAGGAGCTGGGCAGAGCAGAAGAGGATGTGGGGCCTGGAGATGTCTCATCCATAGGGTTGCCATGGGTCGAGACCCACGCGAAGGTAGTTAACAACAAAAAACTAGTTCTGTATTTGGGGTTTCTTGCCGAGAAGAGATATAAAAGGGCATATCATGATAGTGGGGTCCAGACATCCCAATTTATTTGTGGCTGACTCCAGTTAAGATCTCAGGTCCAGGATTTCAGTAGAAGGGACAACCATTTCTGGGGTAAAGTTCTAATAAATATACAGTAATCAAAACAAATGATGAGCAAAATGCTGCCAAATGAGGTGTCTTGTTCAATTTTAGTGGGCAACATAGTGGCTCTGTCCACTTTTATGGATGTGTGAAGGGAAGGAATGGCAGAAGGAGAAGAAAGACATAACATTGAAAGGTTTTTGTTTTGTTTTGTTTTGTTTTGTTTTGTTATTCCAGCTAGTAGCTTTGTGGGTGAAAGCATGGTGAATGAGACAATCTGTGGTTCAAACTGAACAGCTAGGAATTCTTTTAGCAAACTTTTCTCTCACAGTCTTAGCCTTGCATATGCAATATTATGGTAAAAATACTGGCCAAACATAAAGGCCTGCTGATGGAGTGATTTGATTGTAAAAATACAAAAATGCAAGCCCACAACACAGTACACAGCATGGTGTTAATTTGGGGGTCATTATGCAAGTTTAGGTACAGGACTGTTGAAAGGATTATTGAGGCTGTGTTATCGTTCTTATTCATTTTTCTGATACATCTCTTTTTCTGTGAATGTGCAACTTTCCTTTTTCACAATCCCTATGGAACACTTGTATATCATCTGCATAGATATTCATTATATTTTATTTTTTTCATACTACCTTTCCACACCACACCATGGGGAAAAATACAAATGTTTACCACCCTGAAGGAGAAATTAGAATTTTAAAAAGGAACTTTTGGAGACTATGGCTCCCAAAAAACCCCAGCTAGCATGACCTCTGCAGATTCTGAGGGTTATAATCCAAAAATGTCCCTGGAAATGTGACAGACTGCTAGGATCAAAAAGCCACATTGGTGCTATTTTTCTCTCCTGAGTTTCTCCAAAAAGGAAAGCTCATATGGAAAGGCCTGGTTTTGTTGTCCTGCTTTTGCTATCCACCCACCCCGAGCCATGGTTAGCGAAATGAATGGCAAAGACTCAAAGGTGAATGGAGAAGAGTGGAAGAGCAAGGAGCAACAAGAGGAGGGAGGTAACGCCAAGCTTATGAATATTCCAGAAGCTGTATGTGTAGGAATTGGGAATTTGAAAGTCTGATGACATATTTTTATAATGACGCGCTCATTGATGCTGTTTAGTGGAAGACACAGAGGCTGTGGATTGTGCCCTGCTATTAAAATCAGCTTGTGTGGTGTTTTCAGATATCAAGATGAGCGACAATGTGGCTGATTCGACGGACACAGGGAACGAAGGCAGCCACATAGAACCTGGTAAGGGAAATTCTCTCTTTTTAGCCTTACCATCCTGGCTTGGGTTCCATCTCAGGACAATAGCAGGGGAAATTCAAAGAGAAGGATGCTATCCAAAACTTGTAGCCAGTATCTTGCCTATCTTGTCGCTTTGACTGGAGACTTGTTTGTGTCAAATCTGGGGTCCAGAGGTTGAGGAACTGGTCTAAATTCTGAGCAGAACAATTATTATTATTATTATTATTATTATTATGCCGCCTCTCTGCAGCGCAATCGAAGCGGTGTACAGCAAATTAAAACAACATTACAAGTTAAAACAGTCAAACAACCCCTTCCCTAACCCACCCACCCCTTAAAAATATATTAAACTATAACAGGATTAAAATACAAGATAAAGGAAAACAATACAATACAAATAAATAGCAGTTTAGCAACAAAAGAGCTGGAATAGTTAAGGTTTCCTTAATTAGGATCATAATAACTTCACACATGGGGTAGCAATTTGAGTGTTGGACTATGACTCTGGAGACTAGAGTTCAGTTCCCAGCTTGGCCATGAAACCCACTGGCTAAGTTCGGGCAAGTCACACTCTCTCAGCCTCAGGGGAAAGCAATACCAAACCTCCTCTGAACAAAACTTGCCAAGAAAGCCCCATGATAGGGTCAGCTTAGGGTCTCAATAAATCAGAAATGACTTGAAGGCGCACAACACCCACACCCACACACAGCTTCACACTGCATATGCATATGTTTGACATTTCCCTCCTTGAATCAAGAATGAAAACTGGACCTCAGACAAAAACTGGAAAGTTTTGTGTGAAACTGAATGTGAGTTTGCTTCCCTTTTTAAAAATGTTTTCCCTCCAGATCCATCCATTTGAAACTGGTACTGCCAGCCCTCTGCCATAGTCCCTCCCCTCCAATGCGATGCGATTCAGCTCTCCGCATTGTTCACACTTGTTGAACATGCTTCAAAACCAAATCTTTCCAAAAGAACAATCAAAAGATCCATCTTTGTAAAGAGCGATTTATTATTATTATTATTATTATTATTATTATTATTATTATTATTATTTTTGCATTTGCCTCACTTCACCATGGCCCAGACCGAATGCAGTCGAGTCTGAAACTGTTTCTAGTGGGAATCAGGCACAAATAATCCGATCAGCAAATTGGCTTAAATGAGCCCTTGGTGTGTTACTAAGGTTCAAATTAGTCCTTCATTAAGATCATGAAAAGGAGATCCAGGAAAAGCCTTGTGGGTTATTGAGTTCAAAGTGGAATTTATTGCAGGGCTATTTCCTCCAGGATGAATAAGTGGTGTGTTTTGTTTTTTTCAAAAGAGCTTGGGGTTCGGGTTTTTTAGCATCTTGAACTTGCAAGCACTGTCAGCTTTGCAGTGAACTGACCTGAATTTTTGCTGCAAAAACATTTATAATAATAATAATAATTTTTTATTTATATCCCACCCCTCTGCAATACAATCAGGGTGGCATACAACAAATTAAAAACATCACAAAAGGTTAAAATCAGTCCAAATCCAAAGCCCCATTCCCAAACTCCCTTGATCTTGCTGTGTCTCTAAGCAATTGTTTTGCTTCCTTTTTTGCTAGCTCAAATTGTCGGGCATCTCATTTTAACTGTAGGTGTGGAGTAGTACTTTAAATTTCACAGAATCCTTGCATTCATTCCAATCAAGGAATACACTCTGGTACTTCTAAACTTGCATTGACTATCCCAAGTCAATTTTCACTTTTTGTTAGTAAAACCAGGGGTGTTATTATTGTGGGGTGGGTAAAATGAGGGCACTACCGCTCCCAATAAAAAGTCTGGCTCTCTCAATGAAATTTTCCCTCAATCCCCAAATTTCTAGCATTGCAGTAACTTAAAACTTCAGTTGACCCTTTAGAAATGCAGTTTCAGCATCCAAAGAAAAAAGATAGGCAAAGTTATCAAGGGAGTACAGACACAGCAAATAGGAGAATTCTAGGTGTGAACAATTTTCAGTGTCTCAGTCTCTGAAATCTCTCTTTCTCAAAATCTCCTGCTCTGTTATTTTTCCTGGTGGGTTTTCCCAACTGGTTACTGGAAGCCCTGAAATTGAGAACAAATTTGCAATTCCAGGTTCAGATATGGTTCTGAAATGCCATCAACATTGGCTTAATTCTACCCTCTGAGACATTAGGGCTTTCATCATCTGTCAATGTGATGCCATATTTGCACACAATATTATGGCCTTTTCCCCTTTTGAATAATTTTAACCCACAATGGCTCATGGGATTCTTCCTTGAAAGAATCCTCCTTACTCTCAGCAACTATGTTTGGAAATCAGGCTTTTAGAAGCACTTGTTTCAGTAACTGGGCTCCTTGCTTGCTTGCTTGTTTCCCTTGAAACAGGAAAAGTAGCAGTTTTACAAGCCGGCAGTCTTGTTAAAACTAGATCGTAATCTAACATTAAATGTTAAGAAGCATGAGGGATTACTAGGGCTGAGATGAATTGGGGATGAGGGCAGAGTGTTTTCCATGAACAATTTCAATTTTTTCCCCATTTTTTGGTAGCAGCCTCAAAACAGACACAATAGCGTATGCACATTCAGAGTAAGGGCAATGCAGTGAAAAATAGTATAAATTTCTCTCTGCAGTGGCTTTTTTAGTCCTTAGTCACAATGCCATGCATCATAATCAGCCAGGCAATGTCAACACACTCAGTGCAAGAGCCTCAACTAGTTTAGAAGAAAGGTAGGCAGTCTGGTTGGGACTACAACTCACGTAATCCCCAGCCATCTTGGCCAATGGTCAATGACTGAGGAGTCTGTAGTTCAAAACATCTGCAGGGCACTAGGTTACCTACTGCTGGCACAGCGTGAAGGCAATGTAAATTAGAAATTATTATTGTCCTCACTCAGAATTGCCTGCATTGTCCTTCTGCAATGTTGCCATGTAGGTCATTGGGACTGCGGCAAACAGGCGCTATCAACAAATGAACAAGATGAGCAAGGGAATGATGTCATGTTATTGTGTTTAGTGTATGATTTCCTAGTTGCCATAGAGCAGGGATAGGCAACCTGGTGCTTGCCAAATGTTTTGGAGTAAGTTTCCATATGCTCCAGCCAACATGGCCAGTGGCCTGGGATTATGGGAATTGCAGAGGTTTTCCATGGGGCCATAGAAGAGTGGACCACGTTTCTCTTGATCCTGCTTTGCTTGCCCTCAGTAATTCTATTAGTTGGGAAAAAAATGAGGAAAAGCAAAAGGAAAGTCAGAAGCAGCAGGAACTGATGGAGGAAAGTGGCGTCACACAATGTATGGATGCAGGGACATATGTAGATATCTACAGGTAGCAAAGTGGATCCAGGACCAGTCCAGGGCAGAACAGGTCAGGGTGTCCATTTGACCTTTTGTCCCTAATGTAAACTTGGCCTGAGACTTTCTTGCAGCCTGAAGGGAAAAAATGCTAAAATTACATATTGCTTGAGAGCAAAACTAACCAAGAATCCCCTCCATACTTAGTGCCCTTGGTGTTTGCAAAATTGCAGGTTACTTAACCATGAGACAGAGGTTCTTTCAAAACTCTCTTTTTTTGCCGGCGTCATAAAATGGGTTCAGGAGCCTCCATTTAATTAAATGTGATGGCCTGGACACACTCTTGAATGACAGTCAAGTATTTCTTGAAAAGCTAGCCACTTCCAATGTTATTTCAACCTGTGAAAATAGAACCAAGGAGACTTTGCAATGGCAATTTGCCAGGCTTGGTGCTTGAGGGGTAGGGAGATGGAGATTGTGCCAATCTAGTTCACTGTTAAATGGATCCAAAATTCCTTGTTCGGATGAGCCTCAGCATGCAACTGTTTGCTACAAGGCCAGAGTTGCCTTTCTCTTAGAGTTGCTATGTAAACGTGCACCAATTGGAATTCAAAGATATAGACATGTTAGTCTGTAGAAGCAGTATGTATTGTAGAGAGATCTTGTAACACCTTTGAGACTAAAGAAAGAAGTTGGCAGCATGAGTTTTTGTAGACTTAAGTCTACGAAAGCTCATGCTGCCAACTTCTTTCTTTAGTTAGTCTCAAAGATGCACTGATTGGAGTTCTTCCCTCCAGTTAGGGACACAATGCTCTGTAGTAGCTAAAAGAAAACCTTTCTGGGTACAGCTTGACTGCAAAAGGGAAAAGGGGTTAAGTGTCTTCTGTTGCAGTCAAACACATTTCTTCTGCTCTAGCTATGAACTAGTACCAGCCATGCACACTCTGGAACTGGGATGTAATGCATTAGAACTAATGTATTACCATACTCTCCAACAGTCCAGATTTGGCAGAGACAGTCCTGATTAATCCTCTGTCATCCCACTGTTTTAGCTGCTTTTAAAATAGGTTTTTCTCGGCTCCTCCCACTTTCCCCTCTTGTCCTCAGCTTACTTCAGTTGCTGCAAACTGAGTTCAAAATGCAAAAGTAGTTTGCATTCAATTTACTCAGCAGAGAGGAAAGGAGAGGGCATAATCTTGTCTTCCCCGTAGGCTCAGGAAAAACAAACTACTGCAGTTTCTCCTAGTTTGCCTGTTCTTCCTCATCAAATTACCTATTGCCATCTTGATCATACTCTGAGGTTGTTTGGCCACACAGGTCTCAATTTTCTTTTGTGAAATGTTGGAGAGTATGTGTTACAAATCTATGAATGTTTGTGCCACACACATAGACACAAAAACAACCTTGCTGGTCTTTAAGGTGCCACAAGATTTCTTCTAGTTGTTGCCTATGGGTTGATTATATATATAATGATATTGCTGACAACATTAGTTATAATAAGCAATCTGACAATCATTAACACTATTTTTCTTTTCTTTCTTTTTTTGGTGTAATGAATTACTTAGCTTAAGTGGTTAAAATAGTGCTTGGGGAAGTTTATTTTGGAAGACTCTGGGCTAATTTGAATCATTGTTCTCTTTGTGAGTGTATTCTAGTAAAAAAGTAATTAAAACCTCAAAAGTAACATTTTAGGAACAAGTCATATAATAAATAGCAAGCCACAGATTGCTTTTTTGGGGGGGGGGGGGATAACATTCCAAGCTGTCATGGCTCGCTACATTGGCTGATGCATTTCCCTGGAAATGAACATTTGAAGCGATTTTCTAATATACCTTTTCAGGTGAAGGATGGGAGGAATCCTGAAGAATGCAGACAACCTTATGGCAAGACTTGTCAGATATGTCTGGGGGCTAGAAGGTGCATTTAGACACATTCCAACTTGCAGCTGTAGGACACAGTTAGCTGGGATGTATTCCCATATGGGACTGCAAGTTCTGGGGCTTTGGTGAGACGTTACTAATAAGGGTACCTTTCATCAGGGGTAGGAATGATGCAAACCCCCAGGTATTATTGGAGTACAACTCCCAGCATTCCTCTTCAATAACTCTGCTGCCTAAGACTGCCTGGAGTTGCAATTCAACAATATCCATGGGCCACATGATTTTCATTCTTGCCTCACTGTAGTGTTTCTCTATCTTGAGTCCGCCAGATGTTTTGGACTTCAGCTCCCAGAGGTCCTCGCCAATATGGTCAATGCTCAGGAATTCTGGAAGTCCAAAACTTCTGGAGGACCAGTGGCTGAGAACCACTATCATGGAGCATGTGGCATCCCCACATGGAATATTTGCAGATATAGCTACTATCAACTTGACAGTGAGGTGAAGGGTTATTACGACTCCCAATAAACTCCCCCCCCCCCATCTTTAGATATTGTGGTCTAAATACCCTATAGGCACCATATTCCATCTGATTTTGGAAATAAAGCAGGGTCAGCCCTTGTTAGTACTTGGATGGGAGACTGTCAACAAATACTAGTTCTTGTAGACCATATTTCAGAAGAAGGAATATTTATTACCCAAGAAAACCCTATGAAATTCATGGGGTTGCCATAAATCAATAGCCAACTTGAAGGCACATGCTTATGCACACATCTTTAGACATGGGTTATTTACTCCAAATTCCCCCCTCCCCCCCCAAAAAAAAAGAAAAGAAATTTCATTATAATGCAGGACTAAAACCCCAAATCGGGCACATATAGTCTTCATGACATCCACTCCCGATTTGGCCTTTCTTCCCATTAACCTGAATTTTAAAATGTTAACTTTTTGTCTGAGTTTTCAGCTCTTTCCATAGCATCAACTGGTATCTGCCTTCCCATGGGCTCCTTACAAGCCATGCAACACCAATGCTGTGGGTTCAAGTCACTCCGAGGTCAGAACAAGCCATCAATAAAATGGCTGGGAGCCACATTGTGACCTGAGTGGCACCATGCAATGAATGGGCATCAAGTGGGAAGGCAACCACCCATCCTTGCTGCAGAGAAAGCGCAGATTATAAGGGGAATAATTTGGGAGGAATTTGGGTCCAGAATATTCTAGGGATAGCCAGTGAAGACAAGCCCATAAATTCCCCTTTGCTAAAAAGGCAGGAATGGTCCATGGGAGATTTCTATACGTAGTTGCAATCCTGTCCGTTCCAGTGCAGTTAGTGAATGGCTGCATCCATACTGTAGAAATAGTCCAGTTTGACACCACTTTAACTGTCATGTCTCAATGGTAGGAAATTCTGGGAATTGTACATTTGTGAGACATTCCAGCCTTCTTGGTCATTGAGCCATGGCAGTTAAAGTGAGGTCAACGCAGATTATTTATGCATTGTGGATACAGCCAATGAGAGGTGGCTAGGGAAAGAAAATAATATGATGAATATGGTGGTGGAACAAAATCCTCCGCTGTGTAGCTCTCTTTGGTGGTCTAGGGACAGGGGATGCCTTGCACTATCCCCCACCCTACCACCCACCTCCTGTTCCTTGACAATAACAGGGAGTGGTACTCCTAAGGGTGTGGGTTACCTTTATCTACCTTCTGTTTCTTTATCAATCTCGTACAACCTGAAACCCAGTTCCCACAGGTCTGGGAAATGGAGAAACCCTTTGCAGCCATTCCGGCAATCGTCCCTATGGTCCTGGGGTTGGAAGAGACAGACAACACCCAGGAGAGCCCAGTGAATGGGATGGCCTTCCTTGTCTCCTTCCTCCAGGCAAAGTCAACCGCTTGACTTGCACCCTCTTTCCTTCACCCTTTCCTTCCTTTGGGAGTCCCTGATAACTGAAACCCTTCCCTGTATCTGATATGCCAAGGTGAGTAGGCTGCCGGCTCCCTATCTCTGTTTGTTTGTGTGGCAGCTCTGCTTCTATCTGCCTCTGATCAGAACAACAGGGTTGCGCCAAGAGGAGCGACTCCTCTTTGATACAGAGGCTGATGGAGGAGTGAGGGGAAGGCAAGGCCTTTTTGAACAAAAACAGAATACACGCATGGGGAAGCGGTTGGAGCACACCTGCCCGTAACCGAATGGCTGCAGGCACTGGGAACATATTCCATCCCCACCCTTCTCCACTGGGCAAGTGGGAAACTGTTGCAATATCCTACAGAACCAATTTGGAGAAATATACTAGGGCATTTTGAGAAAAGGAAATAAAACAGACTAGGGCCACATAGGTCTTGGAAAGAAGCAGGCAGCGTCCCTAGGCACATTTTGCTTGGAAGTGGAAGCGTTATTTCGAAAAGATGAGCTTGCGGGGTGCTACTGTGTTGAATCCTTATCTTTATTTTGTTTTTGTTTTTTAATCCTTGCATACAGAAAAGTGGCATATCAAGAAAAAGGCCAGGCAAAGCTAAATTAGGACTCTCCTTCCCTGCGTTTCATTTTCCACCTGCAAGGTCTTCTCTTTTTTTTTATGAGGGACAGGGTTGCCATGTGCCAGTTCCCCAAATTGGCCGAGCTAATCTGCATATTATACACATTTCCATAACATGCAAATTAAGTAGACTGTGTTAAGTTTATATTATGCAAATTAAGCACATTCATTCTTGCATCGTTTTTTTCCACCACTGTGTTTCAACCTCAGCACCATTTGTACAGTAAGCATTAATACAAGTGACCCAATTTAGTGTAACATAGAGTGCCAGAACTGGAACAGGAAGACCCACTTCAACTCCCTGCCCCAAAACAAATCTTAGAGAATGTCCTTGGATCAGCAAAATCTACTTTCCAGGAGTTTTGCATTGGATGGAAATGGGGAGAGGGGAAGCATGGAAAGTAGCCAGGTACGTTGCTGGGACCTCAAACTTCAAGATGCAGCAACCGATGAACTGCACAGCTCCCATTACTGGTATCTTATTTCTATTTTTTTTTCCTGGCCCGTCCTGCTTCATTTTGCTGCTGTGTTCACCTGTCATTTAGGGTTCCCAAGTGTCCCATTTTGTTTGGGACCTCCCGCATTCAAGGGCTTGAACTCCAGTCCTGTACCATGACTATATGGGATGTCCCTAATCTGTATTCCTTGATCCACAGAGAGCAGGTCCCAGCTATACTCCCAACAGACCAACCAGTTGGTTCACAGAAAAATGGCCTTATGTACCAAATATTGTGGGTGCATCTGCTGGGACTGGGACTGGTGTAGTACCACTTGTCAGGACAACCCCCAGAACATTCCTCATATCTCTGTCAAGTCATTTGTAGAGCTGAGAGTAGGAACGGTGGGCCCTAGCCACATTTGCAATGGATACATCTCCATATCAAGACCTTTAGTTGGATACCAGATGCTCTGGGGTTCATCTATTGTGAGCGTAGCTCATGTCCACTCTTCCCAAAAGTGGGCACCATCGCAGTCAGAACAGATCACAGTACACAGCAACATGGCCTTAGAAAGGAGATAATTTGTTGAGAGAATGGTTAGAGCCCACTCTTCTTGCTGTTAGCTCTACAAACAACTGAGAGAGTTTTTGTACATGGCATAGGAGTGGGTGCCATTGTGTCCTTTACTCCAGGCAGCAAAATATCCTGGGTCAGACCTGCCTGTCCATTTAAAAGCAGAGATTATATCCTTTGATGTAAAATATGCTAGGAAAAACATAATTTCCTCATTATCACAACCTGTCTTGCTAAACTGTTTGCAATGAACATCCCCAGATCTTGGGGGAAGAGAACCTGGAACTTGGCCCCTTGCAACTCACATTATTTGGTTATTTAGGGCATCCTCCAAAGTGGAAATTGGGTCCAGAAACTGTTTTCAGAAATTTGAGACTGTGCCTGTTTGGCATAAACCACTAGGATACATGCATGTGTGCGCTTGCAGCCTTCAGATAAAATAACATTTCAGAACCATAATGAAATCTGATTTTTGTCCCAACCAACCAGGCTTTCCTTGGAGCTTGCCCTCATCACATATAGTAGTAACATATGCGCCAACTCTGTCTCTGTTTACCAGGCTCCAGGTCTGAGTTTGGCAATTGAAATATCACTTAAAAGAGGGAAATGAGTCATTGAAAAGAAGACAATAGATGGTTATGGATTTGCAGAAAATTAACATATATTAATTTATATGTATAGGTCATTTAGAAATAATTACTGTAGAAATAATTACTTTAATTTACATGGAAATACAATGAATGCTACTAGGGGGACGAAGACAGTGACCAAGTGACCTGTGTGGCATCTCAGCCTGCAATTTAGGTATTTTTGATGGGCACCTTCAAGACCTCTGCCCTACTTTCTTTATTATTATTATTATTATTATTATTATTATTAATTATAAGTTCAGCTGGACAACTCTTTAAATAGAAACCAGTTTCAAACAGAGGAGTATCCTTTGACAGCCCTTCGTACAGAGAACTCTCCTTTGTAACTGAGGATGAGGCCATTTTAAAGGATCCTGGTGAACCACCTTTCCTGTTTTATGTGACTGTGGGTTGGACTAGATTATCTTTGAGGTCCCTTCTGAGCTTTATTCTATGAAGGGAGGAGGAGAAGTGATTTATCAAGGAACCGAACATCCTGGTAAACCAGTTTATTTGGATTGGACAGCCATGTAGTGGAACAAACTCAAGGATAGGAAAGAATTCCTGGCTGCAAGAATCAAGATGTTCAGAGAAAAGCTTGGAATAATTATGGTTTTGACTGCATGTCTCAGAATCTTGGCCAGGCTGGGGGATTCTGGGAGTCATAGTTAACAATATTAATTTCTTCTAACTCTGGTTACCAGCATGATGGGCAACAGCATAATATGTGAGATACTGGTGGTGGTGATGATGGTTGTTATTATTATTATTATTATTATTATTATTATTTTGTTACCCATCAGTATTAGGCTGGGACTTATTTTGGCTGTTTAGTTCTGCGACAAATTTTCAATGGACTCAAGTGGATTTTGTTGCTTTATTCTAACTCCCATCATGGTTTGGGGGGGTGTTTCTCCATTTTATATTGTACTTTTTGTGCAATTGTGAACCACCATGAAAACCGTTGCTACAGAGAAGTGTGTAACTTTGTACTTTTGAGCATGAGCAGAGTGCCTTTCCTTTAGCTGTAAGAAGCTGGCTCAAAAGTAATATTCAGAGTCTTTTCAGTCCTGCGGCGTGTTTCTGAACACAAAAACTGGGGGAAACACTGAGGCTGCATCCACACTGCAGAAATAATGCAGTTTGACACTACTTTATCTGCTGCAGCTCAGTGCTAAGCAATCCGAGGATTTGTAGTTTGTTGTGGCACCAAAGCTCTCTCTGAGAGTGAAGGCTAAATATTTCACAAAGCTACAAATCCCAGGATTCCATAGGATGGTGCCATGGCAGCTAGGGCAGTGTCAAACTGGATTAATTCTGGAGTGCAGATGCAGCCTGAGTTGCTCTTACCCAAACTTTCCTACATACCACCTATGCTTTAGCTTTGAGCAATAACAACTACATGCACATGCATGCACACAGGTGCAAAGAAAAATTTCTCTGGGTGGTTTTCCAAACTTCTTCTTAATTGAAACAAACAAACAAACAAACAAGACTTGGTGGTAAAAGAAAAAAAAAAGGAAAAGGAAGCCAACTTTTGGAAGTGCAGTTGCCATGGCAATCCCCGGGGCTGCAGAGGATTTGCATAAGGTTGCTGATTTCCATAATGGAGACCTGAGCAAAGCCAGAGGAAATTTCCATATGCCCAGCTCCCCTTGAAGTCAGTTGGGGGGAAAGATGGAAGAAAGCTGGAAATTTGAATTTCAAATGAGGGCAATGGCACTAAAACATCCTGGGATGGAAAAAGGACAAAAGGTAACAGAGGAAAAGCTAAAGAGACAAAGAGACTACACACAAAAAAGAGACATACACAGGGACACACTCATACACACACACACAGAGATCCATTTCGGATGCTCTTGTAAAAGCCAAAGTCCCGAGTTAGAAATTTGATGGTGGTTTAGGCCTCAGCATAGTGTAGTGGGTGCATCTACATGGTAGAAATAATGCATTTTGACACCACTTTAACTGCCCTGGCTCCATCCTCTGCAATCCTGGGATTCGTAGTTTTGTGAGGCACCAGCACTCTCTGGCTGTCGTTGTTCTTGTGTGCTTCCAAGTCTCTTCGACCCGAAGATGAACCTATCATGGGTTTTCTTGGCATGTTTCTACAGATTCTACAGAGAATTGCCACTGCCATTCTCTGAGGCTGAGAGTGTGTGACGTGACCAAGGTCACCCAGTGAGTTTACCTAGTGCTCTTTGGCACAGAAGGCTTATGAAAACTACAAATCCTACCATTCTATAGGATGGTGCTACTGCACATAAAGTGGTGCCAATCTGCATTATTTCTACAGCATAGATGCACCTCATGACTCTGGAGATCAGGGTTCAAATCCCCACTGAGCCAAAGAAATGGCTGACTTTGGGCAAGTCACATTCTTTCTGCCTCCAAGGAAGGCAAAAGCAAACTGACTTTGAACAAATCTTGCTCAGAAAAAAACATGATACATTCATATCATCATCATCATCATCATCATCATCATCATCACTACTGTGAATACTAATACCATTATTATTATGTGACTTAAAGTTGTTTCCCACTAATGGCGCCATGGTGGTTTTGCATAGGTTTTCACGACTGGCTAAAAATGTGTACATTTGAAAAACATGCACAAAAATACTTTAAATCAATCAGGAAAATGCATTTATTTATTTAAATATTTTTTCTCCTGCCCTTTTATCATGAGATCTCTGGGCAGAAAACAGATGCAACAATATAAACAAATCCAAATTACAATCCATAAATCATTTCTAAAACAGGATGAAAGTGTGTGGAATCATTCAAACAACTTAAAAGAGCTCGAAAAGGTTAACAGAGTTAAAAACCTGTGCTTGTTTAAAAATAAAATAGGCATCCATAAAAAGCTGAAAATAATAAATGTCGGTACCAGTTGGGTTTACAGGGGGAAGGCATTCCACAAATGGGGTGCCACAGCTGAACAGCCCAAAAGATGTGTACAAATATCTATACATTAGACAAAGTACATAAATAAATGTGTGCATTACAGAGAATGTATACAGGCTTAATGCTATGAAATTGTGGGATCTGTAGTTTTGTGAGATATCTAGCCTCCTTTGTCAGAGAGCTCTGGTGCCACAACAAGCTACAGATCCCAGGATTCTGCAAGATGGAGGCATGACAGTTAAAGCGGTTTCAAGCTGCATTAATTCTACAGTGTGGCAGCAGCAAACTTGGAGAAGATTCATACTGGAGCTGTCAGCTGCCATTGTGAGTCTCTCAGCTTACAATTTGGTGACCTTCCCAAATTTTCAAGCAGTGTGCACTGAGAAAGGATGACAAATGTAAGGTTCTACATCTGGGCTGGAAAATGCACAAATGTTGGATGGGTGACACTTGACTTGAAAGCAGTACATGTGAAAAGGCTCTTAGTAGACCCCGGGATAAACATGAATCAACAATCTGATGCAGCAACCAAAAAAGCCAATCCAATTCTAGGTTGCTTCAACAGGAGTATAGTTTCCAGATCAAGGGAAGTAGTAGTGCTATTTTATTCTGTTTTGGTCAGACGTCATCTGGAACCTGGTCACCACACTTCATGAAGGATATTGACCATCTTCTGGAACATGTTTAGAGAAGGGGGACCATAATGATCAAAGGTCTGGACATCAAGCCTTGAGGAATGACATGGGGAGTTGGGTATATTTAGCTTGAAGAAGAGAAGTGTGAGACATGACATTATCTTTAAATATCTGAAGGGATGTCATGTAGAAGATGGAGCAAGCTTGTTTTCTCCTGTTCCAGAGACTAGAACACAAACCAATGGATTCAAATTACAGGAAAAGAGAGTCCACCTAAATGTTGTTCTTGTTGTGAACTGCCTTTGAGTCAACCTCAACTCATGCTGACCCTGTGGATGAGACATCTCCAGGTCTCCCTATCCTCAACTGCTCTGTTCAGGTCCTACAGGTTGAAGCCCATGACCTCCCTCATTGAGTCCATCCATCTGCATGCAGTCTTCCTCTCTTTCTATTGCCTTCTACCTTTCCTAGCATTATTGCCTTCTCTAATGTCTCATGCCTTCCCAAGAGTTGTTTGACAGTGGAACAGATTACCTTGGAGGGTGGTGGAGTCTCAATCTTTGGAGGTCTTTAAACAGAGTTTGGATGGACATCTTTGAGGAGTGCTTTAGTTGTGTATTCCTGCATGGCAGGGGGGTTGGTTCCCACTCTAAGATTCTAAGATTCAATGATAGCTCTATTCTGTGCCAACACTGGATCACTGGCCTGCAGCAGCCTTTCCTTACTAGTCCACATGGTTAAGACAGCTCTGGGGCACAATCTGAAAGCCAGAGCAAATGTGTAGCACACCAGGATACCCACACAACACTGATCTGAATGGTTTCCACAGTCTGCCAAAACTCATGCAACAAGGTAAAGCCAAATGCACTTTTCCTTCAAACTTGGGAGAGAGCTCCTTATAGATATTCAACAATGGTGGCTAGTCCATTCAACAGGGTCCCCAAGCCTGAGACCCACACAACCACTCTTAATTACACCGGCAGTGGTGCAAAACTGGGCCCCACCGATGAAAATATTACAGAGCCTGTAGAAATGCCCCACACATGTAGTACAACCATCTTTTGATCGGTGTTTTTTATGAGGAAAATAATATTAAATGACTTTTATCTACCGCCTTAATAAAGCCCGATCTTCTCCGCCGGTGTAATTAAGACAGGTTAGTCATTTATTATGACTTTGGCTCGGATACAGTTCTACAGTTGTGGGTCTCTTTTGTGGCGCTGTGTGAGAGCTGTTCATCAGGTGGCAAGAGAGTAAACACTTTTTATCTGTTCAGGGCAGAACCAGTGGGAGCAGGTGAGTAGCTGAAGGGTAGATTGCCTTGTCCCTTTTTGGAGTGTCCCCAACAATTTCTGGGCCTGATAGTGGTGTTTCTAGTCCACATGAAGAACTGAGACACAATAAGGTTATTTACTGACCCACAGACTGTAAAAGCAAATGAAATTGGTATAAAATGACTTGTGCAACTACTGTATTTGGAGTTTACTGTCAATCCATTTGTTTAGGGAATCCTGGTTTCTCATTATAAGTTTCCTTCTTAAGCAAGATAACACTGAATGAAATCTGGTGAAAAACGAGAAACCTAGGCTGCATCTGCACTGCAGAAATAATGTACTTTGACATTGCTTTAATTTTTCAATACTCCATCCTATGCTATCCCAGGATTTGTCATTTGTTGCAGCACCTTTGCTTTCTGATGGTTCACTGTACACAAGCTTTATTTCGTGCACAAAATTATTTAGGAGGGTGCCTATAAAATTACCTTGTGTGGAAGGTATATATGAAACATAAATGAATGTCATGTTTACGTAGAGTTGGGTTCCGTCATCAAAATATTTCATTGTGTATATGTAAATATTTCAAAATCCCCCCACCCCAAAAAATCCAAAATCCAAAACACTTCCTGTCCCAAGCATTTTGGATAAGGAAGGCTGTACTAATAAATTTATTTACCACCCATCATCCCCCCACCAGGATAGCTATAAATGTATTACTATGGCATTTCCAATCTGGTGACCTCCTCCTGATGTATTATCCTAAAAATCCCATCTTCATCCTCATAGGTGAAGCTGACTGGATATGAATGGGAGATGCAGTTCAATATATCCAAAGGGCATTTGCGTCATTCAGACATTATGAAAGGCATAGGGCTGTGTCCATTACATTTTTCTCTGGCTGCCCCATTTCATATATTTATCTATACCCATCCCAAACCTTCAGGACTAGCCAGTTATATTTTCCTTCTAGGAACCAGGGCAGCATTTTGAAGATTCTGGGTCTATTCCTCAAGGAATTCCTCAAATTGTGATTGCCAATAATGAATTGGCAGTGCAATATTCATCCTCATTTTGCTAACTGTACATCTTGTGTGCAAAAACTCATTTTGCTGTGACTCATTTCTCCCATTGGTATGCTAGACGTTCCTTCTGTAACGGAGTTTCTCTAAGCCTGACACTTTTAGGGGTGCTACAGAGCCACATTTTGCCATCAAAATAATGGAAACATCTGCACTAAGTGTCTCTTCCTTTACCATTATTTCTCTTTGCTGCTTCAGCTGCATGGAATTTAATTGCAAAAATGCCACATATGTCAGATCTCTTCCTGGGGAGCTTTTCCTTCAAGAACATTTAACTTGGCAAGCAACGGAGATCTCATTCCATCCTAGACTTTTCTTTAGCAAGACCCCTGTGGCTTTGTAGAGTTGACTTTGCAGAGTATCTCTCAAGCCCCACATATCCTTGGTCCTTGTGTACATGACAGCTCAGGCTTTCAGGCTAGTTTGCCTACTGCTTTCTGCCCCATGAAGACAATTATTTGCTCTTGGGTAACTTCTTCAGACCAACTGTTATGTTGCGGGAGTTACCCATTGCACAATGCAGAAAAAGTGACTGTGAAGCTTGCCTCTAGTTCAGCTGAGAACATATAAAAACAACATTTTGGACTACAGCTCCCAAAATTCCACAGCCACCATTGCTATTGCAGTGTTTGAATTGTTATTCATGTTGCCATTGTTGTGGTTGTCAATTACCATCAAGTCAACTTTGACTTAGAGCAACCTTATGAATGAAAGACCTCGTAAGTCACCTTGTTATCAACGGCCCTTCTCATGTCTTGCAAACTCAGGGCCAAGGAAGGGCAGAATTCTTATTTGGCAGGTGATACCTTCATTTTGTCCACTACTACCCTCTTAGCTACTTTTTTGTCCACACACTCTTCTATGAGTCCCATTTTTAGGTTCCTACAATATTCCAGGTCTAAAGTGATCTAACCATCATAGTGCTGTGACAAAGGAGCCAGCATGATGTAGTGGTTTGAGTGTTGGAGTACAACATTGGAGACCAGGGTTTGATTCCCACTTGCCCATGAAACTCACTAAGAGACCTTGGGCAAGTCACACACTCTCAGCCTCAGGGGAAGGCAATGGCAAACCTCCTCTGAACAAATCTTGCCAAGAAAGCCCCATGATAGGTTTGCCTTAGGGTCATCATAAACTGGAAATGACTCGAAGGCACACAACACCCACACAACATTGTGAGGGGCAGGAAGAGAATAGAGATTCACCGTTAGAGGAAAGTTACCCTGCTGTTAGGCAGAATGAAGCAACTGCCTCAAGGCAGAAGATGCAGAAGGTTTGGGAGTAGTGGCATCCTTTCTTCTATCTGTACCTCCTGAATCCCCTACAGTACAAAGTTCTAGGTGACCTATAGTAGTACAGTATAAGGTTCTAGGTGATCTATGGTAGTACAGTACAAGGTTCTAGATGACCTCCTACCACTTAAATAAGTCTGGCTGCCCTCTAGCACCTGGTAAGATGTTATCCTCTTGTTGGTACAGAAGTAGTAAAATTAACTTGCCAAGCCAGTCAGCTTCTTTATCTAAAATGGAGGATCCATTCCTTCTTTGCCTTGGGCAGCAAAATATGTTGGATGGGCCTTGCTTTAGGGAATCAGTGGCACCCTTACTTCAACCATTCTGTGAGGGAAGCCTGGCAACCAAAAACTGGGACAAAACTGAAGCGTGATTTAACTGCCCTTTGCCTTTTCGCACCTCAGCAATTATATTATATTATATTATATTATTTATTTATTTATTTATTAATCAATTAATTAATATTCCACTTTTTTACCAGTACACAATCCAAAACAGCTAACCTCAAATGAAAACAAAGTACTGGTATAGCCTATTTGATATGCAATTTTTAAAAACAGATAATAAATAGTTGTGTTAAAAACACTAAATTAAAACAATTCGAGCTGCATTAAAATAAAAGATGAAAGCAAAAGAACCCCATTAAAAGATCTTTCTGTTCCTATATGTTAAGAATCAAAGGCTCCACTAAATAAAAAGGTCTTTGCATGCCAGCTGAAATAGTAGTAGGACTAGGAGTAGTAATAATAATAATAACACAGTTGATGTTATTAAAAATATTTCTGCATCCCTTTTCAAGGCAAAGCCTCCCAGAGGCAATTCAAGGAGCAAGAATTTAAAACAATAAAATTCTAAATACAGTTAATTAAAACATACCCAAAACATTTACAATCACCACTGTGTATGTTTTTTAAAACAGTGTAATGCTGTTTTGTTTTTGTTTTAAAGAATTTCAAACTTTAAATTTTAATAATGTATTTTTTTTAATTGTTTGAACTGCTGAATTGTTTTTTAAACTTTATATTTTTAATGTTTTATACTGTTTTAACTTAGACTGTTTTAGATTTGTTAGCTGCCTTGAGTCCCTGTACTGAGAGGACGGTCGGATATAATAATAATAATAATAATAATAATAATAATAATAATAATAGAATTCATGCCCTCCCAAAATCCAGCACTAGTTGTGTCTCAGTGGCATCTGGTAAAATGAATCCTCTCTTAGTCCAAACTTTTAAAAAGTTGATCAGGGTGTTGAATGTATTTTGGATGTTTGCTTCAGCACCTTGGACAGCTCCTCCAAACTATGGACTAGAGCCTGAAGCAGATTTGCTGTCCCTTTGCTGTCCCATTGATCAACTGCCACTGAATGAAACCAGCAGTGGTCCAAACTCCAATTTCTCAGAGTTATAGACTTAGAAGAGACCCAAAAGGGTAACCAGTCCAACCCCTTGTCATACAAGAATACACGGTGAAAGCATTCCCAATAGATGGCCATCCAGCCTTTCTTTAAAAACCTCCAAAGAAAGAGGCTCCATAACCCTCCGAGGGAGTGTATCCCAATGTCAAACAGCTCTTACTATCAGGATGTTCTTCCTAATGTTTAGGTCTCTGTTTCATTAAAAAAAAAACCCCAATCAAACAAAGTGTTGGGGTACCATATCTTGTTTTTCAAGAGAATTGGGGTTCTTGGACACCTCCAGGAGGGCAATTCTCCTTTTTTTGTATGTATATATGGAAAATATAAAAGGTGTAGGAGGGAGCTTCGGTGGGCTCTTCAGGGGCACACATGTCTCATAGTTGTGTGTTGTCCAAGTCTGGTATAAAATTAAAAACGAAAAGCAGCCTGGAATCACCATGTCTTTGATTTCCATTGAAAACCAACCAGTAAGGGAACCATGCACACATTCCAGAACAAAGAGGGGCCACCACTATTAAGACCCTGTCCGTTGTATCAGTCAACCCAATAGATCTTATCAACTGGCATGTGAACTGGACCACTGTGATTGATTTTAGAAGTCAGGAACTTATTCTGTGCTTTGGCATGCTGTTGCCCCACTGGATTGGGACTTGTGTATCGCATGTGCATATTGTAATTCTGAAAAAAACATTTAATGGCAGCGGAGTAAGGCACAAGGGCATCTTGCTTTGTTGGGTCCAATCTATTACGAAAATTGGCCTGCTCTCTCCGGCACATTTTCATTTCAGAACCTTTTCACAAGAGAGAGTTCCTTTCAATATACATCCTTGTGTTGTATCCTTTCTATATATATATATTTCCTTCCAATTTCCCTTCCTTCTCCTTGCCCTTTCTTAAACCTTCTTGCCTAAATTCCTTTTCTTCCCTTTCTTTCTTATTTAACTCCTACTTTGGAAGAAAACTGAATTACAGTGATAGTGTGATACGTGAGGAGTATGATATTGAAGACCTGAGGATATGAAGATGCATTATATTGATATTGTATTGTATTTATGTTATATTACATCAATATTATGTGTGGAAGACAAAAATGAATAAAAATTATGATGTTAAAAAAACAAAACAAGAGAGAGTTCCAGACTCTTGAGTAGAAAGAAGACATCCCATATGGATTTTCCATGCTTGGCACTGAAATGTCTTGGTCCCTCTCAAACCCAAGAGATCTCGAGGGAAAATGTTGTTTTACATTGTATGCTAATTTTTATGCTGTAAACCACCTGGATTGGACTACCAATGGGCGGTATAAAAATAAAATTTATTATTATTATTATTATTATAAACTGGCTATTCCTGTCATCACTAGAAGACAAGGAAGACAAGAGCAACTACTCTTCCAGCATGGCATTTGGATTTTACACTTTGAGCACTGAAATGTCCTGGGATCTCTTGGAGACGTTGTAGTTGTTGTTGTTAACTGCCCTTGAGTCGATCTCAACTCATGACGACCGTATGGATCAGACATCTCCAAGAAGACCCTCTGTCCTCCACTGCTCTGCTTAAATCCTGCAACCCCTAAATACCCATGACCTCCTTAATATAAGAGTCCATCCATCTCGTATGTAACCTTATTCTCTTCCTCCCTCCCTCCACCTTTCCCAAAATTATTGTCTTTTCCTATTAGTCCTCTCTTCTCATGATGTGTCCGAAGTACGACAGTCTCAGTTTGGTCATCTTGGCTTCTTCTAGGGAGGTCTGGTTGATCTGCTCTAGGACCCACTTGTTTGTCCTTTTGGCTGTCCATGGGATCCTCAGCACTCTTCTCTAGCCGCACATTGTCTCAAATGCATTGGTTTTCCTCCTATCCTCTTTCTTGACTGTCTAGCTCTCACATCCATCCATGGTAATGGGGAATACAATGGCTTGTAGGATTCTAACTTTTGTGCTGAGTTGTATATCTTTGCATTTTAGGATCTTTTCTAGTTCTTTCATAACCATCCTCCCCATTCTTCATCTTCTTCTGATTTCCTGACTGCAGTCCCCATTTCTATCAATGTTTGATCCCAGGGATGGGAATTCTTTGACTATTTCTATTTCTTCATTGTCTAGGTTGAACTTGTGAAGGTCCTCGGTGGTCATTATTTTTGTTTTCTTTATGTTCAACTCTAAGCCTGCCTTTACACTTTCTTCTTTGATCTTCCTTAGAAGGTGTTCCAGGTCTGTGAGGTTTTCTGCTAATATTATGGTGTCATTTGCATATCTCAGATTGTTGATATTCATAAATACCCCAAAAGCACCAGATCTTTTATGGTCACCCCTGGTCAGTACTTGGATGGGAGCCCACCAAAGAATCCCAAGTGCTGTAGGCTATATTTCAAAGGAAGGAACTGACAAAACCACCCCTGCCTAAGAAAACCCTATGAAAATTCATGAGGTCTCCATAAGTTGACAGGTGACTTGAAGGCGCACACACACACACACACACACTTGGAGTCAAGAGATTTCGAGATATTCACTATCACCATGAGGAATGGAAACATTGTTATTTCAAGAATGAAAGTTGATATTCAGCGAGTGATGCTGGGATTGCACCACTGGCTCTTCCAAAGAGAGAGGTGTAAGACACGCTATCTGTTGAAAAGATACTTGACTGATTTATGATTTTATTTATTATTTTCTCCTGATAAGCCAAAAATAGAAAAATCCCAGATTTAAAAAATATGGGGGAAAGAAAACAAAGATTCCACCCAGAACTGTTGAGCTTTTTCTTCTCTCCAGGGAAACTCCCCCAGGCAAAGTCCCAGAGCTTGTGCCAATGCTATGCAAACTAGGATCATGCCTGCTGAGATGCCAGGCCAGTGAAGGAGGGAAGGGAAATCTTCTCCCAGCAGATTACTGAGATTCAGCCACACTTTTTGCTCACAACACTCTTGGCATGTGCGCTTCATGCTGGGGAGTCAAGTGAATCAAATTAGGAAGACTCACTCCAAAATCCTTAGTTGACCCCTCCACCTGTCTCTTTGAAAAGACAACAACAATAACCACTGATCACAATCCACCAGGAATGTCTCTTGTACAAACTTGATTGAGACAAAATCCATTTTGATGGGACTTGCACAGAGGAAATGCATGTTGGACTGTGCCCACGGACTTTTGCAAAATGCAGGAGGACTTGATACTGTACAAGAAGGTGAGGCTTCTACAGTTGGGTTTGTTGATGCTAAGTGCAGTCAGATTGGCTTCAACGTATGCCGACCCTGCAAATGAGAAACCTCCAAGACACCATGTTATTAACAGCTCTGTGAAAAGCTTGCAAACCAGGGCCATGGTTTCTCTGATTGAATCAATCCACCTATAATGTGGTCTTCCCTTTTTCCTAGTGCTTTCCACCTTACCAAGCATTGCCATCTTTTCTATTTATTCCCATAATAGTAAAATGAGTGGTGGTAAAATGAATATGATGGTACTACATAGGCCAGGGGTAGGCAACCTTTCCCTTTTAAGGGCCGAGGGACTTCAGCTCCCAGAATCCCAGGAGCTATTGGCCAACATGGGACTATTGGCCAACATGGCTGAGGCTTCTGGGAGCTGAAGTTCCTTGGCCCTTAAAGGGGAAAGGTTGCCTACCCCTGACATAGGCGGTACTCTGTGATAGGTAAGCCTTAGGGTCACCATAAGTCAAAAATGACTTGGAGGCACAGAACAACAAACTATTTTTCTTGCCATGGTATTCATGCAAATAAAATTTAGCCAATTTTTTATTTAATTAGCTGTCCCACAGAGGGACAGAAAGAGTTTTGGTTTCATTCTTAGAATTAACTGAGAATTAATGCAAACAGGATGAATTATTTCTTCTTCTGGCAAATAAAAGAAGCATTCTTGGTCCAAACCTTAGAGCCCAGAGATGCTGAACTAAGTCAGAATGGCAGTCTCCCTTACAAAGAGAGCCACTATGTTGTGCTGGTTTGAACACTGAGCTATATGATGCTGGAGACCAGGGTTTGAATCCCCACTCAGTCATGGAAACATACTTGGTGACCTTGAGCGAGTCTCACTCTCTCAACCTCAGAGGAAGGCAAAGGCAAACTGTTTGTGAACCAATCTTGCCAAGAAAACCCAGTGCTAGGGTCACCTTAGGGCCACCATAAGTCAGAAGCTACTTGAAGGCACACAACAACAACAACTCCACTGAATGGGAAAAAATTATCCTGGTTACACCGATCCAGTAGCCTGGAGCCAGGCAAGAATGGACATTTCATGAAGCTCAACACACATTGCTCATCTCATGAAGGAGATAAATTAGTACGACTGCAGGTAACAGGCCAAAAAAGAACATTATCTAAAGCATGCTTTGTTTAGTAGACATGTTTCCCTTGGATAATTCTCTGCCTTAGCTTCAAGAGGAGAGCATGTTTTACGTAAGCACCAAGAGCCCATCATCCAAGAAAGTCCATAATGGACTAAGCCTAACTCTTAGCATGTGTCAGTGTTAAAGTCAAGGTGCTTGTCAGAGGCAGACAGATCTCAGTCTGATGCAGCTGTCAGAAGCTGGTGGTCCCCATGTTGTCCAAGTAGTTTTAGTCTGAATGTGAAGGGAGGTATCTGTTCAGAGCCAAAATAGATGCACTACCCTATCCATACCCTATCAATATGGAAGTGATTAGCCAGTGTGGCATAGCAGTTTGTGTGTTGGACTATGACTCTGGAGACCAGAATTCAAATCCGCACTTGGCCATGGAAACCTACTGGGTCAACCTGGGCAAGTCATGCTCTCTCAGCCTCCAAGAAAAGCAACAGCAAACCCCGTCTGAAGAAACTTGCCCAGAAAATCCAGCAATAGGGTCGCCTTGGTGTCACCATAAGTTAGAAATGACTTGAAGACAAGCAACACACACAACAGATTAAGAGCTTTCTTTTCCAGAAAGCTTTTGGAAACTGACTTTAACAAAAATGGCTTTTATGGTATTGTGTTGTTGTTGTTGTTTTATCTGTTTTATTCTATTGAAAAATGGTTTTCATTCTATTGTTATTTAATACTGTTTTCAACTTGTTTTCATATGTTTTTACTATCTGTATTTTACTGTATTCTGTTTTTGCCATGAGTCCCAGGCGGGGAGAAAAATGGGATAAAAATAAGGGGATAGTTGGCTGGATAGCTGGATATTTTTATGTAGATTGCTGTTTCAATCTTTTTTAATTTTTGTGCTCAGATTGTTTTAGCTGTTGTGTTTCAAGGCACTGTGATAACCACTTTGGGTCCCGCATGGGAGAAAAGTGGGATAGAAATCAAATCAAGAAATAAATAACATATGGTTTGAGTAGCACATTTAGTGTGTAACTTGTCTTGTGCTACCCAGCTCCAATGTTGCATCTCAGGAATAGCCATTACATCAGAGAACCTACGATGGAAATGGCAGGCTGGAAGAACTGGTTTTAGTTGGAAAGGAGTACATAACCTCCTTCACTTTCCGGGTATTGCTCCTGGCTGTGCAAATGGGAACATCAATATACACTCATTTCTTTTCATACATCTCTTCATGCTCCACCATCCAAAATCACCCCAGCAGAGCTCAGAAAAGTTACTTCATTGGACTACTCCTCCCCAAATCTCCCCATCATCATGGCTGGTCACAGTCTTAAGAAAATGCTTGGGGAGTTGGCAGTTGGAAAAAGTAATTTCTCCAAGTTCAGCTTCCTGGGCATCTTTCTCCCTTCCTTGCCTGTGTCTCTGTTGCATGATGCAGCACACATCACTTAGTCAGGAATCAGTGAGGTTCTGTATATATAATTGCCTCTTTCCTTCCTCTTTACGGTGCATCTGTTGCAAGAATGTGATAGACTTTATTTTATGTAGATATGCATTTATTTGTACCCTACCTTAATTGATAACATCATGTCAGAAACAATGCCTGTCTCTTTTGCATTTCAAAAGATGAGCAGGTGCACCATCTCTCTCAGGTGTGTTGGGGCTTTGCACATGAATTCATGCTGAGCAATGGCCACAGATATTTTGGCTTCAGTCATCTGCCCCGGAGACATGCTCTAATTGCATTATTGCATATGTATGCATTATATGCAACATATTCATGTGCTTACTGATCCACTAGCCAAGGTTGTGTTCAGCTATCATCTTAAGCTGATTCCTGACTCATTGTTCACTCTAACAGCCCGTGTCACAATAAATCAATAAGAAAAAATCACAGAGGAAGTTCTTTAAAAAAAAAAATCATTATTATTAAACATATACAAAACAACAACAACACACCAATAAATATTATATATAAATCTAAAACCGTATGTTTGTTGTGTACCTCTAAGACGTTTTTGAGTTATGGCAACTCTAAAGCAATCCTATCATAGGGTTTTCATGACATGTTTCTTCAGAGGGGGTTTGTCATGGGCATCTTTTGAGGCTGAGACAGTGTGACTTGCCCAGGGTCACCCAGTAGGTTTTTATGCTTGAACAGGGAATCATACCCTGATCTCCAGTCATAATCCAATGCTCAAACCATTACACCATGCTGGCTCTCTACATATATACTACAAACAAGATAGACTATACCATTACAAAATATAACAACAAATCAAACAACTAAACAGATACCCTAATGGTTTTCCCCTTCCTCAAATAATGGTTATAACCCCCTATATTCTATACTTCCTCTAAGCAATTTATATACCTTTTGCTTCTACTATATAAACAATCTGAATTTGCTTTACAAAGCCTAAAACCAGTTTATATATCCCCAATGGGACTATATAAAGGAAATAAACATTTTCCAGTCTTTCTTAAAATTTATCAAGGATTTCTTCCTGATCAAAACTGTCACTTTATCCTTTTCACTGAGTTCTACTGTCTTCATCAGTCAGTCCTCTCCTGTTGGAATAACAGCTTCCTTCCATCTCTGAGCATAAACAATTAAGGCCTCCATTATCATATACCACAAAGTCCTTCTATATCTATTCTCCATTTGTTCATCCAATATTCCAGTATCTGGTTTCAACTATATTTTAGTTTTAAAAAGTCCTCCAACATTTTCTGAATCAAAGTCCAACGTTTCTGTGCCTTATTGCATGTCCACCACTCAGTGGAAGTTCTTCTGTAAAAAAAGTATACAGAGATAAATGAGAAAGCTTCCTGTACCAATTTCATTCATTCCATCATTTGAATGGAGAAGAAATACTGAAATAATGCTCTGCAGTTTTTGAAAGCACACATCAACAACAGCATTCCCAGGATATCTCTTGTGTCTCAGTAACTGTTTTAGGTAACTATATGCATCTCCACTATCTGTATCTCCTCTATATGCATCTGAGGAAGTAGACCTTAGTCTATGAAAACTCATGCTGCCAACTTCTTTATTTCAGTTAGTCTCAAAGGTGCTACAATATCTCTCTACATACAGTCGTCCCTCCGTTTTTGCAAGGGATCCGTTCTGGATCCCTCCCCCCAAAAAAACAGAAAATTGCCAATATTCAAGTCCATTGGCTTGAATGGTGGCACATGCCCCATTTTGTCCCCCAACATTTGCCAGCCACAAATTGGCATGGGACTCCAAATCCGTGAAAATGGAGGAGCAACTGTACTGTTTTAGGTAACATTCACTGATCTGGCAAAATCAGGTCATGAACATGCTCAACAATTTCAAGAGCTGACACTGTTGAAGGCCTCCCAGACCTTGCTGCATCTTTGATCTCAAAATCTCCATGCTGAAAGTTGGATCACCATTTCTTCACAGTTGAGTATGATGGGGTCCTGTCACTCAATGTTTACACCAAACTCTCATGGATTTCCTTTGGAGTTTTCTTCTGCAGGAAAAGGAACTTCATGACAGCCCAGAGTTCAGCACTTGAAAATGCCATACTTTTCATTGACATGGTTCTATCCATGATCTGGAAAGGAAAAAAACAACAACCAGAAATTAGAGCTATGATCCTGCAAATTGGCAATTTATAATACAAAAGAACACTCTTTCAAACTACAGTGATTAAATTGCTCTCAGATTTTGGGAAGTGGGTCAGGAGGAGAACTTTTCAGCACCCCATCGTAGTGAAGGATTATAGGAGTCCAGTTTTCATTCTGGAAACCCTGTGAATCATGACCACCCTCCTGGCATCAGAGACATTCAGCAGGTGATGGAAAAACTTTCTTGCCTGGGACCCATGGAAGACCCTGCCAGTCAGAGCAGACAATACTGAGACAAAGAGCCAAGGGTGGTCTAAGGCAACCTCCTGTGTTCTAGTTCAGCCCCTGCTAATGTTGTTCCTTCATGCAGATTTTGTTTACTGGGAGTACTTTATTTTTTAAAAATAATAATAATAAAGCAAACCCCAAACCAAAATGCTGCCTACAGGATTCATGGAGTTATGCAAAGGCCACCTGTAGCAGCATACCTGATCCTAATCTTGCAGCTGGCCTCCTTTTCCCACCCTCCTCTCTCTTTCTCCACTTCCTTGCCTTGTTTGTTGCCTTCCACTTGTTGCGTCTTGTCCTGGATCGATTAGGTGGGCAGTTCCAGTTTTCGTATGCGTGTCTTCATGGAGGGAGATGCTGGATAATTCCAGCTATCCAGTGGATATTCTCGGCTGGACTAGACCCATTGACCCAATGGGATTCATAGAAGACTATAAGTAACATAATTTAAGTAGCCAGAATACCCTAATGGCACCAGATCCCATCTGATCTTGGTAGCTAAGCAGGGCCAACCCTGGTTAGTACTTAGATGGGAGACTGCCAATAAATACCAGTGCTGTATGCTATATTTCAGAGGAAGAAACTGGCAAAAACATCTCTGAGTATTCCTTGCCTTTAAAAGCCTATGAATATTCAATGGGTCATCATAAGTGGGCCATCATAAGTCAACAGGTGGTCCACAATATAACATAAGTCCTGGGCTTACTCTATAGGTCTGTTGTTGATGACGTTGTTGTGTGTCTCCAAGTCATTTGTGACTTATGGCGACCCTAAAGCAAACTTATCATGGGGTTTTCTTGGCACATTTCTCCAGAGGGCATTTGCCATTGCTATCCTCTGTGGTTGAGAGAGTGTGACTTGCCCAAGATCACCCAATGGGTTTTTATGGCCAAGCTGGGATTTGAACCCTTGTCTCCAGGGTTGTAGTCCAGCACTCAAAGCACTACACCAAAATGGCTCTCTTTTATAGGTCTACACCAGCTATATTTGGATCTGTGCCTAAGGGTGAATCTACATTTTAGAAATAATGCTATTTGACACCGTGTGGTAGCTCTATCCTATGGAATCCTGGGATTTGTAGTCTTACAAATTTATTTAGCCTTGTTTGCCAAAGAGTCCTAGTCCCTCACCAAACTCCAAATCCCCATATTCTGTAGGATGGTACCTTGGCACTTAAAATGGTGTCAAACTGCATTATTTCTACGGTGTAGATGCATCCTGACACATCCACTCACAGGTGCTGAAAGACATAAGGGAGAACATGTACAAGGCCCAAATTGCTGTGCTTTTCCGAATATCGCACAGCAAGAGGAGAGAAAATTCCAGACTTGGGTTCAATGAAGGTGTGTGTAAGGATCCTATTTTGGAACATTTATTAAAAACAAACCAATCAATACATCTCCAAGCACCTTGGAAATGGGACACACCAATATTCGAGCAACACGAAACGTTTTTCAGTGATGCTCTGCCTAGTTTACTCCAGGCAGAATTCAAGCCTGTGCATGTCTACTGAGAGGTTCAAACAGGGCTTTCTCATCAGTAAACAAATATAGGATTGCAGATCCAAGGAGATCAATTTTTTACAGGTTTGGGAGAGGAACATGCAAACATATTTTTCCTCACCTGGAAGGTGGAACAATACAGTCCAAAAGGATAAGTTCTCTCACCTCATGCTTCTTAATGTTTAAATCAGAGTATACAAAGCAAAACTCCTGGGCTCTTTTAACAGTCCCTCAAAGCCATTTTGATGCTGCCCTAAAAGCCCTCCCTTTTTTTAACGTGATCACACTTTATTTTATTTTTAAGTGCCCTGTGTAATAGTTAGTGATAGCCATGGAGTCCAAAAATAACTGTCCCTGCAGAGCTTTCTGGACTTGATCTTTCATAATCCCTCACCTGTAACTATTCTGGTTAGAAGTGATGGGAACTGTAGTTGATAAACATGTAGGACTCCTTCATCCATCCCTGCCCAGGATTATGTGATGACTCATATTGTCATACTCTCTTTTAATGCTTCCCTAATTCTGTTCTCTTTGCTGCTTTTACTAGTTCACTTTTTCTTTCTTAATCTTGTTTAAGTTGTTTGTTGAACCATCCAATTAGCTATGGCTTTTGGGCAGTGTGGAAGACAAATATATTACACTCTGTTTTTAGGTACTGCGGATAAGAAGTTTCATTTTTAGATGTGAACACTTGTCAATAAATATATAGATAGAATGGCTGCATCTTATCATTCAGGGGTGGGAATCATGCGTCCTTCCCTATGTTCTTGGACTATGGACTTTATTACATGTGGCTTTTGAACTGCCTTAAAAGTTTGATAATAGTGCCTTTGGTGAGACCTATTGCATGATGCCATCTCCGTCTCATTGATGCTGTGTTTTCCAAGCATGGTTAGCCATTGATGGAAAAAACCATCAATAAACTACCAACAGTGTTGATATAATGCTAGTCCTCAGGTGCAGTAAGTTACTGTGTATACTCATGTATAAGTCTAGAAATTTTAGTTAAAAAATTGATCCCAAAAAACAGAGTCGACTTATCCATGGGTCAATCTAAGTACTGCACTTGGACTCCTATTAAAAAATTGAACCATTTCCTGTGAAATGTAAGAATGTAATTTGTCCTGGAAGCACCACTGATGGTTGATTCAATAGGTCTACTCGACACCCAGGATGCAGGCTAGTATTTACCCACCAAAACTGAATCAAAGGATAGTGTGTTGGTCTCACACTTTGCAAGACCCAGATTCAAATCTCTCCACTTCCATAAACCTCACTTGGGCAAGGCCCTGAGCAAGCCACTATCTCTCACCCAAACTTACCTTGCAGGTTTCTTGCGACAGCCAACGAGATAAGAATTGTGGAGTATTTTGTTCCCTAAAGTGTCCTGTGGAAGGGATAAATAGTAATTATTTTGCCATCTCCCAGCTGAGGACAGTTGATCTCATCTGTGAGAATGAGATCGCTTTCAAAGATGATCAAGAATGTGGCCAGCTTCATACAAAGGAAACCCAAAGGCCCATTTAAAGGAAATTCCAATGTTTTTGCTTGTGTGTTTGTTTTTTTCCAGTCCTGGGAGGGCTAATGCAGTGTGATCTTGTAGCAGAAACAGTGTGCTCTTGTAAGGTAAAAAGGGGGGAAATGTGTTTGTTGTCTCAGCAACTCAATTTCTGAACTATAGATCAGATCCTCATTTTAAAGGCAACCTTTCCAAGCTCATCTTTTCATTACATGCTAAAATTACAACCCTGATTAATCCTATGGTCTTTCTTTCATTTGCAGGAAATGACCGGAATGGCCTGGATTTCAACAGACAGGTAATGCCCACAAAGATTCTTTTTGGCTTGATTGGGGACTTCTAGTCCAGAAAAATAACTTTTCAGACTTGCCCACCTCCAGCTCTTTGGAGAGAAATACTAAAAATGGCACCTGTAACCAACCACAGCATTTCTACAGAGATGGTATGGGGCTTTGCAGAAATTTATAGGGACTTCTTCATATTGGCTGGAAGAGTCTGGGCAATGTTGTCCAAATCCAGTGGATCTGAGTTTCCCTGTGGCAATATGAACAATACATGGCTTAAAAATGTGTTGATGATGAGGATGATGTTGATGTTGCTGTGTCTTCAAGTTGTTTCTGACTTACGGTGACCCTAAGGCCACCATAACATGGGGTTTTCTTGGCAAGGTTTGTTCAGTGGTTTGCCATTGCCTTCCCCTGAGGCTGAGAGGATGTGACTTGCCCAAGATCACCCAGTAGGTTTCATGCCTGAGCAGAGAATCAAACCCTGGTTTCCAGAGTCACAATCCAACGTTCAAATCATTATGCCATGCTGGCTCTTACCCATTACTACCACCAGTAAATTCTCTGAGGATTTCACTAAGTCCAGATGCAACCACAACACTTCAAGAAACCCAGCCTTTTCTCTCCTCTACCCCAAAATATTGTGGCCCGACACAACAGGCCCTAGATTCCTGCATTGATGAGGGACTGGACTAGATTGGAGGCTGGGATCTAAGGATTACTCCCTGCTCTAAAATGTATGAAATCCATGCCCTCCAACATGTCACAGATGAAAACCAGGACACATGTGGCCAAGCAATATCAGAGTGTGGTCAAGATGGCAAAAAAGGTATTAGTAAGAAAGAACACACAAGCTATGAGAGGCTGTAGCAGTTTACTTTTGCCTGAGTCTACAGGGAAGGACAAGATTCCTTCCCGCTTCTCCTCTCCCTCTTGGTGATTTAACTGAATACAGGCTATTTTTATACTTTGAATTCAGTGTGCAGCAACTGAAGTAAGCTGAGGACAAAATGGGACAATGAGAGGAGGAGAGAGAAACTGGGACATTTAAAAAGTGGGCCAGCCAAGGATTAATGAATCAGGACTGTCCCTGCCAAATCAAGACAGTTAAGAGAGTATGGAAAGCTAATCCATACAGGCTCTTTGCCTCTACAACGTGACTATCAACCAGGTTCTTTGCCCCATGTCCGGAGGGGAAATCAAAGTTGATCCCAATCTCTTTCTCTCTCACACTCTCTTTGCACCTGAGCATCTTCCAAAATGTGAGTTCATTCGACAGGAGTCTGGCTGGGATTCATCATCAATGGAGCTTTTGTTAATTTTCTTTAACATTCCCATCTCAGCATGTATCAATGTGTTGACTCATGCCCATCTTGGAGATAAGCAAGACTTCAGAATCACACCCATGTGATAGATTTGCAGATGGAAATTTGGGGCTACAGGTGATGGTGCAGGAAGGGCTGAATGTTGGAATGCATCCATATTGTTTTCTTTTTTTAAGATGAGATTTTTCTTAGGATGTATCAAGAGGGCTGGTACCAGAGACCTTTAGCCAACTAATAGGGTCCTAGAAGCTGGGCAGTGATATCTTTTCTGCCACTCCACCCAAGATGGCTGGGTCTATGAGTTCAATTGTTGCTGTTGTAGTATGTGATCAAGGTAACTCCAACTTATGGCAATCATCTCCTAGGGTTTTCTTGGCAAGATTTATTCATGGGAATTTGCCATTGCATTTCTCCAAGACTGTGAGAGGGTGATTTGCCCAAGATTACCCAGTGGGTTTCTATGACTGAGTCTCCTAAATTGCATCCAAATTGCAGAAATAATCCAGCTTGACACCATGGCACAATGCTATGCAGTTCTGGGGGTTGTAGCTTGTTGTGGTACCAGAGCTCTCTGACAGCATTCCATAGCATTAAGCCCTGGCAGTTAAGGTAGTGTCAAACTGTATTATTTCTGCAGTGCAGAAGCAGCCCTAGTCCAATATGCAAACCACTATATCTCATTGGCTCCCTATGTGAGTTCAATAGTCAGTGAGCGCTCTCCTTTGGTGACTCACCTTCTCTTCAGTGACAAATTTTCAAGTGCAAACAGTTATCATGATAGTCACCTAACCACACATACACACATGTATGTGCATGCATACACACAGAGTCCAGACTATTGATTCCTATCAACAAATCAGTTCTAGCGGGTTTCACCTCTGCCAAGGACAGGTCTTTCATAAAGTGAAAGGGTCTTAACACAAGGCCAAGCCAGCAGAAACATATTGTTCATTACATCAGAGTTAGCTCATCAAAAAGGCATATTATGGCTGGGACAACAATATGTCCTCACCCAACATGCCTGTGATGTTGGTGGAACCAAGAGAAAACCAACCCAACAGTTCCATGTACAAAGCTCTGATGCTTCTTGACACCGAGTTAGAGCCCTTCCTTGGAATCATCTGCTGGTATTTTGGCCACAATGTAAGTTGGAGTATGGAGTCAAGGGGGTTCTATTTTGTCTTCCCAGAGCAGTAGTATTTGTTCCTTAGGCTAATGCTAGCCAATCCAGAGGATCCATGGTCCTTGCCCATTCCAAAAGGCCAGAGTTTCAATCTCCTCTTTCCTTCTGAGCCTCAAAAGTCCAGTTGCCGCCAGTCTTGGGGAGTTTTTTTTAGCAATCTTTAGATCCTAGACTGAGGCTGCATGCATGACCCTTCCTCCAATGCAAAGCAGGTGGGGCATTGTTGCACCCCAATACTTAAATTAAGGCTGCAAACCTAATTGAGTTGATTAAGGAGTAAGTCACAGGGAAACCTTTCAGAGTAAACATCCATCAGTTGTACCATGAAGAGCACAACCTGTTCTCTAGCCAGAAGCGTTACATCTCTCAAAAGCAGGGATGAAAAGAATATTTTAAAATAATTAACAAATGGTTGAGGAATGTGTTTCCCAAGTGTTAGAAATCCCTGAGGAGGATAATACTGGACAGATAAGAATTCTTTATATTTTGGAACTTATTCTGTGCATAAGGCTCAGTCAATGACACCTTTCCTAAGGCTGCATCTACATTGCAAAATTAATGCAGTTTGACACTGCTTTAACTGCCTTGGCTCAGTGCTGTGGAATTCTGGAATTTGTAGTTGTGTGAGATATTTAACTTTCTCTGTCAGAAAGCTCGGGTGCCACAACTACAAATCCCAGGATTCCCTAGGATGGAGCCAGGACAGTCAAAGTGTCAAGCTGCTTTCATTCTACATTGTGAAACAGCCTAAGTGATATTAATTTACTCTTGGTCCCCACTGTTCCTGAGATCAATGTCCTTCATTACCATGGTGCAGTTGTTCCTCCATCCTGTCTATGCACAAGGAATTCTGGGATGGGTAGTTCTTAAGACCATATCACCTAAGGAAAAAGAAGTCAGCATTGTCTCTCTCAGACTCCCAAGTGCTAGTTTCACTACACAAACACACTCTTTCTCTTCTAGAGTTCTCGGAGAGCTACAAAGTCCCTGTTTACAGTGTTGCTTGCTCTGATCTGCTATCAGCCATATCCCTCATAGGGAGACCAATTAATACTTATTATTATTATTATTATTATTATTATTATTATTATTATTATTATTATTATATCCCGCCCCTCTGCAGAGCAATCGGGGCGGCTTACAGTATTAAAATTTCCATACATATATATTAATACAATTTAAACATAAAAATCCCAAATCCCACCTGTCCTTTAAGAAGTAAGGGTTCTTCTTATTCTAGGCCGGGTGGTGCTGGGCTTAGTATCTCTCCCCCAGATGACATCGGATGGTAATGGAGGGAGGGCTCTTCTTCTTATTTTAGGCCCGATGGTGCTGGGCTTAGTGTCTCTCCCCCAGATGACATCGGATGGTAAATTAAAATTGATTCCATTTTCTTCTGTGATTCCTCTCAAAACAGTGGCAGAAAGTTATGCCTTCCACATTACTTCTTTCCACCATTTTGGGAGGAATCCCAGAGGAAAACTGAGATATAACCTGAGGTTCTTGGTGTTTGGGGGAATTTTGTGTGTTTGCATGTGTTTGCAAAAAATTCATCCATTCTTTTTTTAAAAAAAGAAATCAAATGATTATGGGGCTTCACAGACTATAAAATTTGTCTAGGGACCACATGTGATCCACAGGCTGGAATTTGCCCACCCTTGGGCTGATTGGACCTTTGTCTGGATCTGGCACACATCGTCTTACATTCTTCATTGATGCAAATAGACTCTGTTTGCACCCTTTGCACTGACTGTAGGATTTGACTCTATAGCCACATGATGAGTCTCGAGGACAGCCAGCTGTGGTTTTATGGTCCTTGGTTCTGGCACCAGCTAGACCCAAGTTTCTCAAGAAACCCCTCCACAGACAGTGCAGTGCACTTTTGGAGAATGAGCCCAAGTGACATGGATGTAGCTGTGACATGATGGAATTTCTGCCTTCTCCTCTTTCTGATGCACATTTCCCTGCCTCCACCACAGGGCCATCTTCACTCCTTTGAACCCCTTTGAAGGCAGAAAGTACTAAACATGTGTGCATGTGTGTGCTTATTTAATTAATCTTGTTCAATGCAAAGCAGCTGAGAACCAGCCGATTTTAATTTTGAGCGATCTGAGCTTGTTGCCCCGAAGGGTTTCTTTTGTCATCCTCCATCTCACTCAGCTGGGTGTTGCACCGCATGATCTCCTTCTGCTTTTTCTCCCTGTCCCCCCTCCCACTTCTAGCTGTTGGCCCCAGTTTCCTCCTTCTTTATATGTTTGTCATCCTACAGGACCCTTTCTCCTGTGTAAATCAGGTATGGAGCCTAAGATGAGACTTGGTGGTAGAGGGACCATGTGTTCTCCTTTAGTTTATTCCAAATCCAAATAGTTTAAACCTTGAGTGCTTTCTGTCCTTAATATTTATTGGTGCTGTTGTGTGCCTTCAAGTTGTTTCTGACATGTGGCTACCCTAAGGCAAACCTATTATGGGGTTTTCTTGTTCAGGGGAGGTTTGCCATTGCCTTCCTCTGAGGCTGAGAGCATGTGACTTGCCCAAGTGGGTTTCATGGCCAAGCAGGGAACTGAACTCTGGTCTCCAGAACTGTAGTCCAACATTCAAACTACGATGGACGTTATCACATGGGGAGTTGCGGGGAGAAAGTGGAAATAAACGGGACGAGCGGAAGACTTTAATTTACGGGATTTGTCCCGTTCCACCTCATCTGATAACTAAATTTGAATTTAAAAGGGGGTTAATTTGAACCAAAACCTGATCTTTTCAAATGCTCAAAAATCCCAAAAATGAAAAGATCAGGTTTTCGTTCAAATTAACACCCTTTTAAATTCGAACTTAGTTATCAGACGAAGTGGAATGGGACAAATCCCGTAAATTAAAGACTTCCGCTCATGCCCGTTTATTTCCACTTTCTCCCCGCAACTCCCCGTGTGATAACGTCCTATGTCGCACTATATGTGTTTCATGAATTTGAGTAGTACTTTCAACAACACACTGGAAAAAAATTCTCCTCCCATTCAGTCTTCCATATTTAAGAGATGAGAGGAACATGGGTACCTGATAACCATATAAGCTCCTTCCACCAGCAACAGGTACTCAATCACTCTTTATCTCTGATCTCAGAGATAACATATCATAATTGTCATCACTAACATGGGCCTACCCTAGTTCTGCAATCTTCACAGGAAGGTTTTCTCTCAGTCCCACCACCCTTACAATTATGGTTTCCAGATCTCAGGATCTCAACTCTCTATTCTAGATCTCAGGGAGAGGGAGAGAAATCTCAAGATGAGAGAATACTGGCTTGTGCAGGTATATATATATTCCTAATTTGTTAGACTTTTAAAAAATTATATAAACTGTGGAACTCTGGTTGATACTTAGCACACTATGCTTTATGACATGGCTAGGGTCTGCCTTTTGTGGCATCCCAAGAGGACACCCTTAGGTCTCAGGTATTGGCCCTGAAATCTTAAGGGCTGGGGCAGTCCTGACTTGGTGCATGTTTGGTGAGAACATGTAACAAGGTCTTCTTGGGGGCTGCTCCCAGGCTGTGGATCTCTCTTCCATGGGAAGCTAGGCTGATCTCTATGATCTTCTCCTTCTTCTAGCAGACAAAGATCTTACAGTTCAAGAGACATTTTGCTATTAATTGGTCATTTTGGGAAGGCTTGGATGTTGTAACCAGCCTTAGATGTTTGCATGGAAGATTACAAGTTCCATTTACTTATATTGTTGTCATATGCTTTCAAGTCAACTCTGAGTTATAGTGACCCTTATCATAGGGCTTTCTTGGCAAGATTTGTTCAGATGTTTACCATTATCATCCTCTTGGTCTGAGAAAGTGTGATTTCCCCAAGGTCACTCAGTGGGCTTCCATGACTGAGTAGGGGCACTAGTCCATCACTCAAACCAGTATATCGCAATGGCCCCCTCGCCTCTAACCAAATTTCTGGACTTTGAATTCTTCACTTCAAATCATTGTGCTTTGGGCTCTAGGCTTCAGTTGATGGATCTTGGAGCTATGATAAAAGAGATGAAATGAATCTTGCAAACCTGAAGTTTCTCTACCCTGTTGCAGCCCAATAGGAAAGACCATTCATCATGCAAGGGAAATAAATTAACAGTTACATTACAATTAACAAGGGGAAGATAGCTTTTTAATCTAGTCCCCTATCACTGACCTTTTTTGTAATTAAATAAGTAATTAAATTAGAACCACTCATAGAACCAGATGGGGGGAATTGGTGGTGTGCCAGAAACTGTTGGACTCCATTTCCCATCAACTCCAGTCATCATGGGCAATATAAAGTAATTTGTAGTGTGGCTGCATCAGGAGGGCCACACATTCTTAGACCATGGCTTAAGAAAAGATCACAGGATGCACACATGATCTTCCTTGAGACAATGGTTGACCAGTTCTTTGGTGCAGTCAGCCAAATTCCTTGGAAGTGATTATGACGGAAGGGATATTAATCATTTAAATTTCCTTGAAAGGGTTCTTGATGGCCTTGGAAAACTGGGTGGGAGGATGGCAAAATGGAGTGCTATGGTGATGGGTATGGCTGGCTGAAAACATTAAAAAGGAGAATTCCATGTGGCAGTACATCCCATTTATTTCAAGAGGTCCTCTTTCTTTCTTTCTTTCTTTCTTTCTTTCTTTCTTTCTTTCTTGTCTTTGTGAAAAGGAAAGAAAGAAAGATGCCAAGTTTTTTCTCCTGATCTGCTATTCTTGCCAATATAAATTCCCATCTAAGATGGGGCTCAGCAAAAGGCAACCTGCCAACTTGGTTGAGATGCTTCCATATACTTCTCCTTGGCTCCTTCTCTTCCATTTTTGAATAAAATCTTTGAACATCATACAGTATCAAAGCTCCATCAGGTGGCATTCTCAAAGCACTGTCCATGTTGGCTGTCTGGGTCCCTCTGGAAGTTTGGATCCTTTCTGCTGAGCAGGGAATTTTTAAAAAGGGAGTGAGGGCACAGTGACTGTAGGCGACCATCTTCCAAGCTGGAGAAGCGCCATGGCAAGAACCAAGAAGTGATAAGGAAAGAGGCAGGATCAGGGAGGGATGCAAGAGATAAGAGCTCAGAGGTGGGAAGGGGTGAGGTTGTGCCAACCTTTGAAGGCAAAGAGGAGAAACCTGAATTGAATGAATTGAGAATAAGGACTGGCAGGACTCAGATGTGGGAAGATGCTAGCATAGGAGGCCATTGCTGAGAACATACAGTACTCACAGAGAGACAGCAGATGGTGGACCAACAGGAGAAATTGGCATACCAACATGGCATCCTTTCAGGCAAAGAAGAAGCCAACTTTCAAGGAAGCTGGTGGTTTCCATATCAAGTGAGGTGGTATATCTGCTCTAGGTTTTAGTCTGAATGTTAAAAAAGAAATCCAGAGTGTGGAACCCCATTCCCATAATAGATCCAACACTTTGGTGGACAGCTTTACAGTTTGCACTACAACCTAGAATAAATTCACCATTCTACTGACATGGCAGTCACTAGCCTTCACTAGGAAATACCATCACACTACAGATGCCCCCAGATTTCACTAGGAAGTAATTCTAGAGCCACTGGAATTTCCAAAAGGGACATCCATGGATTTTTGATACCAAGTCAGTGCTGACATTAGGACCAAGCTGTGTGGGTGATAACATTGGATTTTATGATCAGGGAGATCCATTCAAATGGCTAAGTTCATTTAATCTTTGGAGGGTTGCTTCTTTTGCCTTCCCACCATTACTTGGATAAAAGTAACCTGTGATTTTATTTTATTTTATTATCGTAGGGCCTTTGCAGACTGCCAGAAATAGTGCAAATTGAGTCCACTTTAAGGGTTAGGGTTAGTGCTAGGGAGTCATGGGAATTGTTGTGTTTTTGTTTTTTTCCTGAGACATTGAGCCTTCTCTGTCAGAGAGCTCTGGTGCCACAATAAAATACAGTCCCCATGATTCCCTAACCCTAACCCTAAAAGTGGACTCAATTTGCACTATTTCTGGCAGTCTGCAAAGGCCCTTTATCTGTCATTTGATCAAATTTGGGTATAATTGGTAGCTTGGAGAAGCCCAAACCTTATTGACTGTACAGCAAGTACGGTATGTTGAAACAAGCATCCTGTGAATTCTTAATTCCTATGTCTTGAAAGATCTCCCGATAGAACAACCAACTGGCATATCCAGGGGCATGAACATACATGTGGGAATGTCCTGAGGAAAAAGGCTTTTTGGAAAATCGGGGCAGCCCTTTCTCAACTCTTCTGCTCATGAGCGAAGCTTAGAGCATGGGAAAGTGTTACAAATTGCACCATCACTTACTTGAACAGCATTCACCTGTGGCTCAATTCTGCTACTGTCCTGTACTGTGATAACAGAGTTAACAAAAAAAGAGGAGAAAAAGTGAAAATATGATGCAGGTGACTTTTACCTTCAGAGGTTATATCCCTGTATAGCATTCTAATGGTTTCAAGGTTTCTTGGCTGGGCTATACTTTCAGGAGGTAACAGTGCCCAGAATCCTGCTAGTATCTCACATGTATGTAAGTGTGAAGGGAGAAGCTGGACAAAGACAGAGCCAGACAATCACTGTCTGTTAAGCTGTCAGATAGGACCAGTTGGAAATAGAATCATAGGGGATCAGTTAAGAAGAGAGGAATGGAAAAGATTTTAATCTAATGGGAGCTGAGAATGTGGAAAGGGTTAGAAAGAAGTGTTCTTTATTTGAAACTGAGATGTTACAGTGTGTGGTATGTAGAACCAGCATATTGCTAGATGTTTAATGTCTCCAATACCATAAACCTTTCTTGTCTTTATTTTCTGCACCTTTGTCTGGATGTTTTAAAGCAATAATTGGAAAGGAAGATTGGTGATGCTTTATCACATTGAACCTGCATCCGCTTGACCCGTATAGTGGTCAGCTTGAAGCCCAAGTACCAGATAAAGGGTTTTAAGGGTAAAAAAGAATGGTGAGTGATAGGAACCCTGGGATTTAAACTGCAGGGTCATCCTAGATAGGGAATCTGTTGTGGCAAATTTTGCAACAGAAGCCTTTGAACATGCTTGTCCAGTGTAGAATGGTTGCATTCAGTACAAGGTTGCAGAAGCAAGGTTGCTCCTGAAGTGCAATTGGACATGCCCATTGCACATGGGTGTACATGAATGTGTATTGCACATGGATGGACATGGCTATTTAGCATTCAGAGGCACATTTGGTGCCTAGTTTTAGTTGTGTTATGTTGTGTTAATACATAACACCACACATGGAGATTTACATTATGCATTAGGATCCCAACGGATCAGTGTGGATAAAGATGGTTGGAGTTCCAAAACATCCCAGCACTATCGCCCAAAAATAGAGTGGAGATGTTTCATTGTTGGGGGAGGGTTAATCCATGGAGAAATTGATTCCTCTCCTCTTTCAATCCAGTGTTAGTTTTTATTAGCAGTTTGTTATAAGAATAAGATGTTCCATTTCTAATTCCTGATCCCCCCACCTCTGAATTTTCTTGTTTTTTGGCATTGGCTAATGCCTTTTTGATGGTGCAAGTTAATACATGTAGCCATGGCAATTGCAAAGCTGCTGTTATTTATGAGCAATTATTACTTGATTTTATGATGTCTATACTAGAAGTGGCTTTGGGGGGAAAACACACACCGTGGAAAGGATTTGGGGAAGGGCAGATTTACAGGTGGGAATTTGCTCTTCTTACCCTGCCAACATTTTCCCGTGTGACCTTTTTTGGAATTGGATCATTTTCATCAGATCAAATAATTCTTCATTCCCAATCAATTACATGGAGTATCCCTTCAGGAGAAAGGGGGGTTCAAATAACTCACAAGAAAAAAAAAAAACCCTGGGAAGCAAGATAACCTGAGTTGAATCCTGAGTCCTGACTATTGAAAACAGTGGAACATTGATATCCCCTGTTAATTTTAATGGGTCTGCATTCTTTGTTTTGTGCCTTCAAGTTGTTTCTGACTTGAGACGACCCTAAGGTGAATGTATCATGAGGTTTTCTTGGGAAGTTTCTTCAGAAGGGGGTTGTTTTTGTCATCCTCTGAGGCTGATAGTATGACTTGCCCAAGATCAATTAATGGGTTTACATGGTAGAGCTTGGATTCGAACCCTAGACTCCAGAGTCCTAGTCCAATGCTTAGATCACTACACCATGCTGACTCCATCTGCAGTCTAAGCATGAGAAATTCTGGACCCAGCCCATAAAGTATAAAGTGTACTACACACCATGCAGTGGAGCTCTTTGGCAGAGAACTCTAAAGACCTCGTCAAACTACATATCCCAGGATTCCATCAGATGGAGCCATGGCAATGAACGTGGTATCAAAGTGTATAAATGTGTTATGTTAAAGGAATCAAATTTCCAAGCATGCTGGCAGTGGATTCCAATTTACAGTGCATTCATGACCATGAGTGATCGTGCAATTGTGAAAGATTTATGCTTAGAGATCCAGACAACAATTACAAAAGTCACCCATCCTATTTGCTGAACTGGTGCTATGTAATTCATTGTAGGGATGTGAATCCTTGGTTATTTAATCCTTGTGTGCAATGATGAGTTATTATGGTAGGCGTATTCCCCTACTGCAGGAGAAAAGAAATATCCCTCCACTTTATTCTCCCTATTTCTGAAGATATTGAAGTGTTGTGTAGGAGATTTTCTTCAGATTTTTTTCCTGTTTTCTGTTCAGAAAACAGGTTGCCAGCATAGGAAATTGTGTTGTCTGTGCAGGAAACCCATATGCAGATAAAAAGTTTTCTCTGCAGAAAATGGGTTTCCTGCACAGAAAACACAATTACATGTGTAGACACCCATGTTTTTCTCCACAACGCTTCAGGACTTTCAAATACCAAGAGAAAACTGTGGGAAATTCTTGCTCACCTATCCATTCCACAAACTACCATGAAACACATTGTTCAACCTGGCCATGAATAATTACTAATATTTTTTTCCATTCTTATTAGAGAGGCATCATTATGGAGACTGGGCTCAGATCTAGTTACCTTGGGCCAGTCATGGTCTTTCAGCCTAAGCTATCTCACTGGGTCATTGTAATGAAAAAGAGGGAGAGAAGAAAGGCATGTAGGCCACCTTGAGCTCCTATGAGGAAAAGCAGCGAATCAACAACTCAGTGTATCAATAGGTTCCAGGATGCTGATTTTCCACCTTCCCATCCAGTTGCTATGGATAGTGCTAAAAGGATAGAGGTTTCCCATGTCTTGCAGGTTCATGCCTATGGGGTGTAGGACTCAGCTCCTGAGCTTGAGTCATCATAAGTTTCCTACTGGCCCACTTCCATCTGCATGTGAAAGGGTGCTAAACTGCATGGCCTCCAGCTGTCCGAATCTGGCAGAGTCCGTCCCAATTAATCTTCCATCTTCTCACTTTTTCAGCAGCTTCTAAAATGTCCCAGTTTCTCTCTCCTCCCACTTTCCTCCTTTGTTGTCATCTTACTTCCACTAGGGCAAACTGAATCCAAAGTGCAAAAGTAGTTTCCACTCAACTCAGCAGGGGGAAAGGAGAGGATAGTAGGTTCAGGCAAGAGCAAACTTGAGCACCCTTTCCTAGTTTGTGTGTTCTTCCTCATTAATGCCTTTTGCCATCTTGATCACATCCTGATGTTGCTTGACCAACAAATCTCCATTTTCCTCTGTGAAACTGTAGCGAGCATAAAACTGGATGAGTTCTGACTCCCTTCTGTCTCCAAATCTAGGGTTGCTACTGTCCTAGGATCAAATTAGACAAGGTGTAATTTGCAAAAATGTAAAGTAGTGACAGCTGTTTGGATGTGTACATTTACAGTATCCCTTTCCAAGCTAGCTCTGATCTTCTTTGTGAGCCTTCCTTTGACTATCAAACTCTACATCAAGTAAGATGAGTAGAGATGCATGATGTCACACTGAAGTAGCACAGTACAAGCCAACCTAAACAACAACAGAACAAAACTCATGGGATGTGAAAATGAAATACACTGGTTTTCAAACAGAGAGACACAAACTGTATGAGTTTTTTGGGAGGCCCTGAGAAAACAGAGATTCCACTTGGTTTCAAGAAGACCAGAATGATGGTGCTGTCAGGTGAACTACTCTTTGAGGATCTCTTCCACAACTGTGACACTACTTTCAAAAAGTCCCCGGTCGTCACAATTATTCATACAGGCTGAGTCTCCCTTACCTGGAATTCCAAAATCCAAAATACTCCAAAAATCATAGCTTTTTTTCCAGGCATGGCTGAGATAGTGACACCTTTGCTTTCTGATGGTTCACTGTACACAAATTTTGTTTCATTCACAAAATTATTAAAAATATTGTATAAAATTACCTTCAGGCTATGTGTATCAGGTGTATGTGAAATATAAATGAATTCTGTGTTTATGTTTGGATTCCATCTCCATGATATCTCATTATGTATGTTTATGCAAATACAAGTATTCCAAAATCATAAATAAATAAATAAATAAAATCCAAAATCCCAAACTCTTCTGGTCCCAAGCATTTCGGATAAAGGAGACTCAACTTGTAGTGACTTGATTCAGCAAGACAATGTGGAACAGAGCCTTTTCATAAGAAATTACAGCGCAGGGAGGTATCGGAGCTTAGAAACATTAATTTTTTGGACCACAACTCCCAAAATCCACCAGTCTGCAGGAGCACTGCCCAACTTTTCCAAGCTTTGCTTAGTGCATATGGTTGCAATAGAGGGAACGTTGGAATGGAAGAACTTTCTGATAGTACTGTACAACAGTGAAATAATGGAGTCTCCTTCATTGGAGGTTTTTTCAAGACAGATTGGATGGCCACCTCTTAGGGGTATTTTAATAGTATATTCCAGCAGTGGCAGTGGGTTAGACTAGATGGTTCTTGGGATCCTTTCTGACTATCTTGGGCTTTTATAGTGAAATTTGCCATGTATTTATTCCTCCCATTCTATAACAATACTAGATGGAGCAGATGAACTGTACTCATTTTCTTTTCTTTTCTCTTCTCCTTGTTGATTAAAGTGTCTTGGTTTCCTCATACAATTTTGCTCAGCTGTTACAGTTTTAATGGCCTTTGTTAACTGACTATCATATTGATATTGATGAATCATGAGGTTGACCATATTATTACTGCAACACCTTGTATGTTTTAATGTATGTACTGTACAATTTATATGCAAGCCTTTGCTATATTGCATTCGCCTACTCTTAGTCCTGACTAGAGGAGGCCACTGGATCCATGAGTTCCATGGTTTACCTAGTATATTTGACACCTGATGTATATCATTTCTTAATACTCCCTCCACCCTTCGGTTGCATCCGCACTGCAGAAAGAATCCCATTTAACACCACTTTAACAACCATGGCTCAGTGCAATGGAATCCTGGGAACTGTAGTTTATTCTAGCACTAGAGCTCTCTGACAGAGAAGACTACATGTCTCAAAAAAACTGCAATTCCCAGAATTCCACAGCACTGAGCCATGACAGTTAAAGCAATGTCAAACTGAATTGTTTCTGCATTATAGATGCAGCCTTCAGTAGCCTTTTCTGAGTCTGGTGGAGCTGTTGGCTGGAGAGCAAAGGGAGCATCCTCTGAGGTATCATCCAGTCTGGTCCTCACCCCCTGCACCCCATTAGTGACACCCTTGTATGAGTTGATTCACCAGTTGGCATTTGATTCTATAGGTTGCTTCCTTTAGGGGACTAACCAACAGGATTCCAGACATTACATGACATGTGGAGGAAAGGAATCTTTTAGATAACCTGGTCCTGAAGCATGTAAGACTTACTCCAAGGAGATCCCCATTTTCCAAGCCCTTTTAAGGAGAATTTCATCAGGTCTTGACTGTTAGGCAAGAGGAGCTGGTCTTATGTTTATGAGAAGGAAGCCTAAATGAGACATCCCCGCTCGGTCTGACAGGTCTGCAGGTATCTGCCTATCTCCAGCTGTATCTGTGTAGCTCTTGACACCCTCTTCATTCCAGCCTGCCGACACATGGCGATTCCCTTAATCTCTTAGCTCGGGAGGCTGATGCTTCAGCAGAGCATTGGCATGTCTGCAGGATGTCTTCATGAGCCAGTCGTGTGCCAAAACTTTATGGATCGGTTACAAAAGAAATGTTACGATCATCATCCTTATTATTGGTCGTATTCTACTTTTGCCTTATTGGTAAAGATGAGCTGGCACAGTAATTACAGGCAGGTTGGGAGATGTTCGCCCTTCATCATTCTCCTGTCTTGTGAAATGTTTATGAAACACCTTCCTCAAACAAGTTATGCAAGTGAGCTTTGATCGTTTTCCATCACCCACCGTTTGTTGTTCAAGTCTTCTTCTTCATATTTTTTCCCATCAGCCTGAGGTGAGGTGCCCATCAATCATCTGTCAGAGTGACCAGATGAATCAACACTTGCATCTTGCAAAGCAACAGCATTTGCTACCTATTCATTTTCCCAAAGGTTATGTCACCTTTAGGTCTATTTGCTCCTACATTAGATTTTTGAAGTGTGCTTCAGAAAACTGACCAAGATAACATGTGGGTTAATGGGGAAGGAATGAGGAAGGAAGAATGTACAACACAATTTCAGAGTGGCAAATTTCCATTTTGAATATTCCTCTATTTAAAAAATAAAAAAAAAACTCCCTGCATGAAGAAGTCTAGCCCAGCAAGAAGAAAAAATTATGTCCTAGCTCCATGTTTTCTTTGGTCAAGGATTTGTTTGCATCCAGAAATGTGCAGCCTAAATCAGCAAGGTCCATTCTACCATCTCAATTTCTTTATTATGGTAAACAAATATAAAGTACACCTTTCTTCCAAGGACATCTAGGTAGTATGCTTGGTTGTCTCCTCTCTCCCACTTTATCTTCATAACACCGCGTGACGTAGATTGAAATGAGAGACAATGAGGCACCGAGGTTGAATGGTGAGTCTACATGTATGCAACTTCCATTGATTTAATGGGTTTCTTCCAGTGGAATACGAGGAATACTAATACTAGGATAGAGGCTCTTGATAGTCCATGATACGACTATCAAGGCATATTAGCCAAATCCATACTAAGATGCAGTGTACAGTGGGCCCTTGGTATCTGCTGGGGTTTTGTTCCAGGACTTCCTGTGGATACCAAAATCTGTTGATGCTCAAGGCCCATTAAATACAGTGGCATAGTAAAATGGTGTCCCTTATATAAAATGGCAAAATCAAGGTTTGCTTTTTGGAATTTATTTTTTAAAAAATATTTTCACATTGTAGATGGTTAAATCCATGGATAAGGAACCCATGGATATAGAGGGCCAACTCTACTCATATCTTGGGATAAAAGTACAGTCAGCCTGTATCCATATCCACAGATTTTTTTATCCATCAATTTAAGTATCTATGGTTTGAAAATATACGCATGCATACACACACACACACACACACACACACACCTTGATTTTGCCATTTTATATAAGGAAAACCATTTTACTATGTCATTGCATTTAATGGGACTTAAACATCCACAGATTTTGGTATCCACAGGGGGTCCTGGAAGCAAACCACAGTGGATACAAAGGGCCCATTGTAATAGCACATAGCCTTAGCCAGAGCTTGCAAGAGTTGCATTTTGGACTACAAGTCACAGAATTCTCCAACCCAACATGTCTACTCAGGCCATGCTGCAATGCCATCATTGCAGATGGTTGGAGATGGATGCTATAGCTCTCAACCTCATAGTAACCGTGAGGACCAGTAATGTCCTATCTGGATTTATAAAGGCCAAGAGCTGAACAGTTGCAATCTGAACAACTTTTCCATGCACCAGACTAATCCCTTCTCCAGACACCTGTGGCATGATCTCCTAGCCTTCAGACCTCCAGACCTGGCAGTGTCATCTTAGATAAGGCTGAAGACCTCTAAGTGCTTGTGAACAGTAACTCCTCTTCCTCTTCAACATTGGCCAGGCTAGCTGGGGCTGATGAGTCCAGCAACATTTGGAGGGCCACATATTCCCCACTCCTATTATTTAGTCAGGGAAGGGAAAGACATAGCATGTGGCTATTGACTTCCATGTTGGTGGGGCAAAGAAACTGAGAAAAGTGTTATCCAAGGCTCTGAACCCTATCTCTAAACTAGGTTCTGCAAATTCGGACTGGAACTCAGAGCAGTTAGTTGATTCCATTGGTATGGGAGCCCTCAGCTGCCATGGGCTGTTAGTTAAAAATCTGAAAAAGCCTTTAAAATGCACCTCAGCAAAGCAAATTTAGTGGCTGAATGGTGAAAATGTTGTACATACTTCTTATTTCACTATGCCAGACTCCAGGCGTTGATGGTGAAGGGGTTGATATTTGACATTGCCTTGTCTTTTTCCTTCACGCTTGATGGGGCATGGTTTTAGCAAGCCGCTTGATATAACACCAGCAGAAGTCATTGTATCAGAGCAAAATCTAAGATAAAGGATTATGCAGCATACTAAAACAAGAAAGAAAGAAAGGAAACGTCAACAAGAATTAACGCTTGAGTCAATAATTACCAAGCAGATAACCAACTTCAAGCAACTGTCAAAAGTTTGCACAGAACAGAACCTTGAAAGAGATGCAATTAGTGTAATAACAACCCTAAATTATTATAAAATTGTCCAGGGATAATAAGCACCACAGAAGCTATATTTGGATGACTTTACAACATGTTTTTTTCCTATACAAACTGTACATTGGAACCACATGCTTATAAATGACTCTGGTTTACACTTTTTCTAAGCACAGCAGCATTTGATGGCTCTATTTCTCCATTTCAAAATAATCACAACTTAGCATTGCTTCTGTTTAGTGGAGCACATGCTGTCTCTCTCTTTCCCTCAAAAAGTGATATGTATAGCTTAACTTAGTGCAGGAATGAGGATAACACAGACCTCCAGATGTTGCTGGAATGCAACTGCCAGCAGCCTTAGCCAGCATAGCCAATGGGGAGAGATGCTGGGAGATGCAGCCCAACAACATCTGGACAACACCTGATTCCTCTAAACTATTCCTTCATCTTCTCCTAAAACATTTACTCTGCTTAAAAGCTTGATGGCATCAGGAAATTCTACTCTTCTGGAGTTCACACCTTTGGAAACACACAGATGTCTAAGGGGCACAAGTCCCATTTCCAAGGAAGGAATTGCCACCCCTATCAGCATCATGTTGATCTCAGTTAGGAGAAAACCTGGAGCTTGAGATTGCTACTGAAGGGAATTTACATTCACCTGTTGCTTTTGCTCTCGCTCTCTCTTTAAATGTTTCACTAATTAGGCTTCAGCGTTAAGTCAGACAAAACCCCAGGAAGTTTAACAAGATTTGGGACTTTGGATAATCTGCATCCAGAAGCACTTCTGGATCTGAATATGCAACTGGAGCTTCATTTTTTAAAAAAAAATAGATTGGCTCAGGATCCAACTTGTTGTGGTTTGGTTGCATTTCTGATTGATAATGACTAGGGATGGTGAGCAAGAAGAATTGGAAGGAAGGCAGGAGAAACCAGGTAAAGCAGGATTTCTCTGGGTATTTGTTTTTAGGTTTCCATAAAAATTCTGAGAACCTAGATATTTTTTGCTTTTGTTTTTAAAGGAGAGGTGGGCAGAGAGGTTTTGCTCCAAAGATCCCAAACTGGCAGCCACCTTGTAATGCCAATCCTAACCTCCTGTTTTCATGTTGTTCAAAGCTGAGATGCACGCAACACACCCCTTTCTGCTTGGCTCGCATCCAACGCCTTCTGTTTTGGCAGCAGGAAAAAATGATTTCAGTTTGGAAATGGCTTGCCTCCCTTCCACACTCAGTGCCGATTGGGATCAGACTGTTCATGGGCAACAAGAGCTATCACTCTAGTAGCCGGCACCTTTTCCCCCCCTTTCAACTAGGTAGCTGCTTTGGATTTTCCTTTCCAGACAAGGATCCATACATCTATGGGATCTTCAGGAGTTGTGATTACAAAGACAGGCCAATTATTCTTTTTGCATGTTTCCATGCTTGAAGGCAACGAGCCGAGAAAAGACAAGGGGGTTAAAAGGTATAAATTTATTTCTTATCCTTTTCTGGTTGGGAGTTCTTGGTTTCTAATCAAATATTGTTGATGATTTGGTGAACCAGAAAAGCTAGGATTATACGCTGGGTTGGACAGCAGAATGGAAATGATGTTACTCTGTTTTCTAAATGTTCCCTTTATAAATAGGGGGATCTTTTCAAAGTGTAAGCTTTCAGGTTTCACAGAACTCTCTGTCTCTGGTTTTATCTCTCAAAAGGTTCTTGAATCAGTTCCATGGTATGTCTGCCTCCTACCCTCCAAAATGTAGAGATGGGCATGGTGCATGCTCCCTCTCAATTTTTAAAGACTTTTTAGTCTGCCAGATTCTACACTAAAACTCCTATTACAAGGTAGTTTTTGCTTTGGAAATAGTCTGTCTGAAAACGTTTCCACTTCTTGGCTCCCTCCACTGGTAGGAAGATGCATCGATACTAATAATTTTGGAGATGCCTGGAAGTAGGTGGAGGGAAAGAATACTTTCTGGACTATAAAATAAAATCCAAAGTACACATTGTGGTAATGGTGTTAGTAGGCCAACCGGAAGGCAGAAAATTCATCTCGCTAGCTTTTGGAGGCTACTGGTTGTTTTGTCAGGAAAAGACAACAAAAAATACAAATCAGAAAGGAAAGTGATGGTGTTTGAATCGCAGGTCTAGTTTGGTTGGAACCTTCCCATTTTTTAGACTATTTTTCTTCTTCTTCTTAGAGTGTAAAAACCTTCAGGTTTCACAGAGCTCTTTTTGAGCTAGAGAAGAGAATTGCTGAAGTCACATCTAAATTTTCCTGAAAACAAATGATGTGGATTAGCTGTTTCCAGAAATCCTGTTTACTTAAAGTGAAGGAGAAACATGAGCCAAAGGAGCAAACATGCATGCAGCCTATCTGAACTTTTTCATGTGTGGAAGTCTTCTCCTGTCTACACTGTTTCTCCAAATCTTGCTTATGTTTGTTAGCAAAGGCTGGCTGGAGAAGTACAATCATTTCCTTTGTTTGATTGTCCAGATTTTAAATAGCAAAAAATGTTCTCTATCATGGGTATTTGAACAAGTTGGGGCTGAAACAAAAATCATTATTTATTTTTTATTTATTTTTTAAAAGTGATTAAAGAGTACATTATAGAGGAGAATTACAATTACTTTCTTTATTTGAAAATGAAAATGAAAAGTTGCCAAATAAACATCTTATACCACTCCTGTTAAGAGCTTGAAGAGTAGAAATAGTGAAATTTTGTAATATGTTTGAAGGACTTTCAATACGAAAGCGGATAGAGTATTGTCTATAGCACTACTAGAAAAGCTAACATATAAAATGAGATTAGCAAGAGGAGAATTCAAAGCAAAAAGATCTGAAAAAATTTGGAATCCCTTTATTGTTTATGTTAGTTGTGTGAACTCTGGATTTAACTCATCATCACATCAAACTTTTTTTCCTGGAAAAAATGTATTTTGGAAGTCAAAAACAATATACAACCCATTTATCAATATGTTGAAGATGAGTTAGATTTCCAGCGACAGCAAATGATACATTTTATTAACTAAGATTAATTAGAAGGAAGAGGGGGAGAGGGATTTGAAAGTCATCATATATTTATAAGTTAAGGAAATTGGGGAGGGAGGAATGTAATTTTTATTAAAAGAAACAAAAATCAATGGTGACACAAGGCTCTGGAGATATGCCTGACAATACAGAATCTCATATGTACTGTATATTTCTTCTGTTTAAAAGATGTATAAACCATATCTAAAGATAGCTAGCCTAGCATAAAATTGATATAAGGGGGAAAATACAAAATTTCAGATTAACATTAATCAAAATGATGTTTTAAGTAATTTTAGAGTCTGGCCTTCTTGGAAGGATAGATCTTTGGATGATAATGTCTTATTTAAAAATATATTGAGGGGTAGCCATGCTGGCCATATAGCAAAATGCAACAACTCAAAATCGACATAAGAGCAATATCTTTATTGGCCAACCAAAATGCAGAAAATTCATCATACAAGATTTTGAAGCTCCATGGACTTTTTCATCAGGCAAAAGATGTTTAAAACCATACAGGGAAAGATAAGTGATGATGGTAGAGTCCAGGCCCACTTTTTATATACAACATCGTCACTTTTCTTCTCCTTAAGAAGAAGCCAATGGAGGTTCAAAAGGTTGCATGATGGATTTTCTGCATTTTGGTTGGCCAATAAATGTATTGCTCTTTTGTTGATTTTCAATTGTTGTATAACATCTTACTTACTTTCCTATGTGGGACTTGAGTTTTGCAGTTGCTACAGTTTTTAGAAGTTTTTTCAACTCTTCATCCTCAGTATTCTTCCACATGTTTCAATACATACACATGTGCAAATAGTTCTATGCATAACTGATTTGTTAAAGTAGATAAAACAATTGATTTTGCATGACTAACAACACCAAAGCTTAGGAAAGTTTCTTTCTTGGATCCCAGCTTTCTGAATCTGCCAATTGACATGGTTGGGGGCCAGTAACTTTTCCAAGTTTGAACAATGCAATTGACTTTAAAAAGAGATAGCATGCAAAAAACTAATAGTAACAACAGCAAAATAAAATAGAGTAGCTAGGAATATATTGATCAAATTAGTTATAGAGTGGTCCATCCCAGGTGATGTTTCCATACCTGTATATGAATGGCTGGTTGTTTCGGTCACTGGTTATTTTGCCTGTGTAAGAGATTTGTATTGTAAAAGTCATAATTTTGCTTCCATTGTCTCATCCAGTTGACCTTTTAGATTCGTTTGTCAGCGTCTGATCATCCATTATTAACATTAATTTATTTGTTTTGTTTCCAGACCTAAATTTACCCAGAACGGAAAATTGTTGCTTGTTTTGCTTAAGAGAAAATTCATCAAAACATGTCAACATTTTAAAGCGGAACAAGTAATTGATTGTCTAGATGATACATGATACTGCCATTTACTGAACTGTAAATGTATTTGTTTTTCGTTCTTTTTTTCCTACGGATCTTGTGAGTTAGGAGCCTGGCAAATCCCACAGCTCTCTTACTTATTAAAATAAACTGGCAGGAGGAAAAAATATATCCTAGGATAATAGCATAAAAAGAAAGCGATGATGAATGGGAATGAATAAGTAAAAAATAAATTATACCCCCTCAAAAAAAGAGAGCTTTACATAACATGGGAGTCATAATACCAATAATTATCTCCTTTCTTCTGTTCATTAGAGATCTGTTGATTTAATTAACGCAGAATCGTTCAAAGCTTGTTTTAACAATTCTCTTTCTGCTTAAAAACATTCTCTCACATTCCCTTTTATCTATTTCACCAAATGCACATCTTCAACATTTTGTAGCTTCTCTACAACATTATGATGAGATTATTCAATATATCAACCAGATCTAAGACTAGTAGGGTTTTTTTTAAAAAAATCACCTATTGTCACCTGGGCCTTCAAACTCAAATAAACCATTTCCAAACATAGCCCCACATTCAAATTTTGATCCATCTGGAGATGTAACGTAGTGGATGAGCTTGAAATACCATCAGCTTGGCCCTGTATGAAGAAGAAATAACTCATTTTCCTAACTACGGGGAAAGAGATTCCACCTAAACATTAGGAAGAATGTATTGAGGATAAGAGCTGTTCAGCAGTGGAAAATGCTGCCTTGGAGGGTGGTAGACTCTCCTTCTTTGGAGGTTTTCAAACAGAGGCTAGATGGCCATCTGTCGGAGGTGTTTTGATTGTGTATTCCTGCATGGCAGGGGGTTGAACTTGATGACTTTTGAGTCTCTTCCAACCCTATGATTCTTTTAATCTACACTGCTATCTACCAGCATTTAGCATCATGGGACAGCATCAAGCTCTTGTTTTATAGCAGAGGGAGAAAAACATTCCCACTTCCTTCCCCATCCCCAAATTCAGACATAATTTGCTGCACCTCTAACATGTTGTCTCTCCTCTTCCTCTTGCTACTCACTTTTTTTTCCAAACTAAAGAGCCCCAACTTCAAAGGGAGGATTGTATGTGCCTGCATCCGCACTGCAGAAACAATCCAGTTTGACGCCACTTTAACAACCGTGGCTCAATGCTATGTAATCCTGGGAGCTGTCATTTTGTGAGACATTTAGCCTTCTCTGTCAGAGAACTCTGGTGCCACAACAATCTACGATTCCCAGAATCCCAAAGCATTGAGCTATGGCAGTTAAAGCAGTGTCAAACTGGATTATTTCTGCAGTGCAGATGCAGCCTGTGTCTTGTCATCTGGCATTTTTTGCCACCCATGGTGATGTGGATGTCCATGGAGAGCTTCTGATGATTTTCCTCCTTCTGGAGAAGTTTTAGAAATGCAAAGTAGTGGTTTGGGGGACTGACAAAAAAAACATTTTTCTCCTTTTATTTCTCCCTGCAAAGTGTGACAAATGAAGGAAGCTGGGGGAGGGGGCTGAGAAACTTTTCTCATCTTCTTGCCCTGGGCCAGCAGTTTGTGGTTTTTAGCTGGGCTCTGTTCTCTTGCCAGGTGAGTAAAAGATCATTAGTCATTATGTATTATCATCAAAGACAAGGGACGAATACACAGAATACCTGGGATGGGATAAAAGTTGTGTGAATCCTACTTAAATAAGCTTTTCAGAGGTCACTGCTCTGTTTTTATATTTTTGAGCTTCAACCCAGCTATTCCCCATTACTCTAAATATTGTGGAATCTATTTTACCATCTTCATCGTTGTCTCTCCTGTCTATATTTGCATCCATTCACCAAACTCAGGATGTAAAGAATACTCACCAGTTGTATAGTTCTTGGCAAGAAAGGGTGTCTCAACACATTGAAATGTTCTGTCAACCTGAGCAAGATTTTTTTCCACTCTTGGGACACTTTTATGGTCAGGGGGGGAATTGTTTTGCACAAATCAGCTGGCTCTTCTGTTAAAAAGCATTTTAGTGCCAGACACTGGACATGAAAATCCAATATGATTGCACAGAAAACAATGCATTTTGTTGCAAAAAGTCAAGTTTTGCGAAGGGGGGGGGGTCTGTTGAAAAGCATTTCAGTGCCAGACATTTGACACAAAAAATCCATATGAATGCACAGAAAACAAAATCAGTTTTTGCAAAAAGAAATCCTGACACACAAAAACATCATCAGAAATGCACAAAAACTATCATCATCTCACCTAGCTAGGGGGAAAACTTTGAAATGATTTGTTCTTGCATGACAGAATGAAATAAGTCAACATTTACATCCAGTATCTGAGATGTTAATTGTGAGCCTCCTCCAGTCCCTCACTGAGAAAAAGGATGGAAATGAAACAGAGCAAGCAAACAAAATGTTTATCTTACTTCCAAGAAGATTATGTATGGCCTCAAGTGTTGTTGTTTTGTTCTCAGCTGAGATCATACTGTATTGATTTTGAGAGTAGAAATCGTGGGTGGCTTTGAAACATCCTTTACAAACTTTCTCTAAGGACCTTATCACACGGAGACAAATTGTTTGAATCCCGTGCAGAAATGGGATTTAAAAATCAGGGAAAAAATGCAAAAGCAGGTTGTTTTTCAGATGTATTTGTATAAAGGAGAAATAACACAACATTAACCCGAACGGAAAGTCACCAAAACCTGCTCCTTTTTACTTTTGGAAGTTTCCAAAAGTAAAAAGGAGCGGGTTTTGTCGGCTTTCCGTTTGGGTTTTTGCATTATTTCTCCTTCATGCAAACTTTGTCTGAAAAATAACCCACAATTGTGGGATTTGTCTACTTTCTGTTCACTTTAAATCTAGTTTCTGCATGGGATTCATCCCATGTGATAAACGCCTAAGACCTGTAACTTTGTGTTACCATACTTTTCCTTGGGTAGCTAAAATGGCTTTCTCAGTATCACCTCCATCTAGGCAAGGCAGAGCATGGAAAGGTAGTTATGGTATGTGCCAGCCTGCTCACGTGTAGGGTCTCCATGCCAGTTGGCATGCTGGGCAGGCTTACAAGCCAAAATCCATTATAACACTGAGATAGGAAGGGGAAAGCCATAGAGAACAGCCTGAATGGAAACGCAATAGTAGATAGTCCTCCACACCCTTTGTTGGAACTTTGTTGGGTGAGTCCTAAGCCCTCCTTCACAAATGTTTCTCCCCAGTTCCTGGTTTATGGCTTGACAGTGATATAAACCTTGCATTTCCTACTGGGAAAGGCCTTTTTAAAGGATTAGTGCTATATTTGTTATTGATTTGCTATTAATTTGCTTTAGAGTTGAGCTGTGTTTTAACATTGCAAGTGAGTTAATTGCATTCTCACCTTTTGTGTTTTGATCCATGCCTGTTTTCAAACTAGTTCTGAGCCTCTTTTTATCCCATTTCTGGGAGGAAAAAGAGGGGGCAAGTCAAACCGGTCATCAAGTGTGGTTCTTTTGCTTTCCCTTGTAGATTAAAACAGAAGACCTCAGTGACTCCTTGCAAGCTGCCATCCCTTCCAGATCAAGTCATCTACCCCAAGGGCCATCAATGATGCCTGGAGGGCAAATTACCGGGGTAAGGAGGAATGGGGGCATTTTGTATAGGCAACTGTTGATGGATGAGTGTTCCTTAGAGACAAGGTCTGAATTTCAAAGCACTTAGTGCAGAAGCCTTGCTGGAACTGTTCATATTTGGATCTGGTCAATGGAAAGACAGCAGGGTATAATGGTGTGAGCATTGGACTACAGACTCTGGAGATCAGGGTTCAAATCCCCTGCTCAGCCACAGATCTCCCTGGATAATGTTGGGGAAGTCACACAACCTCAGAGGAAGGCAAAGGCAAACTTCCTCTGAAAAACCTTGTCAAGAAACCCCCATAATAGGGTCACCATTACTCAGAAATGATTTGAAGGCACACAACAACAGTGGAAAGCCACCTGAGAGCACTTATCTATGCATATGAAAATCTTTCAGTCTTCGTTGCCCTGGAGCCCACTTTTCAACCTTATTTCATATCAAGTTGCAAGACTTGAGCCTAAACCAACTACATAGTTCTCACATCTACTGAATCCATTGGAAAATGTAAGTCAATACTTATGTAAATTCCATTGATTCAAGGGATTCAGTCTGTTCGGGAGTATCAATTAGATTTAGGCATTTGTCTTTTCTTCCTGTACTGATATTTGTGTGGTTTTAACACCTTTTTTCCTAATTTGCACATGCATTTGTGTGATCTTTTTTTCTTATTCACATTTTCCCATTGACTGAAGTGTTTTTGTGTGTACTTATATATATTTTTCATTTTATCCCCCCACATTTCCAAAATATGTGCACTGTTTTGTGCACATTTTAATTCTCAGCAAGCCTCACAAAAGCACAAATGCTTGAAATGAGATGAGTGGTTTTTTGCAACAAGTCTCAAGAAATGGGGAAATGGTTTTTTTCCCCATCAAGAATATAAAGTTTAGCAAAATTTCTTTCTACCCACACCCTGATCTTGAGTTCCTTCATAAATGAATAATGATAAATAATAAGAGAGGTAGAATGCCTATGGTAGGTTTGCCTTGGGGTTGCCATAAGTTGGAAATGACTTGAAGGCACACAACAACAACAACAGAATGCCAAAATGTAAATATATAGCCTCCATTAACAGTAACAATGTCCCTCTTTCTATATGCCCCTTCCTAGAATTGGAAGACCTAAAAATGGTAGTGCTTGCACAGGTGAACTGAAAGCTGGACTTTTACAATGCTCTGTACTTTAGGTTACCTTTGTACCAAGTTTGGAAATTTCAGTTAGTTCAAAACACGGAAGCTAGATTGATCGCTGATACATCTAAGTGTGAGCATATCACACCAATATTAAAAGCTCTCCACCGGCTTCCAGTTAGCAAAGAACAAAGTGTTGGTTATTACCTTTAAAGCTCTACATGGTTTGGGTCCAGGCTATCTATGGGATCACTTCCTCTCATATAATCTGCCCTGTATGCTCAAGTCCTCTGGGGGACATTTACTATATCAGACAAGGGGCTTTCCCAGCCTGTCCTGGAGATACTGGGAATGCACATGGGATCTCCTTTATGTAGAGCAGAAGCTGCAGACCTTCTGAAATATGCTGATATCACCTGTCGTAGGGTAGGCGTCTGCGTGTGTGCATTGTTTCACAACATCTGAAACTACAGTAATGAATCTGCAATATAACAATGCTGAGTTGCCAAATTGTTTTTGCACACCTCAGTACTGGGCTGTTTCCTCCCCAACTGGTTATGTTTTGATAGTAAGATCAGCTGCTAAATGGAGAAGAGCTGGTGTGTTGAGAGCTCTGCCAGGTTGGCTATCCTGAGCACAAGGACATGCTTTGCCACTGAGATGTGATCCTTTCCCTTCTTCAACTGCTTCCCTAGATTAAGAAAAATCTCCCTGGATAGTCAAAGTGAGCAGATCAAGAAGAAGGTTACAATCAAATATAAACACTCTAGCTTTCTGTAGTCAGGGAGTCATTGTAAGGGGAGAAAATATTCATAGGCTAGACTCCACAGGTTCAACCACCATCAATTGGGCTACCAATAGGTAAGTTTTTTTGGCTCCGAGGGTTGAGATGAATTTTGTCTCCAAGACCAGAGCTGCTAACCCACAAGAAATCAGATCATGTGTAAATTCCTCTGTGCTTTCCTCTACTCCTAGAGTGGGCATGCATTTGGGATGGGCAAACAATGGAGGGATTAAAAGGTTGTGTGGAGGCATCCTACTGTGCTGTGTTTAACTTGCATTCTTCTCCTCTTTCTCCAGGATATGAGTTCACTTCATACTTTGCAACAACTTGTGCAAGTCCCCGGACACATGCAATCCGTCCCCCTATTCCTTCTTTCTCAGGGCCCAGCAGGGCAACAAGGTAATGTATGGAATACCCCTGTTTGTTATCTCCATATGTGCATATGCAGTTTCTTTGTGCTAAACCAAACTACAGATTCCCCTAGGCTAATATAATCTGCTTCAGTTGGCTGCAGGTTTCCAAGATCCAAGTCTTGTGGGGAAAGCAAGAAGTATATTCTGTCAACTATGTGCTTGCATTTCCTCCAAGAACATTGACAAGGAATCCTCCTCTTGCCAAGATGTTTGTCATTGTGCCACCCTTTTGTCAAAGCAGTTGCCAACTTTGCCTGGGCCAGCATGGGCCAAGGTTTCAGTTATGGGCTAGGGTAGAGCTGGAAACTTAATGTTCTGGGATGATGATTCCCCAAATCCCTCAAGTTGGAGAAAATCTGGAAGCTATCATCTCAAAAATGTAACTTTTCCAAGCTTATGTACAGTGGACCCTTGGTATCTACTGTGGTTTGATTCCAGGACTCGCCATGGATAACAACATTTGTGGATGCTCAAGTCCCATTAAATATAATGGCATCGTAAAATGGTGTCCCTTAGACAAAATGGCCAAATCAAGGTTTGCACTTTGGAATATATATTTTTTTCAAGCCATGGATGGCTGAATCCATAGATAAAGAATCCATGGACATGGAGGGTTGACTGTATATCATGAAAAATTTCTGTGTGATGTTTATGTGATTGTTTTGTCATCCTTATGGAAACCAATCTCATACTGAAAGGCAGTATATACAGACATCCATTAGTTGACAAAGCTTCTGACCATGAAGCTCCTTTTTACAAAGGCTTTTTATTCCCTGCCAGACCCCACTTTTCCTCCTCCCACTCCCCTACCTAGAAGAGCCCTGGTGGTGCAGTGGTTCAATGCCTGTCCTGCAGCCACTCACTCATAAACCACAAGGTTGCGAGTTCAATACTAGCCAGGGCTCAGGCTTGGCTCAGGCTTGACTCAGGCCTACATCCTTCCGAGGTCACTAAAATGAGTACCCAGCTGTTGGGGGGCAATGAGCTTACAGTTGTAAACCGCTTAGACACCCCATAGTGTGGTATGAAGCGGTATATAAATGAAGCTGCTTTGCTTTTGCTTTACCTAGCTGGTAATGATTTTAGCAACATCAGCATTGGAATGAAGGCTGGAAAACCTTTCTGTGTCAGGTTGCAATAGTTTGTCTATAGTAAACAAAGCTTGAGCTGAGAAAGAATGGGATTCTGTTCTAACCAATCCTACTGTAGCTGTTTGTGCTTTCTTACAATAAGCAAAGGAAGCAGCGGTTGCCTCCACAATGCCTTGCTGAGCATTCATAAAGAACAAAACAGAGAGAAAAGGGGAAAACCTATAAGCCTGCCTAACCAGCTAATCCTAGCATATATTTTTTTTAAAAAAACATAGATATATAGGTTTGTCCTCCAAAACAGAAATAACAAGAAAAGTGCAAGCTGGGGCAAGAAAAAATAATCTCTGGACGCATTTTGGAAGAAGTTTTCAAGTGGTCTCTAGAAGTTCAACCATATTTCTGTTTGCCTCTGCAATGCTTACCTGACCTGGTTATTCCATTTCACATGGAGGTATTGTTAGTTCTGAATAAAAGGTTTACTCAAACATGTTGAACTGCTAGGAACCTATCTTTATTCTTATCCATGTGATTTCTGCCTCTGGTACCAAATTCTTTGCTAAAGAAACAATGTCTGTTGCTCAGGAACACAGCTACTTTGTTAATTGAGGTATGCCTATATATTTTGAAACACAGTTGTGCTCCTGTTGGGCAGGACCTAGAACCTTTAGTAAGGGAGATTTAAATTAGCATGTCAACACGTTTAATTGGAAAGGTGAGCTGTGGGGCTGTTGATGAAATAGGCTCAAGCCTACAGAAAAGCATGCTGATAATGCATGTAGTGATCTTTACAGTGCCAGGGTTAAGAGCTGAGAATTGTCTAAGGCTGCCTCTATACTGTAGAAATAAAGCAGTTTGGCACCATTTGAACTACCTTGGCTCCATCCTGCAGAATCCTGAGATTTGTAGTTTGGCAAGGCATAGCACTCTTTGGCAGAGAAGGCTAAAGGCCTTGCAAAACTAGAAATCCCAGGATTCCATAGGATGGCACTATAGCACTTAAAGTGGTGTCAAACTTCATTATTTCTGCAGTACAGATGCACCCTAATCACATTTCATCTCCACACTGAACTCAACAGGCAAGCCACTCTTAGTTTTAAACCATCTGAAATATGAGTAGGATGTAATACAGACTTATGCTATAGAAACAGTAGTTGCACCATGATAAGGTGTGGGAAGTGATTGAGATGCTCCAACGTATGACTGGGATACTCCAAAGTATTACTTTACTATTATTGTTACCACTAGTACTAGTAGTAGTGAGAGCCAGCGTGGTGTAGTGATTTGAACTTTGGACTACAATTCTGGAGACCAGGCTTCAAATCCCAGCTCAGCCACTGGGTGACCTTGGACACGTCACACTCTCTCAGCTTCAGAGGATGGCAATGGCAAACTCCCTCTGAAGAAAACCCCATGAAAGGGTTGCCTTGTTATTGTGTGCCTTCAAGTCATCTCTGATTTATGGTAACCCTAAGGTGAGCCTTTCATGGGGTTTTCTTGGCAAGATTTGTCCAGAGGTGGTTTGCCATTGCTTCCCATGAGGCTGAGAGAGTGTGAGTTGCCCAAGGTTACCAAATGGATTTCATGACCGAGATGGGAATCAAATCCTGGTCTCCAAAGCCATAGTCCAACACTCAAACCACTATGCCATTTAGGGTCACTATAAGTCAGAAATGGCTTGAAGGCACCCAGACCCAGGTTTATTGTTTAATGCTTTAAAAAATGCATTTCAGAGAAGTCTAGCTACATTGTCTTACTGCATGGTGTAAGCCTTTGGGTCCCATATTGGAGAAAAGACTATTAATTAATTAATTAAATAAAATTATTAGCTCAATGAGGAGTAAGAAGCTGAATCCAATATCCTGCTAGAACATCTAGAACTCCTTTCCTCTCCCTTCTGCTCATTCCATGTCCATCCAAAACCTGCTCTGGAGTGTTTCTGAACTTTTCAGAGCCATTTTGAGAAGAGGGAAGAAGGGGTTCAATGGGAATGCATTCACCTGCTTCTTTGCTCCACTAGATTCTGCCTTTCCACCAGCAGAAACCCACCAATGAATCCTGCCCATTTTTATTTATTGTCTTTGAAATCATTACCTCCTGTCCACTTTTGTCATTGAAAATGTGGAAGGGATAAAAAGCAGAAGAAGAATGGGTTTGGTGTTTTTTTCTTAAACCTTGCTTTCATCCTCTCTTTCCTTCTTTGGATTTCATGTGAACTTAGGGAAGTGAATCCTTCCAGACTCAAAGTTCTGGTCCTGGTTGCCGTGATCCCTGGAGCCATGGATTTCCTTGAGCCTCTTGAGTCAATCCTTTCTTTTCAGGATCAATTTTTAAAATCAATGCTAATATATTAATATGCAGGCACCCTTCCCACTCCCGCTCATGTTCCCTCCTATCCTAGAAGATGCTCCCTTGAATAGGTCTACCGCCCACCCTGAAGCTCAGAGGCAAAGCCGCTTGGCTCATTTGTCTGGCTCATTGAGATCCTATCAAGCTCCATGTTGAAGAAATGACAATAGGAGCGATGTCTCCAGGTTCTGCAAGGCCCCCACTTGTGGTTTGCGCATCTAATTACATTGACATCCATGCCCCCTCATTTGCAAGGTGCCTACCAGGTGAATGAATCCCTAATCCAGGCCCTGTGGTTTCGACAGCTTTGTTTTGCTTCGTTTCCTCCGGAGACATGACATAAGAGGTGAAGCAAAGGTTCTGCTGAAGTCGTCGAAAGACGTGAAACCAGGGTTACGCAGCCAGGGAGGAAAGCCAAGTCACTAGGAAGCCTGCATGCATTTGATCCCTATGGTGACTCAGTCGACTCAGCGACAGGATGGGAGCACACCCTTGCCCCAGTCGGTGCTCTCAGCAGCATTTGAACCCAAGAACCTACACCCATCCCCAAATCAGAGAGCTTCCTCTGCTTTGAAACTAGGAGGTGCAGACGGTTTCTCTCCTCTCCACAAACCGGTGCTTCTTCATCTCTGAGAAGAGCTCCTTCTACTGCTGCTGACACACTGCAAAATTAATGCTGTTTAAAACATTAATAGAACTTTATTGAACAAATAAGAACATACAGAAACACATACAGTGGGCCCTTGATATCCACAGGGGGTTGGTTCCGGGGATAACAAAATCTGTGGATGCAATACAATGGCCTAGTAAAATGGTGTCCCTTATATAAAATGTCTAAATCAAGGTTGCTTTTTGGAATTTATACATTTTTAAAAAAATATTTTCAAACCATGGATGCTTGAATTTGTCCATGGATTCTCTATGGAGAGCCAACTGTATATATGATTACATACCAGTACTAACAAAACTTTCTTCTGCCAAATGTCAGGGTCTTCCAATATTCACATAACATACATCTCCTCTCACTTTAATCTTCTGTATTCCTTCCCAAACTACATTTTCCTAGCAAATTCCCCACCACCACCATGTGCCAGACACTGGCATCAACATTTACACCCACTTTAGCTGCATCTACACTGCAGAATTAATGTAGTTTGACACCAGTTTAACTGTCATGGTTTCAGCCTATGGAGAGAAAAAAAGGAATCCTGGATTTACAGTTTGCTGCGGCATCAGAACTCTCTGACAAATAGCCCACACAACTACAAACCCCAGAATTCCATAACACTGAGCCATGACAGTTAAAGCTGCATCAAACTGCATTCATTCTTCAGTGTAGCTGCAGCTTTGACTTGCTAAATATGGGTAAAGGAGCTGCATCCAGTGAAGGACTGAAACAAAGGCAAACAACTGGAGGCCCTCAAACATTGTTGGAATACAGCCCAGGCATGTGTGTGTGTGTGTATATATATATATATATATATATATATATATATATAGTAAGAGTTGTTTGTCCAAGTAGACAACCAGGAACACCCAGAGGAGACAAATGAACCCAACACAATTTAATCAGTTAGCCAAGAATGCCTATTCAGATTGGAAGCTACACTCTCTAAAGCTAGCACTTAATGTTTGTAAAGGTATTTGCATCTCTATATTGACTATCTGCTTAACAAAATCTCCTCAATCTGAATGTCAGGATTGGATGTAGAAGAGAAGATTCCATTTATGAACCATTCAGATGAAGAGATGGCACCCTGTTGGATCTCTCTCAGGGATACTAGCAGGACTGGACTGTTTGGGAAGATTGGCACACTTGCAGCTCCATTGGCGTTTGCAACTGAACAGTCAGCCTCCTAGATAAGGCAAGCGGCAAATGTTGTTTGGCTGATGGAAACAAAGTTGATCATCAAATCTGTGCAAGAGACATCCAAGCCAGATAGAGACCCTGTCCTGTTCTTGAATCCAGACTACTCTCCTGCATGCTCTGTCCATTTTGGTTCCCCAGCTTCAGACTGATACCCTGGCTCTCAACATCTGGACTGCTCATCCACTACACAACTTCTCAGTTCCTCAAGTGAATTACAACACACCCAGCAGGAATTTATTTAACGATGCCTTGAAAGCAGCTCCTATCAATCACCAAAAGTGTGACCAGTGGTGAGGTCCTAAATGGGGGGCACCAGAAGTTGCCCAGTTCTAGGCAATGATGCCATCAGACCTCTCTGATGGCTATTCCATGACCAGAGTCATTATCCTTCTTGATCAACAAGTAGGAACATGGTCTGAAGGTAACCAAGATAGTAAAGGACCTGGAAATTGATGGTAAAAGTCCTAGTTGAGGGACATGTTAGGTTTAGAAACAAGACTGAAAAGTCATAGATAAAAGAAGAAAGAGAAAAAGAAAGAAGACAGAGAGGTAATATGACGGGTATCTTCAAATTTCTGAAAGGCTCTTGTGTGGAAGATGGAAAAACTTGTTTTCTCCTTCTCTAGAGGTCAGGATTCAAAATTGGATTCAAATTACAAGAAAGGAGATCATAACTAAACACTAGGAAGAAGAATTTCCTGATGCTAAGAGTTTTATAATATGGAACAGATTGCCTTGGAGTGTGATGGATTGTCCCTTGTTGGTGGTTTTTAAACACAAATTGGAGGGCCACCTGTCAGGGAGACTTCAAGCACTGGCAGAGGTTTGGACTATGTGATCCTTGAGACCCCTTCCAAGTCAACAATTCTTTTTGGCTTCTTCTTCATTTAACACCTGCGTGTCTTTGCCCTGTACAGCTCATCACCCTATTGCTCAGATGTTATCTACCTTTGATGGAGGTAGCCAAAGTCCCAATTTGAAAATGCATAATGAGGAAAAGGGATGGCAGCCAATTTGTCTGGTTGGTGTCTTGCAATAAAATTGATGTGCATATAATTTCTGGTGCCGTTGCACCATCCTGTTTTGGAAATGCAAAGTTATCACCAAGCAGCCTCAGGCAAGCTCCTGCTTCACAACCCTGGCCATGCATTTGCAAAGCAAATAAATAGTACTGCTGTAACTTAACTTATGGCAGATTCCCCCAGTCTGGTGAGACTACCATTCCAAAGCCCACAACCATTGTGGCCAATGGGTGCTGCAATCCAACATATTGAGAGGGTTACCTGGTTGGGCAATGCGGCCATTTAAAGAGGGTTGCTGTAAAGGATCATATCCATGATATGCTTGGATCACTATAAGTCTGCAATCCTAGTTCTGTTTTCCTAGGAAGAAGACTCATGAAACACAGTGGGACTCATCATTGTTGTATCAATGACAAGGCAGTAGAAATGGTTCACCCTGGAGTGGTTTGCCCTGGTGCAAGCAATAGAGGGAATGTATTGTTAGAAAGTTCTATCCCTAGATGGTCCCATCACCACCACCATTCCCAAACCCTGCCTTTGTCAGCACTCCCTCCATCCAAACTGGGCTCCACTTTCCTCCACTCTTTCCATCTTCCTCTCTTCCCACTCCAGGGAGTGCCACATTCATCCCAATCCATATACTATCTCTTTCTCCCTCCATCTCTTTCTCTCCTCTTCCTCTGCCATATGTTCTAGATTTGCCTGTGTCCCCCCATCTCATCTTGCCTCCTTCTCTCTGATCCATACCAGATTCCCTTCTTCTCCTCCATCTATCATTCCCACCTCACCACAGCTTCCCCTAAAGTATATGTCCACACACACACCTTGGTGATCTCTTTCCTTGACATGCTCATGGCTTGCTCCAACAGGAATCCTGGGAATTGTAGTTTGTTCTGGCACAGAGCTCTCTGACTGAGAAGGCTAAATATCTCGCACAATTACAAATCACAAAACTCCAGAGCATTGAGCCATGGATGTCAAAGTGGTGTGAAACTTCATTAATTCTGCAGTGCAGTGTATTGTATTCCAATTTGTAAGCCACCTTACAAATTGTCCCTGTTCTGATGAAAAGGTGGTGTATAAATAAAATTCTTCTTCCTCTTCTTTTTCATCATCAACATGACTATCACCATCATTATCTCTCTTTTTTCTGTCTTTCTTTTTTAGCTCTGCAATCAAATCTTCTCTCCTTCCCTCAGCAACAGAGTGGTCTTCTCCTTCCCCAGCATGGACACAGCTTAACATCACAGGTAACTCTTAGTTAATTTGGTTGAACCCAGCCAAGACAAATTCTGCCTTCCCAGCCTTCTCAAAAAGCCAAAACGATCCAGCGTTGTCACTGATGAAAGCTTGGGCATGTCAGAATACAACTGAGAATAGGACCTGGAGCAATGGACACAAACTTCAAGAAAAGAGATTCTACTTCAATGTTCTGAGGAATATTCTGACAGTAAGAGCTGTTTGACAGTGGAAGACACTGTCTCCAAGTATGATGGAGTCTCCTTCTTTGAAGAGTTTTAAACAGAGGCTGATGGCCATCTGTTGGGAGTGCTTTGATTCTGTATTCCTGCATGTCAAGGGGTTGGAGTGGATGACCCTTGAGGTCTCTTACAACTCTATGATTCTATGATTCTGTGAACTGTGTGTGAATTTGTGGGTCATTTTAACAGACAAGAAAATGAAAATCTCCTCATCTGTCAGCTGACAAATACAGGCTAGGATCCAGTTGGTGGCATATGATGGCTTGTCTCTGGTGACTTCAGTGTATGTACTTTGGGGATAATGCAAAGGGAAGTATTACATACCTCCTTCTTCAATGTCCTTGCTCCAGGCATACAATGGAAGCCAGGGGTTCTTTGGTGCTCCTTTGCCCATCCCTGGCCATTGGTCAGCTGGACCTGGGTATAGCTCCAGCTACTCTTGGGCATTTGAAGAAGAAAGAGCAGCCATATGTTGATTGTTCTTCCTTCTTTCTCAGGTATAGAAGAGCATTCCTTGGTACACTCTCAGAACCCTCAGTGGCCAAGGGACAGAAATGGGCCATAGAGTCCCTCAGCTACAGCTGGGGAAGAAGTAATGAAGAAAGAAAAGTCTCAGCCCTCCCAAAGACCAGTGTTAGGTACTCTGGTAGAGACTTACACTCCACTAGCTGGCTGCTTGGATCTTGGCCACTAGATACTATTTCATATCATTATCCACATTGGCAAATACTAAATCCTATTGCATGACAGCTATCAAATACTACATCAGTTATGAAATCCCATTGCATCTCAGCTACCAGTTATTGCCATATATTCTAAATCCCTTTCTCCAATCCGGAGAAATAGCAGACGCCAATTGCTGAAATTGAACAGAGGGCATCAAAGATCTGACATCAAGCAGTCAGCAATTATTAGAGTGATGGAAGAAATGCTTTGGAGAATCTTTTGCATCAAAAATTTCTATCAGAGGGAGTTGGAGGGATATTATGAGAGGAAGCAAGTTTGTTTCTGTTGTCCCTTGTGTAGGGGAACACCAGAAATGGTGTTCTTTCTAGACTGATTGTAGCAGAGTGTGAGTGTGCAGTTGAGTCTGTAATATCCATGAATCCTTACTGTGAGTAGAGTGAGTTGTGATAATACTTGTGAAGATTTTCAGTACTAAAAATAATGGATTTTTGGGTCGTGTTTTCTTATTCAGGCAGTGGGACGTCCCGGGCATCCTGGGTCATCTTCATTGGAGCCCCACATGGAAGTCCCTCAGCATTTACAAGTTGCCAAGCACTTGCCATCCTCCATGGCCACAGATGAAGCCAACGACCTAGAAGAGCTCGAAAAGTTTGCCAAGACCTTCAAGCAAAGGCGAATCAAGCTTGGGTTTACCCAGGTAAGGAGGATCTCCTTTAATCAAGGAGAAGACCTTTCCCCAAATCCTTTGGTTCAGTACCAGTCTTTACAGTGGCGACACTGGTGAGCTGGGGAGGCGTGGGGGGCTTATCTTTCTATAGAAGGGTAGGAGGAAATGCAGATCATTTCCTCACCACCACTATCACCATTTTTTCCCCTCTTCTTGTTGGGATTTTTGGTATCTTGATGGCAGAGTACAGTGGCCCTGATTGTGAGCTTCTCAGTATTGAAGAGAGGAAATCACCCCTGTAACTGGTGCTAAGCAAAAGGAAAAGCAACTTGCTCTTTATAGTATTCAAGGAAATCTATATTTGGGAGATTATCACACACAGCTTTTAAACCACGATTATAGTCTTAAAATAATACCTTTGGTGTTATTTACCACACAATATCACCTCCAACCTGTAACTGCTGTGTATGTCAAGTGTAGTTAAAGCATCCTTTTTCATTGATGGGGGAAAACCATCAATCGCTCCCAATCGTGCAACAGTCCCTGTACTTCTCCAGTGTTGCAATATTGGGCATTTATGTTGTATCACCATCTCTTCTACCTCCTTGTCCCCCCTATTCCCTATTCCTAAGTAGCCTGGTTTAATTTCAGAGGGAGGTGGGTGGGTGGGCATTTCTTTTCTTTTCTTTTTTAAAACATAAATTGCATTACCGGAGCTGCAGAATTGCATTTTTAAAAAGTAATAAAATAAAAGCAAAAGTCACACTGGGTAGGCCATAGGGTAGGGAGGCAAGATTAAGGGGGAGTCTGGAAGACAGTGTGATGGCAGCAGCATCCCCAGTCACACAATTGCAAAGACATATGAAAATGGCTGCTTCCAAACTCATAGGTTTGCATTTTTGTTAATTAGTATGATGCAGCAAGAACAGGGCTTGTGTGATAAAGTCCTTGGATAATGCAAGGAGGATACAAATACAAAATGATTGATCTTAATTCCAGAAGACCCTAGTGCTGCTTTCCATCTGTTAGCAGCCATTTTCCTTACTGAGAAGGAGCAACTGCAGCAGGAAGATACTTCAGGGAAGAAGGAAGGAAGGAAGGAAGGAAGGAAGGAAGGAAGGAAGGAAGGAAGGAAGGAAACAAACCTTGGCGTAACCATTGTACATACAGGTCTAGTACATACAAGAGGAAGCAACTCCTGAGCTGTGTTTTTCTTACTATTGCCTGCCCATCACAGCTCCATTGGTACAGATCACTTGCTAGATGTTGGGATGCACTGTTCCAAAATTCCTGACCCTTTTTTACCTTCCATAGGGTGATGTGGGTCTTGCCATGGGGAAGCTCTATGGAAATGACTTCAGCCAGACTACCATCTCCCGCTTTGAGGCACTGAATCTCAGCTTCAAAAACATGTGCAAACTAAAACCACTGCTGGAAAAGTGGCTCAGTGATGCAGGTAGGATGATGTTTCGGGATCAACTGTGATGCTCTTTGGAGAGGTGTCTCTCTGTACCCCTCTGTCTCTCTTTCTCGCTGCATGTGGATGTGAGATTCCAGAAACATTTTAACTTGAACAATTTTCTTATTATCCTGGTAGTGCCTTAGACTGACTGAGCCATGAATCTCAAATGTATATTTAGATGCACACAGAGAAAGTCATATCATTGGCTAAAAGGATTTGAACTGAAAACTTTGATTGGTGGAGGTGTTAAAAATGAAAATCAGGCTACAATCCCATACCAGTGAGTAGTGCTCACTTTCTTCTGAGTAAACATGCATAAAAATATTCAGGGAGTGGCTGACTGTTTTGTTCAAATGTATACCAAGCTTTGCTTGTAAAGAAGAGGAAATGTAAATACCACTGAAATGGTTGCAAGCAACTCAATGGGAATATCATTTTGGGGGAAAAAAATTGTTGGAGAAAAAAACAAAGGCTCTGAAGTGCTTTCCTAGAGAAGCCCCTGGAACAAAGAAAAAAATTAATTGCTACTGTGAAATTGCCAAGTTTAAATAGTGTGCAATGAATACACCATTAGTGCAAATGACTACTGTACATTTGTACGTGTCATCTCCAACTCATGGCAACCCTTGCCTAGACTTTTCTTAGCGAGGTTTATTGAGAGGAGGTTTCTTATTGCCTTCCTTTAAGGCTGAGAGAATGTGACTTGTTCAATTTCACTCATTGAGTTTCCATAACTCTACTCTCCCAGAATCCCAGTCCAACACTCAAACCACTACACCACATTGGTTCTGTATGGTTTGTTATTATTGTTTTATGCATTCAGGTTGACTCTGACTTATGTCAACCCTATGATAGAGTTTATGACCTCCACAATTATGATCTTACCTATTTGTTTATTTATGATCTTTTCTTTATTCAACGACAGAATTCAGATCAGTTTAGAGATGTAAATAAATTCTCATTGACTGGAATCACAAGAAGCCACACATCCTATTTTGAACATTTGCCCATTATTGAGTTTTGCAGGGTTTTTAAAAAATAAATAAATAAAGCTTACACAAATCAATGTAAATATTTTTCAGTGTGAACACCTATAATGCATACATGAGCATCAGGGGAAATACACAGCAACAGTCTGTAGTCAGTGGGAAAGTTGTATAAATCAGAAAATTGTATAAATCAGACAGGTTGGGCAGATCTGGAAAGCTACATTAAAATTGTGCCATATCTTGTGCAAGAATAAATCGTGAAGTCTTTCAAACTGATATGAAGTAACGGCAGAAGAAAATACAGGTGGGATTCAGAGAATCTCTTGCAACATTTATTGGAGGGGGGATAATAACTTTTATGTCAGGGAGAGAGCTAAATTCTCCTTCTGTGAGATGTTTAAGCTTTTAAATACTGAGTGGTTTTGCTGAGACAAAAGTCCTCATGCATTGCATCACACCATATGACCACTAGAGAGCAATAAAGTGTTCCGCAAATTTGGCAAGTAAATACACCTATTTATTAGCTCTACCAGAAAACATTAGAGAAATGCACCAACTTTTAAGCACACCATAACTCTTGGGTGGAGGTTAGATAAAGAAAAAAATTAACAGGTAAGGAAAAGAATAGCACAGCAGATCCTTGACAGTCATCCATTTTCTTCCCAATTTATCCTTCCTTTGGAAGTTTGCTAAGGCAGGCTTAATGTTGAACATAAAGAACACAAAAATCATGACCACTGAGGACCTTCACAAGTTCAACCTAGACAATGAAGAAACAGAAATAAAAAAGAATTCCCATCCCTGGGATCAAACATTGATAGAAATGGAGACTGCAGTCAGGAAATCAGAAGAAGACAAAGAATGGGGAGGGTGACTATGAAAGAATTAGAAAAGATCCTAAAATGCAAAGATCTACAACTCAGCACAAAAGTCAGAATCATACAAGCCATCGTATTTCCTATTACCATGGATGGATGTGAGAGCTAGAAAGTTAAGAAAGAGGATAGGAAGAAAATCAATGCATTTGAGAGAATGTGGAGAATGCTGCAGAAGAGTGCTGAGGATCCCATGGAGAGCCAAAAGGACAAAGAAATGGGTCCTAGAGAAGATCAACCCAGAAACCTCCCTGGAAGAAGCCAAGATGACCTAGCTGAGACTTTGGACACATCATGAGAAGAGAGGACTCTTTGGAAAAGACAGTAATGCTGGGGAAGATGGAGGGAAGGAGGAAGAGAGGAAGGCCATAGGCCAGATGGATGGAGAGCATGGACCTGTTGGCTTCCATTCTTATGAGGTGGTTAATCTGTTCTGGGTGTAAGTCTGAAATGTAAAGGAGCTATCCAAAGTGCTGGACCTATTTTGGTTACCAGTTTCAAAATTTTGGATAGCTCCTTTATATTTTGGACTAAAATCCAGATGCATCATCCCTTTGACACAGAAGCCAATCAGCAACCACTGCATGGGAAAGCAATACTATCAATGTCTGCTAGTCATGTTTAGGCAGGATCCTTTTGAATACTAGTTGCAGAATAATATAAGTAGCATGATGCTTTTGTACTCATGTTGTGTTCTCATAGCTTCAGAATTCTGGACTAGAAGGGACTTTAGTCAGATCGAACATGTCCCTCTTATCTTCTTAAGAATTTTTCCCAATTATTTGCTGCCATGGGTATGCCTGTATGTGCCTTCAAGTCAAATTATGATGACTCCATAAATTTCATAGGGTTTTCTTAAGCAAGGAATGCTCAGAGGTGATTCTGCCACTGCCTTCCACTGAAAAGAAGCCTAGAGCACCTAGTATTTTTTGGTGGTTCCCCATCCAAGTACTAGTCCAACTTGACCAAGCTTAGCTTCCAAATCAGACACAATGTCCTTGCAAAAATCAATGTATCACTTTTAAATTCATCTCTCTCTTTTCTCTCTCTCTCTCTCTTTTTTTTTCTCCTCCTCCTCCTCATCTTTTCCTTTTTTCCTTTTTTCCCTTGTCTCTTTTCTTCCCACCCCACAGAATCTTCCCCCCTGGATTCTTCTGTCAGCACTCCCACCAACTACCCAGCCATGAATGAGATGTTTGGGCGCAAAAGAAAGAAACGCACCAGCATCGAGACCAACATTCGCTCCACCTTGGAGAAACGGTTCCAAGACGTAAGGGAAGCAAACTGCCCATTTGCAGAGTGAAGGAGGGAGCAGTGCTACTGGCCAGCCCCTAAGCATGGCTGGCCACTGGGAAGGGTTGGCTTTGCTCACCTTGAACTTTCTCTTGGCAGAACCCTAAGCCTAGCTCAGAGGAGATCTCCATGATTGCAGAACAGCTGTCCATGGAGAAGGAAGTGGTCCGGGTTTGGTTCTGCAACCGGCGCCAGAAAGAGAAGCGCATCAGCTGCCCAATGCCCTCTCCCATCAAATCCCCCCTCTACAACTCCAGACTGGTAAGAGATGCTCATTTGGTCATGAGAATCATGTGCCTCGAAGGCTTCATGTATCCTTTTGGGGGTCCAGTGCATAACACAAACCCCTCAAAGTCATTATCACCCTGCAAAAGATTGGGAGCATCTGAAAACAAACTGTTCTTAGCCCCCATAACCCCATGTTGGCCTATTGTCAGACTCAACTAGAATGGGTTGTGTTGTGTGCCTTCAAGTCATTTCTGACTTATGGCAACCCTAAGGTGAATCTGTCATGGGATTTTTTTATTATTATTATTATTATTTGGCAAGATTTGTTCAGGGGAGGTTTGCTATTGTTTTTCCTTGAAACTGATAGCATGTGACCAGGATCACCCAGTGGGTTTCATGGCTGAGCAGGAATCAAACCTGGCCTCCAGAGCCATAGTCCAACATTCAAACCAGTATGTCACACTGGCTCTGTCAACTAGAATACAGCATTGAATGAATTGGATTTACCTGCATGTTGCTTCAACAGTTGATTCAATGAGTTTACTCTAGTTGGGACTAACCAACAAATGCCAACCATTTTCAGTGTCAAAAAAGCCAAAATAACTAATTTGTAGCCAAATTAGCCTTGTCACTTCTGGTCTCCAAATGGTAACTGCAACTACCTCTTTCTGGAACTCCACAGAAGCCAAAAATCAGACAATGAATCTCTACAGACTCAGGGCATGCCCATCCTGCCTTAGATAAACTATTATTTCTCTCTGCCTCAGTTTTTCCATCTCCCATCTGTAATATGGGGATAACACTGATAACGTATCTTCCAGCGCTGTTGAAAGGCTTAGTGAGCTTGTGCAGAGGAGAATTCTTGCTATTCAACCGTTGTAAGGAAATGATGGTGGTGATGGTGATGATCATGTTAATGCATGATGATTAAAAAGAAAAGCAGGTATCCAACTGAAACTGTGACAGAGAGTATTACTCAACAAAGTGTGAAGCAGTTGCCCAAGATGTTAGCTCCAGGGGTAATACCTTTCCTGCATCTGAATCAACAGGGCCCCTAGCAGCAAAGGATTCCATGGAAGCACTGAGTCAATGGCGGGGAAAAGTACCTTTCTCCTGACGCATCAGTCTTGAATCAATGAGGAGAGCACCCTCTAGTGACTCTTCTGTTCTTCATCTGAAAGTAATTCCTCCTGACTCCCAGTTAGATCTGGCTAAGCCAGTGTGGTTTGAACATTGGACTATGACTCTGGAGGGCAGGGTTTGAATCCTCACTCAGCCATTAAACCCACTTGGCAACCTTGGGCAAGTCACAGTCTCATAGCTTCAGAGGATGGCAATGGCAAACTCCCTCTGAAGAAACTTGCCAAGAAAACCCCATGATAGGTTTGTCTTAGGATCACCATAAGTCAGAAATGACTTAGTGGCTGCAATATCCTAAAGGCACCTCTTCCCATCTGATCTCAGAAGCTAAGCAGGGACAGCCCTGTCAGTACTTGGATGGTTGACCACCAATGAATAGCAGGTGCTGTCGGCTATCTTTTGGAGGAAGGGACTGGCAAAACCACCTTTCAGTATTCTTTGCCTAAGAACATTCTATGGACATTATCACACGGGGCCCAATCCAAACAAAATCCACACGAAATCCCGACCTAATACGTATTATTGGCCCGTGTTTTCACACGACGTCACACAGAACCCCGACAGAACCCCGAAAGAAAGCAGAATGATCTGAGATCTTTTGAATTTCGGTTTCTTCAGGAATTGCAATTGCGCGACGGGAATCATTTCACATTTACCGTAGGTCTGATAACCAAATACGTATTGTGGCGCATTTCCCCGCTGTTGCCATGGTTCCAGCGAGCATTCCTCTCTCTGCGCATGTGCAGGAGGCTCATTTCAGCTACATTTATGGGTTTTTTCCTCTTGTGTGTGGACGTTCGATACACTTACTGTAAATGTGCAATGAAGGTAATGACGTATGCGGACACAAGGGCTATTTCCCGTTTATTTTCGGGATGCCTCATTTCCACGTTTATTTCTGCTTTATGAAAAGTCATGGGGTCTCCATAAGTTGACAGGCAACTGGAAGACACAGACACTAAAGAATGGGAGTCAACCCATGTCCAACAGTGGCAAGAGTGCTTCCATAGGGGTTTCTTAGGCAAGAAATATTTACTAAGGAGCAAATCCCATAGAACATACACACACACAGGATAGTGCTATATGGCTCCTTTGGCTTGGCACAGATTGCAGCTTCTTATGCCAGCCATGTCCTTTGGCCTCCACAAAACCAAACCATCTCCTTCGCCCCTCTCAAGAATGAACTTAACCCATTTTCCCCACTTTTCCAGGTTTCTACCTCAGGATCTTTGGGTCCACTCTCTGTTACGCCTGTCCACAGCACCATGCATGGGGCAGGTAAGCTTCACTAGGATAACTTTTCACTCTTTTTCTTTCTAAAATCAGCAGTAAATCCCCTGGGGATTGCTGAAGAATGAGAAACAGACTTCTGTGTTAGTGAATATAGAAGAACAATATCCCCAGAACGTAGAAAGTTCCCAGAATCCCTCAGTCAATATCAACACTGGCCATCATGGCTGTGGGATTCTGGGAGTTGCAGTTAGCTTTTCTATAGTGCTGGATATAGCTGGCCAAGAGCTGCAAGGATAAGAAAAGGCTGAAGCTCCACACATCCATTTGTAATAACCAGTCCAGTTTTGGAATCCAAGCTTCAATGTGTAATTGTAACAAAATGAGAAGCAAATGCACTTTTTGTCTTCAAAGAATAAAAGTTGTGTTTGTGTGCAGTGCAAAGGCTTTTCAGATGGTTAATTTTCTTTCTTTTTAAAAAAAATCTATCTGTCTGTCTGTCTTTCTTTCTCTTTGTTTTTGTGCAGTGACGTCCTCCTGCTCTCCTAGCAGTTCCAGTCGGCCCCAGTCGCCAGGCACAGGACTCCACTCCAGCAGTCCCAGTATGTCCCACAACAACTCCAAAGCTGCCATCAATTCTTCCAGTTTCAATTCTTCTGGGTAATTCCATTTTCTTGGAAATAACACCTTTTAAAAAAACAAAACAAAACAAACACAACCTACAACTCCAGTAGCCATATTGGCTGGGGCATTCTGGAAGATGTGGTCCAAAGAGGTTACTTTTCTATGGTCTGGAGAAAAAGGCCCAACAGGGACAGGCATGATTCAGAATAATCAAAAGCCCAAATTTCTTGATGTTTTTGTGATACCAGATCCCCATGCCAAGGAAACTATTCTTTCCCAGGTCTGAGGCTTGTGGGAAGACAAGTAACTGTACTGAGGTTTTCTAGTATTGTAAAACAAGTGGTCCTAGAACAGATCAAGCCTGAACTCTCCCTAGAAGCCAAGATGATGAAACTGAAGCCACATCATGAGAAGCCAAGACTGATTAGAAAAGACTATAATGCTAGGAAAGGTAGAAGGTAGCAGAAAGAGAGGAAGAACACACACTAGATGGATAGACTCAATTAGGGAGGTCATGGGCTTGAGTTTGCAGGACCTAAGCAGAGCAGTGGAGGACAGAGGGTCTTGCAGGTGTCTCATCCATGGTGTTGCCATGGCAGTTAACAACAACAAAATTACACATGAAGTTAGACAAAGAAGCTCACTGGAGACAATCAAGGCTGCTTTCACACAAATAGCCAAGATCCCATGCTTGTGCACTGCTCCATACATGTAGTTCCCCATCCTTCCACTGCTTAGCTGTCAAGCTCTAAGAGAGTCCCTGCTGCTGTTGCTTACCAATGCACAATGGAGGGGAGAATCAGTCATAATATGGATGTTGTTGACATTTATTTTACATGCAAGAGATTCACAGATGTCAAATCCACTTTGACCCTCCATTGTTGTCACTAATGAAATCCCATGAAGTGTCTTACATGTGCGCAAGTTCCCTATGGAAGACACTGAACATTTTGTCCAATGTGCACCATCTGCATTCAACTCAATGTCACAGAGCTTACATTTTCCATGTTGTGCCATTCCACTGGCAAATGCACATCTGGTTGCACATTCATTTATGCATAACAATCTAGCACAAGGGTCAAGTAACACAAGAAAACCATAACTCCACATGTAGAGATTTACACTTCCCAATGTTAATGTGGGATCTGGGCCACTAATTTCCAAATCTATTTCTTCTTCTTTAAGGAATCCTTGCTCCAGGTTGTAATGTGTTGCTGTACTTATTGTGTCTTCTTTTCTTGTTGTTGTTACTCTTCTGTGTGAACAGATCATGGTACCGATGGAATCAGCCCACCTACCTCCATTGAAGCTCCATCCTCCAAAGAGCAATGAAACCCACTTTTTTCTCCTCTGTGTAAAAATAAAAAGGAGCCTTAACTTCTTCCTATGGACCACCTTTGCTGGAGGAGTGGCTCAGGTGAAGGTTCAACATGATGGCACAGGTGCCTTCAACAAGCACTTGGTCTCCTGTCTGCCCTTGATCTCAGCTGGTGAAAGCAGAACTGTCAAAGAGACCGAAACTGTGATGGATCCCCAATCTGTTGAGGGGTGTGCTGGCCATATGTTCTCTGAGCTACAGCACAAAACCCATTTGCTTGTCAGGCATTTCTCCTCTCCTTTAGGAGAGAGGTTTTCTAAAATGTTTGCTCTGAAATGTATACCCTGACCATATTTAATGGAATGGGCCTCCTTTCTCTCTCTCTCTCTGTCTAGCTTGTAAAGGCTTTCCTAGGGAGTCAACTGTGGAGACACATCTGCTCGCAGATCAAAATGCACAGGGGATTGAGGATTCCCTAAAACTGAGCCAAGGTTGCCATATTAGTTTCACTCAAGGTTTAAATCCAGGATGGTCATTTTAACATTCTGCACACTGGAATGATCAGGGAGGGATGGTATCCAACATCACCCACTCAAACTGTTGACTTTTTTGGGTGGTCTAGATTTATGTCAATTCCTTATAAAATCCTTATCTGTTTTCTTCCACAAACACTGGTACGGTCCAATAGCAGCTGGTGGCTTCAATGTCAGAGGGGCAGTGACTCCTCTATGGGTTCTAGGGCAGATTTTAAAAGGAGATATCCAAGGTGCTGATTCTCATTTCCAAAATAGCTCCAGCCCCTTAGATATGTCATTTAAAGTTTAAACTAAATCCCACAATGGGTCCACCACTGGACTAACATTAAACATAGTTGGTGGAGCCATGTGGACCCATTGGTTGCTGTAAAGCAAAATAAACATGAAGCTGATCTCCATGTAACCACTCAAAAATGAATGTGGATCCAACCCAGGGTCCAAAGGCATGAAAACCTTCATCTCACCTTTACTGCATACAGACTTTTTTTCTGGTATTTGGTAGGAAGTATTCTTAAACCGGCATAGCCTGTGGCATATGTGTTCATTTTGGTTGCCCATCAGATCTTCTGATCAATCCACTTTGGCCAAGTTGGACACATACTATTTCATGCTGTACCAGGAATGTCAAGAATATTTGCACATTTTCTCCTTGATGAGAAAGTGTGCCTCAATATGTTAGGACAACCAGTTGACTAAAATGTTGAACCATTTCAAGATTTTCCACCCTCAAGCCAATTATGAAATCTCTGCCATTTTGTTGTTTCATTTGTTTCTGACATTGAAGCATTCCATGTCATGCAAAATAGATGTATAGCCAAAACCATAAGTGATGCAAAATAGGTTGGGCAGTAGTCTGTATCAGCTACTCAGTTAAGTATATAGAGAGATCTTGTAGCACCTTTGGGACTAACTGAAAGAAAGAAATTGACAGCATGAACTTTTGTAGACTTCAGTCTACTTCCTCAGATGCATTTACTAAGTGTTGTTGTTGTGCCTTCAAGTTGTTTCTGACTTAAGGCGACCCCCAAGCAAACCTATCACGGGGTTTTCTGAGGCTGAGGATGTGTGACTTGCCTAGTTATCCAGTGAGTCTGCAAGCAGGGATTCGAACTCTGGTCTCCAGAGTCATAGTCCAATGTTCAAACCACTACACCACTCTGGCTCCTGTATACTAAGTAGCAATCAAGGCTAGGAAAGAGTTATAGATGAGTGAATCTAGGTAACTGTTCCATATTCATGATCACCACTTAGTCATGATTGTGAAACTACTGCCACAATTGTAATTCCTCTCCCAACCAATTTTACTGCACACCACCTTCATGAGAAGGAGGTCAATTTTGCCTGTGATGAGAGCAAAAGAGAATGACGTTACTGTCAGGTTTAAGGGGATCAGGCCAGGATAGTTTGCTTAGTTAAGTGTACTTCACTAAGTAGCTGATACAGAATATTGTCCATTCGTTCTTGCACCAAAACACAACCATTTTTTTGTGCAAACAAAGTTGTGCAAAGAATTTCCAAAATGGGAAAAAAAATGAAAATGCAAACTCTCTTAACTGCACCACAATTTTTTTTCATGCATGAACAAAATAAGCAAACATTTTACATTTCTAACCTAGATTAACCAAAATTAACCCAAGTGCCTAGCAGGCAATACTAATGAAGAGTATGACATACTCCTCTGGACAAGTTCAGTTGCACAGTTCTCTCTTGATCTGAGAGTGACCAAAGAGAAGCAGCTGCCATTAGAGAACAAGAAAAATCAACCCAGCAGCTCCTATTCTCCAGACTCTGATTATGTTTCACAAATGTGCACATTTGGCATGTACACTTCTCCAGCTACCAATAGTTGGACAGATCTCCTGTAAGGTAGTAATTTTTTTTTTCTCCTGATAAATAATTGTGTGACAGATGGGAGGAAGCAGAGACCATGAAATCATCAGCACAAGCTGTCTATGTGGGTCATATTTTCCTCAAGGGTAAGATAAAGAGCTTGAAAAAAAGTAGTGCATACTGGCTTGGGGAATCTGGGAGTGATAGTCCAGAAAAGTAACTTTTCCAAGGTCTTGTAAATTGGTGCCTACAATTCAAAGCTAAGAACATGGGTGGAAAAGCAGCCGGGTGGATGCAATTTTTGAAAACTAGCTGGAAGGGAAAGGATTAAGCAGCCTTTCCACTGTGCTCAGTGCCTCCCACAGCTGTTTTTTAATTTCATTTTGTTTTTAGGAAACACATTTGAAAGCTGTTGTAAACAGATGCCCTGCCATGTCTAGTCTGGCTCTTAAGAAGTGGCTTCTGCAGCAAACCTGAAATGTACCGATTTCTTGAGTTGTAAAAATCTCTTTCTTAAAAGCCTCCCTTACTATATATATTTTTAAAGGCATATTTCATCTGCAGATAATTCCCCCTTTACTTTGTGCATTCATTTGCCTTTTGTGGAGAAAAGATGGTCAGAATGTAAAACTCACACATGGCTTGCACATATATATATTTGTTATCAGTAGCCTTTGAGTCAGCCTGATAGTGGCATTGCCTCCTATGAATTTAAGAAGAAGAACATGATTAAGACAACACCTCCAAACAAATTAAAAACATTGGCCGGAATCCTGTATGGAAGCTAACTCTTCGTAAGTGGATAGTTTCATGATGTCTGTATCCAGTAGAGGGATGCTGTTGCATTATTATGTTACAGAGCCAACAAATGGACTATTGCACAGCTGGACCAATGCACAATGGGACTAATGCACAATGGAATCAATGCACATCGGACACCAATGTGGATCACTCCCAAGGCACATGAGTCCCAATGCACATGGGGCACTCATGCTGGTGTCCCAATACACTTCTTCACAATTCAGTAACAGAGTTTTGTAGCAACTCTGCTACTTTATTGTACATAAAGTTACATTAAGCAAAAGATGATATAGGATTCCGGCATTACATATCCCAACCTCCCTTCCTCCCTCTCTTATTGCACCCACTGGGTTTTCCTTTTAGCGTCCGACCAAAAGGGCATGTGACTCTCCTTCTCTGTGGTTGTGATGTCTATCATTTGTTAATGGGGAGATTTGCTGCATTGTACATAGCTTCTCTTCCCTAGGCCCTGTTTCTTATAGCTTCTACTCTTCTCTCTTTGGGAGAACAGTTTGTATAACTCAGGTGTGAATTTTGAAGATTTTATGTGTGTCTTGTTTTGATTTCATTAAAATCCATTTTAAATTCTTTTGTGGAATGTGGAAGAGCGGGGAGGCAATCCTTTCTCCAGAGCAATGGGGCAGGGGTGGGGAAAATGTGGCCTGTGGCCCACGTAAGACCATTGGGATCCACTTTTGTGGCCCCAGTGTGGTGCTGGAGGAGAGTTCTGTGGATATCATGGACTGACAAAAGGACAAATAAATAGGTCCAAGAGAAAATCAAGCCTGAATGCTCCCAAGAAGCCAAGGTTATTAGACTGAGACTGTTGGACATTCACCATATCATAAGAAGACAAGACTTACTAGAAAAGACAATAACGCTTGATAAGAAAAGTGGAAGACCATGCTACAGGTGTATAGACTCAATCAAAGAATCCATGGCTCTGGATTTGCAAGGCCTTAGCAGATCTGTTGGTAACAGAGCAACTTGGAGGCCTCTCATTCATAGAACCGCTGTAGGTCAAAGTCAGCTTGGGTGCTATTAATAAAAAAACATGAAAACATTCTCATTCAACTGCCAAAGACTCCCAAGCTGGAATCAGTTTTTCCCTGAAAATAATGCCAAATGCACAAAGATGCTAGAACATCCTCCCACACACCCCTAACCCTAACCCTAACCCCCCAGAACCCTTCCCATACACACACCAAAAATAGACTTAGGGAGCTGTTATGTTTATCTTGGGGGAGAGAAGACTGAGAGGTGAGGTGATAGCCATCTTTAAATATTTGAAGAAATGGCATATAGAAACCTGTTTTCCATTGCTCCAGAGACAAGAACACGAACCAAATGGATGCAAAGAAAAAAGAGTCTATCTAAACATTACAAAGAACTTCTTTGCTGTAAGAAATGTTTGACAGTGGAAGAGATTGCCTCCGAGGGTGATGGCTTCTCCTTCTTTGGAGGTCTTTAAACAGAGCTTGGATAAGCATCTTTCAAAAAATGCTACAGTTGTGTATTTCCCTGTATGGCAGGGATTTGGAAAAGACGGTCCTTGCAACTCTCTTTCAACTCTTAACATTCTATTATTCTATCTCAGTTTTCAGCTGTATACTAGACAAAGCATCATGTCACTTTCTTTCACAATGTTGTTTGCATAGTTTCATGTAGCTACACACACATACAAACACACTGACATGGCTGTCAAGTCCAGAGGGAGGTGAGTGGCATTTGTGCTGCCATTTACTGGTTGGGGGGAAGGAGAGGTGAGGAACCCAGTGGTCACTCCAGCTGCTGGAGAAAGAAATTTCCAGAGATCTGGTAGAGCAACCTAAATTTTTTTTCCCTCATCTGCCACTGCAGCTGGAACAGGTGTTGTGTGGCTTTCCCCTCCTTGCCACATCCAGTAAATGGCTGCAACAACACACTACACAATACAGCTCCTTTGGAACTGAAGGGGGGGGGCTTCAGATGTTGCACATCACTCAAACAAGACATACTTAGATGGGACTCGAATTTACGTGTTCATATCTGCATTCTCTCCAATATTGCACTAGATCATGGGTGGCTCCACATGCACTGTGCAACTTACACATGCATATGTCACCAACAGGATGACACACACCCCTATGGACTAATAATGTCTCCCTCTCCCTCTGCCCCATCCAGTGTGATCCTTTGGGACTGTTACACTGCAGGCTAATTTGCAAGCCTAAGTCAAAGAGTAGGTGGAGTCAAAATTGGGACAAGCTGAGTTTGCTGTCATAATCATTCCTCCTATGACTGCCTAAACCTTGAGGAATGCATGGGAGGCTTTGTGGGCTGCTGTGAGGTTTTGGACAGGTGATGTGGAGAAGAAGAGGATAAGGTCATGAGTTGTACATACCTGCAGGATTACATCAGCTCTGATCTGGCTTCTTTCTCCATCATTGCTGGACCTACTGGTGCCTGGAGAATTGTCCCCTCTTGAATTCACACTTTACAGTCAAAGAGCATACACTTGAAGGGGGTCTATGTGTACACCGTGGGATGTAACATGGAAGTGTGACAGATACAGGAATGGCTTCCATTCCTCTGTGACCAATGTAGACATGGTGGCAACCCCAGGTTAGCTCCTGTGTGATTGTCAACAAAGCATGGAAATGTAAAAATTAAAATGAAGCATGAGGTTACAAAGGCAGTGACACCCCGGCCCAAACACCAAACCAAAGATGGGCAACAGACCAGGGCCAATGTCTAACCCAGGGATCCTCCAGAGACCACATGGCCTTGCAAAAAGGATGGAAAAACATGGAAGTGGTCAGAATTCCACTTCTGGTTTTGAAAAAACAACCAATTTTAATTTTACATTGTTGGATTTTGGTGGATTTAATTTTAAAGTGTCAAATAATGCAAAGGTGAATTGCCTCCTACTAGATATAAATTTGCCCAGAAAAAGGATGGTCCGGGGAGTCTGGAGGGGTCAAGTGTCACAAAACAAGAGTTGGGGCCAAATTTGGCCCCAGAACTGCACTCTGCCCACCTCTGCAATACATTAATGGGTTTTCTGTTCCCTCCTTATCTGAAGTCAGATCAATGTGGATCACCAGAGCTGGCCACTGATTCTATTTGATCCTATCAGTCTTTTTTTGGCAGGAGCAGATGGAGGTACTCAGTTTCTTTGTTTATAACAACCCCCTCCCTGCACCACTTACCTGTCCACAAGCTGGATAGTCATGTCTCTGAGAACTATCTCTTAGCCTAACTTATATCAGATAGTTTTGGTAGAACACAACTAGTCTGAATCCTATTGATGAGTCCCATATTCTATGGTTGATTTCTGAATAATACTGAACCAAGGCCTTGACCACCTTGAATACTGATGATCAGGAGGGTCTGTGTAGTTGAGATCAGAAGTATACAGTTCTCTGCTATGGAATTCTGGGATGTGGAATTTTGTGAGATATTTAGCCTTCCCTATCAGAGACCTCTGTTGCCACAACAAACTACAGTTAAAGTGGTGTCAAAGTGCATTATTTCTGCAGTGCAGATCAGGCCCTACTTCCATATCACCTGCTAAATGTAATCTACCGGCAAGCCTACAGATCTTCCTTACCTTCTAGCACACACTTCTTTATTCTTGTGGATAGGGCACCTTAGTGTAGCATCATAGGGACAAGACGGAGCCTGATAGACCATCTAATCCATCCTTCTGCTTGATTCAGGAAAACCAAAGTCATAGCACCCCTCAACAGATGGCTGACCAGCATTTGTATCCAATGAGAGAGAGCCTCTTGGTCATTGCTTCCATTATTCAACTGTTCATACCCCCAAGACATTTTTCTTAGGGTACAATGCAAATATTCCTTTCTTTAAAACAAGCCCATTAGGTCTACTTCTTTCTCTCTGGGACAGCAGAGATCAAAGAGTTGATCTTTCCCAAAGAACTGATTATCAGGTATTAATATGTTCCACTTCCATAGCCTTCTCTTCTTGAAACTAAACCAAACCAGTCCTTTCAATCTTTTCCCATAATACAGTACTCGTTTTCCATATTGCTCAGCATATTTGATTTCCCTTCTCTCTAATTGTTCTAGTTTATCTCCATCTTCCATAACTGATCCAACACTAGACACAGTACTGCGGATGACGTCTAACCAATGCAAAATAAAGTGGAACTATCATTTCTCACGATGCAGAAACTATGGTGTCAGTAATGCAGTTTATGACTGATCATATAAGCCTTTTTTTTTTTCACTGCTGGCTCATGATAATGTGACAAACACATTTTGCATTACAGGAATGGGCAGAGAGGGAGTCTCTCCCTAGAAGACAAACAGAAGCTTTCATTCCAGGTTATGTCAAGTGGTTTGATGTAATTGAACGAGTAAGCTTATGACAAAGGATATCCAGATGGTTGTGATGGAACCCAGTCATTCCCTCGAAAGATGGCTAATGTGGCTGCTATTTTGTTTATTGTGATTAATCTGTTCATTAATCTGTTGACAGACACAGAAATGCAGATTTCATGGAAATGAATGGAAGATTGCATCCCTCTGGCTGTGAGCAATCCAAGGCAAGCTAATCCTGTTGAAGTGCCAATTACATCAATAGAACCTAATTACACAATTGAGCACAGAGGTGTTTCTGGTTTTCACTGGGATTCAAATCACCTAAATTGCATATAAATAACCTGGGCAGTGTGGGTGTTAAAAGGTAAATACCACACAAACACCAAGATTGAGATTAGGAAGGAAATCAAAGCCCTAAATTTCAAAAGCAAACTGCAAAGGGCCAATAAATCCCTGATATGAAATATTCATTTGCTCACTTGTTTACTTACTTGCTCATTTTATGTACTCCCTTTCCTCACAACACAGCCCAGGGCAGTACACAACATTAAAAAACAATGACTGAATCCTATGGCAGTAAATAAATCCATCAAATCGAGTGTCGAATGGTGAATCAACATGAACATAAATCCTGTTGATTTAGCAGGTCTACTCTAGCTTGCGGTTGTTGTGTTGTTGTATGCATTGAAGTTGTTTCCAAATTTGGGGACCCCAAAGCAAATCTATCACAGAGTTTTCTGGGGCTGAGAGTGTGTATGACTTCCCCAAGTCACCCAGAGGTTTTTCATATCTGAGCGAGGAATTAAATCCTGGTCTCTAGAGTCCGCATGATTAAAAATGTCATAAAACAACATTGATGTCATAGCACAACACATGGTCTCAAAGCAATAAAATCCCTGTGTCATGATATTTTTCAGAAGTCCAGATGAATGTATATACTTTAATTGGTCTCTAAAATTCAGCAATATTAGGGTTAATCTTGCTTTCCTAGGGAGGGAATTCTACAGGAGGCACTGCCACCAAGAAGGTCCTGTCTTGAATACTACACTACAGGGCATGAGAAGCAGTAGGATTGCAAGCAGGATCTTCCTGGCTAATCTAAAAGCACAGGCTGGACAATACTGCAGGAGGTGCTGTTTTTAGTTACTTGGGTGCTAAATCATTCTGGATGTTATACATCCTTGAATGGGCCTAGTCACTCAAAGGCAACCAGTGCTTTGAAGATTAGTGTAACATAATCCCACTAAGACATGCCACCTAACAATTTTGCATGAGCTCCGAACTATGTTGAAGGGTAATCCTACCCAACATGCATTGAAATAATCCAACCATAAGATTGTTAAACATGGATAACTGAAGTCGAGTATAGATGCTCATACTTGAGCAACTAGAGGCATGCTTGAATCAAAGTGGATCCTTAGACTATTGCATGTTTTTTCAGGCAGAATGCAACCTTATCCCCTGCACTGAAGGACCACCTCCTCCTATAACCCCTGTCCTGATATATTTCAGTTTCTACTTGTTTTGGCCTTGTCAAGCACATCATGACCTCCAGGCACTTGTCCAGCACTTGCCTAACCTCTCCTGATTCAGATGGAATGGAGAGATTAGAGCTGTGCGTCACCAGCATGTTGATGATGAGCTCATGCTGAAAATGGATAACAGTGCCAGTGGTTTCATAAAGCCATACAAATGTGCAGGATGTTACTTGTTGTAGGTATGCCAGCATGGTGCAGTGGTTTGAGTGTTGGACTAGGACTAGGATACTGTGGATGGCCATAAAGACAAACAAATGTGTCCTTGAACAGATCAAGCCTGAAATCTCCTGGGAAGCCAAGATGATCAAACTGAGGCTGCCATACTTTGGCCACATCATAGAAGACATGACTCATTAGAAAAGACAATAATGCTAGGAAAGGTGGAGGGAAGAAGAAAGAGAGGAAGACTGCACACTAGGTGGTTGGATTCATAGGGTATGGATTTGCAGGACCTGAACACAACAGTGGAGGTCGGGGGGTGGGACTGGAGATGTCTCATCCACAGGGACTCCATGATTCGGGGTTACCTTGAAGGCAGTTAACAACAACAACTAGGAATACAGGAGTCCAGAGTTCAAATCCCTGCTCAGTCCTGGAAACCCACTGAGTGATGAAGGGAAAGTCCTATTCTCTCAGCCTCGAAGGAAGGTCATGGCACACTTCTTCTGAAGAAATCTCACCAAGACAACCCTGTGATTGGGTCACCTGAAGTCAGAATTGACTTGAAGGCACAAAATAACAGCAACAGGGCCCATGTTAGCTAAATGTTCTGAGGCAGTTGACCTCCAGATATCAGACAATGCTGGTACCTTCATGCTCTCCTTTATGAGCCACCCAGGAGCATTGTTGAGTGCTTTAAAACAGGCTTGAGGGCCCTTTGGTCTGGCAAGAAAGCCATTCTTTTTACCTTTGTGTGGTCAAAGGCTGAGATCAGGCCCCAGGCAGCTCTTGTTGCTACATAGCGACATAACACTAGGATGTTTTCCATTGCCTTTGATTCTGCAATGGCAGATTCTTTTTCTAAATAGGGCTTGAGTCGATATGACAGATGTCAGTCAAGTGAGGCTGATTCAGTCTTTGTCTTTCTATCATGAGAGCTAATACTTACCCATCATGAGTGGAGGGAGACATCGCCTGCAGCTAGTTGTTGTTGCCTTCATCCAGACACATTTGGACACAAGAGACGGAGACAAGTAGAGCTTGGCAAGAAAAAGTTACACGTAACCTATAAAAAGCAACGTAACCTATAATGAGCTCTCTCTGGCCAGCACCCTGTGTGACATACACATGCATCAAGTTGCATTACTCACATGGTGTATTTTTATTGGGCATGTGCAATGGCCATATCTGGATATCAGGGATGAGAGCACTCATACTGATGAGCATTGGGCAGGAGGTACAGGTTCTGCAAAGGGCCCCTGCTCATTCCATAATGGGTCCTGAGACCCCAATGCAAAATGTGCAGAAGCTCAGTGCAGAACATGTACCATTGTGCATGGCATCTCACATTGCAGTTGTGCAACAGGGTGTCACCAGTGTGCATTTGGCAATGATCAATGTATGTTGTGCTACAGTGGTATCCTATAAGAATTATTATTATTATTATTATTATTATTATTATTATTATTATTATTATACTATTATAATATAGAGACTGCTGAATGCAAGTGGAATGTAACTCTGCCAGTGGCTATTTGCCATATCTTACCCTCCACCTTTGGAGCCAGCATAGCATAGTGATTTGAGTGTTGCTCTGTGAGTCTGGAGGCCAGGGATTGATTCCTGTTCAGCCATGAAACCCACTGGGTGACCTTGGGTGAGTCACACTCTCTTAATCTCAGGGGAAGGCAATGGCAAACCTCCTCTGAACAAATTTTGCCAAGAAAACCCCATGATAGGTTTGCCTTAGGGGTGCCATAAGTTGGACACAAGCACACACACACCACTTGTCCTGATTTGGCAGGGAAAGTCCTAATTAATCCCCTGGCATTCCCTTTTTTTAGCTGCTTTTTTAAAAATGTCCGGGTTTTTCTCCCTTCTTCCCACTTTCCCCATTTGTCCTCAGCTTATTTCAATAGCTGGCAACAAGTTTGCACTCCATTTACTCAGCAGAGGGAGAGGAAAGGAGGAGGCAGAATCTTGCATTTCCCAGTAGGCTTGGACAAAAGCAAGCTGCTGTCGTCTCTCTCATTTTGGGGTCCTTCTTCATTCATCACTTTTGCCATCCTGATCACACTCTGATGTTGCTTGGCCACATGTGTCCTGGTTTGCAGCTGGAAAACATTGGTGGTTCTATGTTACTCAATGGCAATGTAGGTCAGAATGAGGTACCCAGTGATGGGCACATGGCTGGGCATCTCATTCTGACCTCAGAGCAAGTGACTGACAGCAGAGATGGAAACGCTGGATGGCTCAACAGGATGTGCATGAAGTCAGGCACCCGGTATCAGAACAGAGGGCTCCGGATCGTCCAGGAAGATCTGGAGCAAACAAGGAGTTTGTTAAATCCAGAGTAAGAAAGGTAAAATCCAGGTTTGGTACTGAATGGATCATCCATCTAGTCTGCTTACACCAGAATCAGGCTTTGGGTAGTGACATCTCGTCTCCCTCCTGAGGGAATGGGAAGAGGGTGTTGTAGTTTCCTGTGGCACCAGAGCTCTCTGACAGAGGAGGCTAAATATCTCACAAAACTACAACTCCCAGGATTCTATAGCATTGAGCCATGGCAGTTAAAGTGGTGTCCAACTGCAGTAGTTCAGCAGCCAAAATTAGAAACTGAAAATAAGCAGAATTAATGTGGTTCGATGCCGCTTTAACTGCCATGGCTCAATGCTATGGAATCCTGGAATTTGCAGTTTGCTGTGGCTCCAGAGCTCTCTGAAAAAACAAAACTGCAACTCGCAAAACTGCACATCCCAGGATTCCATAGCATTTGAGCCATGGCAGTTAAAGCAGCATCAAACTCTGTTAATCCTGCAATGTGGCTGCAACCTTAGCAAGAAAGGGTGTGTTGGAAAACTTATCTCCAATAGAACAGGAGAGTAGGCTTAAGCTTCGGCAGGAAAGTTTTTAAACAATGACCAGAATCCTGCATTAGAAAACAAGACATCAAGTTCCAACCAAAATGAACTGCACCCCATCTCTCTCCCATCTCTACCTCCCATGTAGCCATTGATAAAGCAGGAACATTTTTCAAAATGGGGAAAAATTATTTACGGTACCTCATTCCAAAATGCATAGAGATTCCATTCCTGAGCCTCGTGTGAACAAATCTTGCCAAGAAAAACCCATGATAGGCTTGCCTTAGGGTTGCCATAAGTCAGAAATGACTTGAAGGCACACAACAACAACATTATCATCAACAAAAACAAAGTTACCTAAATTCACTCATCCATGGCTAGTAAATGTCTGGAGGAATGCATTCCAGAGCTTCAAAGCTGCCTTCTGTAGCAAGGCGAGGAGATACCACAATGTCCAAAGACAAATGTGTGCTTATGTAAGCCCATGTTCCATGAGTGTATGTCACCAACAGGATTCCAGGAATAGTCAGCTTACATGTCCTGAGATCACATTCATATCCTAAGTATTCTCTCCTTTTCTGGTTCCTCTGTTTTTCTTCTTTCTTCATTTCCTTCAATTCAAGATATGAGAGGAGTGAGATGCATGCTGAACATTTCAACAGGTAGAGAGCGTAATGGACATATCCAATACAGCAGGTCAAATTTTAAAAGCACACTACAGACTATTCCCTCCAGCCCATCCTTCTGAGGAACGTCGGGTCCAAAAGACATAGGCCGTTGCCACAGTGCATAATTAATGCGGTTTGATACTGCTTTAACTGCCATGGCTCAATACTATGGATTCCTGGGATTTGTAATTTGTTGTGGCCTCAGAGTTCTCTGGGAGAGAAGGCTAAATAGCTCACAATACTACAAACAGCGGAATTAAATGCAATTAAAACATCATAACATTATAGAAAAACATACAAAAGTTTAAAAAATAAAAATAAATCACACACATACACCCAATTTTTTTTTTAAAAAAGCCTCTGTGACGTGGTTACATATTGAAAGCCGGTTCAAACAAAAAGGCGTTTGCCTGCCATTGAAAGGAGCAGCCACTGAGAAGGATCTGTTCCAAGTGTTAATGGAGCTCTCCAAGTTGCTGAGCCCTAAACCCACCCACCTGCAAAGCAATTTCAGCACCTTGGACAGCTCCAGTAAAGCTCAGAGGAAACCCTGAAGTTTAATTCTCCACCCCACTAGCCTGGTAGACACCTACCTCCACCACTTTCTTTGGACATCCAAGGTCTCAGGATCATTCCCAGGATCTCCAGTTTGCAAACTGCAAGTGGATGGAAAGACCTTTTCTGCCAGAGCCCACCAGAGATCTGCTGTTTGTCAGAGCAGATAATACTACACTTGGTGGATATGTACAATACAACTCCCATATCCATGGGGGTTGCATTCCAAGATATCCTCCCCATAGAACCACAGATAATAGGGGACCCCATTATTTTCAATGAGATGATTAACTTCCAGTCCAAGCATAGCATAGAATCACACTGAAAGACCTAAAAGTGCCTACAGAGAACACTTCTCTAGGCATTTCTAACTCCTCTAGCACATTCCTTTGGTATGCTTGCAGCAGATGTTGAACACAGAATCACACTGGAGGATCTAGAAATGCCTAGAAAGGACACTTCTCTTGGCATTTCTAGGTCCTCTAGTACAGTTTTATGGTACGCTTGTGCTGTAAGCTGATCATAGAATCACACTGGAGGACCTAGAAATGCCGAGAAAGGACACTTCTCTTGGCATTTCTAGGTCCTCTAACACAGTTCTGTGCAATGCTTGTGCCAGAGAACTACACCAGAGAACCTAGAAATGCTTAAAGAGAACACCTTTATAATATTTCTAGTTCCTCTTGCACAGTTCCATAGTATACTTGTGGCAGACATTGGCTACAAAAATCAAACTGGAGGACCTAGAAATGCCTGGAGAGGATTTTTTCCCCAGACATGGATTATTGAAATCAGAAATCCTGAATCCATGGATATGGAGGTCATACTGTACCTGAGAGCCAATGTGGCGAAGTGGTTTGAGTTCTGGACTACTACTGGAGACCAGGGTTCAGTTCCAAGCTCAGCCATGAAACCCACTGGATTCAGGCAAGTCACACACTCTCAGCCTCAGGAGAAGACAATAGCAACCCTCCTCTGACCAAATCTTGCCAAGAAACCCCTGTGGTAGAGTGACCTTAGGGTCAGAAATGACTTGAAGGCACACAACACACACACACACAGTGTACTGTGCACCTATCCTTACTCCCTCTTTCACATTGTCTTACATTGCACAGCTGCATGCCTGTCTCTCCCAGATGCAGAGATTCTGGACACATCCACCAGTCTTGCTCCTGGGTAATAAAGGAAGATAACTCAGTTGTGTCAGGATAGGACCATGATGCCCTAGAGCCCACTTAACACACAGCAGGTCTCCTCTCTCTCCCTGGCAGAGCATCATCCCAGCTGCTTGCAGCTCTTCATTCAGATGTGCCTTAATGTATAATCACTGAAGAATCTGGTCCTACTGGACCAACAACCGACGCAGGCGGCTATCATAAAAGGAAGTCAAAAGGCCCAGTGGACACAAGGCTGTCTTGCCCTCCAACTGGCAAGGCTGTAAAAGCTCTGTGAACCCTTCTCGGCCTGGCTCCTACGTCCATCAGGGAATTTGCCTCCATGCAGTTCATCTGGGAGATTAATTTGTCTGAGCTTCTCTGGAAAGAAAAAGAGAGGAGGGAGCATTCACCGCCCAGCTGCTTTTAGAGAGAGAGAAACACGTCATTCGATGAAGAATCCATTGAAAAGGTCACTGGCTGATTGCTGAATATTTTTGTGGATTCATAGCCATCCCTATTTCAAGGAAGTGGCATTCGTTTTGTGAGTACTTTGGGGAGGATCAAAACCCTGCCCACCTCCTCTTCTATTTATTTTATTATTCACTTAAAGTCACCAGACAATCTATTCTACAGGGGAGGACAAAAAAGATATATGCAAAATCCTAGGAAAGGTATTCAATCTAGAAAAAAAATGGTTGGTTAGCTCATGCTTCTTCTGCCTTAACCTCAGATGGTTACTCCTGTGGCACAGCTGCTGTTGTCTTAAAAGTGTTTTATTTTTAAAGGTATGGAAATGAGGAGTAAATAGGTTAAAATCAGAGAAAGAATCAAAACGAGGGGGGAGGAGATCTGAAGAGACATTGAAACAAGAAAGGAAAAGAAAAAAATGAGAGGGAAAGAAGGAGAAAGATGGCTAGATCTCTTTAAAAATTATTATTATTATTATTATTATTATTATTATTATTATTTCTTTTCTCTGGCAATTGTTATGAGCAGGGGAAACCACAAGAGTCATATCTTGGCATGTCCATCAGTGCTGGAATTGTCCAGCTTTTTTCAAATGGATGCACAAGTGATATGTTGGACTACAATCCCCATCACCCAGACAATGGCCACACTAGATAGGATGATGGGAGCTGTAGTCCAGCACATCTGAAGGATGCCAAGTTGAAGAAGTCTGTCTTATTTGATTGTGTTTCATAATTTCACTTTGCCCTTGTTGTTGGGTGTGCCTGTGTGTGTGTAACAAAGAGGTGATCTATAGATCATGCCAAAGTAGGGTGAGCTTGTGTAAATGAGAAATGAATTAAGCTTCAGCTCATGGCAGCGGTCAGAGCGTGCATCCAGATCACCTGCCAACCCTTCCAGCAAACTGATCAGAGGTTGTGCATATGTATATGTGTCTCTCTTTTCCATAATGTCTTGGGAATGGTGTTCTTATTGCAGCCAACATGTGGATGGCATGCATCCCTTGAGAGATATGGATCTTGGATGACATGAATCTCTTGAGAGAGATGGATTTATGAGCTATCTGCAAATTTGGCTAACCATAAAGAAAGCAGATAAGAGCACTCAGGAACAACAACATAAACAAAAGGGCAGAGTTTGGGAATGTTCCAGATTTATTTATTTATTTTTAATACAGCACCCAGAATCCGCTAGAAAGCAAGTCCAGTACTGGCTTGGGGGGGGAGGCATTCTGGCTGCATCCACAATCCAGTTTGACGCCACTTTAATGACCATGGCTCAGTGCTATGAAATTCTGGGTATTGTACTTTTGTGGTGTACTTTTAACTTTGTTAGCCGCCCCGATTGATCTCAGAGGGGCAGGATATAAATTATTATTATTATTATTATTATTATTATTATTATTCCTTCTCTATCAGAGTGTTCTGGTGGCACAACAAACTACAATTCCTAGAATCCCCTAGCATTGAGCCATGGCAGTTAAAGTGGTGCCAAACTGGATTATTTCTGAAGGATGGATGATGCATTTGATAGCTGTAGTAGGGGTTTCAACAAACACTGTGGTTTCTCAAAGCCAGAGGATTCTGTTCCACATGGGGAACCATCGGTCCTTGGAAAATTGATTATATTTCATCATGAATCACTTCAGTATGGGTAGAGACATAGGGAAGGAGGGTTCTATGTATAAGTGCTTATAAGGCAGGAGAAGCATGCATGGGTGTAAACTCTGGCTGTCCCAATAATCCCTAACTTGATCCCACTAGAGGATCTCTCTGCATGTGTGACCCCTCTTAGAACAGATTGGTTGGAGATACGGGTGTGTGATAACATCCTGGGGCTTGTCTACATGACTAAAATACTCTTCATTTCAGTCAAATAAAATGTGATCCGGCCAAGCACAATTTGCAGGCATTTGGGCTTTTTACAAGAGGCGGGTTCTTAAACACTGTAGAAAGGGCTTTGGGATTTTTACCAGAGTATTTGCAGAAATGCACAGAAATGCACAAAAGTGTGCATTATCACACATGTGGTCGGCCGTTTGCTCCACACAGATTCAGACGGCTGCGCATATTCGGCAAAGGGAGGGTGAATAGAAGTAAATAGATGTGGACTTGTGCAGAAAAGTGAAGAAATTAATCATTGATGTAAATGTGTGAAAATCCATAGCAATTCACATAATGCACTTGTGTGTAGACTAGCCCCTTGTTTGCCTCGTGACTATATGTTAACCACCATCCAGTGATCCAGAAAGGGCTAATTTGCCCAAATTACTTCCATTGATTTTATTATTTTTAATTTTTAATTTTCATTTATTATTATTATTATTATTATTATTATTATTATGCTGGCTCCAAAGTTTGATAGGAAACCTGAGAATGGAGCTAAGGAATGAAGTGTCTTCTGTTATTAACCTGTTTGCACATAGTGCATACTTCCCATAGCTGTAGGGAGAATGTGTCATGCTTGTACATTTTGGTTTTATTTCTTTCTTCTGCATTATATATAGCCCTTGGGAACCAGTCTTCCATTGGCTTCAACCAAGATATGGGGAGAGATGGTACACACCAGCCAAGGAGACCCATATAGCCAGCTATGGGGAACTGAATTGCTGACCAAGGATAGAATTAGTTGTTTAGTGGCTCAGTTGTACCATTGGGGATGCTGGGCCCATCAGTGAAAGAGACTGAATGCTTTTCTACTGTGTACCATTTGTTGCATCAGTTACGACCAATAAAGCTTATCATATAGCAGTGATACATGTTAGTGTTCTGATTCAAAAGAGGTCTAGGAGAAGTTTCGAACAACACCCAGTTATTGCACAGAACAGGGTCAGCATCACACCACTGTTTAGGAGGGAATACAAAAGCTCTTCCACACTGCAGAAATAAAGCAGTTTGTTGCTGCTGCTGCTGCTGCTGCTGCTGCTGTCAGCATGTGCCTTCAAGTCATTTCCAACTTATGGAGACCCCCTAAGGCTAACCTATCACAGGGTTTTCTTGGCAACTTTCCTCAAAGAGGGTTTGCCATTATCATCCTCTGAGGCTGAGAGAGTGTGACTTGCCCAAAGTCACCCAGTAGGTTTACACAGCTCAGCAGGGATCCAAACCCTGGTCTCCAGAGTCAAAGTCCGACACTCAAACCACTACACCATGCTGTTTGATACCACTGTAAATGTCATGGCTCTATCCTGTGGAGCCCTGGGATTTGAGTTTGGTGAGGTACTCAGCCTAGTCTGTCAGAGCGCTCTGGTGCCTCACCAAACTACAGATCCCAGGATTCCATAACATGGAGCTATGGCGATTGAAGTGGTGTCAAACTGCTTTATTTCTGCGGTGTGGATAAACCATCAGTCTATCCTTCCCAGATCACTACTATTGGTGATTTTTCTGATGGCTGTCATAGACACATAGCCAAAGCAGGGCACATGCCTCAGGAGTGCATTCTTCTCATCAGGCTGATTCATAGCAATAGCAATTGTTCATCTCTCATTCAGCTGACGAAAGATCATTTGACTGCTAAATCAGTTGAGTACAAGATGTTGTCTGGTTGGTCTCATTAAACAGCTGCTTAAATGGGCATCGCTTTGCATATTGCAACAGCTGAGCACCAGGCACTTGTTTGGGGAACTTGAATGATCAGTTTTCCTTAAGTAAAATAAAACTTTAAAGCATTTAAAGGACAAAAGCTGCTGTTCCTCTTCCTCCTCCTCCTTCGTATCATCATCACTTTGTTTTGTGCCTTCAAGTCATTTCTAACTTATGATGACCATAGGGCAAATTTATCGCAGGATTTTCTTGGTAATATTTGTCTTTGCTTTCCTCCAAGGCTGAGAAAGTATGACTTGCCCAAGGTCACCCAGAGGGTTTCCATGGCCAAGCAGTGATTCAAACCCTGGTCTCCAGAGCCGTAGTCCAATGCTCAAACCACTATACCATGCTAGCCTTCTTTATTACTACTACTATCTTTATTTACACCCTGCCTCACCCCCCAAAACAAGGTGGTTTGCTCATTAAAACAAAATCAACATGGTTTAAAAAATACAGAAGGTAAACAATAAAACAGAATTAGATTATTAAAGACACTAAAAACAATGTAAGCCATGTAATTACAATATTTAAAAGCGGTTAAGAAACAGGACAATTAAAACAGCATAGTATACTTTTAAAAGCTGGTGACATGCTGGTTGTATGCTGGCTATGACCTATAAAGCCCTTGATGGCTCAGGTCCAAGATATCTTATGCACTATATCTCCCTATACGTACCTGGTCCATCCCTGAGGTTATCAAGAGAGGTCCTTCTCTCAGTCCCACTACCATCACAAGCATGGGCTACAGGACAGTCTATAATTTTTAAGAGTGTTCTAATCTTTTAAATTGCATTTTAACCCTTTAACTAGAGCAACGGCTCCCAAGCTTTGGTTCTCAATGTGTTTTAGACTTCAGCTCCCATAAACTTCAGCCAGATTGGCCATGAGTCAGGGATTCTGAGAGGTGAAGTCCAAAACATCTGGAGGATCCAATTTGCAGAACAACTGGACTAGAGATTTGAAGTGTTTTAAAATTATGGCTGGACCCCATGAGTCACCTTTGTTGTATGCCTTCAAGTTGTTTCCAATGTCTGGCAACTCTAGCATGTGGTTTTCTTGGCAAGTTTCTGCAGAATAGGTTTGCCATGGCCTTTCCCTTTGGCTGAGAGAGAGTGACTCACCCAAGGTCACCCAGTGGGTTTCATGGCTGAGCTGGGAATTGAACCTTGCTCTTCAGAGTCGTAGTCCAATTCTCAAACCACTACATGATGCTGTTTCTCAAGGGTCATTGCCTTAGGATCGCCGGAATTCAGAAACAATCTGAAGGCACACAACAGCAGCAACAAAGTTTAATTCTATTTTAATGTTCACTTTTTTGTATGTTTTCCACTGTATTGCTCTTTTAAACTATAAGCTGCCTTGAGTCCCCATTCTGGGAGGAAGGCAGGGTACAAATAAAAATAATAAGAATAAGAATCAATCAGTTTCCCCAGAGCCTCTGTTCTTGGAAACGTTTTGCCTGCTGATAGCAAAACTGAGAGGAAGGAAGGGACAATTTTAGCCTCTTTCTTAAAGAAAGGAACACCATCTTTACCATTTTCATTTTGTGATCCTCTAAGGCTGGGTTATGTGTCTCTATCACAACTCCAAAGCAAAGAAAGAAAGAAAGAAAGAAAGAAAGAAAGAAAGAAAGAAAGAAAGAAAGATTAGTTAGGGCATGCAAAAAAATAACTTACTTTCACTTTTTTTAAAAGCAAGATTCTAGTAGAGAGCCAGCGTGGCATAGTGGTTTGAGTGTTGGACTATGACTCTGAAGACCAGGGTTCAAATCCTTACTCAGCCATGGAAACCCACTGGGTAACCTTAGGCTTGTCACACTTGCTCAGCCTCAGAGGAAGGCAATGGCAAAGTCATTTCTGACATATGGAGGCCCTAAGGTAAACCTAGCACAGGGTTGTTGTTGTTTTTTGGCAGGATTTGTTCAAAGGGGGGGGGGGGTTGCCATTGCCTTCCTCTGAGGATGAGAAAGTGTGATTGGC